>VDFB02000017.1:190958736-191374960 GCA_007258455.2 Sequoia sempervirens
CCTCTACCCTCTAACCTTAACCCTCCATCCTTCTATTTGTCTCCTACTCCCTCCCTCTTTCCTTCTTTCCATCTTTAATCTTCATATTATGTTTCTTTGCCTTCTAATTTTGCATTTTAAATGAAAAAACTTGGTTTTACACCTTATTTAAGTCATTTAATCCTTGATTTTTGTCTCCAATAGATTTATTTAAAACTATAGACATCATCCAATTGAGCACAATATTGGGAATCAATGTGAATGATTCTCATGAAGAAATTAGGAAAGCTTTGAGATTGAAGGACCCAAGCTCTTTGTAGGTTTTCAATGAAGATTTAATTAGCCACTAATAGAAAAAATAAGAAAATAGAGATAGAGTGAAAATAAGATTCAACTATTGGTCCATTTTTGTTCAATATAAGTTGTATTTTAAATCATTATGTGCTGTTTTTTATGGCAACAAATAGATTTTTTGTGTTCAACTAATAGTCCATATGTGTTGTTTTTATAAAATAGAACACTCAGAACAAAACTTTGAAGTTCCATCACTACCCATAATGGTAGAGGGTAGAGGGTTTATTAAGGGTTAAGGGTTTAAGGTTTAGGGTTAAGGGGAGAGAGACCTAAGGGAGGGAGAGGGGGTAGGATATTGAAGATACTTGAGAGAGAGAGAGAGGGAGGGAGTGGGAGACAGATAGAGGAGGGAGGGTTAAGGGTACAGGGTAGATGGTTCAAGGGTTTAGATTTTAAGGGTATGGAGGGGAGAGAGATAGAGGGAGTGCATGAGTGAGAGAAAAACCTAAGAGAGGGAGAAGGGGTAGGAGGAAAAGACTTGAGATAGAGTGAATGAGTGAGAGAGAGACCTCATAGAGGGAGTGGTGCTAGGAGGGAGAGACTTGAGAGAGATAGAGAGAGAGGGAGGGAGTGGGAGAGAGATAGAGGGAGGGAGGGTTAATGGTAGAGGGTGGATGGTTTAAGGGTTTAAGGTTAAGGGTGGAGGGGATAGAGATAGAGGGAGTGAGTGAGTGAGAGAGAGACCTAAAATAGGGAGAGGGGGTAGGATATTGAAGATAGTTGAGAGAGATAGAGAGAGGGAGGGAGTGGGGGAGAGAAAGACCTAAGAGAGGGAGTGAGTGAGTGAGAGAAAGACCTAAGAGAGGGAGAAGGGGTAGGAGGGAGAGACTTGAGAGAGAGAGAGGGCAGAGGGTTTAAGGGTTTGGGGTTTAAGGGTTAAGGGTTAATGGTTTAGGGTTTACGGTTATGGGTAGTGATGGAACTTCAAAGTTTTGTTCTGAGTGTTCTATTTTCTAAAAACAACACATATGGACTAATAGTTGAACACAAAAAATGGACGAATAGTTGAACACTATAACTTTTTGAAAATACTTCACATTTAATGGGGAAATACATGTTATTTATTGTGCTCACATTTTATATTTGTAATAGGAGAAACTACTAATATAAAATTATCTAATGCTTGTACTAATGGAACTTCAAATTTTGTTCCTAATGTTTCACTCATGCCCTACCTTATGTCACTAGTCTTTCATGGTGTTGGAAAATTTCTTAGGGTTGGGGTTTTAGCTTTGTATTCATCTTAAACCCTTGTGTTTACATAATGCCTTGGTCAAGATCTATTTCACCGTTACCTTTTTTGAAGGGTTTTAAAAACATCTTATGCCCATCGTTCTGTCTAGGCCTGGTCCCTTTGGTCTTAATATTTTATTTCCTCCACGGGTTTTATTTTCCTAAGTCCTTGTTGGCCCTGTGTGGAACGCTTTAAAAAAAAATTATGTCATTGTTTTCCATCCACCTAGTAATGTCCCCTTTCCCTTTAATGAATGTTTTATTTTTCAGAAGGATAAAATTTGCGCTGTTGTTGATCAAAATTCCTTCAAGATCAATGATTTCCCGCCATCCCGTGATCGAGAATTGTAGGATGGCAATATCGGGGGTGGGCGACACGTGTCCCATCTGTGGATCAAATTTGCGCAACTATTCATCAACTGTCCTTTGATCTGAGTTGTTCCCCACCGGCCCGCAATGGTGCTTTGGTTGATTGTGAAATCACGGGAGGCTGCCACGTGGACTGTACAAGGTGGGGCCTGAGAAAATTTTCCATCCACCTAGTAATGTCCCCTTTCCCTTTAATGAATGTTTTATTTTTCAGAAGGATGAAATTCACGCTATCATCAATCAAAATTCCTTCAAGATAAATGGTTGCCCGCCATCCCATGATCGAGAATTCTAGGATAGCGATATCGTGGGCAGGCGACACATGCCCCATCTGGGGATCAAATTTGCGCCACTGTTCATCAACTATCTTTTGATCAAATTTTTAGGACTAAATCACACACATGGTGATGTTTGCCAGGGAGCTCAATTGGAAGACATTCCTCAATCTAGTTGGTAATAATTTTCCTCTAAGAAGAAAGTTGGCAAGACCTTGCCGATGTCTTATGTTCATGGAGCTTAATAAGTTTTAATAATTTTGTCATTTTAAAGATTTTTATTTTTTGATAAAGATAGGTATATTTAGACTTTTGATGGCTAATGTAAAAGTATGCATATTATTTTATTTATTATAATTTTTGCAATATCATGTTATTCTTGATTAATCACATTATTTTTTTGTCATTTTTTATTTGTTTTGTTAAAAAATAATTTATCTTTTACTTTTACATCTATGATAATTTCAAAATTATCTAATTTAAAAATTATAAATAAAACTTATTTTTATTAACTTTGAAGTACCTATAGGTCCTAATCTTTTGTAGATTAATAACTATCTAAATAGCTATTTCTTTCCTCTTTTATTTCTATAAATGTGTCTCATGTCTCTATTGAAATTTATGAGATGTGTATGTAATTCTTAGCACAACACTCTTAGAGATTAGGATTTATTTTCACATTTATCTATTTTCTTATTGTTCCTATTAGTGGCTAATTAAATATTCAATGAAAACCTACAAAGAGCTTGGGTCCTTCAATCTCAAAGCTTGTCTAATTTCCTGATGAGAACCATTCACATTGATTCCCAATATTGTGCTCCTTGCATAATACATTTATAAAATGCACTTGGTAATTTAGTATGTGGTTGAAATATTAGAGTAACAACAAATGGTTCTTTTCATTTTTGGCACATGATTGGCCATTTTTACTATGTTAAATTTTTATTTTCATTTTTATTTTCATGGTTATCATGTTGTCAAATTTTCATACATTTCTTAGTCTTTTTAAAAAAATAAGTGAAAGTTCTACTAGTGTCCCCAATCTTGCTAAATATCATGTATAGAGAGAGTACAATATATAAACTACCAATTATAGAGTATAACAACAAAATGAATTTAAAAACTACTACATAGAAAACAAGGTTTAGAATAATTCAAAATAGAGATACCATTCTCCTACAAATACTATGTATAGAAACCCTATATATGTAGCCACACTACCCTCAAAATCAATAGAATAAATTCTCATACATTGTTTCTATAATGAATTTAGAGAATAACAACTATAAGATTTTAAATTCAATAATGAATTTAGAAAATATTAAATCAATCAAAATTGTTTCTATTATCCAAAAATACTATATAAGTAAATCTTAAGCCCAATCTTAAGCCTAACAATAACCCTAAGTGAACACTTATCCTAATTCAACCTTAACCCTGATTTAGCCCAAACCATAACCTTAACCCTTACCCTAATTGAACCCTAACCCTAATTAAACTCTAGCCATAATTGAAATCTAACCCTAATTAAACTCTAGTCGTAATTGAACCCCAACCCTAACCCTATTTGTTCCCAACCCTAGTATCTCACAAATACAGGATCAAGACCTTGCCAACTCTAGTAAACCTTATTGGATAGTGATAAAAGCTACCTTATCTTTCATTAAGGTAGAAATTTTTTATTATACAACATGCCCCTTGAAAATTGGAGATAGGCACTGCAAAAAGAAGGTAAACACTAATGAAAATGGTCAGTGGTATTGTTGAAGATGTGATAAAACTTTCCCTAAATGTGATTATAAATATATAAGTCAATGCAAAGTGGAATACCATACTTCATTCACTTGGATTACAACTTTTGAAGAAGTGGCAGAAGAAATTATGGGTGTAAAAACAAAACAATTAAACATTTTGAAGCATGAAAAACAAGATGATGTTAAGTTTTCACACATTATACAAAAGGTCCTTTTAAATAGATATATCTAAGTTAGTTAATGCCATTTTGTCATGATATACTTCTTTGATGCTGTTAATACTAAATCTAATGATTGATGAACATTTTTTCTTTTAAGTTTATTATTCTTGGTTGATTGTTGTTATAGACAAGTTGGTATGATTTAAAATTTCAATGTGTACCCTTACATATGGGAATTGAGATAAAAAATGACACAAACAATAATGAAATCAAATTGATTGCTTTCCAAATTCATATTCATGAAAATGTAAGCATTTTTTCAAGTCAATAGGCATCTTGATAAAGATAGTGCTCGGCGTGTTTTACATATATTATTAATTAATATAGGTATTCTATTTAATCAAATTATTAACTATAGTTTATTTGTATTATATATTGAATTGTTAAAAGATGTAAAAATATTAATACTAAATATATAGGAAAATGGCTAAAAAATTACATATTTTTCAAAAAAAATAATAATAATATCTTTCTCTACTTATCTCTCTCTCTCTCCCCTCTCTCTATATCTCCTTATATCTCTATCTTGCCATATCTCTCTCTATATGTATATATATATCCCCCCTCTATCTCCCTATCTCTCTATATATTTATTTCTCCATCTATCTCTCTCTATATCTCTATCTATTTTTATCCTTTTTCCTCTCTCATTCTATATTCATCTTTACCTCTATCTATAGGGAGAGATACAAAGGTGAAGCATTGGACCTTCTCAAAGATCCACCAATCTCAACACTACTCCCAACTATTTTGAGCATTTAAGTACATATTGTATGCTAGATTAGGAGGCATGTGTCAAAGCTCGTATTTATTGATGCAAAATAGGTCCAAAGTCACAAATTTGAGGTAGAGTTAGTTATAGTTTTGTAGAAAATTTCAAGTGCCACATAGAGCAAAGATATTCTAGATTTTTATATCATCATATCATCAAATTTGGCACTTCATCAACATTTATATCTTCATCAACATTAACAAAAGTAAAGGTATGTACTTGAATCCCTTGCATTTAAATTTTTCTATATATATAAATATTTTAATATTTTCCCTCAAATCCATAATATATATATTAGTGTGTATTCCTTTATTGCAATAAACAATTAACCTAAGAAACACATTAAGAATTCTAAGGATTTGTACTTGGAAAAAATGCATAACAAATCTATTTGTTGGATGTCGTGTTGTATAATTTAGAAAAGCTCAAAATATGAATAGGATTTTAAGGCCATATATTATGGTAGCTTACAATGCAAAATAAGGAAGGAAATCTATTATCAATTTTAATCTACAATTTAATACCATGTGAAAAATCACATGTAGTATTATCTACAACTAATTCTTGACATATTAATTTTATAAAATACACTTGTACCATACAATAAACTTCTACCAAGAAAGAAACCCTAAGTGAACATTAATTGAACCCTAATTGTAGATTCATAACTCTAATCATAACCCTAATTGAACCCTAATTGTAGATTCATAACTCTAATCATAACCCTAAGGGAACACTTATTGAATAGTAGTCCTAATTGTACCATAACCCTAACTTTGAACTATAGTTGAACTCTAATCCTAACCCTAACACTAATTCTTCTCCTAATTGAACCTTAACCCCAACCCTAATCTTAACCTTGACCCTATTTGAACTCTTATTGAATTCATAACCTTAATTAAACCCCAACCTCATCCTCAATCCTAACCCAAATTGAACATTAATTGAACCCTAAACCTAACCCTAAGTGAACACTCATCCTAATTGAACTCTTAACTTTTTAGTTGAAAATATTAAAGTGCCTTAGATTTTCCCATTCATCACATTTATCATTCAATTCCTAATAGAACTCCAAAAATTTATACTTTTATAATGTTTTAATACACACCTAATATTAAGGGTTTAGAGTTTAAGGGTTAAGGGTTTAGGGTTAAGGGGGGAGAGATAGAGGGAGTGAGTGAGTGACCCATTTACATATTATTCTTTTATTCTTCGTCAGTTAAATATTTAGTTACCTATTTACTGTTAGCAGAAATGACCCAAGAATTTAATAGAATAGACTACTCATATAATACCTTGCATTATGGAGCTCAATTCTCTGATACATTACTACTTATCAAATCCTTTGTAAATAATTGTAAACTTATGACTCCATTTAAGCATTTAATTGATTTTCTTGAATCAAAGCAAAAACATAGACACACAATTGAACAAATTCTCAAAAGAAGAATGACAACTTCATTCAAAATTCACTCAAATCCACATAAGGAGAGAAAATATATTAGAATTATACATTTTTTCATGATATAAGTCATATCTGCATACAATTTAAGATAATTTGCATATATTCATCCAAACTCAAAATAGACTATCTATTCTATTCCATCCACTTGGGGTTTTAACAGCCAATGGCAACACAGATATCACTTCCTCATCAAAGGAAAAATATCTTTCTACCCATATATTCAACTCAAAACCTAGCTATAGCTTTCATCAGTTCTCTCCCTACAAATGAGCCTTGAATTCCCTTTTATATGACAAGGGAGCAACAAGCTTCAAGCTCAAATGTAATTTCACCAAAAATTCTCATTTGAACAAAATCTCCATTGCATTTGAATTTCATTTCAAAACTTCCCACACGTTGAATCTACAAAACATATATAGTGCATGGAATGGGGTAGCGTAAAAGAATAGGGGAACACAAATTGTCATCAAAATCCCCTTGTCGCTATCCACGCAAAAAAACTAGGCAACCAAATTGCCATGAAGGCACCACATCAGCTTCTTATTTACCCGCCACCCTACCCTTACCAACACTCAGACCCTGGTATACACGCCCGCTTCTAGTTGTTGCCCAATACAGTAGACTCTCAGCCTCATCTTCTTTCTTGTCCTTGCCCAATACAATTTGAGTCGGTCCACTTAGGGTTTTAACAACCAATGGCACCACAGCTATCACTTCGTCATTAGAGAATAGACTATGATTGAAGAGAGGTAAATACTGATAGCAGTCCAAGTCGATCTTGGTTACATCATCAGAAGTGTTGCTCATAAGGTCAATGGGCAAGTGTTCGCATCCAGAGGAGCACACCACCGACTGCTTGCCTTTGTCATCTACCAGTTGAGCAACAACGTCCTAGAATTGCAACCTTCTACTACATCTAGTGGGCACAAGCCTGGGCTTGTCAACCAAAGTACCTTCCTAAATAGCAAGAACGAGCTTTTGTGAGCTCAAACGAATAGACCTCCTTACTGACTTACTCATTTTCTCTTCTTAGACAAATACTCAAACTTGATTAGACTCAACCCACAAAGTGCTCTAACTGCTACAAGAATGACACTATTAGTAGTTAATTCCTCTTCTATTTATTGTGCAAGGTAATGGCAACCTTCATCAATGCTTAGTAGAAATGCATGTGCAAACATGGCAATTTGGTGGCATATGTACTGTCACCATTTAACTAGAGCTACATGAGAATCCAAAGATCACCCTTCATGATTTCTAACAACATCTTCACACAGATTGAGATCGACATGACTACACAAGCAAGGAATAATTCATTAATGCTTCACCAACCTTCATCTTCCTCTTGCCAGCTAGAAGGGAACAACAGAGATTTACATTAGCTTTCGATCTTCGTTGTCGATCTAAAACCATAGGTTATAAGATCAATAGTGGAGATTGGGCCCCACATTCCATATAGGACACACATCTACTTTTGCTGACCTCACGCCAAATAATGGGGCGACACCTTAGGTCTACAAGTTGGCGGGGTACGATCAAGATCTTCTCCCATATGTTCAAATTTGGAAAACCTACACATTGCATAGTTAGTATTTAATGAAAGGCTTTGGCTAAGCTGTCGATGACATGACCACTAGAGTTAATGGCTTAGGCTTAGGTCACCGAATTAAAATTAAAACCCAACTTTAATTTTAATGCTTTATTTCGTCTGCAGGGTTTTATTTCCTAAGTCTCAGTTGGACCCATTAAATTCTTATCCCAACCCTAATAAGAACAAATGATTAAGCTAAGGATTGTATTTGTTGTTATAACTTTAGTTCTAGAGAATTCTTAATTACCAGTTCTTATTTATGCATTTGTATATGAATCCAATTGAATGCCTTTCCATATCATTACAGAAAATTTTATTATTGCAACCCTAACTCTAACACTAATTAAACCTTGAACCTAACTTGATTGAACTCACATTATAACCCTAACTCTAACACTAATTGAACTGTAATTGTAACCCTAATTGTATCAAAACCCTAGAGAACTCTAATTGAACCCTAACCCTAAAATAAACAATAACCCTTACCTTAATTGAACCCTAACTCCAATCCTAGCCCTAATTTAAGACTAACCTTAACCCTAACCTTAATTAAACCCTTATTGAATTATAACCCTAATTAATCCCTAACCCAAATTGAATAATAATTGAACCTTAACCCTAAGTGAATAGCAACCGTAATTAAACTCCAACCATAATCCTATTTGAGTTTTGACCCTAATCATAACCATAATTCAACCCTAAACTTAATTGAACCCTAACCCTAAACATGAGTTCAATTAAGTTTAAGGTTCAAATAGGGTTAGACTTTCATTAAAATTAGGTATAGGATTATATTGGGATTAGGGTTGGGGTTGGGGTAAAGATTAAGGTTCTATGATAGAGCTTGGGGTTAGTGTTAGGGTTCAATTGGGGCAAGGGTTAGTATTAGGGTTAGGGTTATGGTTCAATTAGGGTTTCATTAATGTTAGTTTTAGAATCATATAGTTAGGTTTGAAGTTAATTAGTGTTAGTTTTAGGGTTTGGGTTATGGTTAGACTTATAATTAATTTTAGTATTGGGATTAGATTCTATCACTTTAATAAAAATAATCTTCTATAAATTCATTCAATTTTTTTTTGAAATTATATAATTTAAAATATTTTCAAATTTACCTATGTTGATATATGAGAGATATAGCAAATCTAAACTCTATACAATTTATAGTTAACTTGACATTGTGTATAAAAAGGTTTTAAGTTATGAATGTTATAATGTAAAAAATAAATGTGTTTTCAATGTTTATTTGCCAATTTAAAAGATGTACCAATAATGTTGCAATCACTAATGATTAATTTTTTCTTGATGGTTAAAATAGATTGGTAAGTAAATTTATCTATAATAAGTAAATTTATCATTATTTTTTCTTGATAAGTAAATCAATATTTCATAATTTATCTATAATTCTTATTTAATTTTTCTTAATTATATTAAATTATATTTTATTAAATTGTTAAAAAAATTAAGTTGCTTATAAATAATTTTATGTGTTTTTAATAATTAACTTGATATTGTCTATAAAAGGTTTAAGTTATGAATGTTATAATATAAAAAAATAATATTTTTTTCAATGTTTATTTGTTAGTTTGATGTGAGAAAAATGTTGCATAGTAATGATTAAATTTTTCTTGATTGGTTAAGTGATATTGTGAAATTATTCTATGTTAATTTAATGTTATGAATGCTATATAATATAAAGAAAAATATTTCTAATATATTTTTAATGCATCTTTATATTTTATAAACAAACATCTAAAATAAAAATGTGATTGTAAAAAAAATACAACTTAATGAGTGAACATACATTTAAAGTTAAAAGTAAAATTATAAAACAAATTGTAAATTTATTTTATTTTTCTTCTATAAATATAATTTTTTTATTTGTCGTCTGCCTAGTAATGCCCACTTCTCATTTTAATGAATGTTTTATTTTGCAAGGGTTGATTTAGTGTTGTCATTGATCTATTTCCTGTAGATAACAACGGTGCCTGCCATCCCGTGATCGGGAATTCAAGGATCATGAAATCATGGGTGAGCGCCACGTGTCCTATTCGGGGGATCAAATTTGAGCTATCACTGACCAACTACCATTTGATCTAAGTCATTCCCTACCATCCCACAATGGTGCTTGGGTTGATTGCGAAATCATGGGCGGGCGCCACATGTCTCATCCGATGAAGCCTAAAGAGTAAAGTAAACACTAGCCGACTTTAAATATATTAAGGGGTAGATTACTAAAGTGTTCTCAAGACGCACATGTTCTAAATCCATGGATATATTATAATCTCACTAGAAAAGTTGCTTGAAAGTTAACATGGTTGGCAACTGTGTTAAAGGAACGAGATCAATGGCGCCTGCTATCCCGTGATCAGGGATTACAGGGATCACGATATCACAGGAAGGTGTCACATGCCCTTCATAAAGGATGAAATCTACATGACCATTGATGAGCTATCTCTTCAAGATTGATGGTTCCCACCATCCCTCGATTAGGAATTTTGGGATCGCGATGTCATGGGTGCCTACCACGTGTCTCATCCAATAAAGCCTAAGGAGTGAAGAAATCGTTCGCCAATTTTAAATGTATTATGGGGTGGATTACTAATGTGCTTGTAAGATGCACGTGTTTTATTTCAACATAGATGTTATGATTTTGAGGGAAAAGCTGCTCGACAGTTAAAGGAAAGGACGATAACCAATTTTGAAGGAGCGGGATTTATGGTAAAAAAATCGACGGTGCCCGCCATCCCGCAATGATAAATCAAAGGATTGTGATATCGCGGGAAACAACCATGTGGAATTCCTTCATGGTGTATAACATATTGGGCCCCTTTATTGCCATGTTGGTGATTATGTCAGCCTGTTTTGAAGATGGCCGTCAATGATTTGATCAAACTGAAGGATCAAAGGCTCAAATTTAAATATGTATAAAATTATGGTTGGAGCCGTTCGTGCAGCCTGCGAGTGAGCTTTAATGGTAGATGAGACATCCATTGGTGGAATTTGATCGACATAAAATAAATTTACTTGTTTCATTTGTATCACAAAGCATCCAAGTATTTTGTGAAAATAGTTTAAGAGCCAAAGGTGAAATTACGAGCAGCTGTTGCCAGAAATTGGAGTCTGTGCGAAAAAAGCCATGAGTTAATTTTCTATGTTTCCCAGTCATTCTACACCTAAATTTGGAAAAGGGGGGTTCTAATATGCTTGTCACTAAGTTCATTAAAATATTTTGTTAGGGCTATTGTTTAATCATAAATTGTGAGGAATTACGATATTTTTACTTTGTATTTTCCTATCTCTGCTTAGTCATAGCCACTTGAACTGTAACATTATAGTGAGGCCCTAGTTTGTCTAAAATGGCACCAACCAAGAAACACTCTGGCCACATTGAGTATTTGAAAAGAAACTTGTACGATGATTTCCTAAATCAATTTCCATTATCAACAAATGAGAGAAGGAAAGGTTTTGTGTTGATGCGAGGGAAAATCCTAGAGGAGGGGTTGGTGTGTATTAATTCCAACATTATTGATGCTAGGGTTCCACTCACATGCTTAGAAATGTCTAGATTATGGTATGGACAGAGGAATTTTCCTCATCCTTTTTCAAATGGATGGATGTACAACATGGAAAATTTGGTTGTTCCAAATGTGTTCCCTAATGTGGACTTACTTAAAGCAGTGGCCAAAAGATATGACGCTGTCACATGGGTAATCAGAGATAATGATGGAGGGGTTCTATTGTAAATTAATAAAGATGTTATCCAATAGACTTTTTATTTGAGTGAGCCAAGTGATGACTTGGTTCCTATTAATCGTGAAGAGATGAAGTAGGAGTATAAAATAATTCAATATCTTTTTAGGGTTAAGCTGCTTCCACCTCATCTGGTTAAGGTAGGGGGTTCATAATTTCACATCAACCCTAGTGACCAGGAACCCTTCAGATTGAATTATTTTGGAAATCCTTTCTTGGCTACTTTCTATTCACTATGTCAGATTTTGGGTTTCAGGCCTGGTGTAGTAATGTCGATTACATACATGTTCATGGGGGTGCAAATACAACACCTTAACTTCTCTATAATATATGACTTTGCTTATTTTTTGGTGGAGAGGATAGATGAAGGACTATCGAAGCTATAGAATGGTGATACTGGTACTCAATTCTTTTGGTATTCCATGTTGATGCATATGTTCATGTTTAGGAATGCAGATTTCTTTGCTGAGAAGATGAACTTAAGACAATCAGTTAATGGAGAAAGATTGCCAGTACAGATATGAGCTGCAGATTTGTCTTGTAATAAGGAAAGCACTAGTTATGTGCAATTTGATAATTGTTTTGCTACAAGATTGAGGGCTAGATTGATGGTAAATGTACCTAGGATCCCTCAAGAACTACATGATTTCCTTAGGCCGAAGGAGAGGAAACTAGAATTGAGGGTTTTACATAACTGGGGTGACATTATCCCATATCTAGTCAGCACTGTCCTAAGAATATATGGATTTCAAGGAACCCCTCACATACTTCCATACAATGTGCCACCAAGAATAGGGTTTGCAGAAGTTATGTGGCAGATGGGGTGTATTCATGAAGATAACCTAACTGGAAAGGGGAAGGGAAAATTATTCCCTGATTATACAATAGTGTTTGACTTTATATTTTGAAAGGGAGGCTAGACACATTTTGACAAATTCTTTGTTGATTACCATTTGAGATTTGGTCCAAGGTGACAACATGATCCTGAAGGTTTCTTTGCTCTTTTCAGACAAAGAATAAAAGGTGGCAAACTTGCACATGAGTTCAATTTCCCTAAGGTCCTGATTAGGAATGAATTTTATTTAAATAGATAGGAATTGAACAAGGAAAAGTGGATATCTTATAGTAAGCTACTGGATATTGTGCATGAAATGGATCTGACGTATGATTCATTGATGGAATTCACTCCATACCACAAGAGAATTGATTTTTTAATGAAGAATTTCAAGGAGATAATGGACACCTTGACAACCAAAAAGATAAATTTAAGGCAAAGTCTGGATATACAAGGACAAAGTGATATGCCAATTGAAACAAGGCTAGTTTGTCAGCCTACAGAAAGGAAGCCATCTATAGGAGGAAAATGGATACTGTTAGTGATGAGGAAGAAGTAGACAGAAAAGGGAAGAAAATAATGAAAACGCCTTCATGACTAGGCCCAAAATTCAAAGTACCTAGGGATGTCAAAATAATTGAATTAAAATATTCACCAGAGCATAGTCCCCCATCTCCACCACCTGATCCAAGCCCTAAGAGGCAAAGAATTGATCACCTACCCGAGGATCTCACAAATGAAATTATTATTACTGATCAAGACATGTAGGTTGGTATGTCGTCCCCTCCTAGGTCAGCCAAATTGGTTCTATTTGATTTGGATATTAAGGCTAAGAGTGTGCAGGATGCAAGAATGGAGGCTTGCAAGGAGTTCTTAGATGACAATGCATATGTAAAGACTCCTGTATTCTTGCAATTGGCATGGAGGATGAAATTTGAGGAATATCAAAATAAATGCAAGGAGAGAAGAGAACTAAGGCCTGATAGGTCAGATCAGGAGAATGATGAAGAAGTGAAAGCTGAACTAATGGAAGAGTTCAAAAACATCACTCCTAAAGAAGGAAGACAACTAGTGAATTAGGCTGGTGTTTTGATTTTTCCTGAATGGGACATTGTAGATGCAGTGGCTTTTAGTGCCATTATGAAATCCAAGAATCCTTTTCAGGATTCTAAAGAAGAACAAGTTAAGGCAACATTACAAAACTCTGCCTTCAATGAAGAATATGAGACCTTGGCAATTTGGGCATTGGCTCCACAAGGAAGAAAGCCAGACTTTGTTGATATTAATCCAAATTTCAAAGGAGGATTAATAATAAAGAGGGCTTCAGAGACTACAACAACCGAAGCCACTAGTTTAACTGTGAATGTGACCAAGTTGGCCCAAAAGACTGCTTAAAGGGAGGAGGCTGAAAGAAAGAGCCTAATGGAGAAGTATAACATTTTAATTGAAGAATATAGTAAAATGCAACAGAGGAATGTTGAGCTAAAAACTGAAGTAGAAAGGTTCAAGTATAGACATACTATGGAAACATCCAATGCTCCAGGAACTAGCACATCACCTCCCACAATAGGGTCAATGCCTCCTACTTCTCCAAATGTTTCTACACCAAGGTCTCCCAATCAAAATCCTACTCTTACCCCTCCTCTAGAACAAGTTGATGAACAAACAGAGTGCTCTGTTGATCCAACAAAGAGGCACCTCATGGAAGAAATTGATCAATTATAGACATCACTAAGGGTAAAAGAGGAGGGTTTTCTTTCAAAAGAAAAAGAAATTGTTACTCTTGTTTTAGAGAATTTAAATGAAAAGGTGGATAATAAATTGCCCTCTATACATTTTTTGTATTTTTTGCTATCTGAAGCAATAAATAATATTGATAGGGATCAGGGGATAGTGATTCGAATAATTCAAAATTTGATCCCTAGGGAAAATAATCTAGATGTTATGACTAAAGCCTCAAGGTTTGGTGTAAATAACATGCCCCAATCATTGAATCCTACTTATATATTACTTAAATCATTACAAAGTTTTTAGACCTTACCAGATGATCTAAGTAAGAAGATTAGGGAGTTGGTAAAGAACTTCAATGATTGGGGTAACACACTGTTACCTGATATAACTGATGAGCAGGGGGAAATCAGAACATTCCAACAATGGAAAGATCAAGCAAGTAAAGTCATCAATAATCAAATTAAAATAATTTTTGGTGACTCAGATTATGATTTGTTGGTAAATTGTATGGATAAGATTATTGGTACTGGCCCATTTTTGGAATCTTTTGAAAGAGATGCTAATCAGGTAGCGGTAACATATTTTCCTTATAGTACAAAGGTAAAAAAGGTGATTGATTTTGACTGGCCAACTAACGAAGAATACCAGAGGTGGGTGGCTAAGTATTTGAATGATAATGAGTAAAAAGAGTGGGCTATCGACAGGTGGAAAATCAGATGTTGGCGTGGTTTCTTTTTATTGCATCAAGCTTCCTCCACCGACATGATGAACAAGAATATGCTCCAGGATGATTTATTTTGTAACGATTTTTGAACAAGAATATTTTTCAAGGTGGTGGTTGTTGTAACAAATTTTGGAATATCACTAGGCACTCCAATTGACTGGTGGCAGGTGTACTTTCTGGCCTAGTGCTTGTTTTCTCCTTCATTTTCTATAAGAAGGATTTCAAAGCCAAAAGTACAGGTTAGCAAGTTAGATAACTTTTGTCAAGTCTAGGTGAAGTTGCAGAGTGAATTGTAAAGTTCGATGGTTTTAGAGAAATGCAATTTAGGTTTTGAGTCATTATGTAATAGGTTTTGAGTTCATAGATATTTAATGTTGTATAACAGTACTAGCATTTGAGTTGAAATGAAAATTTGGGCTCATGTCTCTCCATTGTACATGCATATCTGAACTTTGAATGAACTAACTAAGGGTTGTTTTATCCATCTCACTATTGTGGTGTGTATGATTCTATTTTAGCTTTAATTCAAGGAATTAATCAAAATGCTTGAATGGGATTATAGGAGGATATGTGTTGTATAAGGATTTGATAATTAGTCCTGGGTTAGAATGCACACTGATGAAATTGTAATGCAATATTATTAGGGATCTTATATGTGATGTATTAAATCTATTATAAACCTCTATATGCTTATGAATTTGACTCCTGCAATGGATATATGGCACTGATCTAAGTTGTAATTATTCGTGTAGTTCAGTATTTGTTTGTTTTTGCCTAGAGCTTGCTATAGATTGCAAATCATTGACTATCTTATACAATGGATTGTGTTTAGTTATCTCATGCTCTAGATAGTTGATATTGTCTATGAACAACCAATTCTAGTTGATATTATCTTATTGTGTTGAGCTATTAAGTGAGATTATCTGGTATTGTTAATGTTGTTTATAATAATGGTGTAGAGGTTGTAAACACATTAAGGGATCACTCGAGTCTTGCAGAGCCTAAAGTGTACGAGGCTTTTAAAGTCCTTGTTAGTTGGTCCAAATCCTTTGAGCTTTCTTCGATTGGAATTGGAAATTCCATAGGTATATTAGAAGACAAACCTGGTTACATTGTAAAAAGAACCAACATACACGTCAACCACTAAACAACCACCTCTACAACTAACTTTTTAATATTTTATGATCACATGAAACATAAAACACACTAATTTCAATGTTGTCAACATCACTATTGAATTTTTTTAATTTTTTGACCTTTCAAACATTAAAAAGTTCATCATTAAATTAATGTAATGGCATAAAAATTAAAAACATCATGAATTAATTATGTAACCACATAAGTTAAATATAATTCTATCAAGAAATTAATATCAAAAAGATAATATAATCACATAACTTATACATTTCAATGTCATTGATCTTCTTCTTCATCTAACTCTTTTTTTGTATCATCCGATCTAGATTTGACATTGTAAGGATTGGTCATATCATCATCATCGTCATTGATATCAATTTTGATAATGTCATCATCCACACGGATGTCATCTTCATGAACATTAACTCCTACATCATCATCATCTAGTTCCTCCTCTTCGACATCTTCGTCAGGGACATCATCAACTAACCATTGATCCTGATCATCATCTACATCATCTTCTAGTTCTTCAGTATCTTCTTCTTCCACCACAATATACTTTACTGGCCTTCCTCTTGGATCATGTCTAATAACAAATGACCAACCCAGTTTACCTAGAACCTCTGAGTAAAATACCTACTCACATTGGCTTGGAAGAACATAGGACTCATTTCCAGCTCACTTGATCAACCTTGTATTAACCATGGTAAATCCATAATCATGTTCAATAATAGTTCTCTTAGGATCATTTTCATTCAATCGTAGCCTGTACCATAGGACAATGAACAAAATTAATCTGAAGGACTTAAAGTCACTCTGAAGTATATCATCTAAAATCCCATAGTATCAATTTTCTGAGACTTCTAGATGTATGCCACTTCTAGATAAAACATTAGTCACCTGAAAGACTGCAGTTATACCAGAATCACAAGTTTTCTTCATGTCATCCAACATTTTGATTCGAAATTTACAACCATTGCACCACATAGCCTTGTGGTGTTTCACCTGCAATATGTCAAACATGTTAAAATTATTGCAATATCGTCAGTTGATAAACATATTTATTCTTGGCCAAATGTATGCAAAGAAAACAATCTCAAGATATATATACATCAATATACTTGAAAATAATTAAATAATATGGGTGATTAATATATTTATACGTACCTATTTATCTTTTAAACGATATGCTAAATCAATTTCCCTTTGTGTAACATTGGAATATCCATTAAGATGAGCTTCTTTAACCAATGAAGCTACACCTTCCCATGTTAATGCGCGACCAGATTATTGACATCATTCAATCCATACCGTCATTAGATCAAGATTGTTGGTGACATACAAATGTAGTGCATCCCACTCTTGACCAACTGTACCAAAATAAATTGAAATTCATAAACGACGTATAATTAGTTAAATACAACAGTATATGACCTTAATTTATAATTGATGTATATTGAAGATTAAAAATTAAATAAGTAAAATATACATAAAAACCATATGTAAAATACATTCCAATTAATCTCCATGACCATCTTATAATTACCTCTCACTTTCCCCAATCTACCTTTCCCCAATAGGTACTCCCCTTCGAATTTGTTAATGGAGTTGGGATCCCAAATGCAATCCAAATGGATCTTTACTACAAACTTAGGAAGATATTCACTAATGTACACCATGGTCTAGTATACCATATATCCCTCCACTATACAACCCTTAGGATGTGCTCTTTGTCTAACCAAAGCCTTCAAAAATTTCAAGTGCCTCTCAACCATCCACATTAACCTTATGTGTACAAGTCCACACAATTCAATTTCCTCAACTTGGTGTATGAGGTAGTGTTCTTGTGCATTGAAAAATGTTGAAGGTAGACACTTTTGCATTTCACACATTAGACGAAGAATTTTTCTCTTCCAATAAGTTATATCTTCTTTATAGATTTTTTTAGATGATAGCCATCTACAAGTGATTCAAGGCACAAATATATTAATGATATTTAACAAAAATATACAATATATTACATAACAAGTAAAACAAATGGCAATTATAAGATGTATACAGCGAATTGAACAAATCTCGCTACTTACCTCATGTATTTTCTAAGATCATATATAACTTGCTTGACATTGTTGTCAAAGTTGTCTAGGAGAGATAGAGGTAGAACGTACTGCAACAATTATAAAATAATCTTTTCATTATTTTTCCAAAAGTAGTAAACACAATACACTGAAAAGTGCATGCATTATACAAGTGTATATAATATACCAGAATAATTACCTTAATGAAGGTATGCCAATCATGCGTTTTCATCCCTGACCCAAATTCACCTTTCTTTGTTATTATATTGTTTATGTTCACAGCAAATCCTATGGGAAATCAAATTTTTTGTATGACTTTTTTTATAGCATTGCTTTTGTTGTTAATAACCAAGGAAGGGCACTTATATTAATTTGGTCTCCATCACTATTCAATTGAATGAAATTTTTATTGTATGATTGTCTTCCTGAATGTCACTACAAATTTTGACAATTTTTTCTTTGTCATGCCTTCCATCCAATATTTTCCATAACATTTTTGTTATATTCTTTCCAATATGCATTGTATCAAACAAATGCACAATTTGTAGCTACTCATAGTAGGGAAACCTACTAAATTGTCTAGGATAACTTTTTAGTCCTTGTGGAAGCTAGCCATTAATGCCTTGATGACCTTCATGAAGCATATAAGTTAAACAAATTAACAATGGCAATCATTTTCAATTACAATATGAGTAAACACAACACAATATAAAAATATAAATTCAAAACATATCATATATGATAGATAAACAATTTGATCTGATATATAACCTTGATGATTAATTCTATTATATTCCAACCTCCATAGGTGAGGTGACATTCTTCGTGGTTTTGATGTAGTCTCCTCTTTCCCATTGAAAAGATATTTTTTAGTAGTTCAATACTTATGATTTCTATGGAGGAAGTGCCTATACTCATCAAACACCTACTTTCCTAAACTTGTTGAATAACGAGATTTCATCTTTGGACCACAAATTGGACATGCAAATTTTTCCTTTGTTTGAAGACCTGCAAGATGATATATAATTGGATTAAATATGTCAATTTTTATAATTATATATAATGAATAGATTATTTTAAAAATATTCATGATATCTACTTCATCAAATTAAATATTGTTAAAGTGCATTCAAACATTATAACACACCACAAAAATGTGTTAGCCCTGGGGCATCATGAACTGTCCATACAAGCATTGCGTGGAATTGAAATTGTCTTTGTCCTATTGGTCTAGAGATGCCATACATAGTGACGCCATTCCATAACTTTAGTAACTCGTCGATAAGAAGCTTGATATATACATTCATATCTTTCACTTGGTACTTACCTAGTTGAATGAACATAAACATTACATAATTATTATAACCATTTTACTACAATATATATAAATTAATGTACATGACTATTGAATGAAAAAAATATAAGTCATTATGCAACAAATAAGACAAATGAGATGCTACTATGTTAAAGAAAATCGATGTAAACAAATACCTAGAAAAATCATTGACAACATTATGTGCTCCTTCTTTATTGACATCCATGGAGGAATGTTATTGTTGATAACAAAAATAGGCCACACTGAGTAAATAGATTGCAGTTCTCCAAATGGATTGACACTATCCACTCCCAATGAAAGACTGAGATTACGAGGTTCTTCTTTAAAGTGTGGCTATTTTTCCTCCATGTCCCTAAATGCAAAACCATCTGTAGGAATTCAAAGAATGTTATCTCCACTTCTATTCTGTGCATGGTAATCCATCAATTGTGCTAAGCTTTTGCACCTAAATAATCATTGCATATGTGGAATAATGGGAATATAACGAAGAACCTTGCAAGGCACCTTTTTTGTTACTTAATCTATTCGATATCTACTGATATGACATTCTCGGCATTCTATTGCAAATTCCTATTGTTTATGATATATAATATGATCATTGGGACATGCATCTATTGCTTGATACTACATTCTGATATCTTTCATAATGGCACATAAATCTCGGTATGAGAAAGGTAAAATATTTGATGGTGGTAACAAAAATTCACCAATCAATCTACAACAAAAAATAATTTGTTCATATAAAGAATATTAATGGTACATATTTCATCCTTTATTTACTAGTGATGAACTAACAACAATTAAAATAGATGAAAAAAGATGACATATATGACATACCTTAACATCCGTGAGATTGCTATGTTTGATAAACCATTCATAACCTTCAAGTTCAACAACAACAATACAGCAGAGAGAAGAGTTGTTTCAAAGCCTTCATAAAGGGGGCTCGTATGCCTTGTCAAGTATAGGTAAATCATGAACATCATCAAAGTCATCTTGATCATCATGATCAACTCTACCACTAAATGTGTCATGGATCAATGTATTCGTACCATCATCTTAACTGTGTTTTCTGGCGCATGATCATCTTCTTCCATAGGATCATTAACTTCATCTTCGATATTCATAGTTCCATGTTCATCCGCTTGCAAAACCACATTCTCTAGGCCGTGATAATCCATATCATCTACCCTAGGGCACCCCACCTTTATAATAATGATAGACACAAATAAACCATGATCATGATCAAGTGATTATATATATATATAAAATGTTAAAACAATATAAACATTTACAAATTCAATCAATATAAACACATATAATGAACAACTTACCAATGGACGATAATCATGCCCCCCTTCAATGTGACCATGCTACCTACAATGTTTCTCAGCAGTTGTGATTAAAATTCATATCATCTTTAAGCCCTTGCAATTATTGCAAGGACAATAAAATTTCCCATCACCCTTTCTTTTCAATCTAGCCCACAATCTATCAAGTGTCTCTTCATTTTGTTTTGGACTAATATTATCTAACATGATTTTTCTTTACCAAGTTTGACTATTTAGATCTTAAAAAATATCAAACTCACACTCCAATAATTTTTATTCATAGTCAGGTAACATAATCTAATAATTCCGATATTTTACACCCAAAAAAATTGGCATGCAACCACCCCTGCAAAAGAGAAGATAGTCTAAGTTAATGACCCCAAAAAACACTTTACAATGATAATTCCAAAACTTATTAAATTCTGATTTTACTATGATTTCCAACCGTTAAGACTCCTAAAATCATAATATTGAACTTGATCACAAAATTCCTACAACAATGGAGGTAGCGAGCTAGTAAGAGCAAGTGACCCATTCCTAAGGAGAAATGAGTCAGAATCATCATTGCTAATGTCAATACAGATTTATCCATTTAGTTAAAGATGCAATGTGTCACTTCTTATGATGAGCTTATCCCTAGGGCCCTCAACATTGAGAGAGCCCTAATAGAAAATAACAAAAGCATTGGTAAGAGCATGATTAGGGTACAAACACTAGGCCTCCATAGAAACATAAACAATAACTATAGCAGATTAGTGAGGTTGCAATACCAGAAAGATTGAGACATTGTAGGTAATAACAAAATCTTGCAATCTAAAGATTGTAGCCAATAACAAGAACACTATGTAGCTTAGTGACATTTGCAAATGCAATCTACAGTAAGAAGAATGATAGTCACTTGAGATGTGACAGTCAAAAATAGGCTAAGTAGTGACAAGATAATAAAGCTCGAACCTTGCATAGTAAAGTGGAGATTTTAACAGTGAGTTTCCTTACCCCCTTCCTAACCTTAAGGTTTTTTTGAATGGTTTTGGTAGTGTTAGACAAGGCAAATGTAATCAGGGAATAATTGTCCAAATGAGGTAACAATGGTAATCATAGGTTCAATGTTTCTTCTTAGCCATTAATATTGTATAATGGAGGTAGTGGATTGCATGTTTGACCAGTGTTTTGAGACTTACCAAAGATGGGAAAATAGTGAATAATACCTTGTGGACTATGAAGTAGTGTCAATAAGGTTGAAGGATCTTAAGAACTACAATACCATGAAACAATGAGTCCCCTGTAGTAAGTAGGCA
The DNA here is from genome assembly GCA_007258455.2 of Sequoia sempervirens. NCBI lineage: Eukaryota > Viridiplantae > Streptophyta > Pinopsida > Cupressales > Cupressaceae > Sequoia > Sequoia sempervirens. The sequence goes on from VDFB02000017.1 coordinate 190,980,970, forward strand.
GTCTATAGGGCATAGTTTGATTTTATAGAAGGATGCTCATGAAAGGAATATTCAAGTGATAGTGAGTGAATTGTTTGAGATTGCAGCTGAGGGTGCAATACCCAGTATTAAAGGAAGTTAACAAAGTAGTAAATGTGTAATAAAATTGAATTGTACACAACAAACAACTCACAATGTTATCTTCCATAATGCCTTGAGTTTAAAGGAAAAAATCTCAATGTATCTTCATGATGAAAGTGGTGAGCTTAATGGTCAATCACTGGCAACCATGATTTTAAAACATGCTATTGTGCTTATGGAGGCAACATTTTAAGCAAGGCAGTGAGTTGTGGTTTGGAACAATGGCAGGTATGAAGGACTTGCTTTATATGCATACTATGCAGTCTAGCTTAAGACATCATTCTTAGAAGAGATTGAAGGTGGATTATGGAAGTCAAGGGTTATGATGAAAAGGATTAAAGCAAAGACTGAGATCTATTTAAAAACCATAGTCATGAAGATATTAAAGATGTCACATGCAAAAACCTAGTAGTTGGAGTAATGAATACAGTGCCAAAGAGGATAGTGTGTTGGGGTAGATTTAAGAGATCTCCACATTATCTAATTACAGGGAAATACATCATTTATTTATTTATTTAATTAAAAGAAATCATTCTAAACCCTATATAGGACACATTGATAATTCAAAAGCCTCTGAAGGAATTTTATATTATGCAAATATATGTCAAATAACATTCATAAGGTTTAGAAAATCTTGATCACTCTCTAGAATAGCCCATTAAACATGGGTTGTGCTTGAATGCACTACATAATTGATATAACATAACCACTCTATAGATCAAGCAGAGTTATAGGCTCTTTATTGTAGCAAGAGGTAATCACTCTTCGATCATGCTATAATTACATCCTAACCTGTTAAACTTGAGACAACCTAAATGCACCCAATGATGATTGACACCTACATTATACAACCTAAATTAACTACATTATATGAGTTCCTCCATTTCTATCACAACATAGCCACATTAAACTTGGGTCACACATGAATGAATCTTGTATTTTTTTATAGCACAATCGTGTACACATGACTAATACAGTTATGGATCACATAATTACAGTCACAAGAATCGCTCCTCTATTGTGATCTTATGGTGATTCCACAAAAATATGGACATGAAATTCTCAAAACCCTTAACCTCTAAAAATGAAATGATGAGATGTGCTTTAAAATATGTTTTTCAAACCTAGAACTACAACTGACTTCACAACTGAATTTTGCAAAAAGACAATGACTACCCTCAACCTCGGCAATATCTTCTTATTTTTGATTTTTCCTAAGAAAATCATCCTTAGTTCTCCACAAATTATCTCAAGTAGAGCAAAACACTGTCACAATAAATGAAGTGCTAACTCACTTTTCTTTATGTCGGCCACAATTTGATTTTTTTAATTTTTCATGTTTGTCGAAAATTTGACGAAAATAATAGCCGACATTTCAACGAACTAGGTTCGTTGAAATCTCGACGAACATTGGGGATAAACTTTCAAAAAATTGGAAATTACACATCAAATTTTACAAGCACCCAACGAACATTGAATTTTACATATTTCGTTGGATAGTTTCATCATATTTTGCTGTCAAATGTATTAGTGATACAATATCTAATGGCATCAAAAGGGCTATAAATGATGATTATTTGGGTTGTGGCTAGCTGCAAACATCAAAGGATTATCTAAAGTTTAATGTAATAAACACGTACCATTTCTAGGAAATAAATAAATCACAAAATATAAAGACATATACAATTAATTACAAATAAGATGCAAATAGTTGTAATAGAACACAATAAGTAAATAAAATCTAGGCATGCCTTATGCACAAAATGGATTGAAGTCTGGACACCAAAAAGGAGGCATGCTCTCCACCCTACCATATTGGGCCTTGGAGTGTCATTGGCTATGACCAAAGGCCTGAGCACTAACATTAATTGTCCACCACTTTGATCAAATGATGAAGGCAATGCTTTGGAACCTAAGAAAATTTGTTCAGTGGAAATCAACATTATACATTTTTTATAATTTGATATTGAGTTGTGAAATGAGAAATGGAAAGAAAGATATATAGGCTTACATTGTATATAGATGGAATGTAGGTGAAGGCCATACAACATGCAAATGTGGAATCATAAAGCTATTTAGCATTTTGGAGATTTATACATCTTTTATATGAATACAATGTAGCTGCAATCTAAAATGGTTCCAGTGGAATATACCTACATAAAAGGGACATGTGAAATTTGGTTCCGCGAACATGTTTTATTGGCAAGCAATATCTAAAACATGAAATTTAAGTGGCTCTATAATTTATAAGAAAAATATATGTAATACCACAATTACATGTCACATATAAAAAATGATAAGGAAGTGAATTTAGATAGGGTGCACATTCTATATGCATAGAGGTGAAGAGGAAAGGAGAAGCAATTCACTTACCATAAAGAAGGGAAACCTTTGATGATGATGATAATGAAAAGTTTTGTTGGAGACAATCAACTTGTTTGATTTATAGTGCACTCTAATTGTTAGTATGTATCCTATAGTATCTAGGAAAATACAAAATTAGGTCTACATGTAAAAAAAAAATACATAGTTCAAGTGAGCAATTCAATTGCTTGCTATTGGCTACAATCTTTTTTGTATGCCTAACCCGTGAGAAAAATTGAGCCTTTCTGAAGAGGCATATATATATGCATTGTTGATTGCACAAAGCACAAAAGAATTATGAAAAGCAAATGAATGCATAAAAATAACCCAAGCTAGTGAGCAACAAACCATAAAAAAAAATATTATGTTAAGAATTTTATTCCGTTGCAAACATAGCCAAAAAATGGAGGCCATGCAAAGAAGAGGACAAAAATTTTCATGTTGACAAACCCATGCAAACTGCTGGCTTATTTTCAAAAAGAAGGATTGGAAAAAAATTATCACAGGTGACACACTATAAAATCTGATCCATGCATCAAAGAATATTGGTTTGAATAAAATATATACCCTAAGATAGAGAACAACAATCAACACCGCCTTACAAAAAAAAAGGCAACCTATATAACATGAACTATTTTATTTTCTTGTGCAGAGGAAACAAGCATCACTTTGCACAACTTTCCATGGGAACATTGTCTCATGTATGTGTTACATATATTGGCAATGGTTGCAATAATACTTTGCATTTAAAACTCACCAAACTAATGGAGCAGTTTACAATATTTTCAATAAGGCATTGTTCAACGCTGGGTTGTGGATTGAGCTACACAACATACATAACAAAAATTATAGCCAAGAACCATATGACATATATAGCTAGCATGGAACTATCATTAGAGATTACAAAGCAATAGCGAGAATACTCGACAAGCATTAGATGGATACCCAGACATAGATACTTACATAGACAAATACATCATAGACACATATCTACATAGAACTTTATCAAGATATTCTATGCACTGAGAACATTAAAAAAGAGATGAAAACAACATTCTCTTTAAAACAACTCCCAAATACTTGTAAATATTGAATTGTGCATGCATATATGCGTAGATATCCAATACACATACATATATTTACACACATATGTACCAGAAAGTTGTATTCACTGGGAAATTTAAATTGCATGCATGTATATTTATCTATATGCATACATAAATGTACACATACATACAACTATGTCCACACGTAGATATATGAAGAGCTATAGACAATGATACATCTCTTAAAAAGGAAAACAACTCTATATAAATAAACATCATAAAATTAAAGTAGAAATATACACTTAAAACGAAACGAAATGATAAGCAACATGAATAATAGAAAATAAAACAAGTGTATCTTTTTTTCTTAAACATTATAAGTTATACTTCATTGTCTTAATATATAACTAGTCAAACAAACAACAAAGCAATAGCAGTAGAAAGGAAAGGTCTTTTTGATGTGACAAGTAGCGTGAGGGAACAAAACAATGTAAGTGTCTAATCAACATGAACTATAAGAAATATGCAAAGTCAAAATTAGCCATGGTTGTTTTGGTGTTCAAGGCAATATGAAAACTATCGCTAGAGAGTGTTGCATGGTAGGAGACATAGCAGACAAATCTAATAGTAAGAGCTTGCACTCAGCTTCAAAGTTAACCTTTGCAACTTTCACTATTGTTGTTTTAAGTCTTTTTTATGAATTATAAGTTTGAGTTTTAAATAGAAGAGTTAAAAAAAATGACGTGTAGATGACAACATTGATAACAAACTCAGCAGTCATTGCAGTGGTAGACTCATATTGCAACATGTGTAGTTATTTTGATGGCATTTGCAATAGGCTTGTTGTAGCCTGATCAAAAGTAGTTGCACAAAGCTCGCCTATGTGGTCTTCAATATTTGGCTGTAATAAATATCGAAAGTCACAGTCAGCTATTGTTTTCTAGAATTTAGGGAAGAACCATGTATTTTTCTTAGATTGTTCACATTTTTTCTTGCATTTCCTTCCATTCGCCTCCAACAGACATGCAACATGGTAGAATTCATCATTTTTTATATATTTTACTGTTGCCTTGACATTAGCTTGCAAAGGTTCTAGCAAGCCAAGGTAGTGGTCCAACATATATGCAATAGTGACTCCCATTTCCCAAAGCAACCTTTTGAGACACTATTAGGGAGGGCTCAATAGTATTTGGATCAATATGTCCTCATTCGATCAATGGTTGTGCTTCTGGTATGTTAGGATTTATATATAGAAGAGTCCCTATAGCTATGTTTAGAATAGCTCCATTGAAGTTCCCAACACATGCATTTTTAACAAGGATGAGAGTTGAACTAGGGGTCTACAACATCTCCAACTCATCACCTTTTTCTTCCTAATTGGAGCCCTACAAATTAACATCAATTGAAAAGGATGACAAATCATTAAGTTTAATAGTCCTCCAAATTGTTTGGGACTGATCCTTTCTTTGTATAGTAGATACCATTCCTACATGTGCCACAGTGCCAATAATATCAATCAAATTGTTAATAGTACAATTTTCAATTTCATTTAATGGGGTGAATTTAAATACTTACTCTGGCACAAAGGCCTCATCATAACAACATTTTAACATTGAGTTTTGATCCAAAATGATTTCCATCTGATTGTTTAACTTATTAAATTTCTTGTATGTTTATCTCACTGATCCCTTTCACACATTATAAGTATGGCCCACCTCAACCCTATCATAATGCAACTCTGCTATGTTATTAAAACACGTAATTTGTATTTATGTTCCCTCCTTGTCAATAATATTAAAGTTGAATACTTGGCCATCACACACTTTCCTATTGTAATGGTGCATATTCCTCTTTGTTTTTACCCAACCTTTTATTGTCCATTTGGTTTGGTAAACATTCAGCCCTTTAATAGGGTTGATATTTGCAGGAGCATCTTGCTACCTTGGGGATATATTAATTCAAAAGGTTGATGCTCGTTTGGATGGGGAGGGCAAGTCACAGCCAACTATTTATTCTTCTTGATATCTAAACAAATATCTAGGTTTTTTACAATTAGCTGGCAATCTATCATTTTGACATCTAGGGACAGTATGACAATTTCCCTAGAATGAAATGAACATTAAATACTTTAAAAGGCAGTGCCCACAAAAAAGGAAGTAGGAAACTACAAGTACAAGCAAGGCAGAACTATATCTAACCTTGATTCCCACAACTTTGTAGACAAATAGCTTGTCAAGCACAAAATCGAACCTATTTTCAATTCCCCTATAAACAAAAGGTCATTGTATTTTGCAAGAAAAGTTCCCATCTACATGTGGGTTCCATCAGAGAGGACGACTTTGTATCTGTCAATTGGGATTTGATCACCTCCTATTTTTTGGAAAGACATTAGTTGGAGGGCTGGAGATGGGACAACATCTCCAACATCTATAGATTGTAGCACATGTCTTGTTAAGGATGGATTCACATTTGTAGCCTATAAGGAAATTAAACTCAGCATAGTGGAAACAATGAGATATTTATGACTATGACTCAACTCTAAAAGCAAACAACAATATTGAAACATTTGGAAACTGAGACATTTTCCCCTCTAACACATAAGTTACTTCAAAATGGCCAATAAATTAAAAAGGAAAGAAAAGACAAAGAGTTCAAATATAAATAAGTTAGAACATATATGATAACAATTGTTAATTCAAATGAAGCATATTCTTAGTTTGTTTGGAGCACTTAAGAAAGTGTCAATATAATTGGTAGTAACAAAAATGTAAACAACAAATAGACTTATAGGACTAGTGCTTCATGATTGTTCGCCAACCTTAGCAGAGCTAGAGGACACCGACATTGTTGCATTTTCTCTTTTAAAAACTAAGAGCTTCAACACCATTGACTGAATACAAGGTCTATGACTTCAGAACACAACATGGGCACTCAATTCTTTTGCACAAGCATTAAGAATATGACAAGAAAGGATTAATAAAAATAGGGGCTTCAATGATTCAAACAATACTTAACATATATTTTTTATTCCAAGTTCACTGTTTCAATTTTAAAATCCCTCCTTTTTTTTCCCTATAGATACCAAGAATATGAAGGGAAAGAAATAATTAGGACAAAGGCTTCAATACTATATATAATAGTAAATATAAAGTATATCATTTGAATTATACCATGTCAAATTTCTGAGAAACAACTATTTCAAGAAAATAATAAACATAGGGAAGACCACATATATACATTGGTCACATCTACTTTGACATACATACAAATCTACACACAATGAAATTTAATATTGTCTCATTTGTGACTTATATTATGTGTGAATGGTTGCAATATATTAAAATATTCTGTGTTATTTTCCACAATGCAATCTAATTGTTGTTCGCTAGCTTTGGCTATATTGCATCATTTCCAATGCATAATAAAATAGTTAATATTGTACAGTTTATATTGTTATTCAAAAGGAATTCTTCACTATCATAGCAACTGATTTCATTTCAACTATACATAGAAATCCAGATACACAATATTAGATACACAAAATATAACTTTAGAATAGTGGAAAACAGATATTATGATTGTAAAGATTTCCCAACAAAATAAAGTTATGGATTAGTATATATCAATGTTCTTTGCATCCACCATTAGTTACATACATTCCTACAAGCAATTGGAACACATTGACCATGAGTGTGATCAAATGTTTGTACAAGTTTGAACCAACCATTGTTGACTGTATTCTATGGCTTTACCAACCATTACAAGTGCAAGCAAGGGGAGAATGCTTGTATAAGTGTGAAACTTTGACCATACCATGCAAAGCTGTTGTGAAGGTAGTAGAAGGTTTTTTTTTTTTGCATTTTGCATTTTGCTACATTGGGAGATAGTTGGAAAATAATTACAAAAGTGTTGAAAATGGTAATTTATTGTGATTTTTTGTAGACATGAAGAAAGTAAGAAGCAAAGAGAAAGCAAGCGGGAAGAGGTACACTTGTACCAAGGAGCAATTTCTGTGAAGGTGGTTTTCAAAAACACATATATATTTTCATGGGGTTGTCACTGCTAATTTTCAAGAGAATGCTATTTACAAGGCTATATTGTTTCTATTTGTGAAAATATTTTGCTGAGAATCAATTTTCAATAAGGTCATTTATGATTTCCATGTAGCAGTGATAGATGCAAAGGAATAAAATAGTGCACAAAAATAAACAGAAACAATGCAACACATACATACATATGTATACACACACATACATACACACACACACACACACACACACACACACACGCACACACACACACACACACACACACACACAATATTGATTCATTTATTGTTCATGTTCTATGGTGGAGGCTTTGAATTAGTTTGTTACTGCAAGCTTTTTGTGTTTTGCAGTGCTTGTTTTGCGTGTGTTTCTTACTGTGTTTTCAAGTGTTGTGCAGGATTTTCATATGGCTAATAGTTGATACCAATATTATTTCATTTATGGCCTTTGTTTTGTGGCAATGGCTACACTACAATAAAATAGTGAATGTTATGTAGTTGATATTGTTTTGCACAATGCATTGTTCACTGTTGTTGTCTACACTAGGCTATATTGTGTCATTTCAAGCCTCCATTTAGTGTTTTGATTTTTAAATTAAAATCATTTGATACATCAATAGAGAAGGCTAGTGAAATGGCATCAACATTAATTGTTGTATGGTTTCCATGTACTGACAATGACTATAACCAATAGCCTCCTTTTCAAATAGTCAAGAACATATCAAATGCCTGCATAATTTTTGAATGGGAATTTCCCTATGTCTATATTGGTTTGTTTCTCAAAGGTTCTTGCTAGGAAAAGGCTATATTATTTCATTTTTTGATAATACATTGTTGGGTATCATTTTCTTGGTTTAGCCTATTCTTCACGATAGCTATGAACAATGGGAAAAGAATGCATTAAATACATGTTCCTAGTTATTATATCTTCAGCCTCAACAAAGAATTTGTTAGAATGATAAACTATATAGTAAGTTCCATAGTAGGTATAGCATCAGAACAACACCAATTAATGCATTGTTGAAAATTTCCCAAACATTCATTTTGTTCCTTGAGGTGTTAAATGACAGCTATTATTATGACCATCGCCAGTACACACAAAGCATACAAAAATTAATGTTGATGCAAACCAATATTTAATTTCTATAGCCTTCTCTATCCACACGATGCCCAAAATGCCACCCTATTCTCAAAGTAGCCAACAACCACCTCCGCAACCTTTTTCATGGCCATTGGAAGGCTAAAAAATTGAGGGGCTGACGAAAATTGTGAGCAAAGTTATAACCCATCCGCCACCTTTTTCTTGACCACCAGAAGTCTGAAAAATGGGGAGGCTGATAGAAATTCTAAGCAAAGTTCACACAAATAGCCTATCGGCTAAATATATATACTATACATATACATATATATACATATATGTGTGTACATATATATATATACAAAGACATATATATATACATATATACGCAACAAAATAGAAAATTTTATGGACATTATATATAGATGTAAATATACATACATATATACATACAAATATGCATATAAATAGATATGTATACATATAAGCTATATATGGACCACCCTTTTGTGCCAAAGGTTTTGCATAGGCATGTAATCATGATTTTCAACATTCTATGGCAATATCTTTAATGGAATAAAATAGTTAATGTTATGCAGTTCATGTTGTTGATGTCCACCTTAGGCTGTATTGTCTCATTTGTGGCTTCCATTTACCGTCTATGGTTGCAACACAAAAAAATAGTCAATGTTATGGACATTATATATACATATACATATATACATACATACACATACATATATATATACATAGATATATAGATATAAATATGCATATATATACATACATATACATACATATACATACATATACATACATAAACATATATATACATACACACACACACAAATATATATATATATATATGCATACACATATGTTGTATATGGACCACCCTTTTGTGCCAAAGGTTTTGCATAGGCCTATAACTGTGATTGTTAGCATTCTATGGATATGGCTGCAATGGAATAAAATAGTTAATGTTATGCAATTCATGTTGTCGATGTCCACCTTAGGCTATATTGTCTTATTTGTGGCTTCCATTTACCATCTATGGTTGCAACACAACAAAATACTCAATGGTATGGACATTATATATGCATACGCATATACATGTACATATATATACATATATGTATACACACATACACACACACACACACACACACACACATACATGTTGCAATGAAATAGTTATTGTTTCACATGTTGCATTTTTTTAGGGTATATTGTTACCTTTTTGATAAGGTTGTGTTGAAAAAAAAAACTATATAATTTTTTCACACCAATATTGTTTGATTTATGGTTTGGCTTTTGTGGGGATGTTTTTGTATGGGTTTCTCACTATTATTTTTAGTGTTTTGTGGGTTTGTCCATCTAGGTGACTATTGATAACAATATTATTTCATTTAAATACAAAGTAACAAACCAATGGAGGAATATAACCCAAGCCACCCAACAACAATCAACAAAATCTACACCATCTTTAAAATTTTATTATGTTGCAAACAAAAGAAAAAAATGGAATCCATTAAAAGAAGCCCACAAAAAATCACAATACTTGCAAAAGTTGCATAATTTTAACAATTTCATTTCATTCCAAACATAGCCACAAAATGCAAGCCACATAGAGAAACCCACAAAGATTCATAGTAACAAAGTGAACCAAAAAATTACCCATTTGTCAACAAAACCTTATGGAAAAATGAAACAATATAGCATTCCCAACAACACCTTCTCTAAAATTAATAGTAGCAAACCCATCCAAAAATAGATTCCTTGCTAAACATAAGCATATTATAATTTAAACAATACATATATATACATATATATACATACATGCACACATATATATATTGCACATAGATATATAGATATACATATATACACATATATTTATACATATATATAGATATACACATATATACATATATATAAATATGTGTGTGTGTGTGTATGTACATATATATAGTAGCTTCAAGTGTGGAGGGCAGGGTATGTGCAGGATCATGGTGGGCCAAAAAGTGGCGATATGATGGGTATGTGGCTGACGACTTTTTTTACCCAAAATTGATGAAACGAAAAGGGATTTTTAAGAAGATTTTCAACTTTCCACCAATATAAATTATTCTTTACTTTGAATTTACTAAATAATTATTATCCATTTTCTATTTGAATAATAACTAAAGTCTTGATTGATAGGTTGACTGAAAAATATCTATAGCTTTCAAATGGTATCACATTTTTTGAATTTGAAACATGTGTCACATTCTATGCTTTGCATACGATAGGATTAAAAAAAAAAATCATGAAGTTTTGACCAAGTTAAGGTGGTCAGACATATGATTTTTTATATTTTTTAAAAGTTGTAATAAAAAATTCATAATTAATTACTTGGAAAATAATTTAAAAAAAAATGCATCACATCGGTACATGATTCCTCTACTTATATCTAAAATCTTATAAAAAAATATGATAATTTTATTGTGGTTAGGGTGGTTAGACAGACACCTACTTCCCTTTTTTTTCCCTAAAATTTAATTACTACTGCATTGAAATTTCAAATTTTCACCAAATAGATTTAAAAAATAAAAAATAAATTTAGTAGTTTAGAAACTACATTCAATTTTCTATAGATTCTATTCTTACATATTTTTGAAATAATATAGATAACTTATTCAAATTTTTATGTCAGGTTGCCTAGCTCTATTTTTTCTAAATTTTTTGCCACTTAAGGGCATTTTTTTCCATGATGATCCTGCACATACCTGGCAAGCTTCTATAAAGGTGCAAGTACAATCATTGGCTGTGGAATTTCTATGAAATTGGTTGCAGGCTATTTTGTGGTTTTTTGCATGAATTAATGGCTACAAAAGAAACACAAAGGTGGAAGAGGCGTAGCCAAAGGTAGCGGGAAGAGGCAAGGGAAGAGGTGCATACTGAGAAAACGGTTCCTCAAGTATCTCTAAAAAAATATATGTTATTTTCCAAAGGGTACTATTGATTGTTGCAAAGCACAAAAAATTGTACAGTAACAAATGAAGGCAAAAAACAACCCAAGCTAACTATCAGCAATTGACAAAAAAAATTGTGCCTTAATGAGAATCGCAAGACTTTGATATTTTACATGCACATATGTTTGAGGTCCACCTATGGATATATATGGCTATTGTCTAAACATAGCTTTGGATACATATATGTCTGTATAGATTTTTCTTTCTATGCATATATATATATATATATATATATATATATATATATATATATATATATAATGTTTTATTCCTTTGCAACTAACTTTTGAGACATATACAATGATGTGGAATTTGTTTTCCAACTCCAAATACATCTATTCTATGTGTTGGATGTATATGTGTGAATATGTTACTTACAAATATATGCATGGAAAAAAGTATATCTGTTTTGTAGTGTTTTATTCCTCTTTTCTCCACTGTGGATATGTATGTATGTCAAATTAGATGTAGACACCATCTATATATATTTTGCACTGCTTATTCTTTTCATAACAAAGGATGGAAAGAAACCCTTGTGTTGTTCTTACTCATTTTAGTCAGCCTATGTATATATGTATGTTTGTGAAATTAGAGACACATTATTCATCCCTATGTGCAAACATGTATCTATCTAAAATCATATGTAGACAGTATTCATACATGTTGCTTGATATGCTTGTTCTTTATATAGGTTAATGATGATTTCTATTTTATCTATGGTTCCTATCCAATGGGGATGGTGCATAACATTAACAATTTTATTTCATTCCAAACATATCCACAAAATGGTAGCCATAAATAGAAACCCACAAAGATTAATAGAAACAAATCGAAGTTAAAATATACTCATTTCTTAACACAACCCTATCAAAAAATTGAAACAATATAACCTTCTTAACAACACATGTTGAAAATTAACAATGACAAACCCATCCAAAAAATATACTCCTTTCTAAACACAAACCTATGAAAAATGCAAACAATATAGCTTTTTCAACAACACCTTTTCGGAAATGAAACAATATAGCCTAAGACAGGCAACAATAATTAGCAATATCCAATGTAACAAAGCATAAAGTGTACAACATTAACTATTCTCTTATGTTCCAACCATAACCACAAAACAAGAGACATAAATCAAGCAACATTGGTTTCAATAGTAACCCAGTTGGACAAAACCACAAAAATCTAGCCAGAAAACCCAACTAGAACAATAGCCATGTAAAGCAACCATAAACGAAACAATATTTCTTTTAAAAAACAATATAGTATTTTCTTAAGAGCACCTTATTGAAAATTGAAACAATATAGCCTTTTGAATAGAACTTTATCCAAAATGGCACAATATAGTTGTAGCTAGACAACAACAATCAACAAAAACTGCATAACGCCAACAATTTTATTATGTGGCCAACATAGCCACAAAATGCAAGCCAAAAACAAAAATTGATAGGAAATTTACATATACATATATATTCATGTTTATATATACATATATATATACACATATATTAAAATTAGAGTATAATATTTCCTAAACGAAACCTTATAAAAAATTGAGAGAATCTAACCTTTTCAATAGCATGCTCTCAAAAATTGAAATAATATAGCCTCTTTTGTAGGACCCTATCAAAAATAAAACAACATAGAGTATGCTAAAGAACAACAATTAACAATCCATAATCAAAACAAACATAAATAGCATAACATCAACCCATTGTTGATTAGACAAAGCACAAAAAAGTGGACAATAACAAACGAGTATGTGCAAGATCATGATGGGCCAAAAAGTGGCAATATGATGGGTATGTGGTTGACAACTTTTTTCTTACCCAAAATTGATGAAATGAAAAGGGTTTTTAAAGAAGATTCTCAGCTTTCCACAATATAAATTATGCTTTACTTTGAATTTAATATGTAATTATTATTCATTTTCTATTCAAATTACGACTAAAATCCTCATTGATAGACTAATTGAAAAACATATATAGCTTTCAAACTATATCACATTTTTTGAATCCAAAACATGCGTCACATTCTATGCTTTGTATACTATAGGATTAAAAAAATAAAAATTGAATTTCATGAAGTTTTGACCAAGTTAAGGTGGTTAGACATATGGATTTTTTATATTTTTTAAAAGTTGTAAGAAAAAATTCATAATTAATTATTTACTTCAAAACAAATTACAAAAAAAATGCATCACATTGGGACATGAGTCCTCTACTTATATCTGAAATATTATAAAAAAATATTATCATTTTATTGTGGTGAGGGTGGTCAGACAAACACCTACTTCTTATTTTTTCCCTGAAATTTTCATACTACTGTATTAAAATTTCAAATTTTTTCTAAATAGATTTTTTTTTTTTAAACAAACCTAGTAGTTTATAAACTACATTAAATTTTCTACAAATTCTATTCTTACATATTTTTGAAATAATATAGGTAACTTATTCAAAATTTTATGTCAAGTTGCCTAACTCTAATTTTTCTATTTTTTTTGCCACTTAAGGGCCTATTTTTTCCATGATGATCTTGTACATACCCAAACCAATGCAAAAATATAACCCAAACTACCATAGTCTTTTCCCAAGAGTTCCTTAACAAGAATTCAAACACTTTTCAACATCTCCTTGTCAATAATGAAACAATATATCCCGGGATACACAACAACAACCAATAAAAACTACATAAGGTAAATAATTTTATCTTGTTCCAAACATAGCCACAAAATGGAACCCATAAAGAGAAACCCACAAAGATTCACAGTAACCAACCCAAGTAAAAATATACTTGTTTATGAACAAAATATTATCACAAATAGAAACAATATAGCCTTCTCAACAACACCCTTTCGAAAGTTAGTAGTGACAAACCCATAAAAAAATATACTCATTTATGAACAAAACCTTATCAAAAATTGAAAAAATACAACCTTTTCAACAAAAACTTCTCCAAAATGAAACAATATAGCTTAACCAATAGAACTATAATCAACAATTCCCAATGGAAGCTAACACAAAGTGTATAGGATTGACTATTTTATTCCATTCCAACCATAACCACAAAATGAAATCCATAAAACAAACAATATTGGTTTGAAGACCGACCCAGATAGAGAAACCCACAAAACACAAAAAATGATAGCTAGGAACCCATGCAAAACCATAGACACAAAATGTGAACCTTAATCCAAACAATACTCATTTTCACAAACAATATAGTCATTCCTCAATAGCCTCAACCCATGTAGAATGATGGCCATATAACACATCTATAAATGAAACAATATTTGTTTTAGAAAATAATATTGTCTTCTATGAATAACACCTTATCAAAAATTGAAACAAAATAGCCTTTTGAACATAACCTTATTGAAAATGAGACAATATAGGTTGAGCTAGAGAGTAACAATCGACAAAAATTGCATAAGGTCAACAATTCTTTCCCGTTGCCAACATATCCACTAAATGCAAGCCATAAAGAGAGACCCATGGAAAATTGAAATATATATAAATATATGTATATATGTACACATATACATATATGGAGACACCCACAAAACACAGAAAATAATAGATAGGAATCCATGCAAAACCATAGACACAAAATGTGAACCTTAAACCAAACAATACTCGTTTTCACAAACAATATAGTCTTTCCTCAACAGCCCCAACCAATGTAGAATGATAGCCATATAATGCATCCATAAATGAAACAATATTTTTTTTAACAAATATTATTGTCTTCTATGAACAACACCTTATTGAAAATTGAAACAATATATCTTTTTCAACATAACCTTATAAAAAATGAGACAATACAGGCTGAGCTAGATAGTAACAATTGACAAAAATTGCATGAGGTCAACAATTTTTTCCCATTGCCAATATATCCACTAAATGCAATCCATAAAGAGAGACCCACGAAAAATTGAAATATATATAAATATATGTATATATGTACACATATATATATGTATATATATACACATATATATTAATATTAAAATATAGCCAATATAGCCTAAGGCACATAATAATAATCAATAATACCTAATGTAGCCAAACATAGAATCAACAACATTAATTATTTTATTTTGTTCCAACCATAACCAGAAAACGAAAGCCATAAATCAAACGAAATTGGTTTCAACAATGACCCAGATGGAGAAAGCCACAATATAGCCTGAGCTATACAATAACAATCGACAAAAACTGCATAAGGTCAACAATTTTATTACATTGCAAACATACCCACAAAATGCAAACATTAAAGAGAAACTCGTCAAAAATTGACGGTAACAAACCCATACAAAAAAACACTCCTTTGTCAAAAAAACCTCCTTGAAAATTGAAACAATATAACCTTTTCAACAACACCTTTTCCAAAATGAAAAAATATGCTTAAGCAACAAAAATATAATCAACAATGCCCAATGGAAGCTAACACAAAGTGTATAGGATTGACTATTTTATTCCATTGCAACCATAACCACAAACCAGAAGCCATAAATCAAAGAATATTGGTTTGAACACTGACCTAGATGGAGAAACCCACAAAACACAAAAAAGTGAGAGCTAGGAACCCATGCAAAACCATAGACACAAAACGCAAACCTTAAACCAAATAATATACTTGTTTTTATAAATAGTAGTCTTTTCTCAATACCCTCTTATCAAAATTAGAAGAAATCAATAGTACCTTATCACAGTTAAAACAATATTGCCTAACAAAAATAGCTAGTGACAAATGAAACAATATCACAAATAATTTTTTCGATATGCAACTCTTCCCACTTGCTTCAAACAAACCTCTTTTTACTAGCTTTCTCTAGGCTTCCTTGTTTCTCCAAGCCTCCAAACATAGCCTAACAATAGAAACCATAAACAGAAACCCACAAAAAACATAGTATCAAATCCATGCAAAACCATACACACAAAACGCAAACCATAAATGAGACAAGATATTTGAAACAATCAACAGTACCTTATGGAAAATCAAACAATATAGCCTGGCACAAACCACAAACCAAAAATGAAACAATATCGCCAAGGGTTTCTTCAACATGCACCTCTTCTCACTAACTTTCTTGCATAAAAATGGGAAAATTATTATCATAGGTGACACTTTTCTTTTGCACTTCCAACCATCTGCCCATGCAAAAAACACAAAATACCCTCCACCCACCTTCGTAGAAGCTGAACAAAGCTTAATCTAGCTTGCACCCTCACATAAGCTTACCCTCATCACTCAGGACTCTCATAGTAGGTATAGCAATGAAATGACACCAAACAATGCCTTATTGAAAATTTCTCAAACATTTGTTTTGTTCCCCGAGGTGTTAAATGATAGCTATTATTACGGTGATCACCAGTACAGACAAAGCATACAAAAATTACTATTGATGTGAACCAATGTTTAATTTCCATAGCCTTCTCTATCTGCATGGTGCCAAAAATGCCACCCTATTCCCAAAGCATCCAACAACTACCTTCGCCACATTTTTCATGGCCATTGGATGGCTAAAAAATTGGGCAGCTCACGAAAATTCTGACCAAAGTTATAACCCATCCACCACCTTTTTCCTAACCGCTGGAAGTCTGAAAAATGGGGAGGTTAGCAAAAATTCTGACCAAAGTTCACACAAATAGCCTATCAGCTAAATTTTTTATTTTTTCAAAATTATATTAAAAAATTGAGTTCAAATAAATTGTATTGTTATTTTAATGATAAATCTTTTAAAGTCAATAACTTCAATAATGAACTAATGCATTACTAATGTTAATAAGACTTACACTTAATCTTTAGAAAGTATATATTTTTAGAAATAAAAAGCTAAAAGGTAAATTAACTTTAAAGATACAAAATGTAGAGTGAGTAAGCTTTTCAAAGATTTTAATATTATTTCTACTTTAAAATTAATTTATTTAAATAATGTATATTTATATAATTTTTATTATAGGGAGGGGGAACTAGCTCAATTGGTTAAAGCATCCTATTGTAGGCAATAGGTCATGAGGTCTAGTCTCCCTCCAAACTCCTGGTATTAGATGGCATGTCCACCATGTACAGCCAAATATATATATATACATACACACACACACACACACACACACACACACACACACACACATATATATATATATATATATAATTTATTATAGAAGAAAAATAATTGTTTGATGGATTATTTTAAATGTAAATATTTTTTAATGATATATTGTAAGATTAGTTTTAGCATTGTCAAATGTTTGAGTGTTAGTCTTTGTTATAAATAATCTCAATCATTTTTTTGGATTATTATTACAATTGATATTTTGAAAGGGGATAAAGCCTATCGTAATTCATCATATCAAAAAGGAGTACTAAGCTCCAATGTTATTTAACAAACTACTAAAAAAAATACATCAATGCCAACACATTATTTCATCCACAATTCATAATACTATTTTGAAGCTTAAATATGTTCCCCTAACATGATAAGAGTTAGTACCCTTTGCGCATTTCCCATGATCATACTAGATAGCATCAAGAGTAGGATCCCCTACTAGAAACTCAAATTAAAGAGTTTGAAGTCATAAAAGTCCTTCGTGATACAATTAGTTTTTTTTATATATTTTAATTTTTAATATTTAATGACTATTTTTTATGATTCTTTTTATTTTTCTTATCTCCCCCTTTTAATTTTAGTTCTATAGATTTATGAAATTTTAGTTTTTAAATTTCAAAAGTTAAAAACTATTTTTCCTTGCATGAACATTAAGATCAAGATATCCTTAAGATGTGATAGAATATCCTAGCATCTTGTGGCTATCTTAGGATAAGTTGAGTGAGCCGTTACTCACATCCCATATTCCTTTTTCTCATTTCCCATTTTACCTCCTAGATATAATTTTAGATAAGGATGCTCCATACCATGTAAGTCCTTCCCAAGAAAGGCTCCCTACTAGGGTGGTAGTGAGATATTTTAACTCCATAATGCTTCTTCTAATGTGTCCCAAATTCCTAGAAATTAAGGACATTTTTGGGGTTATTTCCTTGGATTGGACCATTGAATAAGTAGGAGGGACATGTGCTAGAGTAATTGATGGAGGAGGAGGAAAGCAAATAGATAAATGCGTTCACCACATTGTTGGGAATGAGCCAATTTTATGTATATGCTTTTCTTATGCTAAATATGGCTCTAAAAAAGGATATATGGCTTACCTAAATAATAAATGGGTCTAATGAATGGCCATATACCTTTTTTTATCCAATGGAAGCAAAAGGAGATAGATCTAGTTCTAGGAAAAGGGTCAAAAAGTGGATCCTCATTTTTTTTAAACAAGTTTGACAATGCAATCTAATGATTAGAATATTGATTTTTCATTGCAAATGTGAATGGTAATTATAGAATTGTTTCCTCATTTTTTATTTTTAAAAATTATATTTTTTGTAAAAATACATGTGTAGGCTATAAGGGTATGTGCGGGATCATGATGGGCCAAAAAGTGGCAATATGATGGGTATGTGGCTGATGAATTTGTTTTTACCCAAAATTGATGAAACAAAAAAGGTTTACAAAGGAGATTCTCATCTTTCCACCAATATAAATTATGCTTTACTTTGAATTTAATAAGTAATTATTATATATTTTCTATTCAAATTACGACTAAAGTCCTAATCGATTGACTAATTGAAAAACATCTATAGCTTTCAAACAGTATCACATTTTTTGAATCCAAAACATATGTCGCATTCTATGCTTCACATACTATAGGATTAAAAAAAGAAAATTTGAATTTCATGAAGTATTTACCAAGTTAAGGTAGTCCGACATACGAAGTTTTCAAATTTTGAATTTGTAATAAAAATTATAATTAATTATTTACTTGGAAAAAATTACAAAAAAATATGCATCACATCAGGACATGAGTCCTCTACTTATATCTAAAATATTAGAAAAAATATTATCATTTTATTGTGGTTAGGGTGGTCAAATAAACACCTACTTCTTATTTTTTCCCAGAAATTTAAGTACTACTGCATTGAAATTTCAAATTTTCACCAAATAGATTTTATTTTTAAACAAATCTAGTAGTTTAGAAACTACATTTAATTTTCTACATATTCTATTCTTACATATTGTTAAAATAATATAGATAACTTATTCAAATTTTTACGTCAATTTTCCTAACTCTAATTTTTCTAAATTTTTTGCCACTTAAGGGCTTGTTTTTTCCATGATGATCCTGCACATACCCATAAAATATTTGGATTTGAAATTCAATTCATTTTCCAGTAGAAGTCTATTACATAACTCAATTCCTTTTACATGATCACTAATATCCTATATGGAATTTTTAGAAAATAATATTTGAATATTAATTTAAGAATAACCATTATAGCTATCATAAATAAATAAAGGATCAAACCAAAAATAAAATTAAGGGAAACAATACCCTTTTATGATTGCATATGCCCAATATATTATAATTTGTAATTATAAATTCATATTTAAATTAAGATTTATTTAAATAAAGATTGCAATATGAGTGTAATGTTTTTTTTGACAACAGAAGCAAGGGAAAGGGCCCCTAAATCTAACCAAAATACATAGCCAAGCCTATCAAATAGTAGAACTTGTAACAACCTTAGTGTTTTTCTAGGGAAAATTTCAAAGTTTTTACCTCAAGAGTAAAATCCATAATGTTGTAACATAGTGCATATAAATTTTTCTTTCCATAATGTAATTTAACACTATTTCCAAACTTTTATTGCATTCCATTGTAATTTCACAAAAAAATTCATAACATAGATGTCATATTGAATGAACTCAAGTTTATCATTCTTGATTACATCCTTTCATATAAATGGGTACATGATACACACATAACTCTTTTGAGCTTCATCTAGCAATAAATATACAAACTATCCTAATGTCGCCACAATGGTGCATGGATTCTGGATGTCCTCACTCACTGGTGCGAACACTCCAACTGTCCCCAATATTGGCACAACATCCGCAAACCTCGACCGCCAATTAATGAGGAGAAGCATCACTCAAGCGATTTTCAACCAACCACATATTCAAATGCGGCCCCCCACACATCTGTCACATATTACAAGATGACCCTACCCTTCAAAAAAGAGATTTTTGGTAAACCTTATAACAATAGCCTATCTAAGCTTAGTGTTGTTTCCTACATGACTAGAACTTGTAAACCCTACAATCTTGGATTAGCATGCATAAAAGGAACACAGTGAACTGGTAGTGTAACCAGTGGCAAATTACACTACTTTGGCCAAATTATTCTCACCCAATACTTTGAGTGACAGTCATCCTATTCACATACACTTCTATAGCTTAGTTTGGATTATGACCATTCATATACTATTCTTAGGTAATTTCATTCCATAGGTAATCCCTAACCTAAGAATTAACCTAATTCCCTTTTCCCAAACACAATGGTATCTCTACTAATAGAGCCTAAGCATAATTTTCCCCCTTCAATGGATATTCCAATCCCAAGTATAGCATATGAGATTTTCTACTTTACAAATTATCTTTGCATAAACAAGCTATTTACTTCAAAAGACAACCTAGTCCCAAGTATAACTTTATATTCTAAAGTATAGCTACATAAGCTTAATCTAATCATAGATCAAATGTGCATAAATAATTGACTCCAATTAGTATTATATCACATTAATAAGTGATTCTAATCAAGAGGGTAATATCATCAAAGAATGACCTCAGCCGAAGAATAATCATATCAATAGACGATTCCATTCGAGAGTGTAATCTCCTTAGTAAAAAGGGTTATTCAAAAGAGTAGAATCTTGTCAATAATGTGACTTCATATCAAGAGTGTTTAAGCAACCAATCAAGTAGCAACTCTAACTCAATAGGTAATTTTACCTATCTTTCCAAACATATAGTATCTCATAAACTCAAGTGATCTTCTTGATCACATAGGTAAGTTTTAACCTTGATATATCCTAATCCTAGGATAAAGGCATCAAGCAATGACTAGTCTGATTATATAGGTTAATCCAATCTGATATGTTCAAATCAAGACTAAATGAACAACCCAACCAAATAGGTTAATTCCAACCTGTATGCTTACATGGGTAGTTAAGTACATTTCCAAAACCAGTAGAAAAATCTTTACCTAAGGTTTCCTCAAATAAAATTCTCAACTCAATAGGTTATTCCAAACCTATAATTTCATTCAAAAGTGATGTATGATTAAGTTACCATTCAAGTAAAGATAATTGGTGTGGTTTGCATAATGTCACATCATATCTTTCATACCTTCACTTTTGTAATTCTAACCCTATCATTCCCAAGGTTCCCTAGCATAATAAGCTACAATTTCAAGTCACTTCATGATGTTGATACATTTCATAATATATGTGTAATATTTCTACCTATGAATACACATAACATCATTATCTAAATCCTCGTATAGGTTATATAGGAGTATAAAGACATTTGATTAAGCTAATTGTGTTTCATCATTCTTACTATATAATACTAACGATAATGTGTCTGTCTGACCATCCAAACCACAATAAAATGATAATATTTTTTTAAAATATTTTAGATATAAGTAGAGAACTCATGCCCCGATGTGATGCATGTCTTTTTGTAATTTTTTTCCAAGTAAATAATTAATCATGAAATTTTTATGACAATTTTTTTATAAATATTAAAACTCGTATGTCTAACCACTTTAACTTGGTCAAAACTTCATGAAAATCATTTTTTAATTTTTTTAATCCTATAGTATGCTAAGCATAGAATGTGGCGCATGTTTTGGATTAAAAAAATGTGATATTGTTTGAAAGCTATAGATGTTTTTCAATCAGCCTATCAATCATGACTTTAGTTGTAATTTGAAAAGAAAATGAATAATAATTACTTATTAAAATTCAAATTAAATCATAATTAATATTGGTGGAAAGCTAAGAATCTCCTTTAAAAACCCTTTTCGTTTCATCAATTTTGGGTAAAAAGATAGTCATTAGCCACATACCCATCATATTGCCACTTTTTGGCCCATCATGATCTTGCACATACCCATAAGAAAAAGACCAAAAAAAGATCCTAAAGACCTATATAATGAGGGGCACACATACGCAAAAAGTACCAAATCCCAATAACCAAAAAACAAAGACACTAATGATCCAGATTACTTTTTGGGATTGTAGATTAGGTTTCATTATTCAACTAGCTGATCCATCTCCTATCTACACTGCTCAATCGTATCAAGATAGCTCTCTCATCTAGTTGTACCTCCTCAACTTGAGAGGAACTTATCTTTCTACGGCCTTTCCTTACCTTGTTCATACCATTCATAGTTTCAAAAATATCTATTCACATAGTTCCCAGAGTGGTAGACATTAGTTTATTGAAATCCTTGTCCATTTTTTCCAATTTATCCTACAACTCTCAAAATTGAGTGGGATAGAAATCAAAGGGCCTATCTTTATCCTACACATCCTCTTCCAAGTCCTCCATTTCCTACTCTTCCACATCTTTCATAAATTTCATAACCACATCCTCAATTTCTTTTTCAATATTCTTAACCTCTTCATCTTCATCTTCCTTTGAGTTTTTCACCACCTTCTAATCATTACCTTCCATGTCTTCATCCTCATCATTACTAGCAGAGTCCTCTAAGAGGTCTTCTCCTAGAACCACGTATAGTTCCATTTTTCTCACACTACTGGTGGCCAGAGCCTCTTCTTCTAGGTCATCACTAGGATCTTCAAAGCTAAGTTTTGTACCCTTAGCTAATTGGCCCGCAATCCTTACTGACCTTATTTTACACTTCCCACTACTAGATTCATTTGTTTTTCCTTGTTCATCCTCATCTCTAATCTCAATAGTTAATTTTTTGGAATCTTTACATTCAACACTATCAAAACCATTTCTCTTAGCTCCCAAGGGGTGACCCAGGGGGATAGAGCTACTCTCCTTACCTTTCACATTTTGAACAACAAGGTCCCCTTTAATAAGGATACCTTTAATAGAGGATTGTTTCAATATAGACAAGATAACAAGGGGGTTTTTAGAAGGAGGTCTAATATAATAAGTGCTCTCACCAAGATTATTGACCTAAGAAGGATAGGGGAGGGTTTCTGATTGATTCTCATGGGCGAAATTAGAATTGGGGTTATTACCAAAAGAAGGGACTGTGAGGGGAGTGATGGTTGAGGCATAATTATAGAGGCACTAAATCAAACCTTGGTGAATGGGAGACAAAGCTCCCTTAGCATTACATTGTTTGAGGGAAGATTAAAAAAAAGGTATATTAATCTTTTAATTTCTATGAATATGGAAAAGAAAGTGAAAGTGGTACCTGTGAATTATTGTGTCCCTAACCTCTAGGGTAAAATATTTTATGATATGCACACAGGCCACCCCATAAGGGGTTGGGGGAACCATTCCTTATTGTAACCATTCTAGTAACTCTTCAACTTCTCTTCCCCTTTAAGAAAATTGTTGATAAACATTTGGTAATTTCCATTACTAATTTTAGACACCCTTAGACCACTATACTACAATCTAGTCACAGTAGCAATCAATCGGGGGGACTCCTCAAACCCAATACTACCAATTTGGGCCATGTCACCACTCCATGAGTTATAGAATTTAAGGGTAATATCGTCATTATATCCTCTCACAACCATGAAGAAATTTTTCATGCCAACTTCTTTGAAGAGCCTTTAGATCTCCAAATTCTAAAACAATGACACACATAAAAGTAGCTCAAATCACTTGTTGGGTCCCCCCATCATAATACAGTAACAAAGGAAAATGACAAAAATTTTACCCACCACCATTATAGCAACAGTTCAAAATAAGTAAATAGTTATCCCAATAATACATACATCACTATAATTTAGAAGAATAATAGTAGCCCAAACATCCGCCAGTAGAATGATAAAGTTTCTAAACTTCTTAAAGGATCTATCAGTTTCTTTAACTAAAGTCTTATCAGAGATGGGAGTTCGATAAAAATTATGTCATATTTTACAAATATTATTCCTATACCCATAATCTATATGTATACAATGACTACATGTGATAATAATGGATAATAAAATCCAATTGCATCCCAAAAATATTTTGAATAGACATATGACCATCAAAGGCATAGGAAATATGTGAGGATTCATTTAAAAAGAGCTCCATAGCATAGATGTCATTATTAAAATAAGTCTTAGATCATTAGCACTAGGAGAAATATGATTCCCAATCATGTCAATAAGCCTCCCCTCATGGCACTTAGCAATGGTTAAATAATTAATATTAACATAAATAAATTTAAAAGTGTAAGTCCATAAGGTACTTACATTTTCATTATAATCATAATTATCCCAGGTCACAATAAAAATTCCCTTAAAATATCCTATCATAATCAATTAATGATTAAATCTCTACCACAACATATAGATGCATATGGTTACAATATGAAAGAAATCTAGCATCATCCTATCCACCCTATAGTCCACCTCTCCATTGATTTTGATACACATTACCATCTGATCTAGAACATTTCTTTTGTGGTATGTCATGTGATCATTGCAATTCAATTTCAAATTTAAAATGAGATAGGAGTCAACTAGCCTATCCCTCAAAAAGAGTAATACCTCAAAAATCAAAGAAAGAAGATGCATCATCGTCAAATACTGTAAGCACCTCTCAATCGGTCCTTAGCTATCCACTCCTTAATTTAAGTTAGAATATTATCAAACATCCAAAATTTCCACTGGTTTAAGAAAGCCACATATTGTAGATCGTATCTACAATATTATTTCCTTCTCTACAGATATGAGACATAGATAAACCTTCCATATAAATCAGCACTTATTTAGAATCCTAAATAAGGTTGTTCATTCTCTAGGGTGGGTCGACTAGGCCATTAAGACAGTCAACTATGTATTGCAAGTATGAGTAAGTTTGATGGTGTTGTCATTAATGTTGTCATTGATGTCAACACTGTACAAAATGGTGTAGGTTGTGCATGTATAGTTGAGATGTTGTTGAGATGTTGTGAGTACATGAGCTATCTTTATGATGTTGTAGGTGTGTTTATATGATGACTTACCAAGTACTTTTGAGAAAATTAAAAAATAGTGAAGAAAAAATTGTGTGTGTTGAGAATGTGCTCTAGTACGTGCTCTGCATTTCTTCCATATTGATCCTAAGCCTATGGGGATTTGAAGTGTGGTTTATAGGAATATTTTGGTGATATCTCCTAGTTTGTAGCTTTTGGTTTGATGGAGAGTGAAAGATTTCTTCACCAGAGTGTGAACTGGTTTGATAGAATTGTTTGTCTGTGACTAGGAGAAATGTTATTGCTTCCACAGTCCTCAACTAGTTTGTTTCATATCTTGCGGGTCTGGTAGAAAGATAGTAAAGGTTTCATCTATGTTCTAGAAAAAATTTACATGGTTTAGTGCTCTAGAAGATGAGTTTTAAAGTTTTTGTGTGTGTTTGTACAACCTAGATGGATTGATGGAAGGTATTATGTGTATGAAGGTTGTGGCATTTTTTGTGGATGTGTCTGAAGGTATCTGAGATGTGTTCTCATGCATGGTGAAGCATGTTATGTCATCTACATATTATGTTCTTGTTGGTAAGTATGTTGTTCAAATTTCATTTGTGTTTTCATTAGGTTTGGTCGACCTGGTGTTTACACTTCATGTGAAGGATTAAGAATTAATTGAGAAAACATGTGTTTGATCCGAGACATTATTTTGGGTCTTGGTTAAATATTGGTTTGGTCCACTCCCATTCCTTTCCACCATGAGAATGTTGAGTTTCCAACTTAAATTTAATTTATGAAATGAAGCATGTACAACCAATCTTGGAGAAAGTTTCTAAGTTTGAAGAGGGTATAAATAAAAGTCGAGATGTTGTGAATGAATAAATGAAGTAAGCCAAGTTTGAAAAATAGAGTTGTGTGAAAGTGAATTGAGGCAACAATAATTTAATGTGTTAGATTCTTGAAAGCAGTGAGCTGATGATGTCCACAATTCTTCTTATCAAGGTTGCGATTGTGTGTAATCTATTGTGGTGGACCTTTTTTTGTTATCTTTTGTATCTGTAGGTAGTGAGCCTTTGTATCTAGGCAATGAGTCTCTTGTATTCAATTTTTCTATTAATTTATATTGTGAGTTAATCCTCATCGTGGTTTTTCCTTCATTGGCTTTTGCACGTAAATCTAGTGTTTCCTGTGTTGATGTTGCTTTCTGTTATTTGCATTTCATGTTCATACTTAATAAAAAAATTAAGTGGATAAAAAGTTGATAAGTGTTTGGGATTTTAGTTTAAGTTTGGTGACAACTGATTCAACCCCCTCTCAGTTGTCTTGTTCCTTTCAACAGGGTATGTGCAGGATCATGGAGGTCCAAACTAGGCCTCTAAGTGGCAATGAAAATTCAGAAAATCAGAGTTAGACAACTTGACATAAAATTTTGAATAGGTTATTAACATAATTTG
This sequence comes from Sequoia sempervirens, assembly GCA_007258455.2. Lineage (NCBI taxonomy): Eukaryota > Viridiplantae > Streptophyta > Pinopsida > Cupressales > Cupressaceae > Sequoia > Sequoia sempervirens. The sequence goes on from VDFB02000017.1 coordinate 191,008,145, forward strand.
AAAAATATGTAAGAACAAAAGTTTTAGAAAATTGAATGTAGTTTCTAGGATACTCATCCTTTTTTGGAAAAAAAAAAAATTGTTTTGAGAAAATTTGAAATTTCAATGCAGTGGTACTAAGTTTTCATGAAAAAGATAAGAAGCAAGTGTATGTCTGACCATCTTAAGTACAAGAAAAAAATAATATTTTTTTCTGAATTTTTCAATATAAGTAGGGGACACATGCTCGGATGTGCTGATTTTTTTTCTATAATTTTTTCCATATAAATAATTAGTTATGATTTCTTTATTAGAAATTTTCAAAATTATTAAAATGTTTGTTTTTGAACACCTTAAATTGTTCAAAAATTTATGAATTTCAATTTATTTTTTGTCCTATATTATGCAAAGCATAGAATGTGGTTCATCTTGTAGATTCAAAAATTGTTAAGTAGTTTGAAATTTATAGAAGTTTTTCAATCAGCCTATAAATCGGGACTTTAGACGTAATGTAGGTAAAAAATCAATATTAATTATTTATTAAATTCAAAATAAGACAAAAGTCATATTGGTGGAAAGTTGACAATTTTTTCTATAGACCCTTTTTGTTTGATGAAATTTGGATAAAAACAATGTCGTCAGCCATAAGGGCGAACTTTGGAAAACTAAGCAAATTTTTGAAAACACATTTTTAAGGTTGACTTTCTAGGTGAGGCAATCTCAAACCAAATCCTGAGCCAATATTTGTTTTGGTTTGGTAATACCAAACCAAAATGGATATCCATTTGTTTTCAAAAAGGATATCCATTTTGCAAAGCGGGAACCCATTTTTTTTTAAAAACAAAACAGATATCCATTTTGAAGACCTAAAACACCCTCTTTAGTAAAATGGGCATAACTTTTGCATTTCTTATCAAAATTTTGAATTTTTATAGGCGTTGGAAAGGTGATTAAGAGATATATGTAATGGACTAGGTGGTGTTTCTATATTTTACACAATAAAATAATGATAATCATTTAAACGTCATATTTCATTTTTGAAACATCAAATGCTCACTACTTTCACATGCAAATTCTTTTCTTCATGATTTTTTTGTAACACTCATCTCAAAATACTTGAAACATTAGAAATAGTAATGAGTAATGAAATATTTATATTTTTTTTAGCAAGGAGATGAATAAATCTTTATAAATCATCATATCTCTCTATCTCTTTCTCCACCTCTTTATATATCACTATGTCTCCCCTTAATATTTATACATATCTCTCCCTCCTTTGTTCTCTCTATGTCCCTCTTTATACCTATCTTTCTCACTCTCTCTCTCCTTGAGCTCTAGACCTATCTTTATACCTCTATCTCCATCCTTTCTCTATCTCTCTCTTTACTTCTCTCTCTCTTAGGTCCCTCTCACTCCCTCTCCCTCTCTGTCTCTCCCCATCCATCTGCCTCTCATTCTCCATTTGCCCTCTCCATCTCTCTCTATCTCTCCATCCCTTTGAAGTCTCTCTACCTCTTAATTCTCTCTCACTCTTAGGTCTCTCCCTCAGGTCTCTCTAATTCCCTCTCTCCCTCCTAAGTCTCTCTTAGGTCTCTCCCACTCCCTCTCTCTCTTTGTTCTCTCACACTCCCTCTCTCAATCTCTCACTCACACTCACACTCTCCCTCTCTCCCCCTCAACTCTCTCTCTCTCTCAGGTCCCTACCACTCCCTCTCCCTCTCCCTCTCCCTCTCTCCCTCTCTCTCCATCTCTCTGAAGTCTCTCTCCCTCTTAGGTCTCTCTCTCTCTCACACACACACTCCATCTCTATCTCAGGTCTCTCTCTATCTCCCACTCTCTCCTCTCACCCTCTCTCCTTCTTAAGCCCCTCTCCCTCTCCCTCCCTCCCTCTATTTATTTCTCTCCCTCTCAAGTCCACCTCTTGTTGATGTTTTTTTTATGCACTTTTCAACATATGTAATGCATAGATACACTACCTCTCTTGAAAGACAATCTTCCACAATCAAATTGCATAACACTATCCCAAGGTCTCTAATGTCAGGTCTTGACAATGCTTGGAATATCTCAGTTGTTTGATGTGATTTTCTAGAATCACATGGCAGTCTTACGTAGGTATTACAAAGCGTGGGAAGTTGGATCTTGAAATGAAGTTTTTAAGATAGGGAAGTTATTGTGCATTTTGTTGTAGGCTCAAACAACATTTGTAAACTCCATGTTTATCATTGGATTGAGCTTTACAATGTGCAATGAACCTTAGCATAGGATACTCATTAAATAAAATGAAAAAGGGCAGGGAAGAGAGGAGGTTCATGGATTTGCAACTAATTGTGAACAGTGAGGATGGAGTTCCAGCAATGGACAGCTTCTTGAAACAATATTCCACTTAACCAAAAATCTCACAGTATTGTAGAACTTGTGCTATCTTCTAAGGCCTACAAATGTTTTGTCTTTCATTCACCATATGCATGCATGAACAAAGATGAAAGTTTTGGAGCAGCTTCAAATTCAAGTCCAGACTAACTTTACACAACTATCTACTATCAACAAACAACAAAAAGTATGGACTAAGAAGTCATCAACACAACATGAATTTTCATGATCACAGGACAACATTCTTAAAATCTACCAAAGCAAGGAAACAGTTAACTAGAACAGCAATAAAACCTAAGTTAAACATCTAACAATGGACATTGAATCATGCAACATGTGAGAAACTCAAAAAATACACCAAGTCAATGTCTTTTCTTTATAAATTTCTGTAGCATGCCTTTACAACAACTCAACTCCCTTTGCAAATGAGAGGAGAGCTCTATTTATAGTGCACAAAAGATCTAATGAATGGCCAAGATCAATTCTTATTGTGTGGCCTAGATTCATTACAAAATAGGGTTTCACATACCCCCAATATCCAACAATTTAAAATACATCTTTTGTCTTTTTCCCTATTTTGTCCTCTACTGACAACACTGTAGCACTTTTGTATTTAGCTGATTGCCCTTTTCACTGTAGCTACTCTTTAGGGAGTTCTTCATCTTTGGCGGGGTTTTCGTCTTGCCTCTTAGAAGCTGTGTATTCTATGAACTTGACGATGACTACTTGGAGCTTGTCTATTTCAACTATTTCATATCGCAGCACCTGGTAGCTCCATTCTTTCATGTTATCTTCCAGCTTTTTCCAATCCTCATCATATTTTTCACCTTGGTCCCTAAATAGATCTAATTGATCAAATTCATGGGTATCAAAACTCATGAATTCCACTGTGATTTCACCAGCCATCCTGTCCTTCATCTTTTTCTAGAAGTAGGGCTTTATCTTCTCTTGATCCATTTGCACCGTGGGCATGTCATACTCTGTCATCAGCTTGAGATAATGAGCGCACTCTGCCCTAATTTCCTTGATCCATTCAATGTCTGGATCCACCTTGCTCATGATTTGTTCCTATATTTCCCTCCGGTTGTCAAAGTCTCATCACCATACAGGTATGTGCATGATCATCATGGAAAAAATAGGCCCTTAAGTGGCAAAGAAATCAGAAAAATCAGAGTTAGGCAACTTGACATAAAAATTTGAATAAGTTATCTATATTATTTAAAAAATATTTAAGAATAGAATTTGTAGGAAATTTAATGTAGTTTCTAAACTACTAGGTTTGTTTGAAAAACAAAAATCTATTTGGTGAAAAATTGAAATTTCAATGCAATGGTATTTAAATTTCAGTGGAAAAAATAAGAAGTAGGTGTCTATCCGACCACCATAACCACAATAAAATGATAATATTTTTTTATAAGATTTTAGATATAAGTAGAGGACTCATGCCCCGATGTGATGCATATTTTTTGTAATTTTTTTCCAAGTAAATAATTAATTATGAATTTTTTATTACAAATTTTTTTTAAAATAAAAACTCATATGTCTAACCACCTTATCTTGGTCAAAACTTCATGAAATTTAAATTTTCTTTTTTTAATCCTATAGTATACAAAGCATAGAATGTGACACATGTTTTGGGTTCAAAAAATGTGATATCGTTTGAAAGCTATAGATGTTTTTCAATCAGCCTATCAATTAGGACTTTATTCGTAATTTGAATAGAAAATGAATAATAATTACTTATTAAATTCAAGGTAAAGAATAATTCATATTGGTGGAAAGCTGAGAAACTCCTTTAAAAACCATTTTTGTTTCATCAATTTTGGGTAAAAAAATTGTCATCAGCCACATACCCATCATATTGGCACTTTTTGGCCTATCATGATACTGCACATACCCATACATCCATTAGCCAGTGATCATCTTTCTTAAATGCAAGCTCCTTTAACCACATGGCTTTTGGCATCTAAAGGATAGCTTCGATCCTTGGAAAGGTGGAGTCGTAGGTCACAGGGAAGTTGGTGCAGAGCTTCCTCATGCCCTCCAGAGATTGCAATAGATTTAAGAACTTGTTGGCCATTCGCATAGCCCGGCTAATTTTCATGTTTCTGGCATATAAGACTTGTCAGAACAAGTCCTCTGTGGTCTTTTCCAAATTATTTGTTCCTTCCATCTTATCGATCTGCTCTTTGGATAGCAACTGGGGTGCGGCTATGGATGTGGTAGGCAGGTCGTCCACTGAAGACCATTGTTGTATGTAATCCGTTAAGGCTGTGACCTATGCCTTGAGCTCATCGTTCAAGATCTTATCTTTTTTTATCAAATGCACCACCATAGCCACTGACTCTTCAAGGTGCTCGACTTTCTACTCTCTAGTGGCGGTCCCCAAGGCAATGGTGGAGATGTTGTAACTCATCCCAGCCTGGCCAATCATAGGCATTGCTATTTGTGTTGCCATCGTCACCCTGGATATAACTTTGGGCTTCTTCTCCTTCTTTTTCATGATTTGAGTTCGAGCTAGGATGGCCTCTAACCTCGCCCTTGGGTCCTTGAGTATAGGGGTTTTTCTTTCGAGCTGCCTCTCTAACCATTCAGGCACAACATATTTTCCCTTAGGTGAATCATGGCCACCCTTGCCCTTCTCGGTCAAGGCCAAGGTTTCTGCTCCCTTTTCTTCTAGGGAATTTTCTTTCTTCTTCGCAGAATCTCCCTCTTCCTCATTGGAATCTTGGATGAACACGAGGCATTTGATAGGAAGCACGATGGATAATTGTTGTATGGGAATTATTTTTTCTGCCATCTCCTCTTCCTTCTTTTTGTCAACATGTTCAATCTCATGCACATGTTCTATGAATTTCCTGACTTCGAGGCTCTCGACAGTTTGGGTCCCACCCTTAGTTTTGTCTTCTTGTTGCCATTCTTCTTCATCAAGGGGCGGCCTTTCTTCCTCTGATTTGGTGTCCTTTGGCTGTCGGGCTAGTTCTTCTTCAAGATCGTCATCAAAGGCCTACACGATTACCCTGCCACTAGTGCTACCTTCCTCATCCCTACTCTCCGAGGAACCAGTTCCCTCCTCTTCATAGGATAGCCTATCAATTGTTCGGTGCTCATATTCTGGGTGCTCATGGTATTCATCATCCTCCTCCTCATAGGCCCCTAAGGCTTCTCGTTCTCGTTCCTCCCCTCCTTAGAGATTAGCATGGTGGCTTCCATAGCCGGTGGACCTATCAACGGTTGTAAAGGTTGAGCAGTAGTGAGGGCTTGCACAAGGGCTACTTGAAGAGCGGGATCCATTAGGATCTGGGATAGCTCAGGGGGAAGATTCTGCATATGTCTCAAGAGAGCCTCAAGCATGGTGGAAATGGGAATAGGTGCTGCCACCGTTGCTAGAGGGAGTGATGTGGTTGGTGACATGGCAGCAGAGGAAGGGGGCATAGTTATGGTAGAAGAGGAGTCAACAGTTATTACAAACTCGGCTAGAGGCGAAGGGGCAAGATGGACAAAAATTTCCACTACTAATGGGGATGTGGCAATCATAGCCAGAGAGGTAGGTGGTGCAACGGTAGGGGCAAGGAGAGCCAAGAGAGGTTCCAATTGATCTGTACTGCTCACCTTCTCCTCCTAGGTTGAGGGTTGTTATATGGTGCTCCTCGCTTGTTTGAGCCTTTTGGAGGGTGAGCCTCTTATTTCTTTCCTTGCATAGACCTTGGGGTCTGGAGGCTATTATGTTTCTGTCTCTTTTCTCTTCTTAGATCTAGTGACCAGAGGAGACTTGGAGGTCCCACCGGTAGAAGTGGTGGTAGTGGCATCCTCTGTGGCACTTGGCTCACTTTCGAGCCCTTCATAAGTCAAAATTACTTCTTGTCACTTTAATTGGGCGACTTTCCCATCGACCCACTCTTTAGTACAAGCCAAGATTGGCTTGGTTATAGTGTCGAGGTCATCAACCTCCTGCTCGTCCTAGACAATTGATGGTATCGGCAAATTGGCGACCGCAGGGTACCTGGTGTGCATTATGGTGCTCTTGTCTTCCTTGACTTGGTCTAGTATGGGGAAAGGCTGCACCTTCCTTACAAACTACATAGTCATTCCCAAATAGTGCCTTGCCCGTACCTCTCTATCATCCTGACAATCCACCCAGAAATCCTCAATATGGTGCAGATGAGTGAACCTTGGTCCCAATGCCTTCCTGACGTGGCCATACAGGTCTATCCGCGGGCGAGCAGTGTGTAGGTAGAAATGGTGAGATTTTACTTCTTTCTCAGAGTTACCAGCACACTGCGAAGTTTGCAGTCTATACATGCCCTAGCCCAGAGTCATGGGATAAGAAATCCCCGCTATGTGTTTGCTGCTAAAGATTGCCTGTATGTGTTGGAGTTGCTAGGAAAGCTCCAGAAGGATGATTCGATCGTTGGGGTATCGAGGCAACCTATTTGGCCTTTCAGTGAAGCCTTGGGCACGAATGTATGTAAACTTAAGGTACTGAATGAAGAGGAAGACATACTATTTCAAAAGTTCCCTGGCACAATGGGAGACCCTCCTTTCAAAGTCTCCGATAATCATTCTAATAATATAGCCAATGAAGATGTCGTTTACTCTACAATATTCCCTTTTGAAGTTTCGGTACTGGAGCTGCTGGTACCTATCATATGCCTTGAGTCTTCGCCCCTGCTCTTGATCGGGTGCCACAAATAACCAGTTGTACTGTCTCTGATCCACAAAGAAATAGACAAGATAGGAAGTCATATAAAATTTGGAGCTCTTCTTCACATCGATGAATTGCTCATGGAAGTAGTTGCTTATTATACCTCCCCAATAGAATGAAGTATTTTTGGTGACATCCTCATTTCCCCAAAGAATTTGTTCAAAAAAGTACACCATCCATTCCTAAAAGTAGGCGGCCGCTGGAAGACCCATAACCCTGCTTAACATGGTGACCAAGTCATGGTAATCTTCATGGAAGTCACTGCGGAAGAGTTCTTGAAATGTGGGAATATGGAAGGTCTTTGTGATCCCTTCAGGTGACATGTCAGTGAGAATGTTGCCCTCTCTATCAATGATTGTCCTTGTGTCAGCTTGATATGCCTCTTGACAAGCCATGACCAACTCGGGGGCCACGAGGGATGGAGGGAATCCAGCAGCCTTTGCGATTCCGCTTTGCCTTATCAGCCTTGCATTTTTGGTCATTGGATTGACCCTGACTCTTTGTGTGAATTCGTCAATATTGATGTGCCCTATGTTGTTATCAGTGATCTCCTTCCAATCTATGGATACTTTTGAGTGTAGAGGCTTGCCCTGGAATTGGTATTTCATCTCGTCTTTGTCCTCTTTCCCTCGAGGAATCTTGCCTAACCTTTTCCCTTTGTCCTTCTCGATGGGTGTCGATGAAGGTCCTACACCCAATTCCAAATATTCTGCAAGTAAAGGCGTAGTCAGTACCATGGATCACCAAAGCATTCATGTTAGCCAAAATCCTAAAGATAACATTCATTTTAAACAATCTATCTATTAAGCATAACATGACCTTTTATGTCTCGATGTCATTGATCTTTTGATTGAGGGCATTTGGATAGTCTAGGCCCAGAGGGCTGGACTTCCCTGGTAGAAATGTTGCTTTGGAAAGGAAAATAGGGTGGAGGGCTCTCAGAGATTCTCTTTGGTTAGATTTTAGTACTTTGAGAAGTTCATAATGAAGAGGACTGAAATTAAGCATGTGGGTGTAAGTCAGATTCCAAATTTGGACTCATTTGGATCGGTTTGGGAGAATCCAGAAGTCTGGAGCCGGAGAGAAACCTGGAGATGGTAGTTTGGAAAGGCAGATCATAAATGAAATTTCAAAGACAGAACTCCGGGGTCTGAGGTTCGGTAGGCTATAGGGCGACCAACAATTTGTAACTTCACTTTTTAGCATTCAGGTCTGTGGTACTGGGAAGGCATTCATCTTTCACCGTTTAGGACAGCAAACGTCAGATGAAAGTCTGGAGGGGGTAGCCTAACAGTTAGGGCCCAACAAGCCATAAATCAGCATGAGTCGTCCATGGTAGGGTAAGGTTCTGGCAAGATCCACAAGTCTTGCCGATAGAAAAGAGCAAGACCGGATTTGGTATGGGCATCCACGCCTTTGATTTCTTTTTCTTTTTTAGTTCAACGGTGATCGGGAAGGTGAAGCCCAGAGCTTAGAATGACGGGTGAGAATTTCATTTGGAATGGTGGGCGAGGGGAGGAGTCCCACACAACGAAGCCTAGCACAGACGAGGGCATTTCATTTGCTCAAATTCCACCCTAGCGGTGAATGGGAAGGTGGAGTTCGGTGGGTGGAAGGACATCGGGGAAGGGGTTGGCGAAAGGTTAAGCTGAAAGGCGAAGTCACACCGAAACCTGGGAACAAGACCGAACCTAACAGAAGGGCCTTCCATTCGACTTTGTTTTCAATCCCACAGTGGATGGAAGGGTGGAGCCCAGAGCTTGGAGTGATGGGCAAGGATTTCCCCTTGAGACGGTAGATAAGGAAGCACAGAGACCCGACATCTGGAGCCCGCGCGTGGATGAGGGAGTTCTGAGTTTAGCTAGGACTCCAATCAAAGTATGGAGGCCCGACGCCCAGATGGTGGGGCTCGGCTAGAAACTTAGAGGTAGGCTCGGTGGAATCTGAAAGGAACTCCAGAGGCAAGATTCGTGAGCCCGAAGGGAGCCCGACCAACTTTGAAATGCCTGTAGCGAGAAGGGCAGACCCCGAAGCTCAGAGGGGCGAGGAGAGTTCACTGTTTTGACATGGTAGCATCTAGGGTGACTTCTGAACGAGGAAGTCTAATGGCTCAGGCCCGAAAGAGGAAATTGTTGTCGAAAGGAATGTTCATCATTTTGGTATGGATGGCCAAGATAGGTCTCGGGGTCGAAGGGGATGATCTCCCTACACAAAGAACAGCCACGGCAAGGTGGAGCTACGGATCGGTCATGAAGGCACCCTCAAAGGTTTTCTTAGGTTTTCAAAACATGGGTTTTGTTTGTGGTGTCATATTTTATCATTTTCATGCCTTCTTGATGATTTCTATTCATTTAAATCCTTAGAAATCATGAAAACAATGCTCGAGAGGGCAAATAGAGTACCTACCTCGAACACTCGATGTAGGGAGATGTGAGATCCACCTACAATCGATGAAGTGATGGTGAGAGGGATGAGCATGAAGGTGTTAAAGATAGTGGGCTCCTCTAGCAAGTTCTCTGATTGCTCTGCAACTCTATCAAGTGATAATGAAGGGCTCGAGCGGGTCTTTTATACCCCTAACTGAAATTAATGACCCTACTAAATGTAGGTATGGTCAGAGAAAGGTTGGTGAATTTGAAAATTTTCAACGGTGGCAGGAGACCCAGGGTCCGACGGCCGGGGGGTGCAGGATGGTGGCCGCTTGAAGATTTTGACTCAGTTGGGTTAGCAGTAGCAGAGAGAGTCAGGGCCTGGAGGGCGGAGTTCTACCAAAGACCTGCTGTTAGAGATGGTGAAACCATCACGGAATTCCAAACTTAGTATTCCAGAAGATTGGGCCCAGAACACTCAACAGTAGTTAGGATTTCCCGCAAACTCCTCAGATGGTAAATATGGTGGTGGGACCTGGAAGGACGGACGTCGCCAGAGGTTCACCGTGAGGAACGACGAGACACTCTCGGAACCCCAGGAGCGGAACTCCAGGTCTGGGGCCTGGAGGGTTAAACAACCGTTGAGATTTCCATGGATTGCAAATGGATAATGGGAGTTTGAACCCCAGGGTCTGAGAGGATGTGAACCAAGTGCCATTGGGAATGGTAGGTGCAATGGGGAAACCTGATAAGGGAATCCCAAACGGCCGGGCCCGACAGGGCCCAGGGCCGTTGGCAGGGTCAAACTACCAGGGGGACTCCGCGAGGCACCAGAACACAACAAAATTAAAAGGGGAAGGTACAGTCAACTTATGGTGGGACTTTAAAGCAACATTGACCATTTGGGACACCAAAAAGGGGGGCACACAAAATGAGGTGGCAACAAAAATGACCCGACAAGGAGAAAGAAGAGAGGGTCCCCGTTCCGAACAGGGAGTGTGTGCTGAGGGCACAACAAATGGTGACTCCGCTGGAGAACGCTCCCGAGCGTTCTAAGGATAAGTATTCATTCAGGACCCAAAATCTGTAGTTTCACAGACTAGGAGTGGCTACCATAGATGAATCTGGGAGAATGAGATCCTTAATTGGGTCAGTTTACAGGAAATCTCAGAAGTGTGTGTAGTGAGTTCATTCCTTTCCTCGGGATAGTGACCAGGGTTACCAATTCAATCGAGTGAGCTACATAAATCATCTAACACCAAAAGTAACCTGGACATTGCTCCACTACCAGTCAGGCATCCATAGCCCCGAGGGAGTTGTCGCTGCAATCCCATGGATATTGCTCTACTGCCGGTTAGGCATCCATAGCCCCGGTAGAGTTACCTGCACACCCATATGGTCATTTATTTTATAGAATTCATTTTCTTTCATTTTGATATTAATTCCAATGTACCCTTTTAGTTCATCATTTTGCTTGATCGGGTAAGCACTGAAGCCTACAATGGGTTTGAGACTGCAGTGGTCACTGGAGTAGACTTAAAAATTTTCACTCACTACGATGTCATAACAACCATGGCACAGTCCTTTAGAAATGATTATTATGTGTTTTGTGTGAGATCCGAGATGTGTGTAAGAAGATCCAATCCAGGGTCAAGTTCTGAGTAGAGTTCAAACAAGGAAATTATTCATGGATAGCTTTCAGAGACTGATAGTCAAGAGTGAATGTTCAGCTGAAGAACACAAAGGATGGACAACAAAGTAAACTGCTTGTCGAGCAAGCACGACCATCGCTAAGGGGCAGGAAACAAATTTTCAAAACAAAACTGTTGGGAGGGAGAAAACAAAAGAGCGACGCAAAACAAAAAACGCAAGGAAACTAGAAAAGCAATCTACCCTAACCACTGTACAAATATTTACAAAGAAGAGCTCGAATGAGCTCAGGCCTGGAAGTAATGCTTCAAGTGCTACCCATTGATCAGCAATGGGACATTCTCACTAGTTAAGGTCTTTAGGCGGAAGGCATTATCTCCCAAAATCTCAGCTATTTGAAAGGGGCCAAGCAAGAGCTTGTCAAATTTGTTGTGTCAACCTTTCTTTTCGTGGGCCTTGTCCCAATATAGGACAAGATCTACAATTCTAAAGGCTTTGATCTTGGCACGGCAATTGAACCATCTTTTAACTATGCCCTAATGTTTGGCAAAAAAAAATTATTGCATGGTCTCAGACTTCCTCTAAATGAAAGAGCTCAGCTAATCGAGCTTCCCTACGATCTCCTCCCTCATAAAAATCATTGATGAAATGAAGAGTAGGAATCTTCAGATGGATAAGAAATATAGGTTCTAGGCCATAAACAAGGTGGAATGGGGAATTGCCAAGGGTAGCCTTGTGGCGAGTGCAATTAGCCCAAAGGGCAAAATGGAGCTGGGTATGCTAGTCCTTGGGATTCCTATCTAGCAGTTTATTGATTACAGTAATCAGGTTTTTATTTGTAGATTTAGCGAGGCCATTGCCTTGGGGGTAGTAATTGGATGAAAACTTAAGGGAAATCCTGTAGTCAAATGCCCAACTAGTAAATTTCAATGAAGCGAAATCCAGTCCATTCTCACATACCAAAGCATAAGGACAACCAAAGTGATTTAAAATGAAACTTTCTAAGAAATTACTAACTAATTCAGTTCTGCATTGCTTACATACTATTGCTTCCTTCCACCTAGGACAATAATTGGTAGCTGTAAGAATGTACTTGTGTCCTACAGATGATGGAGGGCTTATCGGACCGATGAAGTTGAGACCCCATTATGCAAATGGCCTTACCTCCAGCACAGGCTGTAGTGGGACAACAACATTCTTTTCCCTGGTGGCAGTTGTCTAACACGTGTGACATGAGCAGACATGACAATGAGTGTCCTTGAAGATAGTTGGCCAATAATATCCCGCTCTCAATATCTGATGTGTTGTGGAAGAACCAGAAACATGGCCCATGCCAAATTTGTCATGGAACTCTTTTAAAACTCGATCCGCTTCCTCCTTATCTAGGCATCTTAAGTAAATGCCTTCATGATTCTTCTTGTATAGAATGGAACCTTGTAGCATATAACCATTTCTTTTCAATCTAAGGGCCCACTTTTGGACTCCTTGCAAGTGTGGTGGACACTTATGGTTCAACAAATAATAGATGAAATTCTGGTACCATTCTTCGGGGGAGACATCCGCAAGCTGGTACTGCTGCACAGTGAGTTCGAGTCCAACTTCTACTGTTGCTTCAACAATCATGTGGGTGAGTGCCTATCCTCTTACCAGCTTCATTGGCTGGATCTCCATGTCATATTCTTGGAGAAAGGTGACCCATTTAGCTCTTCATTTGTCCAATTCATTTTGCATGAGCAGCATTTTGACCACTGGGTCTAGGACAATGGCGAACACCTTATTGCGTAGGATGTAGTGTCTAAATTTTTTCACTCCTCTGATGAGAGCGTACACCTACTTTTCTACATTGTGATATGGCAATTCAACATCCTTTAGGGGAGCACTCATGAAGGTGATCAGGTGCTCATTTCCTTCCTTGTCCTTCTGGGTCAACATGCTAGCACAGGAATGGTCTGAAGTGAATGAGTAGATGTAGAATGGCTTTAGATAATTTGGGTTGACTAACATAGGTGCCTTAGCATTGGCCCATTTGATTTCCTCAAAAACTTGTTTGGCATCGAGTGTCCACTCAACTTTGGCATCTTGTTTTAACATAGCATTCAGAGGTTTAACAATCTATGCGAAACTCGTGATGAATTTCCTGACGAAATTAATTTTTTCAAAGAAAGATTTTAATTCTTTCTTGCTACCTAGGGGTAGAATTTTTAGTAAGGACTCGATACATTTAGGTTCTATAGAGATACCTTGTTCTGAAATGATGTGCCCGAGCAACCTGCCTTCGGTCACTCAAAAAATGCACTTCTTGGGGTTAAGGGAAACCCTGAAATCCCTGCATCTCTGAAGCACTTGGAGACATGATCACCTCCTTTTTTAGAAAACACAGTTAAATCATCCATGTAGATGATTATGCACTTTCCAATCAGATCCTTGAAGGCGATATCCATGGCACGTTGGAAGGTGGTGCTGGTGTTGATGAGCCCAAAAGGAATTCTCCTATACGCGAACATTCCCCACTTGGTGGTGAACATCGTTTTATGATGATCTTCATACTGCACCATCACCTAGTTATACCTGGAGTACTTGTTGAGGAAAGATATCATATAGGATCCATTGAAAATTTGCAACACCTCGTCCAATGAAGGGACTAGATAATTATCTTTCTACGAAGCTCAGTTCAAATTGTGGAAGTCCACACACAATCTGATCTCCCCATTCTTTTTTCTATCTGGGACCAAATTTGGCACCAATGTAGAGTGTCTAACTGGAAAAATAATCCTTTCCAATGGCAATTTCTATACTTCTTTATAAATGGTGGGTTCCAACAAGGCATTGATAAGATGTTGTTACTGACAGAATGGCCTCACCCCTGTCTTGAGAGGGATGGTGTGTGTAATGATAGAAGTGTCATATGTCTTTAAATCTTCATAGCTCCATGCCACCACATCATGGTATTTTTGCAACACATTTTTTATTCATTTATTTTCCTCTGGCATGCATACCTTGCCAATAAAAACATTCTCGATTTCCTCAACTGTCCCGAGGTTGTGAGCATCGCACTAGTTGCTTATGGCTTCTTTCTTTGTTTGCTGGTTCTATCTTTTGATCTAGTCTAAGTCAAATACATGTTCTAATTGAATCATGCCTTTGGGAATCATATTGGTCTTGAGGTTAATAACCCCCTTTATGTCTAGGTCAGCTTCCTATGGATCAACTTCATCAATTATTTGAGCTTCGAAGACATCAGAACTTGTGATAGATTCAAGAATATGTTTGTAATCACTGAAGAACTGTAAGTGGGTAACATTATCTGGGACCGATGGCATAGATGTCAGCTCAACCATGAATTTCTTGAGCCCAGATAAAGAGAGTGGTTGTAAGGTGCTCGCCACTTGAGCCAAAGCATCAATTGTTCAATTCTGAGCATGAGGGATCAATTATATATTGAATGCATCTAAACCCTCCAGGAGATCCCAAACCCTATGCCTATAATTGGTGATCCTTATATCATGAAAAGAATATAGTTTCCTAACCTGTTTGACCACTAGTTCAGAATCCCCAAAAACTTTTAGCACTTTCACATTTTTTCTCAAGGCCATGAGAAGGCCATGGACTAGGGCCTCATATTCTGCTACGTTATTGGTGCAATAAAATTGCAATCTATGGGCAGCAAGAAAGGTCTTACCTATTGGACTGATGAGTTTTAACCTAGCTCCAGCTCCTTGCTTGGACTTGGATCCATCAAATCGGAGTGTCTAGCACGCAGAAGGTTCTTTATCTTCAGGTCTGATTAAGTTCTTGTTCCCTTTTAGCTAGGTGACTGGCTCTGTGATCTTAGGGGAATTTTTTGGGTCAGTGTGGTGGCCAGTGGGTGGTTCTATTGGTGCCTCCTTTGGCATTTCAATCTAAGGAGTAGCTGATCCTTTAACATGTTTGATCGCCATTTGACATAAGCAACAATCAAACTCAGAGTGGGTAGCATTGTGAACCCTGCACTAGTTTGGCAATAAGAGATCTTCGAAATTCATCTGGGTGCCCAAGCTGAGTTGGTCGCTAACACACTTTTTTAGAAACCCCTAGAAATTATTGAGTAATCCCTAGTCATCATTTTCATTAGGCCCATCATCTGGTTCCACCAAACCTTTTGTACTCGGAGATATTTTAGTGGAATCTATCAAAGGACTGCACAACACTAGGAGTACTTCGTCGACACATTCCTCCTAGAGCTCAACCTTGTTTTGGTAGGCAAAAGGATGGTAATTCCCCAGTTTGGTCTTGGCAAATAGCACCTCATTAATATTATTGTACTTCATGATCATGTATTTCATAAGGGGTTCATGGTCAATATGGATTTGATTTGGTAGCCCCTTCCATGGTAGCCACATGTGAGAAAGGTTTGTGGTAGTATATCCATTCAGTGCCTTGTTGAACTCCCTTCCCAAGATGATTCCATATGCATCGGGAATGTCTGCCACTTGAATATCAATGACTTGTATCCTTGGGTCTATGGCAATTTGCATTAGGATCCGATTTATTTCTCCTACGATGATAATCTTTGTTTTGTCCAGCTGAGTCACCTTCCCCCTTGAAGGCATGGGGGTGATGCCAAGAGCCTTGCATACTACCAAGGGCATGACATTTGCAAACACTCCTGAGTCGAGCAAGCAGTTATGCGGGTTCTTCCCAAAGATCCTAATGGTGGTCAAGAAAGGGGGAGTTTCCAACCTTCCTTGGAAGATTCCCATAGGCGTATCTATGTGATCTACTTGGCCCTTGCTCTTATCACTGCCTTTATCCCTGTTCTACCTAAACAGTAGGTCCTTGGAAAACTTGCTATTACTCTGCTCTGGTTCCCTTTTAATTTATTTACCTGTGGATTGTTTTACATGGATATCCTTCATTTTCCCGATATTATCTTGTATCTCTATTTCTTTCCTAGACTCTTCAAAGGTAACCCTCTTAGCTGGAATTTCTTGCATTGTACTGGAAGATGGAGTTCCATTAAGGATCTTAAAGAAGGCATGCCTTACAGTAGGGACTTTGAGTAATTCAAAGGCTAAAAATTGATTTTTACCCTTTTGAACTCTTCCGCCATGTACTCACTCATTTGCTCAATTTCTGAACTGAAAGTCTGGCCTATGGCATAATTAGGAGGTTGGACTTTCGTTTGTCTAGACGAATTTTGGGGTTGGCCTTGAGGCTGATTTTGTGACTAATTTTGAGACCCATTCTTGTTGAGGTATTGGGTAGGTATATGGGGAAGTCTAGGGTTGTTACTGGCATTAGGATTAGGCGGAGTGGCAAAATTGTTTGGTGGGGTAGAAGTTGTAAAGGGTCCACCTGCCTATCTATTCCTAAGGAAGTAGGGAGTCGATCTTTGATGGAACATGTGGACCTCATCTACAAATGGCTCATCTTCATCTACTAGACCATTATCTACTGAATTAGAAAGCTAAGCCAAATTTTTCTCATTACTTACCTCTTGCACTTCTTCACCCTCAATAGGAGAAGGCTCAACCTCAGGCTTGTTGCGGTCACCTCACAGAAATGACACTTGATTAACCTCGAGAAAAGAGGAATCGTACGACTCAAATGGGACAATGTCCCTATAGCCAGCATTGTCTACTACATTTTGCACTTCTACCTAGAATATTTCAACAGATGTCTGGAATTTGGGCAATCCAACTCAGAATGTCTGCTAATTTTATGAATCCTGCACCATCCAGACAAGGCTGCCTCAGCAAGGTATACTCCACTGGTCATTTTTTCGTTGCTTTCTGGTTGATCAAAAGGCGTAGGGACACCTCTATTATTAGGCCTAGTGTTCCATGTGTGATTCTGTCTATGAGAAGGTCTCCTTTCTAAATTATGATTAGCATTTGTCCCCCTATCATAGTTCCATCCAGAGGAAGTTCTTGCTTCTCGATTATCCCTATTGTCCCTATTGTCCCTGTTGTCCCGGTTAAGATTGGCTTGAAAATTACGCTAGGAGGCCTGTAACTGATTAATCTGATTTTTTAGGTGCGTCATTTTCATGGAAATTTTCTTTATCATCTCTGTTAGTTCCTCTAACTTGTCTATCTTGGTCTCATTCCCAGGCGACGCTGCCAAATTTTGGAGAAAAGCAAGCAGGGTTGTTGGCTAATTTTGATAAGCTAGAGGAAATTCTGGTCCCGATAGGTACAATGGTGCCTGGGGCTGCTAGGAATACACCTATTATGGAGCAGCCTGAGGATAGTTATACTGTGGTTGAGGCTGCAAAAAGGAAGGTGCACGAGGAGCATAGTTTAGTGGCTACCCTAGAAGTGGGACAATGGGCAACTAAGGCACTTGATTCATAAGAGGGGTTTGATGAGCGAATGCCTGATTTAGTCCTTGAATCTACATCAGGTGAGTTACCAGCCCCAAAGAAGGTATTGGGCTGGAGATATTCTGCCCCAAATCTGCACTAGCGACAATAGCCTCTGTATAACCGGTCACCAGGGTAGTGAGTGCTGGGCACATCCTTTTCACCAAAGTTGACATGAGGTTATCCAATGCCGCATAGTAGACCAGGAGGGCCGCAAAATCATTATGAAGGTATGGGTCCTGAAGCCTTGTATAGGCCCAATGAAAATAATCATTGAAGGACCCAATAGGTTCGTTTACTTCCCTTCTAATAGACATAAACTATTGGTAAAGTTTTGAAGGGTTGATGGGAACCTTATATTTTTGTAGGAAGGAATTCTTCATCAGATTCCATGAGGTAATGGATCCTCTTGACAGATTGATGTACCAATAGAAGGCTTCTTCCCCTAACGAATGTGGAAAAAGTCAGCATGCAACATCCTCATGGTCAACTTGCATTTCAGTGATGGTTGTCTCAAATATTTTGATATGTTCCTTAGCTACTCTCTGTAGGTCATGAGGATGGAACTTCGAGAAAAAGTCCTCTGAGTTCTTGGATATATCATTATAAGCAGATAAATGTATCAGCGAAGGGTTATGTGCTAACCAAGCCATGGAAGGTGGTGTAGGTGATATCTGTTGTTGGAAAATTGCAAGTTGGGGTTGTACCCACAATAAAATAGCAATCTGGGGCTGCACTTGAGCTACAGATGATTAGACTATGCCCTGGGCTGGAAGGGTCGAGAGAGGAGCAATCCCCTGGCTATCGGAGATAGGAGGTGCAAATGAAATTTGAGATAGTTGGGTGGAAGATGAAGGCCAACTGAATGAAGGTGAGGGTGGAATGGAGGAAGAGGAAGAGGGAATGCTACTTCCCTTAACTCACTTCGCCCTTGTACCAAGCTACAATTCTTCAAATTCTCCCTTGTTTGGTGTTGACCGTAGAACTCTTTGAAATCTTTCTAGGGAGAATGATCCGATTCAATCTAGCTTCACCTTTAACATTTGGCTTTTTATTCCCAACATGTTGCCCTCCTTCTACCACTAGTTCTATTGATGTGTTTTTTATGCACTTTTCAACACAGGTAATGTATAGATACATTACCTCTCTTAAAAGACAATCTTCCACAATCAGATTGCAGAACACTATCCCAAGGTCTCTAATGTCAGGTCTTGACAATGCTTGGAATATCTCAGTTGTTTGATGTGATTTGTTGGAATCACAAGGCGGTCTTACATAGGTATTACAAAGTGCGGGAAGTTGGATCTTGAAATGGAGTTTTTAAGATAGGGAAGTTATTGTGCATTTTGTTGTAGGCTCAAACAACATTCGTAAACTCCATGTTTATCATTGGATTTAGCTTTACAATGTGCAATGAACCTTAGCAGAGGTTACTCATTAAATAAAATGAAAAAGGGAAAGGAAGAGAGGAGGTTCCTGGATCTGTAACTAATTGTGAACAACGATGATGGAGTTCCTACAATGGATAGCTTCTTGAAACAATATTCCACTTAACAAGAAATCTCACGGTATCATAGAACTTGTGCTATCTTCTAAGGCTTGCAAATGTTTTATCTATCATTCACCACATGCATGTATGAACAAAGATGAAATTTTTGGAGTAGCTGTGAATTCAAGTCCAGACTAACTTTACATAGCTATCTACCATCAGCAAACAACAAAAAGTATGGACTAAGAAGTCATCAACACAACAGGAATTTTCATGATCAGAAGACAACATTCCTAAAATCTACCAAAGCAAGGAAACAGTTAACTAGAACAACAATAAAACCTAAGTTAAACATCTAACAATGGAGATTGAATCAAGCAACATGTGAAAAACTCAAAAAATACTCCAAGTCAATGTATTTTCTTTATAAATTTATGGAACATGCCTTTACATCAACTCAACTCCCTTTGCAAATTAGAGGAAAGCTTTATTTATAGTGCCCAAAAGATCTAATGAATGGCCAAGATCAATTCTTATTGTGTGGCCTATATTCATTACAAAATAGGGTTTCACATACCCCCAATATCCAACAATTTAAAATACATCTTTTTTCTTTTTCCCTATTTTGTCCTCTACTAATGGCACTGTAGCACTTTTGTCTTTAGTTGATTTCCCTTTTCACTGTAGCTACTCTTTAGGGAGTTCTTCATCTTTGGCGGGGCTGTCCTCCTGCCTCTTAGAAGCTGTGTATTCTATGAACTTGAGGATGACTGCTTGGAAGTTGTCTATTTCAACTACTTCATATTGTAGCACCTGGTAGCTCCATTCTTTCACGCTATCTTCCATCTTTTTCCAATCCTCATCGTATTTTGCACCTTGGTCCCTGAATAGCTCTAATTTATTGAATGCATGGGCAACAAAACTCATGAATTCCACCGTGATTTCACTAGCCATCCCGTCCTTCATCTTTTTCTAGAAGTAGGGCTTTATCTTCTACGAATCCTTTTGCACTGTGGGCATGCCATACTCTGTCATCAGTTTGAGATAATGAATGCACTCTACCCTAATTTCCTTGATCCATTCAATGTCCAGATCAACCTTGCTCATGATTTGTTCCATTCTTTCCCTCCAGTTGTCAAAGTCTCATCGCCATACATCCATCAACTAGTGATCATCTTTCTTAAATGCAAGCTCCTTTCCCCACATGGCTTCTAGAATTTGAAGGATAGCTTCAATCCTTGGAAAGGTGGAGTCATAGGTCACAAGAAGTCAGTGCAGAGCTTTCTCGTGCCCTCCAAAGACTGCAACAGATCTAAGAACTTGTTGGCCATTCGCACAGCCTAGCTAATTCCCATGTTTTCGATATATAAGACTTGTCGAAACCAGTCCTCCGTGGTCTTTTCCAAGTTCTTCATTCTTTCCATCTTATTGATCTACTCTTTGGATAGCAGGTGGGGTGTGGCTATGGATGTGGTAGGCAGGTCATCCACTAAAGACCATTGTTGTATGTAATCCCTTAAGGCTGTGACCTGTGCCTTGAGCTCATCCTTCGAGATCTTATCTTGCTTTATAAAATGCACCACCGTAGCCACTAACTCCTCGAGGTTCCTAAATTTTTGCTCTCTGGTGGTAGTCCCCAAGTTGATGATGGAGATGTAACTCAGCCCAGCCTGGCCAATCATAGGTGTTGCTATTTGCGCTGCTTGAAACCTAGAAGCATCCATCGTCACCTTGGATCAGACTTTGGGCTTCTTCTCCTTCTTTGTCATGATTTGAATTTGAGCCAAGATGGCCTCTAACCTTTCCCTTGGGTCCTTTAGTATAGGGGTTTTTCTTTCGAGCTGCCTCTCTAACCATTTAGGCACTACAGATTTTCCCTTAGGTAAATCATGGCCACCCTTGCCCTTCTCGGTCAAGGCCAAGGTTTCCACTCTATTTTCTTCTGGGGACTTTTCTTTCTTCTTGGTAGCATCTCCCTCTTCCTCGTTAGAATCTTACATGAACATGAGGCATTTGATATGAAGCATAGTGGATAATTGTTGTATGGGACTTTCTTTTCCTGCCATCTCCTCTTCCTTCTTTTCCTTAGCATGTTCAATCTTGTGCACATGTTCTATGAATTGGCTGACTTCGAGGCTCTCGATAGTTTGGGTCCCACCCTCAATTTTTTCCTCTTGCTGCCATTCTTCTTCTTCAAGGGGCAGCCTTTCTTCCTCTAATTTGGTGTCCTTTGGCTGTTGGGCCAGTTCTTCTTCAAGATCATCATCAAAGGCCTACACGATTATCCTACCACCAGTGCTACCTTCCTTTTCTATGCTCTCCAAGGAACTAGTTCCCTCCTCTTTATAGGCCACCCTATAAATTGTTCGGTGCTCATATTCTGGGTGCTCGTGGTATTCATCAGCCTCCTCCTCATAGGCCCTTGAGGCTTCTTGTTCTCGTTCCTCCCACTCCTTAGAGATTACCATGGTGGCTTCTATAGCTGATGGCACTATCAGTGATTATGAAGGCTAAGTAGTAGAGAGGGCTTGCGTAAGGGTTGCTTGAAGAACGGGATCCATTAGGATCTAGGATAGCTCAGGGGGAAGATTATGCATATGTCTCAAGAGAGCCTTAGGCATGGTGGAAATGGGAATAGGTGCTGCCACCATTGCCAGAGGGAGTGATGTGGTTGGTTACATGGCGGCGGAGGAAGGGGGCATAGTTATGGAAGAAGAGGAGTCAACAATTATTATAGACTCGGCCAGAGGCAAAGGGGAAAGATGGACAAAAATGTTCACCATCGGCAAGGATGTGGCAATCATAGCTAGAGAGGTAGGTGGCACAATGGCAGGGGCAGGGAGAGCCAAGAGAGGTTCCAATTGATCCATACCCCTCACCTTCTCTTCCTAGGTTGAGGGCTATTTTGTGGTGCTCCTCGCTTGTTTGAGCCTTTTGGAGGGTGAGCCTCCCATTTCTTTCCTTGCATAGACCTTGGGGTTTGGAGGCTATTCTGTTTCTGTCTCTTTTCTCTTCTTGGATCTACTGACCAGAGGAGACTTGGATGTCCCGTAGGTAGAAGTGGTGGCAGTGGCATCCTCTGTGGCAGTTGGCTCACTTTCAAGCTCTTTGTAAGTCAAAATTACTCCTTGCCACTTTAATTGGGCTACTTGCCTATCAACCCACTCTTTAGTACGAGCCAAGATTGGCTTGGTTATAATTTCAAGGTCATCAATCTCCTGCTTGTCCCAGTCAATTGATGGTATCGGAAAATTGGTGACCATAGGGTACCTGGGGTGCATTATGGTGCTCTCATCTTCCTCGACTTGGTCCAGTATGGGGAAAGGCTAATCCTTCCTTACAAATTGCATAATCATTCACATATAGTGCATTGCCCGTACCTCTCTATCTTCCTAACAATCCACCCAAAAATCCTCAATGTTGTGCAGATGAGCGAACCCTGGTCCCAATGCCTTCCTAACGTAGCCATACAGGTCTATCCCCGGGCGAGCAGTGTGTAGGTAGAAATGGTAATCTTTTAGTTCTTTCTCAGAGTTACCAGCACACTTGGAAGTTTGCAGTCTATACATTCCCTAGCCCAAAGTCATGGGATAAGAAATCCCTACTATGTGTTTGTTGTTGAATTTTTCCTGTATGTGTTAGAGTTGCTAGGAAAGTTCCAGAAGGATGATTTGGTTGTTGGAGTATCAAGGCAACCTATTTGGCCTTTTAGTGAATCCCTGGGCACAGATGTATGTAAACTTTGAGTACTAAATGAAGAGGAAGGCATATTGTTTCAAAAGTACCATGGCACTATGGGAAACCCTCCTCTCGAAGTCTCCAGAAATCATTCTAATAATATAGCCAATGAAGGCATTGTTTACTCTATAGTATTCCCTTTTTAAGTTTCGGTACTAGAGCTGCGGGTACCTATCATATGCCTTGAGTCTTCACCCCTTCTCCTGATCAGGTTCCACAAATAAGCCATTGTATTTTCTCCGATCCACCAAGGAATAAACAAGATAGGAAGTCATATAAAATTTGGAGCTCTTCTTCACATTGACGAATTGCTCATAGAAGCAGTTGCTTATTATACCTCCCCAATAGAATGAAGTCTTTGTGGTGACATCCTCATTCTCCCGAAGAATTTTTTCAACAAAGTACACCATCCATTCTTGAAAGTAGGCGGCCACAGGAAGATCCATAACCCTACTTCACATGGTGACCAAGTCATGGTAATCTTTGTGGAAGTCACGATGAAAGAGTTCTTGAGGAACCTTTGTAGTGCTGCCCCATTTTTCTTTGAGCCAATGCTGATTTATTACCGTTTACAACCCACCAGATTATCGTCCCATGCTACTTAGAATTCTTCTATGTTGGGGGCTTCCATTTCTTTAAATGTGGGAATATGGAAGGTCTTTGTGATCCCTTCAGGTGACATGTTGATGAGAATGTTTCCCTCTCTATCAATGATTGTCCTTGTGTTAACTTGATATGCCTCCCAACAAGCTATGACCAACTCAGGGGCCACAAGGGATGGAGGGAATCCAACAGCCTTTGCAATTCCACTTTTCCTTATTAGCCTTGCATTTTTTTTCATTTGATTGACTTTGTCTCTTTGTGTGAATTCATCAATATTGATGTGGCCTATATTGGTATCAGTGATCTCCTTCCAATCTGTGGTGAATTTTGAGTGCAGAGACTCACCCTAGAATTGGTATTTCATCTGGTCCTTCTCCTCTTTCCCTCAAGGAATCTTACCTGACCTTTTCTCTTTGTCCTTCTCGAAGGGTTCCACTAAAGTTCCTGCACCCGATTCCATATATTCTGCAAGCAAAGGCGTAGTCAGCACCATGGATCACCAAAGCATTCATGTTAGCCAAAGTCCTCAAGATAACATCCATTTTAAACAATCTATCTATTAAGCATAACTTGACCTTTTATCTCCCGATTTCATTGATCTTTTGATTGAGGGCATTTGGACAGTCAGGGCCCAGAGGTCCGGACTTCCCTAGCTGAAATGCTGCTTTGGAAAGGAAAATAGGGTGGAGGGCTCTCAGAGATTCTCTTTGGTAAGATTTTATTACTTTGAGAGGTTCGTAATGAAGAGGACCAAAATTAAGCATGTGGGTCTAAGTCAGATTTTAGATTTGAGCTCATTTGGATCAGTTTAGGAGAATCTGGAACCCCCGGGCCGAAGAGCCGCTTGGAGATGGTAGTTTGGAATGGCAGATCATAAACATAATTCTGGAGATGAAACTCTGGGGTCCAAGGTCTGGTAGGCTACAGGGCGACTAATAGTTTGTAACTTCACTTTTTAGCATTCGGGTCTATGGTACGGGGAAGGCGTTTGTCTTTTGCCGTTTGGGATGGCAAATGTCGGACGGAAGTCCAGAGGGAGCGGCCCGACAGTTATGGCCCGGTGAACCAAAAATTGACATGAGTTTTCCATGGAGGGGTAAGGTTCAAGAGAGATCTAAAAGTCTCATCGATAGCCAGGAGCAAGACCGGATCTGTCACGGGCATCCGCCCCTTTGATTTTTTTTTTTTTTTAGTTCAGTGGCAATTAGGAAGCCAGACCCCGGAGCTCAGAATGGTGGGCAAGAAATTCATTTGGAATAGCGAGCGAGGGGAGGAGTCCTACACAACGGAGCCTCGCGTGGATGAAGGCATTTCATTTGCTCAAATTCCATCCTAGTGGTGAACAGGAAGGTAGAGTCCAGTAGGCAGAAGGACGTCGAGGAAGGGGTTGGCGAAAGGTTATGCCAAAACACAAAGTCACACCAACAACCAAAAACAAGACTGGACCTGGCAGAAGGGCCTGTCGTTTGACTTTTTTTAGTCCCACAGTGAATGAAAGGGTGGAGCCAAGAGCTCAGAGGGATGGGAAAATATTTCCCCTCGGGACAATGGATAAGGAAGCACAGAGACCCCACATTAGGAGCCTAGCGCGGATGAGGGCATTCTGAGTTTAGCTAGGACTCCAATCAGAGAATGGAGGCCCTGGGCCTAGATGGCGGGGCTCCGCCAGAAACTCAGAGGCAAACATCATGAAATTAGAAAGGAACTCCAGAGGGTGGGATCCGCAAGCCTGAAGGGCACCCGACCAACTTTGAAATTCCCACAGCAAGGAGAAGGGCAGACCCTGGAGCTCGGAGGGGTGGGGAGAGTTCACCGTTTCGACACGGCGGCATCCAAGGTGACTTCTAAATGAGAAAGTCTGATGGCTTGGGCCCGAAAGGGGAAATTGCTGTTGAAAGGAATGTTCATCATTTTGGTATGGATGGCCAAGATAGGTCCCGGGGCTGAAGGGGATGATCTCCCTATGCGAAGAATAGCCGTGGCAAGGTGGAGCTTTGGATCGGTCATGAGGGCACCTTCAAAGGTTTTCTTAGGTTTTCAAAACATGGGTTTTGTTCGTGGTGTCATATTTTATTATTTGCATGCCTTCTTGATGATTTTTATTCATTTAAACCCTTAGAAATCATGAAAACAATGCTCAGGAGGGAAAACGAAGGACCTAACTCAAACACTCGATGCGGGGAGATGTGGGATCCACCTACAATCGATGAAGTGACGGTGAGAGCAATGAGCGTGAAGGTGTTGAAGACGGTGGGCTCCTCTAGCAAGTTCTCTAATCACTCTACAACTCTATCAAGTGATAATAATGGGCTCGAGTGGGTCTTTTATACCCCTAATCGTTATTAATGACCCTATTAAATGCAGGTATGGTGAGAAAAAGATTGGTGAATTTTAAAATCAGCAACGGCGGTGGGAGACCCATGGTCTGACGGCCGGGGGGGTGTAGGATGGTGGCCGCTTGAAGATTTTGACTCAGTTGGGTTGGTGGCGATGAAGAGAGAGTTGAGGCCCAGAGGGCGGAGTTTTTCCAAAGACCCGCCATTAGAGACGACGGAACCATCATAGAATTTTGGACTCAAAATTCTAGAATATTGGGCCTAGAACACTCGATTGTAGTCAGGATTTCCCACAAACTCCTCAGACGGTAAATATGGTGGTGGGACTCGGAAGGTGGGATGCCACTAGAGGTTCGTCGTGAGGAATGGCGAGACACTCTCAGAACCCCAGAAGCAAAACTCTGGGTTCTAGGGCGTAGAGTGTTAAACAGCCATTGAGATTTCCATGAATTGTAGATGGAGAATAGGAGTTCGGACCCTGGGGTTTGGGAGGACGTGAACCAAGGGCCGTTAGGAATGGCAGGCACAATGGGGAAACCCAGCAAGGGAATCTCGAACGGTTGGGCCTGACAGGGCCTAGGGCCCTTCGCAGGGTCAAACTACTAGGGGGGCTCCACGAGGCACCATAACATGACAAAATTAAAAGGGGAAGGTATGGTCAACTTATGGTGGGACTTTAAAGCAGCATTGACCATCCGGGACATCAAAAAGGGGGCACACAAAATGAGGCGGTGACAAAAATGACCCGACAAGGTGAAAGAAGAGAGGGCCCCCGTTCCGAATAGGGCGTGTGTGCTAAAGGCACACCTCCCTCCCTCCCTCTCTCCCCCTCTCCCTCCCTGTCTCTCTATCTCTCTCTCTCTCGGGTCTCTCCCACTCCCTCCTCTGTCTCCATCTCTCTTTCTCTCTCTCTCTTAGCTCTCTCCCACTCCCTCTCTCTCTTACACTCTCCATCTCCCTCTCAGGTCTCTCTCTCTCCCAATCACTCTCTCCCTCTCTCCTTCCCTCTCTTCATCTCAAGTCTCTCTCTCTCTCTCTTTCTCTTAGGTCTCTCCCTCTCCATATCCCTCTCTCCCTATCTATCTCTCCCTTTCTCTCTATTTGTCTCTCTCTCCCTCCCTCTCTTTGAAGTCTCTATATCTCTCTTCGGTATCTCCCACTCCCTCTTAGGTCTCTCTCTCAGGTATCTCCCACTCTCTCTCTCTTTCTCTCTCTCTCTCACATTCTCACACTCTCAAGTATCTTTCTCTCCCTCTGTCCCTCCCTCTATCTCTCTATCCCCCTCTCTCCCTCTCAAGTCTATGTCTCTCTCTTAGGTCTCTCTCTCCCACTGCCTCCCTCTCTCAAGTTTCTCCTTCCCACCACAACTAGATCTCTCTCTCCCTCTCAAGTCTCTTCCTCTTCCTTCCTCCCTCCCTTCCTCTCAAGTCTCTCTCCCTCTCCCTCCCTCTATTTGTCCCTCTCAAGTCTCTCTCTGTCTCCCTCCCTCTATCTCTCTCTCCCCCTCTCCATCTCCCTCTCTCCCCTATCTATCTATCTATATCTCCCTCCCTCCCTCCTTTCTTTTAGGTCTCCCACTAACCCTCTCTCTCTAACTAACTCACTCACTTTCCACCTCCATCTCATGTCTCTCTCTCCCACTCCCTCTCCCTTAGGTGTCTCCTTACCACCTTAACTAGATAAATATCTCCTAGGTGTCTCCTTCCCACCCTAACTATATAAATATCTCCCCCCTCTCTCTCTCCCTCTCAAGTATCTCTCCATCTCCCTCCCTCTATCTCCCCCTCTCTCCTTATCAAGTCTCTCTCTATCTTCCTCCCTCTCTCTCTCTCTCTCCCTCTCCATCTCCATCTCACTTTCCATCTCACATCCCTCTCTCTCTCCCCCTCCCTTTGAAGTCTCTCTCCCTCTTAAGTCTTTCTCTCTTAGGTATCTTTGACTCTCCCTCTTAGGTCTCTCTCTCTCCCTCCTTTCTTTTAGGTCTATCTCTTCCTCTCTCTCCTCTTTCCCCTATCTCCCTCTCCCTCTCTATATATCTCTCCCTCTCAATCCCTTATCTCCCTCCCTCCCTCTCTCTCTCTCTCCCTCATAAGTAACTTGAAATGGGGAGAGAGAGGGAGAGTGACTTGAGATGGAGAGAGGGAAGGAGAGATATAGAGAGAGAGTGGGAGAGAAGGAGGCCTAAGAGGGATATGAAGAGATAGAGAGAGATAGTGTGTTTGTGTGAGAGGGAGAGAGACTTGAGAGCGACTAGGAGAGAGACCTAAGATGGAGACAAAGAGTGTAAAAGAGAGAGAGACATGAGATAAGAGAGAGAGGGAGTGGGAGAGACATGAGAGAGAGAGGAGAGGAAGAGAGAGAGGAAGGAGTAGGAGAGACCTAAGTGAGAGAGATTTAAGAAGAGACTTCAAAGGGAGGGGGAGAGAGAGGGAGAGAGGAGATGGAGAGGGAGTGGGAGTGTGAGGGACCTGAGAGAGAGAGAGAGAGAGAGAGAGAGAGAGAGAGAGAGAGAGAGAGAGAGAGAGAGAGAGAGAGAGAGAGAGAGGAGAGAGAGAGAGAGAGAGAGAAGAGAGAGAGAGAGAGAGAGAGAGAGAGAGAGAGAGAGAGAGAGAGAGAGAGAGAGACTTTGAAGGGATGGAGAGATATAGAGAGGGAGAGAGGGAGAGGGAGAGGGAGAGGGAGAGGGAGATGGAGAGGGAGTGGTAGGGACTAGAGAGATAGACTTGAGAGGAAAATGGAGAGTGAGAGAGAGAGACTTGAGAGGGATATGGAGAGTGAGAGAGATAGGGAGAGAGAGAGAGATACTTTAGAAGGAGAGAGGGAGAGAGAAATAAAGGGAGAGAGATAGAGACTTGAGAGGGAGAGAGGGAGATAGATGGAGGGAGAGGGAGAGGGAGTGGGAGATACTTGATAAAGAGAGACCTAAGAGAGAGAGGTAGTGGGAACAACTTGAGAGAGAGACCTAAGAGGGAGAGAGACTTAAGAGGAAGAGATACTTCAAAGGGAGGGAGGGAGAGAGACAGAGGGAGAGGGAAGATGGAGAGGGAGAGGGAGACAAAGAGGGATAAAGAGAGAGGGAGATGGAGTGGGAGGGACCTAAGAGAAAGAGAGGGATTGAGAGATAGATAAAGGAAGGATGGAGAGAGAGGTAGAGAGATATATCTAGAGCTCAAGGAGAGAGTGAGAAAGATAGGTATAAAAGGGATAACGAGAGAAGAAAGGAGGGAGGGATAGGTCTAGAACTTAAGGGGATACATAGTGATATATAAAGAGGTAGAGAAAGGGATAGAGAGATATGATGATTTATGAAGATTTGATCATCTCCTTGCTACGAAAAATATAAATATCTCAATGTTCATTACTTTTTCTAATGTTTCAAGTATTTTGTGATGCGTGTTACAAAAAAATCATGAAAAAAAGACTTTGCATGTGAAATTAGTGAGCATTTGATGTTCCAAAAATGAAATATGAAGTTCAAATGATTATAATTATTTTTTGGTGTATAATATAGAAACACCACTTAGTCCATTGCGTAAAGCTCTCAATCACCTTTCCAATGCTTGTAAAAAGTCAATATTTTGATAATGCAAAAGTTTTGACCATTTTGCTAAAGAGGGTTTTCAAGGTTTTCAAAATGGATATCCATTTTGTTTTTCAAAAAAACGGGTTCCCGCTTTCCAAAATGGATATCCATTTTAGTTTGGTATTACCAAACAAAAATGGATATTGTACCCAAGCCTGCAAAAAGTCAAAGGTGTGAATTCCACATTTTTGGATGTGTTAAAAATGCCTTTTTTTCCCATTGCCAATTTTTGCACCCCCATGATCCTGCACATACCCAACAATTGGTATTAGAGCTTAACCACTTGAGGTAGATCTGATGGTTCACAAATTGGCAATCCCTATGTTTGATGGATCTGACTACAATGATTGGAAAGTGTAGATGAGAGGTTACATAATATCTCTTGGTTACAAGACTTGGAAGGCTGTTGAGATGAAGCATGTTGCACTGGTGAGTGGTCCTTCTACTGCAGATGAGGTTTCTTCTTATGAGGAGAATGAAAAAGTGAGGTATGTGATCTATAGTGCTTTATCTAAGACTGAGCAAACAAAAGTTATTTCTTTGGGGATTGCTTATGAAGTTTTGAAGAATTTGGAAGATATTTCTGAAGAAATGATAGAGTGAAATTGTGAAAGAAGCTAATACAAAGCAAAGATATGAGAATTTGAAAATAGAAGAAGGTGAAGATATTGCAAGCTATTTCTAGAGGGCTGATATTGTAGTAAATGATTTGAAAATTCAAGGAGTCAATATAACTGATGAAGATGTGATGTAGAATATCTTGATGACCCTTCTAGAGAGTTTCAGTGATAAGGTTTCAACTATATAAGAAGTGTATGATCTTAAGAAGTTTAGTAAAGAACAACTATTTGGCACCTTGACTACATTTGAGATGAGAAATTTTGGAAAGAAAGAGGAGAAGAAAAAAATTGCATTTAAAGCAACAAAGGCTGAAGATGATCCAGATAGTGATGGTTAAAA
This sequence comes from Sequoia sempervirens, assembly GCA_007258455.2. Taxonomy (NCBI): domain Eukaryota; kingdom Viridiplantae; phylum Streptophyta; class Pinopsida; order Cupressales; family Cupressaceae; genus Sequoia; species Sequoia sempervirens. Next base: position 191,038,270 of record VDFB02000017.1, read on the forward strand.
TGAGTTGGAAGCAAAATTTATAAGGAAGTTGAAGAAAGGTATCGGTAAGTAAAAAGGTATGTTTTCCTTTAAATGTTTCGGTTGTGGTAATATTGGTCATTATGCTTCAAGATGTCCAAATAGAGTTGTACATAAGAAGAACAAAGACAATAATAAAGACAAAAACGATAAGAAATTCTAGAAGTTGTATTATGTTAGAAAGGAAGATGGAATCTCTAATGATGAATCTAATTTTGAGGGTGATGATAGTGAGTGCTTATTTTTATCCTTGGAGAATAAATTTGTGTCTACTAACTCTAGAAGATGTGCAAGGGAAAGTGGTCTAGAGAACAAGAAGGATGGGATGGAAGGTACTCTGGTTACTGCCTTTCAAGCTAGGAAAGATGAAGACTATTGGGTGATTGATAGTGGTTGTTCTATGCACATGACCAAAGATAAAAGTAAGTTCACTAAACTCAAAAAGTATGATGGTGGATTAGTCATGTTTGGAGATGATTCTGGAGCTAAGATTTTTGGGTAAGGAACAATTAGTTTTGATGGAATACACAACAATGATGATGTCTATTATGTTAAGGGCTTAAGGAATAATCTTTTGAGTGTTGGAAAAATGTGCAACAAAGGTTTCAAGCTTGTGTTTCAAGATAATACCTATGAGATTAGAAAAGGGTATGAAACTATGTTTATTGTAGGAAGGAGAACATATGCTAGAAACATCTATCAGCTTAAGGGTGTTGATGGTCAGTGCCTTGCATCTCAAGTTAATGAAAGTTAGCTATGGAACTAGAGGATGGGACATGTAAACTTTGATAAGCTGGCTAGGATTGTTTCAAGATAATTTGTTTGAGGTCTACCTAAAACCAAAAGTCATGATAATATTATTTACAGAAGTTGTCATTTGGGAAAAGATACAAGATGCAGTTTTAAAGGAGAAGAGAAATCAACTATCAGAATATTGTAATTAATTCATACAACCCTTTGTAGTCCTACAAGAATAGGAAGTCTAAATGGTGATAGGTATTTCATGCTCCTAATTGATGATTATTCTAGAATTACATGGGTTTCTTTTCTTGGGGAAACAACTTAGGCTTTGGATAGGTTTAAAGTGTTCAAGGAAAGAATGGAAACCATTTGGATGTTTTTGGCATTTTTTGCACATAAAGATTTTAAGGTATATCAGATGGATGTCAATTCTTCATTCTTGAATGGATAACTAGAAGAAGAGGTGTACATGGAATGACTAGAAGGATTTTAGTTATCAAATAAATCGGATATGGTTTGTAAGTTGAAAAAAGAATTGTATGGACTGAAATAAGCTCCTAGAGCTTGGTATGCTAGATTGGACAAATATTTGACACAACAAAAATTTAGTAAGGGCTCTGTAGACAACAATCTTTATTGCAAGGTGTAAGGAAACACAATGTTGATAATGGTAGTGTACGTTGATGACATCATCTTTGGAGGAAATGAAGGTATGTGTAAGAGTTTTGTAGAGGAGATGCAAACATAATTTGAAATGTCCATGATTAGTGAGTTGAATTTCTTTCTTGGTCTTCAAATGAATCAAAATGATAAGAGGATATTCATTTCACAATCAAAGTATGTCAAAGAATTTTTGAGGAAGTTTGGAATGGATGACTCCAAATCGGTTAGTAGTCCTATGGTCATGGGATGCAAGCTGAGTAAAGATGATGAATCTGCTAAAGCTTACCAGAGCAAGTACAAATCTATGATTGGTGGACTGATGTATCTTACTACTACTAAACTAGATATCATGCATGCAATATGTTAAGATTCCATATTTCAAGTAGAACCAAAATAATCACATGTAACAACTGTGAAGAGAATACTTATATATCTTAAAGGAACTCTAGATTATGGCCTATGGTATCCTAAGGGTATTGATTTCACTTTAAGTGCTTTCATTGATGCAGATTGGGCTGGTTGTGTGGATGACCAAAAGAGTACTAGTGGAGGTGATTTCTATCTTGGAGGAAGATTAATTTCATGGTTAAGTAAGAAATGGGATTCAATTTCTTATCCACTATAGGAGTAGAGTATATTGTTGTAGCATCTTGTTGCACACAAGTTTTATGGATGAAGCAAATATTAAAGGATATTGGAGTAATATGTGATGAGCGTATACCCATCTTCTGTGATAATACACATGTTATAAACATTTCAAGGAATCTAGTAATGCATTCAAGGATAAAACATATATCTATCATATATCATTTCTTAAGAGAAAAATTATTGGGGAATGAAGTCAGGCTAGAGTATGTTTTTACAAAGGATCCACTAGTACACAAATAGCAATATATGACTAAATAAACTACTAAAAATTACATATAAATGACTAACTTTAGTCACATGGTCCTATTAGTGGTTTATTTGTAGTCATTTATAACACCACTAAATTTATTACTAAACAATTTCAGTCATTTATTTAGTTATTTATTTTAGTCATTAACTTGGTCATTGATTTGGTCATTTATTTAGTCATTTATTAAGTCATATATTTAGTCATTAATTTAGTCATGGTAGTGATTTTTTTAGTCATTAATTTAGTCATGGTAGTCATTTATTTAGTCATTAGTGTAGTCATATATTTAGTCATTAATTTAGTCATGTATTTAGTCATATATTTAATCATTAATTTAGTCATTAATTTAGTCATTATTTTAGTCATTACAAATCAAATCTAACTTATTTAATCCTCAAAAATTTATACATATAAACTTCAAGTATCATATATATACAAATGTTAAAAACACCATGAAATGGAGACTAAAATGTTTTAAAAAATATGATTGATCAGACAAAAACAAAAACAGATTACAAATCAAGAGGAGCCACAACACAACATTTATGAGTGGAGAAAAAACCACTCTAAAAATTTACTTCATTAAGCCTCATTGGTAAATCAAAATCTCATTGGTTACATTCAATGTCTTAGTGACACTTTACAACTTATAGACACTAGATAAACATAATATACTCCTATTTTCATATACTTATATTATTTTCCCCTTCCTTAACTATAGCCCTTTTGGAAGGGAAATGACCTCCTATAGGGGCTTGACCCATTTAATCCCCTTGCAAATCCATTGCTTTCCCATCACTATTGTTTTTGGCTCCTCCAAACTCTTCCTTGCTGGTATTCAACTTTCACTTCTCCAATTTGGAGCTACAACCTAAAAAATAAGGTTTCAAAATTTGCACATCAAAAACTTAGAAAAGTCAAATAAAACAGAGGATAAAATTCAAAAAAAATCTAGTTTTCCTTTTCCAACTATGGCACCCTAAAATTAGGTGCTAGATATAGTAAATGTATCAAAATTAAATATAACATCCATCAAAAGCATATTTGGAAGTAGATTTTTATCAGATATTATAGTTGCAAGTTCCACTAATTATAATAAAGATAAATAGTTTTACCTTTCTGCATCAACTAATGCAATTCTGATAACTTTTAGAGGATTGACAATGATAGCCTTTATCATATCAACATACTCACCTGCAAGTTACAACACAACATTAAACTTATTAATTAGACTCGACATCTAAGGAAAAAAACCAAGCTTGAAACAACCAAAGTAAGGATGAGAGTCTGTGACATCATCCATTGAAAATTCTTTTCATTAAGAACAAGTATATTTCCCATCCATACTAAACAAATAAAAAGGACAACATTTGCACATATTGAGTACATAACCATATAAGCATGCACCTTACAGCTTGCTCTACTTAGGGCTAGAGAAAAATTCATCATTCATTCCAAATTATTCTCTAAAAGTGAAAGTACATAGCCCATCCATAATAAAAAAATAAGAAAAAAATATTGCACTTACTAAGTACATGATCATAGAAACATTCACCTTATAGCTTGCTTTACCTAGCGCTAGAGCAATAGCTCTGCCAATTCCTCGAGAATATCCAACCACAACAGCTATAGGAGCTTCAACCACCTTAGGAGTCTCAACGGTTGCTAGTCCAACTAAAGCAACTTGAACTTTAACCCCTGCATGCCAATGCATATAGATAGTTCCAAAAGTTTAGTTCCTACAAAATATTTTGAATAAACAATAGAAATGTTTCTTCCTTTAGTTTCTAACTGCTTGATTTATAGGGTGCTTTGCAATCTGAATCTATGAACTATGAAGATACAGAGATAACCTTTTTTTAAAGAAACAATGAAACTACTTGCCAATCATAATTAAAGAATAAAAAATAGCTTTGAATGTATACAAAACAACTTAGGATATCATTACATTGCCTAATCCCTATTTGTTCAAAAATATACAGCAAAGTGTAGATTGAAAATTTCAAAAATAGAATCAAGTTCAAACCATGCAAAGAAGATTCTACACTGAAAAAATAGTTGATAACTCCTATCAAAACTATTGGTTCTAAATACAAGAATCTACAAACAAATCATAGAGAAAAGCTAACATCAAATATACAGTATTGAACTCTCAAACCCTCAACTATCTTAAAATTAAATCTGAAAAGAAAAAAAATGCACTAGCTCAAAACTAGAATCAACTAATCACTCACATCACTACCTTTCTAAATGAAGAAGGCTGGAAAAAACTGAAAAACAAAAGTGTAAACTTAGATCTCTAAATCTGAAACATCATGCACACAAATTGAGGCTTCAAAATCATAAATAGAAGAGCTATTTTTAGACAATTTATAATAGTAGCTAGGTGATAAGTTTAGAAAACAAGATTTATTTTTATTGATAGGATAGACATGCAAGGATCCAAATTATATGTAAAATTTACACTAAGTGAAGTTTCATTGTCCAATCTTTCATTCTCTATCTTGTGTAAAACATTCTACAAGATAAAGCTATGAATCTAAACTTTTATGCTAAGTTTGTTTCTTATATGAATGGCATAAAAGAATTAGTTGTAAAAAATTGTTGCTTTACAACCTTCTTAATAAAAGACAATTTCAAAACACATGCAATGTTATATTCATCTAATGCATGAAAAGGCCTTACTCGGTAGAATCTTCGCATATAGGTGGGTGTGGATAAAGTCGAATTGACTCATTTATGTAATGGGTTAGATACTTTAGCTCCTTCATATCTGTAAAATTTGGATTCCTTCCTTGCAATACACTATCAACCTCCTCTTGTGCTTTCTTTAGTGTAGTACAATTTTGGATGTATAAAGTAACAATATGCCATTTAAAAATACTACTTGAAACTAGTTGTTCATAAGTTCAATATAAAACATGCCAGGCACAAAATCCTGATAAAAGATATAATCTTCTTTTGGTGCAATACTAGAGGATGGAATAACTTGGATTTGATTAATGTTTCAACTTAGGCTTGACTAATTCCCAGACTCGCATAAACTTAGTCCCTTCACTAGACTAGGCCATAATGGCTCCAAAGCACACTTAGGCTTCAGACCTTGTACTCAACCCTTTTTAGGCATCTAACAAGATTAAGATGCATTAAAAACACAATTTGACCACAAAAATAACTAGGAAATATCAACTTGTGACCACAAAATCTTAGGCCACCTACAAGCTAGTAAAACTCCTCTTTAGGACTGTTGGAATTAACTTCCACCCAAGGCCACTTCTCAAGAATTTAAAAACATTTTTGGATACCCCTTTACAATTTCTATAAGACCTCTCAAAATCAGCATACATTACTTTGAACCAAACCACTCAAATTAGCCCTTCATCGTTGTCCCAATTAGGCTAATTAGGCCTATTTTACAAAGTAACTACCATTTAAACTTAACACAACCCCTTGACCTTTATGGGGAAGAACTTATCGAGTGTTCAAACCCTCAAAACCACAACTTAGCTTAGGAGAAACTCTCACCTATGACTCCAACCACATAACCCTCATTTCTAGCAAGTTTTAGGAGGGTTTATTGAAAATGTGGGTTGCAAACTCTTTCTCAACATACTAATTTCTCATACATCCTTAAAATAACCTCAAAAACCTCAAAAAACCATAACATAGGCCATTCCATTAACATTTCTTCAAATACCCTCTTTGGTTCCTCATTTTCCCTTGAAAATCATGCAAATTCACCCTAGGGAATCACACCCAAGCACAAAAATGATCACACCTACACAAAATATACCCTAAAAACCCTATCCTACCTATTTTTATCCATTCTACCAAGTTACAACATCTACAAAAGGTGGAATGGATCAATTTGACATTTTTGGTACCCTCAAACCCTATGCATAGAAATTACACAAGTAGTTTTACAAAAGCTGCTCTAGAATGCTCGAAAATTAATGAAATTCATTTAAATTTGATTCCTATGAAATATTAGACTATTTTCCATCCACCCATGCACATTTTTTCTCTTCGAAGATTGTATATGTTAGTGCAAGATGAGAAATCAAATTGATACAAGGTGAAAATGTTAGAAAACAATGCCTTATGTATTCAAAATTCAAATGTGTGGTTACCAACTTCTATTCAAATGTTTACAAGGAATTTTTAAAGGAATATCCATCATCTCAACTAACCATAACCACTTTACAACTTATTTTTACAACAATGACCTTTCAACTTCCTAAACGTTGCATTTGTGCATTTTTACAATTTTGCAACATTTTTGCAATTTTGCACTTTTTCACAACTTTTCCAAAATGATTAAGAAATGACTATAAACCTAATATAAGGGCCTTATTATGGCCTCATTACAAAATTTCAACCCTTACATTTCCATTTTGCATACATTTTGACATTTAGTTCATTCAAGGCTTCATTACACCAAATTGACAATAACTTGTAAGGACATTGCAACTTTATACACCTATCAACCTATTACCAATTTTCACTACAACTCAATTGGTAGAGATGATTAGTTTTTTTATCTCAAAGTGGAAGTTCAATTAATTTCTACATGTGTTTGAAGTTTTTTTTGCACTAGATTTATGAAGTTTCAGTTATGCAATTGTTTCAATTAATAGAGTTTTAGAATTATTGCTCAATGCTTCACAACATAAATGAAGTACATAATAGAATATAAAAATGATAAAGCATAAGATTTTCTTTCATTTATTTCATAATGCTTATACATTACAATTTTTTCATTTTGATGCATTTCTTTTAGAATGGAAATGAAAGAATAAATTAAAAGATCCACACAAGCCGTGGAGATAGCCTAAAACCATTCATTGCAAGAAATGAATTCTACAAATTAAGGTGGAAAACAAGAAGAAAGTAAATAACATAAGACATATCCATCATTTCCTATGTTATGATCTTTGGTTGTTGTGCTTGTAGCTCACTCCATCCTACTTCTAAATCTAAGTGTACCTACAGAAAATTGGGAAAGTCTTGTTAGCACTTTGGATATTTGTTATACTACATGCTCTACCAACAGACATATAATTCATTCCTTAAAATGCATGGAATCATCTAAGAATGAAGAGTGCAAAAATATGAGCCTGAAGATAGAAAGTGACATCATTATTTTTATGCTAACATTGTTTGTCTCCTGTGCAGGTATAGGAAAAGTCATGCAATTGATCATTTCATGAAGACATAAAAGCATGTGGAGTAAAATGGGCTCCCACAAGGGTAGAGTTCAACATGCTACCTCTTAAACATGAAAGCAGGTTGAGTAAGGAAACACAGTGCCATGATCATGTGATCCTTTCATGAAGGAGTAAAATAGATGTCAGCTATCAAAGCAATCAAGTGCATTGTTTATTCATAACAATGAAGTTTGAACAACGAAATGAGAATTACAAGTAGACAATGGACTCAATGAACACAATTCAACTGAAATGCATCTTTTAAATATTGTCAAATTGATGGAATATTTGATGCCATATAGTTTTTTGGTAACTTTTATTCATGTTGTTAAGGATATTCTCTTGTGATGCAACAAATATTTCATGCTCCTAATGGTGATAGTGAACAAGCATACATAATGCCTCATTAAAAAAACATTAAGAAATAATAGAAGCATATGAAGGAGCTTCAAATTTTCATTTTCCTTATTTTGTGGGAAAGCTGAACTGTGAATGCATATTTTCTGAAGCATTTAAGTCTATTGAATGGAGGGTAGCAAACATTAAATTAACTCTCAAGTAACCACATCAACTATAATTTCTGAATGCAAATGTTGCATTAAATGGAGTATATGCATAAATGTATTTGAAGGAGAACAAGTGCTTGGAGCAACCATATCTTAAGAGGACATAAAAATAATTGAAGAGTGCCAAGATAAAGAGCATTGATATCATCAAGTCAATGCATATAGAGTATGGAAAAGGAACAATTCTGAGTTTGAATAGATGGCTAGCATTATGAAACAAAGATTACACTATTTTTGAAAACTTGTTTGATGTATTTTCAAGGATATCTTTGCATAGAATTCAGAGTAGAATAAGAGTACATTATTTCGGGGGTTCTATTTGTAAGTAGATACTTCAATTGACATTATTTCATCTCTTCAAATAATGCTTGTCATCATGTTTACATCTTTTGTTGCTGCAATACAATCATTTTCTATTGGTTATGTGTGCACATTGATGGTATAGTCATCTATTAAGTGGCGAAAGAAACAACATATTTAAGTGCAAGTACATTGATCAAGTATGTATGATAAAGAGGAACATGGGGCAAGATGGAAGCAATGAATGCATTGCCATAGAATGTTAATGTAGAGAAACTATTGGTAAGTGACTTGTACAAGAAATTATCAATGAAAGGAAAACATTGTGATTGCCTTATAAAGAGTAGAAGAAATAAAAGGTATTGGAAATGTAGGAGTAAAAAACAAAGAATGCATGATTCATATGTGAAACAATCATCATGCATTTATTGTAGAGAAACACCATGAAGTAATAGGACAACCATGAAAATAAACTTAAAAGGAGTAGATACCACTATTTTCATCATAGTCTACATGATCACTAAGCAATGAAATTATAAATATTTTCATTCCTAGGTACATAACATGAAGGAAAAAAAATGAAAGCTTGCTAGTGCAAGCTAGAATGCACCATGGAGTTTTGAAGGAGTGTTTTCAAATATAAATGTTGAAGGAATACCCAATAGGTGAACTCATGATGGTACATTACTACATTTTGGAGAATCAGTAAAATCAAGTGACAATTGTATACATCAAAAGAAGATGGATCTATATTGTTTCCCTAGGAAAATAAATAATGTCATTTTGGTAGTATTTTTTCAATGGATGAGGTCATTTTTAGTTCACACTATGCAATGGCATTGAATCATTTTGCAAAAAAATCTAAAGTTTTCTTTCAAATTAAAAAAAGACCCATCTGGGTTTATCATGTAATTCCAATGTAGAAGCAATAGAAATGGAGAACATTCTATAGGTCTATCAAATGAAAGCCATTTCATACATTATGACAGGCTATGGTCAAGTTTGACCTCTTTCCTGCAAGATGTGGAAAACCCAAATGGGGTTTCAATCTAAAATATAGATTTATTCTCATCATAGTTTACCCATATGAGGGTTTTTTTCCAGAAAATACAAAATGCATTGAAGGCTTTGATGGGTCAAGACCAGCAAATGGAAAAATAAACTAGAAATTACAGTAAAGTGTAATAAGAGTTTTTCAATTTTTTGAGTTCTTACTTTGGAATGAAAATGCACTGTTTCAAGATACCCATATCAAGCATGCAATGGCCACGACCTGGAGGGGTTTTTATTCATGAAATATTTAGCAACTTTTAGAAAGGTCAGAAACCCATTTTATTTTTCTTTCAAAATCTCGAAATCTAAAACAAATAGTGTATTAAATGAAAGAGTTCTTTATTAAAAAAAAATGAAGCATGTTTAAGCTCACGACATGTACAATGGCCTGCAAATTTTCAAATGAAAATCATTTTTCTACAGGGAAAATATTTCATAAGATTTCATTTTAAGAGGGAAATAAGACAAATAAAACTCACTATTATGCATCTACAAAAGAGAAACCAGGCTCTCTTTTGAGCTCTGTTAGAGCTTCCACAAATGCCTCAAACAATGTCTCCCATGGTGGTTGAATAGGAAGATCAACGGGAGAGAAGTGAAGCAAGAAAAGCACATCAGAAAATGTCATAGTTGTAGCCTTTGAGGCTTTATTTCTTATCAAAAGAGACAGTGGAATGAACAAAAATATATTCAAAGCTTACCATGAGGGAGGAGGGGCCGAATACATTGAAGATTCAAAGAGAAAAGGCTTGATGGAGGCTTAGATATCAAACCCTAACTTCTTTCATGGCAGTGGCATACAAATAGGGTTTATTCAAAGTTTCACCTTGCAAATGAATGCAAAATGTTAGGGATTTTGTTTTTTTGGTCTTTAGGGTTTCACTTTGCCCTAGGTTGTTTTGACTTTTTATCACATTCATTTCAAAAAATCATATGTCAATTAATACCTTCAAGGTATTTTATTTTCCTTAGTGAATATTGTTTAGGTCGGCCTTCTCTTAGAATCCATTTAATACCAGTTGCTTAAGTCTTAGGGTTACACATTTAGATGTATTTCAAAGTCTATAAAGCCTGAGGGGGGTATGTGCAGGATCATGATGGGCCAAAAAGTGGCAATATGATGGATACATGTAGGGTATGGCTAACAACTTTTTTTTACCCGAAATTGATAAAACGAAAAGGGTTTTTAAAATAGATTCTTAGCTTTACACCAATATAAATTATGCTTTACTTTGAATTTAATAAATAATTATTATTAATTTTCTATTTGAATTATGACTAAAGTCCTTATTGATAGGCTGATTGAAAAATATCTATAGCTTTTAAAAGGTATCACATGTTTTGAATTTGAAACATGTGTCACATTCTATGCTTCACATACTATAGGTTTAAAAAAGAAAAAAATGAATTTCATGAAGTTTTGACCAAGTTAAGGTGGTTAGACATACGATTTTTTTTTATATTTTTTAAAAGTTGTAGTAAAAAATTCATAATTAATTATTTACTTGGAAAAATCTTACAAAAAATAATGCATCACATTGGGACATGAGTCGTCTACTTATATCTCAAATCTTATAAAAAAATATTATCATTTTATTGTGGTTTGGGTGGTTAGATAGACACCTACTTCTTATTTTTTCCCTAAAATTTAAGTACTACTGCATTAAAATTTCACCAAATAATTTTTTTTTTTAAAAAAAACCTAGTAGTTCAGAAACTATATTAAATTTGCTATAGATTCTATTCTTACATATTTTTGAAATAATATAGATAACTTATTCAAATTTTTACGTCAAGTTCCCTAACACTAATTTTTCTAAAAAAATTTCCATTTAAGGGCCTATTTTTTCCATGATGATCTTGTACATACCCACAGTTTTATTGTTTTTCAATGTCTTACCTTAGTAAATAAAGGTCATATGAAGACTTAGGTTTTTTTTTCATTGATTTTTTAGAAATCAATCGGAACTCAGAAATAAATATTGTTCCTTATGTTTTTATGATTTTTTATGAGAAAAATCAAATTGTATGGAGATTGAAGTTGTAATTTTTGCAAAGATTTCTAAAATATTAATTACAAAATTAGGTCAAATGGAGAAGTCAAAAAAACTGAAATTATCTTGTAAAGCAAAAGATAAAACAATATTCTATAATTTTATTTTATTTTTCTTTTTGTTATTTTTAGCAGTTTTGAGGAAGCAGTAAGATTGCTTTTTCTATTGGGTGAATCTGAGAATCATGGGATGAGGATGAAGTGATTTTTTTGCTTTTAAAGTAGAACAGACCAATTTTTAGGTGCTTTTTAGGATGGACATGCAAAAAGTGTGAGTTTTCCACTTTTGTTACACATTATGGAGCAATTTTTGGAGGTTTTTTTCTAGGTTTTTCTGTTGAGCTCAGATTAGGGTTTTGGAGATATATTTTGAGGAAAAGATTAGATTTTTTCTTAGTTCATATTTCTTTTTCTTCCTCTTACACACATTTAGATAGCTTGTAAACATTTTTGTACTCAAACTTTGGATACTCCTTCAGTTGAATAAAGCAACATTCCTATTTCTTAATTTTTGTCTCCTTTGCAATCTTAGTTTGATGTTTACATTGTGATTCCATTTACAGAATCCTTTTATGTCCTATTATTGCAAATAATGATGAAAAAATTTCATATGATACATGTTGCATGTTGTGTTTAAATTTGAATCTTCATGGAAATCAATTATGTATTGAGTGTTCATGAGAGATTGTGAGATTACTATTGTTTTTTTAGAGCTATTTGTGATTAGATAATCAAAGTCATGCTTATTTTTTGAAGTTCATCTTAAGTCATAGATTTTAATTTTAGTTTATCCTTCTTCCTTTTACCTCAAAAATCTTAGAATAGAATTATCATTCAGAGAACTAGCTCACTCTGGAGATTCCTTCTTCGCTTAGATCACCCATATCTGAAGAAGGTTTCCATGTGTCAATAGATAGTTAAGTTTTCTACAAAATTAGTATAGGGTGCATATCTAATTGATAAAAAATTTTGGCACACCTGCTGGGACCTTGAAAATTGATTTCTAGGAAGAGTTTCAATTTCTAAGCTTCATTGATACATTTGATTCCAAATTCTGACAAAATTTCATCAAAAGTTCGACAAACTTTCATCAAAATTATTTCGTCGATATTTTGATGAACTTTGAAATGTCAAAATTCTGACCCAGCATCATCAGCTGGGTTAGAATTTTGACATTTCAAAGTTCATGGAAAAATCGACAAAATAATTCTGACGAAATTTTGTTAGAATTTGGAGTCAAATATATCAGTGCTTTTTTTTAGTGCATGTAGTGATATTATTTCAGGCTTTCAAAGGTTTCTTATATACCTTGCAACTCTGTCTTTGTTCATGCATGCAGACTTAGTGCAGCTTATGCCTAAGAAAAGTAAAAACCTGATCAAGTTCTGTACCATTTGAGTACCAGCAATTATCCCCACCATGAATGAGAGGAAGAATAGTAAAGAGATTATTTGAAACACCTGTGAGGTCAAAATCAACACCTCCAATTTTTAGCTCTTTATTCCTATCACTAGGAAATCTCATTCCTATAGCACAAGCACCACCAACGGCAGTGGAAAGACAACACCCATTTGCACCTTTTAATGGGGGCAACCCATTGAATATCGCCCAACACGTTGAAATCCTAGTTGCATTCCTTAGAGGTTTCTCGTACTTTACTAGAGAAGATCACACAATGCAAGTTGACCACATTCGAGACATCACCACCTTATTCTAGGTTCACAACATCAGTCAAGAGAATGTAGTGCTAAGGAATTTGGCTGTGTTGCTGAAAGGGAAATTTTTACAATGGTTCAAAGGCCTGTGGCCAAACTCCATCGCGATATGGATGAGTTGGGTGATGGGTTACATTGGTAGTTTGAGGATAGGTCAGATCACCTGTCCCTATTACAACAATTGAACATGATTCAGAGAGTGCCGCATGAGAACATGGAAAATTTCAATTATTGATTCCAAAGAACCTAGGACAAAATTCCTTAAATGGTGAAACCAACACCTCAAAATGCTTTTCTATTTTTCTTAAAGGCTTTGAATAGCAAGATTTCAATAATGATCCAGTCTATGGGTGGGTTCGCACTTCCCAATTCTTTTGACGTTGCTATTAGAGTGGAAAATTGTCTCATTCAAGCTAAAGATATAGCCCCCAAGCCTCCTATGCCCTTATTTATTGAAATACAGTCACCTATTCCTATCGCTTTACCCCCTTTAGCTATTGTCCTTCCTGTTCCAACAATAGGGTATCATGTTGTAGTCTCTGAGCCTGTTGTTCCAACCCAGTCCCAAGAGCTTCAAGATATAAAAAATATACTTAAAATTTTTGGAAATGATCTTTTGAGTATAAAAAAACATGTTAGCCAAGAGAATAAGCCTTATCGAGCCCCTTATTAGCAGAATCAATAAAATAGACCTGCCTTTCAAAATGATTATCAAGGCCAAAAAATGAATTTTAGTCCTAGACCTTTCCAATCCTTTAACTCGAACGCTGCCAATTCATCAAAGGAACTTGTACCACAAAATAACATTTCCCAAGATTTTGATTGGTGTTATCCATGCAATCAGCCCCATAACCAGTCCACATGCATCAATGGCATGAGAAATTAGTCCTTAATGGTCCAGAATAGCTATGCTAGTTCAAAAAATGTTACAGATCAGAATCAACAATAGAAAGATAACTTTGAAGTTTCCTTTCCAAACTACCAGAGTTCTAATTTTTTTGGCATGAATGGTCAAGATTAGCAAAATTATCCTATTTCAACCAATACCAGATAAGAAAAAAAGAGCTATGGATTTGGGGCAGCAAGCTAGAAATGTACATCAGTAGTCTGCTAAGGATAGGATGCTTGTTTCTCTACCTCATGTTACTCTTGCAGCCCATTCCAAAGTGTAGATTCTAGAAAGAGGCCAAGATATACCAAGGAAAGATCAATCCAAGATGTAGTTACAGCCTTTGCAGAATGGACACAATATTGTTGCTCCTAAAAGTCAGCAAAAGGTGAGCCCTATTTCTTTCAATTTTGTTGAGCATCTCAAGAATGCCACAGGTAGTATGTCATTTTTAGATTCTTTGCATATTCTAGGTCAAAATATTTTACTGTAGGAAACCCCAGTTGAACTCTCTTTTTCTGATAGTGCTAATAAAGCAAGTTCTAAGGTTGTGCTTGTAAATGGCATAGAGGTTAAGAATGAGTAGAAAACTAAAGAGGTAAAGCCTCCTCCATTTTACTTGAGTTTGATTATTGGCGATAAGATAATACATAATTGTACGTGGATTTTGGTGCAAGTAGCTCAATCATGCCTAAAAGCTTAGCTGACAAACTAGGTCTTGTTTATGAGCTTAATTCCCAGAAAGGTGTTGTTCAGGTGGATGGGTCTACTGTTAAAATTGCTGGTGTGATTAAGAATTTAGCCCTTACTATGCATGCATCCTTGAATTTTTCCATTCATCAGGATATACATGTTATCAACTTGGCACCTCATTTTTCCATTTGCCTCTCAAGATATTTTACAACCAAACTAGGTGGGTTCTTGTCTTTCGATAGGTCTCATTTGTTCTTTAGAACAATATATTGTATGAAAGTAAACATAAAGTCTAAACCTCTAGCCAAAGACCATATCGAGCCATATGTCTCAAACCCTATAAATGCTAACCTCTATGTCACCCCTGTATTGGAGGAGCAAACCATGACCTTAGACCACAACACCCCTATAGGAAATGTGAACCTAAATGAGTGGGTAGCCAAAGATCATGAGCTTGATCATTTCTAGTACAATAATGAGATAGGATTATGAGTTTATATGATTCATGAACTGTATATTGTAATGCTTAATCTGATCAAAGAGGAAGAGTATCCTATACAAACAAAAGATAAGCTTTGGAAGCTTTACTTTGATGGTTCGAGAAGCAGTGTGGGTGCTAGTGGCGGAGCCATGCTAGTTTCACCAGATGAAAAAAAAAATTATTTAGCTTTCAGGTTTGCTTTCAACTATACAAATAATATAGATGAATATGAATAGTTAGTGCATGGCCTAGAATGGGCCCGAAAGAGAGGTATCAAATGTTTGCAAGTTTATGGTGATTCAGAATTAATTGTGAATCAAGTCAGGAGTCTAAATGCTATGAAAAATAACTTACTTAAAAAGTATAAGCATCAATTGTGGGATTTGATTGAGACTTTTGATGCTTTTAATATATTTTCAGTTCCTAGAAATGAAAATAAACATGTTTATAGGCTCACTACCATAGGATCCCAATTTGATATTTTGAATGATATTCGCAAGGTAGAGGC
The DNA here is from genome assembly GCA_007258455.2 of Sequoia sempervirens. Classification (NCBI taxonomy): domain Eukaryota; kingdom Viridiplantae; phylum Streptophyta; class Pinopsida; order Cupressales; family Cupressaceae; genus Sequoia; species Sequoia sempervirens. The sequence goes on from VDFB02000017.1 coordinate 191,054,055, forward strand.
ACATCAATATGTAAAGATTGTAGTTAGACCTTCTGTACTTGACAATAACGTGAGTTGGTAGGGTTTTGACAGCGATGAGAAAATTGAGTTTTTTAATTGTTGAAGTTGAGTTTGTAGATGGAAACTAGCAAAAGTGGCAGCAACAATATGATAACTAGATTGCATAGTTGAAGACAAACAAGCTACCAAAGGGTTTGGTGACCTTAGAATCTATTTTCAACTTAGATGATCAAGTGCAGAAGGATAAGTGCAGCATGACTATTAAGGAAGAGCACTATGAGGCAATTAATATTTTCAAGGGTAAGCTTTTGAAGCTAGGAAAGGTATGTACTAAGGAAGAACAACAAAATTTCATTCTCTTATGTCAAGAGTTCAGTGATGTTTTTTCCTTGGAATACAAAGACTTAAAGGGTTTTGATATAGAATTAGCCCAACATACTATTGAACTAGAACCTAATACAAAACTAGTATGAAAGAAACAGAGACCCCTTAATCCCAAATTAGAGCACCTTATGAAGGTTGAACTAAATAAGTTAGTTGAGAGTGGCATTATTTTTCCTATCAAGCATACGTCGTGGGTATCTAAATTAGCTCCAGTTATAAAGAAAAGTGGGGAAATTAGATTGTGTGTTGATTTCTAGGATTTGAATAGAGCCTCTTTGAAAGATCATTATCCACTCCCTTCCATGGAAAATTTTTTGCAAGCAGTTTCTAGTTCTGACAAATTTTCTTTGTTGGATGGGTACTTAGGTTATAATCAGATTCTAGTAAAGCAAGAGGATTAGTTCAAAACAACATTTACAACTAAATGGGGCACTATGGCCTACAAGAAGATGTCTTTCAGCTTATCCAATGCTGGAGCAACATTTCAACGAGCGATGGGCATGGATTTCCATGGCCTCATGAACAAATTTGTTCTAGTATACTTAGATGATATTACAGTTTTTTCTAGAAATGTTAATGAATATTTTGAGCATTTAAAATAGATTTTCTAAAGATGCAGAGAGTTTGGAGTGTCTCTCAATTCGAAGAAGTGTATTTTTTTTGTGCACAAAGGTAAACTCCTTGGACATATTGTCTCAAAGAAAGGTATTTCTATAAACCCTAAATGATTCTTTGCTATTCTTGAGTTACCATTACCAACCCATAAGAAAGGCTTACAAATCTTTCTTGGTGGATTAATTTCATTAGAATATTCATACCAAATATTGTAGCTTTGCTACAACCTCTCATTGCTATGTTAAAAAGGAATATGCCTTTTAGTTGGACTAAGGAGGGTAAGAGAAGTTTTGAGCAAATAAAAGAAGCCCTTGCAACTGCCCCTACCCTCATTAATCCAAACTATGATAGAAATTTCATTATGTATGCTTTTGGAGGGGTTGATACTATTTCAACTATGTTGTGCTAGCAAAATGATGAAGGTTTGGAATAGCCTGTGGCATTTTTCAGCCAAGTATTGCATGAGTATGAGGTGAAGTATTATTTTGTTGAGAAACATGTTTTTGTAGTTGTAAGAAGCCTCAAGAAGTTTAGGATTATGTTATCAAATAACAAAATTTAGTTATTAGTTGCTCATTCAACTGTTAAGGATTTCTTACTTAACAAAGATATCAATGATAAACATGCTAGTTGGATAACTAAGGTTATGGAATTTGATATTTTTATTAAAATAACTAAGCTTGTTAGGGGCAAGGTTTTGTGTGAAAAACTTGCAAAAAATGAGGACAACAGCTAAAAAGAAGCTGAAAGGATTTATAGGGTACTAAATAATGATGATGCGGTTGTTGTTTCAGTTCCTACTGCTACCTCGGTGTAGAAAATGATGCAATATTTGTAGACTAGTGAGTGCCCCAAAGGCTTGGATAGAGAAAAAAGAAGGTACTACATATTACAAGCCATTCCTTATGCTATTATTGATGGTATCCTTTATAGGAGATATTTTCAGGGAGTTTTATTAATCTATTAGTAGAATTTCACAATGGGCCCCTAGGAGGCCATTTTGTAGCAAGAAAAATAGCCCTAAAAATCATGTGAGCTAGTTATTATTGGCCAATTTTTTTAAGGATGCTATTGCTTGGGTCTGAAGGTGTGAGAAGTGTTCTTTGTTTGCTAGAAAGAAGAGGTTGGGAGCCATGCCTTTACATCCCATTCAGGTGGAGCAGCCATTTTCCAAGTGGGGTTTAGACTTCATTGGACCAATCATCCCACCCTCAAGTGTGGGTCATAAGTGGATTCTTATTGCAACATATTACTTCACTAAGTGGACCAAAGGTGTTGCTTTAAAAGAAGTAAATGAGACTTCTATTCTTAATTTCTATCAAGACTTAGTGTCGATATTTGGTACACCATATTCGATTATCTCTGACAATGGTTTAGCCTTTATTGGTTTGAGGATTTCTAACTGGTTAGTTAAGAATAATATTTTTCTAAATATATCTTCTAACTATTATCTGCAAGGTAATGGGTTGGAAAAATCTACGAATAAGAACCTGATCTAGATAATCAAGAAAATAGTAGAGGACAATCAATGAACATGGCATGAAAAACTTAAGTTCACCCTTTGGGCTTATAGAGTGACTCCTAAAATGGCTACTGGTTGTTCTCCCTATGTAATTTCTTATGGAAAGGAAGCTAAGTTTCCTATTTCCATTGAATTACCAACTCTGTGTTTTGTTAAAGAACTAGAATTGTTGAATGAACAACCTCTAGAAGTGAGATTTTCACAATTGATGGAGCTCAAGGAAATAAGAAAGGAAGCATTAACGAAGCTTTAAATACATCAAGCTCAAATGAAGAATTATTTTGATAAAAGGGTGAGGCCATGAGATTTCATCATTGGTGATTTAGTCTTTAAATGGAATGAATACAAGAGTAAACCTCAACAACATTCCAAATTTGATGCAATTTGGGATGGACCTTATGTGATCATAGAGTGCAAGGAGAATAATGCTTTCCAACTTTCTAAGTTGACTGGAGAGGTGTTGTCTATCCTAGTTAATGGGATCCACCTCAAGCGTTTCCTGTAAGATAAGTAATATCTTTGTAAAGAGTAGAATAGTTGTAAATAAGTGCTTAATGCACATTTATTTTCAATAGTTTTGCTTTCCTTAAGCGTTGTTGTGCATGTTTTCTTGGCAATCAGGGCTTATTATTTTTCTTTTAGTACTATTTTTTTTTTTGTTTTACTACTATTTCAAATGTTACTATTTGAGTTTTTGAGTTTCATGAAGGGGCATATTTGACTCCACGCCCAATGGAGTGTTCAAGGAAATTTGTCTAATGATTAGCATGCAAGAATTTAGAAAAAAATGCCAAAATGTTACCAATTTTAACTACAGCTCAATTGGCAGAGCTGATTAGTTTGTTTTATCTCAAAGTTGAAATTCAGTTAATTTTTGCATGTGTTTGAAGTGTTGTTTGCACTAGATTTATGAAGTTCCATTTATGCAATTGTTTCAGTTAACAAAGTTTCAAAATTATTGCTCAATGCTTTGCAACATAAATGAAGTACATAATAGAATATACAAATGATAAAGAATAAAATTTTCTTTCAATTATTTCATAATGCTTATACATTACAGTTTTTTCATATTTTTTGCAAATACAAATGATTGTACAAATTTGAATTTTGATGCATTTCTTTTAGAATGGAAATTAAAGAAGAAATTAAAAGATCCACACAAGCCATGGAGATAGCCTAAAACCATTCATTGCAAGAAATGAATTCTACAACTGAAGGTGGAAAATAAGAAGAGAGAGAATAACATAAGACATATCTTCAATTGTTGTGCTTGCAATTTGCTCCGTCCTGCTTCTGATTCCAAGTGTACCTATAGAAAATTTGGAAAGTCCTATTAGAGCTCTAGATATGAGTTATACTACATGCTCTACCAATAGAGATATAATTCATTCCTTAAAATGCATGGAATCAACTAAGAATGAAGAGTGCAAAAATATGAGTTTAAAGATGGAATGTGACATCATTATTTTTATGCTAACATTGTTTGTCTCGTGTGCAGGTATAGGAAAAGTCATGTAGTTGATCATATCATGAAGACATAAAAGCATGTGGAGTAAAACAGGTTCCCACAAGGGTATAGCTCAACATGCTGCCCCTTAAACATGAAAGTTGGTTGAGTAAGGAAATATAGTGTCATGCTCATCTAATCCTTTCATGAAGGAGTAAAACAGATTTTAGTTATCAAAGAAATCAAGTACATTGTTCATTCATAACAATCAAGTCTGAATAACAAAATGAGAATTACAAGTGGACAATGAACTCAATGAACTCAATTCAACTGAAATGCATCTTTTAAATACTGTCAAATTGATGGCATCTTTCTTGCCATATAGTGTTTTGGTCATTTTTATTCATGTTGTTCAAGATATTCTCTCTTGATGCAAGAAGTATTTCATGCTTCTAATGGTGATAGTGAATAGGCATACATAATGCCTCATTAACAGAACATTAAGAAATAATGGAAGCATATGAAGGAACTTCAAATTTTCATTTGCCTTATTTCATGGGAATGCTGAACTGTGAATGCATATTTTTTGAAGCATTCAAGTCTATTGAATGGAGTGTATCAAGCATTAAAGTAACTCTCATGTAAAGACTAGAACTATAATGTGTGAATGCAAATGTTGCATTAAATGGAGTATATGCATAAATGTATTTGAGGGAGAACAAGTGCTTGGATCAACCATATCTTAAGAGGACATAAAAATGCATGAAGAGTTCCAAGATAAAGAGAATTGATATCATCAACTCAATGCATAGAGAGTACAGAAAATAAATAATTCTGAGTTTGAATATATGGCCAACATTACGAAACAAAGATTACACTAGTTTTGAAAGCTTGTTTGATGTCATTTCAAGGTTGTCGTTGCATATAATTCAAAGTAGAATAAGAGTACATTATTTGAGGGTTTTTTTTGTAAGCAGATACTTGCATTGACATTGTTTTTTCTCTTCAAATAATGCTTGTCATCATATTTACATCTTTTATTGCTGCCATACAATCATTTTATGTTGGTTATGTCTACACATTGATGGTATAGTCATTTATTAAGTGGTGAAAGAAGTAACATAAATTTAAGTGCAAGTACAGTGATCAAGTATGTATGATAAAGAGGAACATGAGTCAAGAGGGAAGCAATGAATGCATTTCAATAAAATACTAAAGCAGTGAAACTATCATAGTTGTTAAGTGACTTGTTCAAGAAAATATCTATGAAAGGAAAGCATTGTGATTGCCTTATCAAAATTAGAAGAAATTAAAGGTATTGGAAATATAGGAGTAAACAACAAAGAATGTATGATTCATATGTGAAATATTCATCAAGCATTTATTTTAGAGCAACACAACGAAGTAATAGGACAGCCATTAAAAGCAACATAAAAGGAGTAGATGTCACTATTTTCATAACAGTCTACATGATCACTAAGCAATTTAATTATAATTATTTCCATTCCCAGGTACATAACATGAAGGAAAAAAAGTGAGATCTTGATAGTGCAAGCTAGAATGCACCATGGAGTTTTGAAGGAGTGTTTGGAAATATAAATGTTGAAGGAATACCCAATATGTGAATTCATGATGGAACAATACTGCATTTTGGAGAATCAATAAAATCAAGTTACAATTGTATACACCAAAAGAAGATGGAGTTATATTGTTTCCCTAGGAAAATAAATAATGTCACTTTGGTAGTAGTTTTTCAATGGATGAGGTCATTTTTAGTTCACACTATGCAATGGCATTAAATCATTTTGCAAAAAAAATCTGAAGTTTTCTTTCAAATTAAAAAAATACCCATCTGGGTTTATCATGTAATTTCAATGTAGAAGCAACGAAAATGCAGAACATTCTATAGGTCTATCAAATGAAAGCTATTTCATTCATTATGATAGGTTGTGGTCTGGTTTGACCTCTTTTCTGCAAGATGTGGAAAACCCACATGAGGTTTCAATCTAAAATACATATTTCTTCTCATAATAGTTTACCCATATGAGGGTTTTTTTCCAAAAAATACAAAATGCATTGAATGGTTTGATGGGTTGAGCCTAGTAGAGGGAGAAATACATTAGAAATAGGAGGAAAGTGTAACAAGAGTTTTCAAGGCATTCTCTTTTGATTTCTTACTTTGGAATGAAAATGCACTGTTTCAAGATACCCATATCAAGCATGCAATGGCCGTGGCCTAGAGGATCTTTTACTCATGAAATATTTAGGAAATTTCAAAAAGGTCAAAAAACTGTAATCAATGAAAAATTAGATAATTAGCTTGATACATAATAACATCAAAAATTGAAAGATCTTACAAAACAAAATGGAAGTAAACGAAAGAATGATTATACCTGATCACTGAGACCTCCATGATTCACTTTTGTAATACCTTCTTACTTGCTGGATGATGTTGCCCTTAGATTTGTATTGCGAGCAATCTGAAAATGTCTAAGACCTACAACAAGCTTTGAAGGATTTGTGTAATGTCTAAATGTCTATGACTATGACAATGTCTATGAAAATAATGACTACTAATGCCAAATAACTATAATTCCTATATTAAAATGAAGTTGTCAGATCCTGAAATTATGGGCAAAATTGTCTTTTATAGAAAACACAATTTTGAGTGGACGAACGAGATTGAATTCTAAGAAAGACCTAGAATGAGAGGTTGGATTAAATTTGAGAATCCCTAATCAGAGTTAGGGAAAAATCCTTAATCGAACGGTCAAGATAATATCTCGGATAATCGGATCGACAGTGGAGAAAAAATAAGGAAATTAATTAAAGAAATAAAGATTTTCAAAAATCAAGAAGATAAGATTTGGACTGAAGATCAGATTTGGAAAATCAAGAATCTGCCCGATTACTTGATTTTTGGAAGAATAATATCTTTTTGAATTTAATTAATTCAAAATGATGATTTTGTGTGACAAGTAAATAATCTTTTTCAGATTATTTACTAAAAAGAGTGAAAGTTAATAAAATGAAATCATTTTAAATATTTTTATTTATTTAAAATGAGAGAAAAGTGAAATTAGCAATTAAATAATTAAAATAATTATTTAATTTGGAGGATAAGATTGAATAATTAAGTAAATTAATAAATTTATTTAATTGTGAGAATTAGTGACATATCAAATAAATAAATGAGATTCATTTATTTAATAATCAGGAAGAATTAATGAAGAAAGATAATTAAATAAATTAAGAAATTTATTTAAGGGAGGACTTAGACAATTAATGACATATTTAATAAATAAACGAAATTTATTTATTTAATAATCATGAAGAATAAAAGGACATGAATTAATTAAATAATTATGAATTATTTAATCAATAGTCCAATGTGGACCAAGAAAATAATTAAATGTATTAATTATGCTAGGACAAAAGTGGTAAAAATGAAGCTTGCAGGCCTAGGTCACTTTTAGGTGTCTACATTTTGCCCCTCTTTGTCATAATGTCGCTTGTCGCATTGTGACAAAGAAGATAAGTCAAAAAATGCCCCAGTGCAAAATAAGATGAGGAAGAATGACGAGGAGGGTATCGGTATGCCCCCTCGAGAGGATAGACAGGTTCCAAGAATATGGGTGTGCTCTCGAAATGGATGAGAAGACTAGAATATGAAGAGACAAAGAAATTTTAGTGCAAAAGATATGGATGCAATGCCTATATGAGACAAGAGAGAAGATGACAAGACAAAAGGAAATGCATGTTAGTTCCTAGACCAAATCCTTCAAAACATTGCCATAGGACTTTAATATTTATTGCTCTTAATCATCATTGGGCAGTAAAAATGACACAAATGGACAACAAACACCATGATATGACGTAGACCAAGGTGTGCAAGGTCATCCACTTGAAAAACAGTCAGTCACAGACAAGGAATGTCCTAACTCATACTAAGGGTTATATTTCCCCAGTCTTTTTGTCAAGACAATCCACAAACAATAGTCAAAGAAAATAAAATAGGCCAAGAGACGTCATCGCACCTCTAAATCCTTCATGGGACATCCTCGAGGTAGCTAGTAACATGACCAAAAGACAAGACAGTAAAAATATAAGACAAAATAGCCAAGATAGTCAAAAGATAAGACAAGATAGACCAGAAAAATTAACAGCCATTTAATTTTGTTTGCCAATGTTTGTTTGCCAAAGATTGATTTCTTGTCAGTTTGATAGTTTTGATAGTTTAAGAGTTTTTCCAATTTGATGATGTTGACAGTTTGACATGGCCTATTGTCAGGAAGGACACATCCTGAAAAGGAAAAGGACATTTTGACAAGGTCTAACTCTAAGAAGGACACATCTTGAAGAGGACCAAAGAGTGACGAGATTGACATTGTTTTGAGTAATATGTTTTGGCAAGTTAACTGATGTTGACTATATGATTGATTGGACTATGCTATCTGATTTTGACCAACTTTGACATTGAAATATTGGACTATGCTATCTGATTTTGACCAACTTTGACATTGAAATTTTGAATGACTGTCTTGTGTCTGAGTTTGACTATGTCTAACTTATTTGATCGATGTGACGATTGTGACAAATGCCACAATTTTATTTGGACCAACCTAAAAGGATTGACCTAATGTCTCAGGGACTCATCAACTGATGGCCTTGCCTACATAGCAAATGCACAGAGACAACGTAGTTCGACAATGACATAGATTGACTGACATGACTGATTTTGACTCCATTTTTAGGATTTTGACATTGATTTGGATGTTTTTGTGTTTTTCTTCAAGATATTTTATGATTTTTTAGGTCTTTCTTCAGGACATTTTATGATGTTTTAGTCTTTTTTAGGACATTTTATGATGTTTTTTTCTTTTTGTTGTTTTATGATTTTTTTGGATTTTGACGTTTAAGAGGATCATGACAAATGCATATGATTGATGCCTACACATGAGAATCCAAGGACAAACATGATTGTGCCCCTAGTCAAGCTGAATACCAATTGACAAGTGATGACAACGTTGTTTGACATGGGAAGGACGCATCTGAAAACAACGTGAGGACAACAATAATGTGATAAAAGTATCGAGCTCTACAGCCGGGCTAGGAACAAAGTCAAGTAATGTTTTGGATAATGTGCTTGTATGGATTAGACTCATTGCATTTGGAATGACTTGATTAGGACTAGATGGGATGATGATTATCCTTAGACCATTTGACAAGGGAAAGCCAAGATAGGTGATAGGCATGAAAGGATAGGGGGTGTCCTTGGTAAAAGACGAGAGACATGAGACTAATGGAATTGTCATATGATTTTCAAGGGCTATGTCGTATAAGGAAAATAAGACTATGACGGTCAATGACATGATGTTTTGTGAATCGTGTATGACTGAAGGATAGACATGTCAAGAGTTTTCCCAAAGCATGATTTATGTGTGCTTGTTTTATGTCAAGACCAAGGTAGGTGGGAAAATGGACGGAAATGATAGGGCTTAGATGGATATCAATGTCATGAGGAAGGCATGGGAAATGAGATGACTTTCCCCCAAGTGTAAGAGTCCACATAGATGATTTATTTTACACATGATGCCTGTTTGCCAAGTTTTCATCATGGTACTTATCTAGGGTGCCTGTTTGCTAGGTTTTCACCATTGGATGAAATTTTTCTCTTTACTATTTTCTTGACTTTTTGAATATTTTTTTTGGTGTCACCAAGACGCCTATTTGCCAGGTTTTCATCAGGGTGACGATTTTTTAATTTTTTAATTTTTTTTGTATTTATGATTTTGTGGATAGCCTGGATGCTTTAGATAACCACTCACTGTTCTGAATCCACTAACGGTGCCGATGTAGAGACTGGTGCCATGATATTCCAATAATGACCTTGCTGAAGGATTTGTCTTGTCAGGATCATAGCACTTGTATACAACTGATCGATGTCATTGTGATCCTTTTCCACTAACAGTGCCAATGTAGAGACTGGTGCCATGATATGCCAATAATGACCTTGCTGAAGGATTTTTCTTATCAGGATCGTAGCACTTGTATACAACTGATCAATGTCATTGTGATCCTTTTTGATACTAGAGTTGGCCTTATCAAAATATGCACATCGCAATAGAGTGCCATGAGAGTCCTTGTGGTAAAGAGTTGCTGCCATGATGTGACAGATTTGTGATGTAGGATTTTTGGACTTTAGGCGAGATGTAGGATTATGACAAATGATGGTGGACATGGAAAGGTTGTTTGGACATTTGGATGAATCACTTTTTATTTTCCAAACTTGGGATGGTGGATGATAGATTTTGGAGGGATGGTGTTTAGAACCAACACTTTTATATGTCTTGATTGATGACCATTTTGAAGGAGGTGGACATGTGTTATATGTGGGAGTCCTCTTGTCTTGTGGCTCCACATATCTATTGACTTTTTCTTTTGACATATTTTCTTTGCTTGATCCACTTTTCTTTGGGATCCATTTTAATTTCATTTGTCCACTTTTCCTTTTGTTTGATTCAATGGCCTTTGACATTTGATTTTGATCTTTTGATTTGTAAGACTTTTGTTTTTGTTGGTCCCAAAGGGGAGGTTGATTCATGATAGAATGATGGTTTATGGTGTGGGTGGATGGGGTGTTGGCAACAATCTTATGACAAAGATTTCTCATGGATTCCATTTTGACATTTGTATCTGACAAGGTTACCCCAAGCATCGAGGAGGTACCACTGGCATCGTTTGATTTGCTATCTGAGGAATAACCAAGACCTTGATATCTATAATTTTCCTTGAGCTGTATTGGTTCAAGAATGCCTTGCTCGTGTATGCGTAGTCCTTTGCCTTGATATTGCATGCTTTGACAGATTCTATTTGCGATGGGGTATTTGTTGTTTTGAAAGCAAGATGCTATCACGATGTCTATAGACACTGTCATTTGTAATATTTTCTTCTACAAGAAAGCCTGCTCTGACAAAGATAGATGACCCTAGTTGATAACGTGTCTTAGTTTCATTGTCATGTTGGACATATTCCCGACTGATATCTTTGGTCTAATCATGCGACATGTCAAGTTCAAATAATTATGTTGGTGCTTCCAAGGCAATGTCAAAGCCATCATTATTTTTAGTGTCATAGAACCCAATGGTTTTAGCTATAACTTGATTATATGCAAGCATGTCCCTAGTGGAAGATTCTTGTTCTAGAGGAATATCATCTATGTGTCCCATGGAGGCAAGTGTCTCATCATGGGAAGTGTCAATAGTCGAGGCTTGTATAGGGTCGGCTAGTGTTTGATCATGAATGACATAAAGGTCAAGGAGTGGATTGTTTTGGACTTCTTTGTCAATGGTAGGGTCTTGGTCGAAGATGGGGTTGTCATGAGTTTGGAATTCTTGGTCAATGGTAGGTGTACTTTGGATGTCATGATTGTCTTGAAGGACTTCATGGATGGACTGAAAGATAGGGTCATGGGATGGACTACCTTGTTCTTGACATGAGCGTGACATTATAAAGTCATGCTTTGAGCTTTCATTTTGACATGTATCCTCAAGTTTAGACAATGGGATTTGACTTTGAGCAATGACAAAATTTTCCTGACTAGATGTGGCTTGTGAGGGGATGACTTGAAAATGATTAATGGATGAAGGACTAGGATAGGACATGGAGACTTGGACTGGATATGCCATGGAGTCTTGGACTAGATTAACTGTTGAAGGACAAGGATATGACATGGAGACTTCAACTGGATTGGTGTAAGGTTGATTGAAATAGGACATGGATACTTGGACCAGATCAGTATGGTATGATGTGGGGACTTGACATGAGTTGGTAGATGGTTGATAAGGGATGCAGACTTGGATGGAATTAATAGGTGAAGGGTTAGAATATGACATGGAGGTTTGGAATGGACTATTGGATAGTTGGCTTCCCTTGTCAAGGTTAGGATAAGGGTGATAAGTGGATGTTTGTTGTGAATTAATGGCAGGATTTGTGTCAAGTGACTATTGATTGTGAGGGTAGACAGATGGTGGCAAAGTATTTATGTCAAAGCCTTGTGGTAACTTAGCTTGTTACATAATAACATAAAAAATCCAAAGATCTTACAAAACACAATGGAAGTAAATGAAAGAATGATTATACCTGATCACCGAGACCTCCATGATTCACTTTTGTAATACCTTCTTACATGTTGGATGATGTTGCCCTCAGATTTGTAGTGCGAGCAATCTGAAAATGTCTAAGACCTACAACAAGCTTTCAAGGATTTGTGCAACATCTAAATGTCTATGACTATGACAATGTCTATGAAAATAATGACTACTAATGCCAAATAACTATAATGCCTATATTAAAATGAAGTCGTCGGATCCTGAAATTATGAGAAAATTTGTCTTTTATAGAAAACACAATTTTGAGTGGACGGACGAGATTGAATTCTAAGAAAGACCTAGAATGAGAGGTTGGATTAAATCTGAGAATTCCTAATCAGGGTTAGGGAAAAATCCTTAATCGAACGGTCAAGATAATATCTCAGATAATCAGATCGACAATGGAGAAAAAATGAGGAAATTAATTAAATAAATAAAGATTTTTGAAAATCAAGAAGATAAAGACTACCTGATCTATGAGATTTGAAAAATCAAGAAGATAAGATTTGGACTGAAGATCAGATTTGGAAAATCAAGAATCTACTCGATTACTTGATTTTTGGAAGAATAATATCTTTTTGAATTTAATTAATTCAAAATGATGATTTTGTGTGACAAGTAAATAATCTTTTTCAGATTATTTACTAAAAAGAGTGAAAGTTAATAAAATGAAATCATTTTAAATATTTTTATTTATTTAAAATGAGAGAAAAGTGAAATTAGCAATTAAATAATTAAAATAATTATTTAATTTGGAGGATAAGACTGAATAATTAAATAAATTTATAAATTTATTTAATTGTGACAATTAGTGACATATCAAATAAATAAATGAGATTCATTTATTTAATAATCAGGAAGAATTAATGAAGAAAGATAATTAAATAAATTAAGAAATTTATTTAAGGGAGGACTTAGACAATTAATGACATATTTAATAAATAAAAGAAATTTATTTATTTAATAATCATGAAGAATAAAAGGACATGAATTAATTAAATAATTATGAATTATTTAATCAATAGTCGAATGTGGACCAAGAACATAATTAAATGTATTAATTATGCTAGGACGAAAGTGGTAAAAATGAAGTTTGCAGGCCTAGGTCATTTTTAGGTGTCTACAAAACCCATTTCAGTTTTCTTTGAAAATCTCAAAATCTAAAACAAAGAGTGTATAAAATGCAGGAGTTCTTTATAAAAAATATTTTGAAGGATGTTTAAGCTCGTGGCCTATACAATGGCCTACAAATTTTCAAATGGAAATCATTTTTCTAGAGGGAAAAGCTTTCGTAAGCTTTCATTTTAAGAGGGAAATAAGATAGAAATAAAACTCACTATTGTGTGCATGTAGAAGAGCAAGCAAGCCCTCACCTAAGCTCTATTAGAGCTTCCACAAATGCCTCAAACAAGATCGATGAGAGAGAAGCGAAGCAAGAAAAGCGCATCGGAAAATGTCATAGCTGCGGCCTTTGAGGCCTTATTTCTCATCAAAAGAGACAATGGAATGAACAAAAATATAGTCAAAGCTTACCATGAGGGAGGAGGGGCCGAATACATCGAAGATTCAAAGAGAAAAGGCTTGATGGAGGCTCAAATATCAAACCCTAACTTCTTTCATGGTGGTGGCATATAGACAAGGTTTCTTCAAAGTTTCACTTTTCAAATGAATGTGAAATGTTAGGGATTTCATTTATTTTGTCTTTATGGTTTCACTTTTCCCTAAGTCATTTTTACTGTTTATCACATTCATTTCAAAAAATGATATGTCGATTAATACCTTCAAGGTATTTGATTTTCCTTAGTGAATATTGTTTAGGTTGGCCTTGTCTTAGAATCCTTTTAGTACCATTTGCTTAAGTCTTAGGGTTAGACATTTAGATGTATTTAAAACTCTATAAAGCCTTAGGGTTTTATTGTTTTTCAATGTCTTACCTTAGTAAATAAAGCTCACATAAAGGCTTAGGTTTTATTTTTTCATTGATTTTTTAGAAATCAACTGGAACTCAGAAATAAATATTGTTCCTTATGTTTTTATGATTTTTTATGAGAAAAATCAAATTGTATGGAGATTGAAGTTGTAATTTTTGCAAAGATTTCTTAATTATTAATTGCAAAATTAGGTCAAATGGAGAAGTCAAAAAAACTACAATTATCTTGTAAAGAAAAAGATAAAATAATATTCTATAATTTTTTTTTCTTTTTGCTATTTTTAGCAGTTTTAAGGAAGCAGTAAGATTTTTTTTCCTCTTGGGAAAATTTGAGAATCATGGGATGACGATGAATTTTTTTTGCTTTTAAAGTAGAATAGACTTATTTTTAGGTGCTTTTTGGGATGGACATGCAAAAATTGAGTTTTCCACTTTTGTTACACATTATGGAACAGTTTTGGAGGCATTTTCTATGCTTTTCTATTGAGCTCATATTAGGGTTTTGGTGATATATTTTGAGGAAAAGCTTAGATTTTTTCTCAGTTCAGATTTATGTTTCTTGCTCTTACACACGTTTGGAGAGCTTGTAAAAAAATTTGTACTTAGAATTTGGATACTCCTTCAGTTGAATCAAGTAACATTCCTATTTCTCAATTTCTATCTCCTTTACAATCTTAGTTTTATGTTTACATTGTGATTCTATTTACATAATCCTTTTATGTCCTATTATTGCAAATCTTGATGCAAAAAGTTCATATGATACAAGATGCATGTTGTGTTTAAATCTAAATCTTCATACACATCAATTATGTATTGAGTGTTCTTGAGAGATTGTGAGATTAGTGTTGTTTTATTAGAGCGATTTGTAAGTTGATAATAAAAGTCATCCTTAAGTTTTGAAGGTCATCTTAAGTCATATATTTTAATTTCAGTTTATCCTTCTTCCTTTTACCTCAAAAATCTTAGAATAGAATTATCATTCGGAGAACCAGCTCACTCTAGAGATTCCTTCTTCACTTAAATCACCCACATATAAAGAAGGTTTCCATGTGTCAATAGATAGTTAATTTTTCTAACCTTATTACAACATATTCATGGATTCCAAAGGAAACCTCATTACTTGACCATCTAATGACCCTAGTTGTCCTTGGTGCTCTTGCACTATCTTCTTTACTTTCAAATTTGAAGTAGTTTTCTTTGATTATTTGTATGTAGTCAAAATACCTTATTATTACATGAACATCCTTCTATAATATATCATATATTTCATCCTTGCTCTTTATTTTTTTGGGTACTTATTACCTTATTTGCTCGTACAGTCCATCTTTTTACCTTTGTGATCATATCCTTGTATTGAATTTGTTTATTTATTTATTCAGAAAAGTAAAGAATTAGTATTTTTTTGGAACTCCTTATGTCCTCTTTCAAAGATCATAATTTTAAATTTATTTTATTGCATTCAACATATAAAAAATGAAGAAAATGACACAACGAACTTAATTACATTGATATAGTATTTTTCACTAACTATTTACTATCCTACTTCTAAGTTGCCACAAACAAGTCATGTATTCAAATTTTCTAAGAAAGTCATGGATACAAGGTCAAGGTGGCTACAAAGTGTCAAGAAAAATACATCATAAGAAAAAATTCACATGATTCATGATTTCTCGGCTCATTTGGAGCATTCTTAGCAGTAACACAATTGAGGAATCAAATAATATAATACTTAAACATGCTCTTGATGGAACCTTCACAAGGTGACACCAACCTAGTCAAACTCACAAAACACCACTAGCAACTCAGATCCTTCATCAATCAATTTTTCCCTTGTTGACTGTCCTAGGCTAGTAACCTTGAAATAGGGTTTGTCAAACCATATATCTTGAACCAGATCATCAAACTAAATTCCACACATATATTCATATTCCCCTTAATATGTTTGATAGAATGCCTAAAAGAGATGTCATCTCATGGAATACAATGATTGCAAGATATGCACAAAATAGATTTTTTGAAAAGGCTTTAAAATCTTTCAAGCAAATGTAGTTGGTAGGTGTAAAGCCAAATTTCGTAACCTTTGCCAACATTCTCCTTGTCTACCAAAATGGGAGCTTTGGAATAGGGTATGGACATCCATCAAAGCATAAAAGACAGAGAAATTTTGTTAGATGTTGTAGTGGAAACAACCCTTGTAGATATGTATGCAAAATGTGGAAACATAGACAAGGAATGCAACTGTTTGAAAAAATTCCTCAAAGAAATGTGGTCTCATGGACTATAATGATTTCAGGATACAAACAAATTGAAATTTTTGAAAATTCTTTAGAAAATTTCAATCAATTACAATTAGTACCTGTGTAAATCCAAAATCCACAACCTTTTCCAGTATCATACCCACCTATGCCAAATTGGGATCCTTGGAATAGGGTATGGACATCCATCAAAGCATAAAGGATAGAGGAATTTTTTCAGATATTGTAGTTGCAACTACTCTTCTAGACATGCATGCTAAATGTGGGATCATATACAAGGCACTTGATGTGTTCAACAAAATGCCTCAAAGAAATGTGGTCTCATGGACTACAATAATTGTAGGATATACACAAATTAGATCCTTTGAAAAGGCTTTAGAACTTTAAAGCAAATGCAATTTGCAGGTTTATCTCCAGACTCCACAACCTTTGCTAGTATCATCTCTTCCTATTCCAAAATGGAAGCTTTGGAATAGGGTATGGACATCCATCAAAGCATAATAGAAAGGGGATTTTCATATGATATTATAGTTGGAAATTCTTTGGTTGACATGTATGCAAAATGTAGAAGCATATAGAAGCATGTAAATTTTTTGACAAAATGCACAAAATGGATTTGTTGAAAACACTTTAGAAAATTTCAAGAAAATGCAATTGCCAGGTATAAATTTAAATTCCACAACCTTTTCTAGCATCTTTCTTTCCTGTGCCAAAATGGGGGCTTTACAATAGGGTAGGAATATCCATCAAAGCATAAATAATAAAGGAATTTGGTTAGATATTGTAGTTGCAACTACTCTAGTAGACATGTATGCAAAATGTTTGAGTGTTTTCAAGCTATCGGTGGGACTTTGACATGACTCCCAATGACACACAAGAGTCCTCCCCATGATTGCTTCAAAACTACTTGGGCTATCGGTGCGACTTTGATGTGACTCCCAGTGATGCACAAGAGTCCTCCCAATGGAAAATAAAGGAAAACGCATCTCGACTACAAATCGCATGATGTGCTCAAAGAGATGATCACACAATTTACAAATAGTTGGGAGAATTGAAGGGTGTTAGAGATGCCATCTCATGGAATACAATGATTGCAACATATGCACAAAATGTATTTGCTAAAAAGGCTTTAGAAACTTTCAAGTAAATGCAATTAGCATGTGTGAATCCAAATTCCACAACCTATGCCAACATCGATGCCAGTGCCAAAATGGGAGCTTTGGAGTAGGGTATGAACATCCATCATATCATACTACATGGGGCATTTTTGTCAAATATTATAGTTGGAAATGCTCTATTGACATGTATGCAAAATGTGAAAATGTACACAAGGCACATGAACTCTTTGATGGAATGCCTCAAAGAGATGTCATCTCATGGAATGCAATAATTGCAGGATATGCACAAAATGGATTTTGTAAGGATTATCTCAAAATATTTGAATTAATGAAGCATTCCAAAGCATATGATATGGTTTAACAATAAATTTATCTAATTTCAGAGAAAGACACAAATTCAGGCAGTTCTTACATAGCTTATGTGATACAATTGATAACATTTGATGGACCTTGACAAACTTACTTTCTACCTTCGAAATGTTATACTAAATTTGAAACATTCAAAACCTAAAGTAGAACCAGAGAATAATCACATGAAACAATGAAAGAAACAATAAAGAATCCCTCCACATAGAAAAATCACATCCAGATACTTTTCTTCAAAGACCCCAATAAGACATTTGAATAATTTATGGGATATTTCAATTTTGAAATTTAGGCTTCCCAAATTCCTTTTCAGTCCTCAGTTTGATTTTGAGCTGGTCTTAAATTTCTATTTTGAGAATTGAGTCAAGATCATAGCTCAAAAGATATGCCATGCTCATCATGGCATCTTAGTAAAGAGTCTAGTTGTGTGGCTATTCTCTTAAAGGGAGTGTGCACCAATTTGCAGAGGCTATAAGAACAATAAAATGCCAACAGTCTCACTTCTGTATCTCATGTGTATTGTGTCCAAGTTATAAATTTATGTTGCTAACATGGTATTAGGATGAATGAAAACTCATACCAAAACATGCTTTTGAAAAGTAAGTGAAGGGAATATGTTTGAGCCCTTTTTCTACCCAGCAAAAAGGGAGCCTTTCTAAAGTTAAGAAAGAAATATCTTTAAATATTAACCTCGTTTTAGTTATGTGCGACATGATCTAGAGGCAAGGTGTAACTGCCACAATGACGACTCATACCAGGCCTACTGAGCACATTGTCCATACAAACATGGTTGTGTTAATGTTGGAAAGACCTGTACAAGCTTAGGTGCAAGTCCCTAGCACAATGGGTGGAATACAAGCCTCTAGGGCATGACCTATAAGTCTACAAGATCATTGCATTTCACCACTTTTGAATATGGGTAACTTGTTTAATATTTTCCATCTGCATTGACACCCTTCTAGTTGTGTTTCTCAATACCTCATCCTAGCTAGTTTATTTTCAGTAGTTCATTTTTGCACTCCCAATTAGTTAATGTAACTAGTTTTAATTTAACTATCATTGTCATACTTTGTTCATTTGTTGACATTAATATAATTTCTATGTTCCTCTATAGTTTTCAAAGAAAAAACATGGTAAGAATTCAGTAAATGATCTTAGCACCCTCATTAGATTTTTATGGAGGAGATTTGTTAAAGTAGTAATGATGATAAGAAGGAAATTAGAAGCTCTACCTATCTTGCTTGATACATAATAGACTTAATGTAAGGAATATCTAAGGACCTACATCTAAACATATCAGTATATATATCAATATGTAATCTCAATTAACAGAGCTATAGAGTACATAAAAAAATCACAGTATCTATAAATAGAAATTTTTATCCTTTAGAAGGCAGATGGATAGCTTATGGATTAATAGATACAACTACTAAAAAACCTAAATGTATTTAAAAAACTAGCTCCTAATTGAGCAGAAATCACGTAAATAAATTGTACTTATTTTGCAAGTGCTCAAATAGAACGTTCAATAGTTAACCAAAGGGGCACATTACTTCTTCCATGAATATTTTGTCACAAATACACACCTTTCCACAATCTTGAAACTATTGGAATGAGCACTTGAAACAAATTTAGACCAAAATTTTGCAAATTTACATACCCTTCAACACCTTCAATGGGTTCATTGATAAGTCAAAGAAAATTAGCCTAGTAGTCTTGTATGAGCCTCATTAGGTGGGGATTTTGTTTGCTAACTTCTTGAAGCATTGGATAACAACCTAAAATTAGCCATATCAATAATATGTAGATAAAGCACATGTGGAACTCAAACATGAAATGATATATTCAACAAACCTGTAAAATTTGGGGATTGGCATGAACCATTGTGCAAAGGGCTTGAAACTGAATGATGCAAGATATAATCAATAACCAAATTGAGATAGAAACAAATGTTGGAAATCCCACAAGCATTTAATACTACTTAGAAAAAAAATATCAAACAATTCCATTCTCAATTAGCTAAGCATTCAAGTTGTGAAGAGAAACAAAAGTTTCTCTGTTAAGTGTTTAATGCAAAACTGCACTAACATATTATACATGTTGGTTATTATTAGGAAAGTCTAATGCTCCACATTCAACTCCATCCCTGACACCCATGCCTAGAAAACCCTAAAGGAAGAAAGAAAAAAGGTGAATATAGGATTGATGGATGACCACATTGCATAAGACCATACCCGTCTTTGCCAAGGCCCAAAATCATACCTGTGGAAAAAGATTTACGGGAGCAGAATTTGGCTCTCTAGAGGGAGATACAACTTGTGATGGTGCAGTTTTTGGAACTTGTCAAGTTGGTAATTGATTTGAAGATGGTGGTCATACAGCAGGTATAGGCACTTTAGATGCCTCAGGGATACCTTACAATAGAATAGAAATTGGGAATGCATTATAGCCCAATATGCCATAAATAATTGAAAATAGTTCCATCTTAACTAAAACCAAAATCACATAGCATGTTAGCTACCATTTCCTTGTTTCTTCCCACATCAATTCCAATTGCAAAAAAATAAAGTTTTTAATTTCAGAACTTTATAATCATTTTTTACAATAGTTCAAAATAGATCATAAGCTCAAATTTACCAACTAGATTACATGATATCTAAAACAGAGCATGAAGCTCTGTAGGAAGGCAAAGAATACTACAAAAAATAATATTTCAGCTTTTAGGAAAGAAATGGTGCATAGAGATTACATGATATCACAAGGGAAAAAGAACACTTAGTGCACAGAGGAAGTAGATAATGTAGCCCTAACTAGTGAAAATTTACGTGAAGTGATGGAGGACCAACAAATACAATTTCAGGAGTAGTTGGCTCAACAAATCCAAATCACTAAGGCTGCAAAAGTAAAGTTAGTAGCCATAGAAAAGGAAGTAGTACTGCACAAAGCTAAAGTGGCTAGTAGTACAGATTCCCATGATCAGGTCTAGAAGAAACTCATGGAATTAGTTAACATGGTCAAAACCTCTAGGAAATGAAAAGTCATAGCTACCCATCATTTGAAATAACAGATTGAAGAAGTCTACAAGATTTGGACTACCATCCAACATACTTCCACTACACCTTCCATTTCAGTTGGAGCTTATGTGCCTCCAAGGACATCTCCTAAAAAATTATTAAAACAACTATGCATCAACACATATTCATTGAGATATTAATGACATTAGCACATATCATTTACAAGATCATCAAGATACTCAACAAATCATTGCAAACATTGCATACTAGTCCGTTGTCACCACTATGTATTTGCAAGGAGAAAAAAATCAGAACAAAAGTAAACCACTGGCAATCTATGATGTTGAAGCTTCAAACTTGTAAGTGAATGAGACCATATACATGCAAATATTCTTATCCAATCCATAGAAATAAATGGAGGGCTGTTAAAATCAGTCAAAGCATAGAGATGAATAATAGTACTACTGAGATAAGTGACCATCACCACAAGCAAAAAATCTATTGATAGCATCAATACTCTTTATTCATTTTCATGTACCATTAACTAAGATCTATCCTCATCTAAACCCTTACCACATAGTGATTGAGAAAATAGTGAATAAGAAGTATAAGAGCTCAGAATGATCAACTCCCCCTGTGAAGTAGGTATACCTACATTCAAAAGACAAGAATTAGCATACACTATCACACCAACCAAAGCACTATCACCATGGACAACTCATATAGCAAAGGTATATCAATAATGTTTATACAATGAGATTGGATCCATCACACTATATTTCCCAAATACTAAACAAAATATAGAGTAGAAGAAGCATAGTATAGCACTATTAGTGTGCCAATAATGTCATTATATTGACACTGTTATCAAACCCTTGCAACTGAAAGGGTATCAAACATGTAACTGTCAAGTTTTTCAAGACCCCTAGCATCATGTCATAGTCAATGTCAACATGGTCAAGACAATCACTTTATTTCTATAAAAAAATACTTTCAAAACAAAAATTTTACTATGTAACCATAGTCCCTTCATGACAGTCTACCTTGCATTGACCATACCACCTCCTTTGACAATAATGACAAAGAGGCTTATGAGAATATGCAAGAAAACCAATGAAAGGAAAATCAATAATAATGCCACCATAATAACATGAGCATAGAAACTATGGCAAGATCACTGTCGAGATCAATATGGTTGAATGAATTTGAACAAAAAAATCACTATCAATGAAACTCATCACCATAAAACTGCAATCACCATACTACTCC
Organism: Sequoia sempervirens; assembly: GCA_007258455.2. Classification (NCBI taxonomy): domain Eukaryota; kingdom Viridiplantae; phylum Streptophyta; class Pinopsida; order Cupressales; family Cupressaceae; genus Sequoia; species Sequoia sempervirens. The sequence continues at coordinate 191,076,125 of VDFB02000017.1, forward strand.
ATTGAACTGTCACCCTTGTGAGGACTATCATTTTTCTTAATGTGGGGTCTAACACCTTCCTTCATTGTTATTTTCCATTGCTATAGTGTTTCTTCATAGCCCTATATCATTGCCATTTATCTACCTTCAACTATTATTGTCTTTTCTCTAAGGGACTAGTTTCTAGAAATCAAACCTCCTTCTGTGACCTTCACCTTTTCCTTAATGATTATGAATAAAATGCATACATAGATTTCATGTAACCTTCCTATGGAGTGTGCACCAAAATTACTTGATATGATTGTCATAAAAAATTAAGCATATCTTGTCTCCTTTGGACTCTAATAACTATCCCCTGTCACTAAACCTGTGTGTTGACCTAAAACCACATCTCCAAGGACCCTTTGTTATTTTTGTTTCTCACTTTCATTATTACCTACCATGAAACCCTAGCATTTTATTTTGACTTCCTCCTTGAACAGATAGTTAGACATAGTGACTGCACCTTACAATTCAACTTCCATTGCAATCTCTTCTTACTATACAGGGTTTGGCTTCACTACCTTGTCATTTACTACCATTCCCTTGTACATAGAAAATTGTCCTCATGCCTTTTGCATAGTGTATAGGTATAGCACTATCAAACTTGGACTATAGAGGTAGGCAATGAACACATTGGAAAATGTAGATTTGGATGCAATGAATAGTACTAACATTATACTACCCCTAGGATTCTTAAAATAAACATCAATGTACAATATCCATACTACCCCTATGATCAGTGTATAAGATCCATACTACCCCTATGACTCAGATATTTCCTTTATGATAGAGAAATGAACTGAGAACTGTCAAATTGGGACTAAATATATGAAGAGCACTAAATCTTGACAAAGCCACAAGTATAAAACATGAAAGAGTGTTAACTGCAAACATGGCATGAATTAGAAATACCACTAACTAAGCATAATATCACTAACAACATGAAGACATGAAAAAAACTGTCAATATGATTAAGATACTATCACTATATCATTATCAATGAATCTTCTCATGATGAAGCATTAATACAATGAGATTTGACATCAATACCATTGAATGATCAAGTTTACCAACAAACACCATTAACCTTTTGCAACATGAACATAAACACATTCCTGAAAAACAACAAGAAATAACATATCTTTGATATCACTTCCTTTGAAATTTTTGCATCAAAACTATGAAGTGAATGTCTACAATAGTCACCTTGTATGTTCAAAGTACACTATCAAAGGAGAAAATCATTATCCAAAATCCAAATCACACAAAGGTTGCACTTCAACGAACATTGTGACACATCTTTTGAGACCATTACCATTATGATTGTTATAGCACCTTTTGTGACTGTAGACTACTTTTCATTTCACATCATGGTCTTCTATAGACTATAGCTCAAGTAGTTCAAACTCTTGAAGCATTGTAAAATCAGAAACACGTACCTTTTCTCATCAAGATCATATCGATAACACTAGAAAACAATCATAATGTTGTTGGAAGATACCTGCAACAAGACTTCTGGGGAGAAGGAATATAAGGATTATAACATTTTCAAAGACTGATATGATATTGTCATTGAAAAATTCAAACAAGGACTATCACAAACTTGAATGTTGGTTGAGTCTAGTCTATGCATCTCTTTGATGGATTATGTTCTCTAATTAAATTTTAAAATTACTTAAATGGTTCTCTTGTATTTGGTATTTCAATATTATGTTCATTCATAGAGGGGTAAACCATAACATGGCATGAAATTGTATAAAAAAAATTCTATCCAATAGCTTATAAAATATTTCAAAGATAATCTATGCAATCTCCACATGGTATCATGTGACCTATACAAGACTTTAAGCTCACCACACTTGAAGTGTTTGACAAAATGCCTCAAAGAAATGTGGTCTCATGAGTGCAATAATTGTAGGATATACACAAATTAGATCTATTGAAAAGGCTTTACAAACTTTCATGCAAATGTAATTTGCAGGTTTAAAGCCAAAATCAACAATCTTTCCCAACATCCTCTCAGCTTGTTCCAAAATGGAAGCTTTGGAATAGGGTATGGACATCCATCAAAGCATAATAGAAGGGGGGTTTTTGTTTGATATTATAGTTGGAAATGCTTTGGTTGACATGTATGCAAAATGTGGAAGCATAGAGAAAGCATTTGAAGTTTTTGACGAAATTCCTTAAAGAGATGTCATGTCTTGAACTACAATCAATGTTGGATATGCAAAAAATGGATTTGTTGAAAATGCTTTAGAAACTTTCAAGAAAATGCAATTGGCAGGTGTAAAGAAAAATTACACAACCTTTGCCAACATCTTTCCTACCTGTGCCAAAATGGGGGCTTTGGAACAAGGTATGAACATCCATCAAAGAATAAATAATAGAGGAATTTTGTCAGATGTTGTAGTTGCAACTACCCTAGTAGACATGTATGCAAAATGTGGAAGCATAGAAAAGGCATGTGAACTATTTGAAAAAATCCCTGAAAGAGATGCCATCTCATGGAATACGATGATTGTGTGATATGCACAAAATGGATTTACTGAAAAGGCTTTAGAAACTTTCAAGAAAATGCAATTAGAAGGTGTGAAGAAAAATTTGACAACCTATGCCAGCATCCTCCCTTCTTGTACCAAAATGGGAGCTTTGGAGTAGGGTATGAACATCCACCAGAGCATAATAGATGGGGGATTTTTGTCAGATATTATGGTTGGAAATGCTCTGTTAGGCATGTATGAAAAATGTGGAAATGTACACAAGGCATGTGACCTCTTTGATGGAATGCCTCAAAGAGATTTCATCTCATGGAATGCAATAATTGCAGGATATGCAAAAAATAGATTTTGCCAGGATGCTCTCAAAATATATGAATTAATGAAGCACTCTGAAACATATCCTAACATTGTAAGATTTGTTTGTATTCTTTGTGCATGCAGCCATGGAGGTTTAGTGGATGAGGGTTGTGCATACTTCAATCACATGAGTAAGTAGTATTACATTACACCTACAGTTCATCAGTAGTATTGCAGATTCCATGTAGACAAACCTTCATTCTTTACCATCTAGCAGCCTAGAAAAGGCTATTTAGTAGTAGTGCATGGGCCTGCTTCCCCTTTATTCCCTAGTAATCATGTAAGGGAAGGTCATAGGTAATGAGTTAAGAATTAAGATTGATCTTTCTCCATCATAAATGAAATACAAAGATCAAAAGACATAGCTTTTTTAAGAAGTTAAAATTAAATGAAGATGGATTTGAACATGGATTTTTTGTAAAAAAGAAGAAAACAATTGGTTTGACATGTTTAGATACCCTTCCTATAAACTCTCTATCATATAATCAAATAACTATTGTTGAAAGGAAAGTTCATTAAGAATCAATTATATGAAAAGTGTCTATTTTCCAAACATATTCAAGATAAGGAAAGATAGTTACAAAATAAAGGGTAATCCAAGTAATGAAGTTAATAGAAATATAGAGAAATTGGATTGGAAAATGAAGGTAGTAGGGTATAAAGAATCATTTATCTACCACCATAGTGAAAAGTTAGCAATTGCATTTGGTTTGTTAATAATCCACCTCACAATATTGTGCATGAGATATAATATAGAAACTAAGACATACATAAACAACTCTATTATTCCTATGGTGTAGTCATGAGAAAAATTAATGTCATACTCATCATCCTCAACACTTTACATAACTATTTTCTAAAGTAGTGTGCAAGTTTCACAAGCCTTAGTGAATAGATAAAACAAGTTGCAAAAACATAATTCTCCCCAACCATAAATAATTTTCTTCTAGTTATGAAAAATCAACTAATGGGATTCAATGACAACTCATCTAATTTAAGCAGTCAAAATTCTAACTATTAATTACAAAAAATTGTAAGCAAATAAAGGTACCAATGTGGAAAAAAATCTTACAAAAAACCTAGAAGCAAAAGTCAAGCAACCACCAATCAACACATACTTAGCCCTTTTGTTTGAGTGTGATCTTATCACCTAAACTCAATACAATGCCCTGGATTTTACTTCTTATCCTGATATAACCACTCAGATTGCCATCAAATTTTTTCTCACCACTAAAATTCACAAGAGAATCCTCACCAAATAAACTCTTTGCATACAAATTTGCAGCCAAAAATCCATAGTCTCCATTCAGTGCATACAAGTTCCCTAGAAAATCTCCTTCACTCAAACACATGAAACCTCATTTGATTTCTATAGCATTTAGCACTTACTCTGTTTTCTATTCAAAAGTGAATTGTGAATTAGAGGGCAGCAGAAAAATATATTTAGTGCATAGAAAATATAAGTATGTAGAACAAGTTACACTCAAAGAACATAGAATCATCTTTTTAGAAAATCAACTTTTTTTTGGTGGAAAGACTGGAAACAACCAACAATATTTCCTTGTTTGACTCTAAAGTATGAATACATTATAGTGAAAAAATATAGTCTACCTAATCCAAATTAATAAATAAAATTTCTAGAGTATTAATCTCCAAGAGTGAGAGGAAAGAACACTAATGTTCCTGAGGTTTATAAGCACTAGGGTTAATAGATCTAAGAATTTCCTCTTACAATGAAAAAAATTGCAGCCACTATGGTAGTAGTAAAGGGTAACAGTATTCCACAAAACAATTGCATAGAGAATAGGCAATCCAAAAACAACAACAAACAAAAGTAAACCTTGAATCATTCATAGATGTATGTAACAACTAGCCGAACTAATTCTCAACAAAAGATTGAAGAAAATATTCGTGAAACTTTGATCTTAAGAAGTAATATAACAAAGTATGATTATAGAGTCAGCCCCAACTAACTAAAACTTGGAACATTTAAGTGATGCACTTTGGGTTACTTGATGCAATCTTGGAAGACTCTACCATGAGCATGCTTGTAGTATGAGTCAGTTTACCTATTTTCTGCTATATATTTTTATTGAATGCAATTTTTTCACTTGGTAAAAAAAAAATGATGCAGTAGATTTAACTTTGTTGTTATTTTATAGTACCGTAGAAACTAGAACCAGGTCTTGAAGAGTTCAAATCTATTAAGTCAGGCTGAGGCTTCCGCTGACGTTCATTGTAACCAGCTAAACATCTTTGATAGCTACACTTCCCATCATCAAATTATGATAAAACATGAAACCTACATGCAAATTGAAGCATAAATAACACACAATCTTAAAAAAATGGTCATGAAGTGCATATATTCCTAGCTCAATAAATATCATAAAATATACAGACAATGGTATATTTATGTACAAATATTCAATTCTTTCATCAATAAAACATTCTCTAGGCCTGCTACATGGTATATAGTTTTATTCAATTTATTTTTGGTATGTGCTTACAACATCATCAAAATGGATAACCTAAAAAATGAAAAATGCCTGCTATGGAGCAATTTACTTCTTTCCCTACCCAAAAAATAATTTAGAATTTAGAATTTTATTTCTCAAAATAAAATATCAAAATTGGACAAAAAGAAAAGAACAGGACAAACACAAAAATAGAGTTTGATAATGGTTTAATAAAAGCACAAAAAATCATACTAGATGCTATGTGAAATGACAAATCAATTACATGTGAAAGATGCCACCAACTAACTTTATAATTTATAAGTAATCTGAACAGTTTCCACTCATTGCCCAATCTTCTTCCTCTAGAGAAATATCATTGATTAAGTATGTTGGATGATGATATGATTCTGGAAGTGATTCTGATGCTCAAAGTGTGGGAAGTGATGATGATTTGATAGGAAGTGGTGATAGTTTCTCTTTGAATGTGTGGATGTTGCTATGCCATCACAAGTCATAACTGTTGTCAAAAGGATGTAGGGAAAAATGCTAGTCTTCAAGCCACATTAATGAGATAGTCAATGTTTCAAAAGGGGAAGCAAAGCTCTTAGATCTACCCATAGGTTTTGAGGAATGACAAACCCATGAAGTCTACAACAATGATGGGGTTTTCAAACAATGAAGCATGGCTAAAGTAGTGTCCCCAAAACATGAAAAGCTCCAATGTATTTGCAAAATTCCTCTAAAAAAAAAAATTGTAGCAAAGATATGGATGAAACGGTAATATTCAAAAAAAATATAGAGCATAGAATGAATTTGAAAATGAAAACAAATGCATGAAACACATCTAAGAAAACCAAAATGATCATCTTTTTTACATTTACAGAATTGTATTTTGAGCATTTTAATGTAGAAACAAAAGAAAAATCCAATTTTTTTGTGCTCACCCAAGCTTTTATGTCGACTTAGCATGAGAATGTATTGGTGAAGGAATTATGCTTCAAGAATCCACCATCAAAATCCAATTTGGAAGCTTCAGAAACCCCTATACTCTACCATGGATGGAGATAGGTACTCTAAAACCCTCAAAAAACCCTTATTTTCAAGATGTGGCTCACCAAATTGGAGAAATGAAAGGTCAATACTAGCAAGGAAGAGTTTGAACCTGAGCAGGAACCAATATTGGTGGGAAAAGCAACAAAAAATTAATATATAATATATATTTAATATAATAGTAAAATAGATTAAATTATATATAATATAATTATATTTATTGTTATATTTAATAGTATATATAGATTATATTATTATTGTATTTTCTATTCTAGTATAATTAAAATTACTAAATATAAATATAAAATTATTATAATTAATAATTAATATATAAAAAATTTGATAGTTTAATTGATCTTCATCTTGCATTGAGATAAACTCAATTTTAGACCTTTGATAGATGGAATGAGCTTGGAAAAGTATAAATTTTTTTTATATAAAAAAAATAAAAATAAATAAATAAATCATCACTAATACCATCAAAGTCATCATGTATTAACTCCTCACTAACCAATAATATCATGATGTAATGTTAGGTGGTAAATCATCATGATTTCTAGAGAATGAACATGAATCATAATACATATCACTATCATGTAATGCAATGTAAATAATGCAAAATTGCAAGATACTTATAAAGACCTATAGTCATTAGGCACATCATTATGTAAAAAATTATAACTGAAATATTTGCTATCCCTAGACTCCTTCCAAGATGTATCATCAAATTAATACAAATATAATAAGGATGTGGAAATAGGACTATCATCATATATAGAAAGAATAACAACACTACACTCAACATGATGAATAGGTAAAAGAAGTGACACCACATCACATAAAGCATTCTCCCTATATATTGCTACTTAGTGGTAGAGCTCTATCATCACTATCCATCACACAAGGAGAATAGTCATCATGAATCATGTATACAAATGAAGTAAAATTATGTCAAGTGGATAGAAAAGCACCAAGGTCTATGGAGTAGAATTTAGGCATGAGAACAACTCATGGAATATTTATCTTCATCAATATGAAAAAATTATGCAATATCATCAATGATCAAAGGATAGAAATCAATAAACAATTAAAACATCTTATAATCCTTGAGACATGTATGAATGTAGTCCCTGCAAGACAATGGATCAAAAAGACCCATATTAATTTATCTTTAGATAGATAAGGAAAAAGAAAGAGAGATATCCGAGGGGGATACAATTCTATATAGAGGGAGGAATATATACTGACACTTGCACCTAAGGGAGGTTCAAGGATTGTGTCGATAGAAAACTATATGTATGTTAATATGTTAAAGAGTATGTTTTTGTGCATGGATGTGCTACAAATTATAGTTGCATGTGGCTAGCTTAAACAATTAATAATAAGTGCTAAATAATGGAATGAAATAAATTTAGAAAAATCTAGATTAAGGCTCCCTAACATACTACGTGCTCTTGGGCTTAGATGTGGAGAAGTTAGGGATCCCTAACATGCCTCCTTTCTGACCCCATCATGGTGGACTATATATGGTAATAACACTATTGAATCTTGATTCCATAAATGATCTATTCAAATGGATTGAAATAATTGATAATATATATGTATTATATGTACCATAACTCTTATTGAATCACTGGTAGAATTATATGTTATCAAAATAGCTTCAAATCATAGTTTAAAACATTAATGATTCATTAATATAATGAGTAATCAAAGTTAAACAATGTAAATGTTAAAATTCTCTATAAAATATGTGAAGGCCTTAAGCCTGCATAGAGAGGCAATGCCTTCCACACAATAGGTATTTTTAGTGTACCAAGCAACCTAGGCGGCCAAATAACCCACTTACGTAGGGTTCCCATGAGGGGGGCCTAAGCTCTATGGATTATGATCAAATTCGAAAGAGAAAATAATAGAGGAGTAATAGTCATTTGTTTAGTCATTATTTTAGTCATATATTTAGTCATATATTTAGTCATTTATTTAATCATTTTTATTTGTCTAATATTAGTCATTTATTTAATCATTTAGTTGTGATTTTACCCAATGAAAAAATTAGTCACTTATAGATGACCAAATTAGTCATTTTACTTTAAAATACTACTAGTGTTAGTCACATGACTAAAAGTTTTAGTCGTGTGACAAAATTTTTTAGTCATGTAGTCATTTATTTTCCAAATTCTACTAGTGATCAAATTGCAAATATATGTACCAAAGCTCTTCTAAAGGATTCTTTTGAGTATTTTGGGGAGAAGTTGGGGGTCATTGGTCGTCCTTCAAACTAGGTACAGATGGAGGTGCATCAGTCCAGTGGATCTATAGATTCTTCATTTTTCTAGACTGATGAATGGTTCCACTCCACAGGGGGAGTAGAAAGTTTCATTGTTGCAATATGAGTTGTATGGGTGGACTCCTAAGGGGGAGTGATCAAAACTTTTGGTCTTTTCCATTGATGTCAAAGGGGGAGAAAGAGTCATGTGAAAAATAGTAGAAGAGGAAGAGAAGGTCTCTACCAGGAATATTGAGAGTGCGGGAATGTTGTGTAGGTCATCTAATTTGGAAAATAAAGGAGAGTGTATCTTTGGTGGTTTTTCACATAATGTCTTGCAATCAATGAAAAAGGGGGAGATTGTTGCAAGTATGAGTAAGTTTGGTAGTATTGTCACTAATATTTTCATTGATTTAAACATAGTATAGAATGTTGTAGGTTGCACATGTATAGTAGAGATATTGTTGAGTTGTTGAGATGTTGTGAGTACATGAGCTATCTTTATGATGTTGCAGGTGTGGTGATATGATGAGTCACTAAGTGCTTTTGAGAAAATTGATAAATAGTGAAGAAAAAATTGTGTGCATGTTCCGAATGTACTCTGGTATGTACTCCACATTTCTTTGGTGTTGATCCTATGCCTATGTAGATATGAAGTGTGGTTAATGGGTATTTTTTGGTGATGTCTCTTGGTTTGTAGCTTTTGGTTTGATGGAGAGTGAAAGATATGTTCACTAGTGTGTGAACTGGTTTGACAGAGTTGTTTGTCTATGACTAGGAGAAATTTTTTTGCTCTGCAATCCTTAGCGGGTTTATTTTAGATCTCACAAATCTAGTAGAAATCTTGTAAATATGTTATCTATGTTCTGGAAAAAATGGTCATGGATTGGTGCTCTAGAAGACGAGTGTCAGAGTTGTTTTGTGTGTTAGTATAGTTTGGATGGACTGATGGAAGGTATTATGTGTATGAAGGTTGTTGCATTTTCTGCAGATGTATTTCAAGGTATCTGAGATGTGTTCTCATGCATGGTGAAGCATGTTACATCATCCACATGTTATCTTATTATTGGGAAGTGTCTACTTCAAATTTCATTTGTTTTTTCATTAGGTTTGGTCGACCTAGTGTTTACACTTCATGCAAAGGATGAAGAGTTAATTGAGGAAGCATGTGTTTGATCTGAGACATTGTTTTGGGTATTAGTTAAATATTGGTTTGGTATACTCCCATTCCTTTCCACCCTAGGAATATTGAGTTTTTGACCTAATTTTAATTTATGAAATGAAGCATGTACAACCAAGCTTGGAGAAAGTTTCTAAGGTTGAAGATGGTATAAATACAAGTCAAGATGTTGTGAATGAATCATTGAAGTAAGCCAAGTTCAAAAATTAGAGTTGTGCGAAAGTGAATTGAGGCAGTAGTACTTTAATGTGTTAGATTCCTGAAAGCAGTGAGCTAACAGTGTCTACAATTCTTCTGATCAAGGCTGCAATTGTGAGTAATCTATTTTGGTGGACATTTTTTTGTTATCTTTTATATATGTAGGCAATAAGCCTCCCTATTGGATAGTGAGTCAATTTTGTAGGTAGTGAGCCTTTATATTTGGGTAGTGAGCCCTTGGTAGTGAGCCTCTTGTATTCAATTTTTCTATTACTTTATATTGTGATTTAATCCTCTCTATGGTTTTTCCCTCATCGGGTTTTCCACATAAATTTGGTGTTTCTTGTGTTGATATTGCTTTCTATTATTTGCATTCAATGTTCATAGATAATAATAGAATTAATTGGATGAGAAATTGATAAGTGTTTGGTATTTGAGTTTAATTTTGGTGACAATTGATTCACCCCCCTCTCAGTTGTATTGCGGCTTTCAACACTATCAACTTTGAATCTCCCTCAATAATTACTTTTTCAAATCGAAGTTCTCGTAGCCTCTTAATACCTCTCTAGGTAGGCATAACTTCCACCTCCACAATGGTAGCATGTCCAATACATTTAGCATAGGCTTCAATACACCTCCCATTGTTGTCTCTTATTGTCATAACCCAATTTTATTGCATATTTCTAATAATATGGTAAATCGAAATATTGAAGAAATTCAATTAAATATTAAATGAAGATTCTAGAATATTCAGAAATTGAATGAAAGAAGTTGACTAATGTTGAATTTATGAATTTTTTAAAATTATTTTATATGTTGCCAAGAATTGAATGTTGTTGATTAATTTGCAAGTGCAGGTGTGTGTAGTTGTTGGGTGATAGGTTGAAGGACGAGAACATGGTTGAAGTAGGATTGTTTAGTTGAATCAAACAGTAAGCCAGTTGGAATCTAGGTGCACACACCACAAATGGCATGATGATTTGCATTTGAATTAAATTGCATATATAAGAGAATGAAATTTCCTAACTCAAATTGTCTCTGTTATTGAAAATAATGGCTTGTAGACTAAAATTTGTCTACTCAAACTTTTTGTTTGAAGAAACGAAAGAAAGTATTTGAAAGAATGATTAAAAAGGACAAAATAATTCATTTTTAATACATATATATAGATGCTCAAATTTGAATTTAAGTTCTTTATTGTAAGTAATAGTGTATTGAACTTGTAGGCCATTACAAACAAACTTATACTTGAATGCATATATATAAATATATATACACACATTATTCAAATACATGGTAAATAAGAATGAACCATTTATATACATATATATTACATATATATACATACTTCAAGAGAGGAGGACTGCCACGTGCAAGACCCCATGTCACGGAGAGTTGAGATGCGAGAGGCTGCCCTAAGTTACCTTAGCTAAGTGTAACATTAGGAAATGTGAGGTGAGAGTAACAAGGACCATGAGGCCTCTTAGTCACTCTATAGAACAAAAACATAGGAAGGGGCTAAGCGAGCCAATTTTTAGGTCTAACAGTGCACCTCAAAAAGCTGTGTTTGAGGACAAAAGTGTGGTCTCTAGAAGTCAACATAGTTCACTGGCATCTCCAAAGTTTGTTGTCTTCCATACGCCCAGACAACAGTGAAGACAAGGTCAAACCAATAAAATTAGCTAAAACCCTAGTTAACTAACTAAAGGGCCAAAATGATGTGATTAAGTAAATGAAGTACTCTCTAATATTATAAAGAAAATATATAAGAGTGAAGAGAGTAAGGAGGATCTCACCAAGGAATTTGTTCACCAGCTAATCCTTTGAGAATCACATACACCTACACACAAAAAGAGAGGAGAATGTTGGGTGCTTGTATAGAGGTCTTCCTTAGTCAAACCCATATTTAGGTGTTCCCACCTCTATAGACAACCAAGGAAATGACTTAGTAAAGAGAAAAGAAGCACTACAAAATAGTGTTATGCTACTCAACCAAGTGATAGACGAGAGGAGAGGGAAGCTTACCACCTCCACCAAGAGCACTCAAGGATAATTGGGGGAGAAAATGAGAGGAATTCAAGCCTCTGTTGCAATGGCATGGTCCCAAACTTGCTCTACCTATGAGATGGAGTGGAGATTTTACTGCTATGGAATGCATGAATGCTACTTGAAGATTGAAGTGGATGCAAACGCGTGTGTCAAAGCTTATGGAGTGAGTGTAGAAGTTGTGTAGAAGCTAGAATGCACGTTGAAGGAGTGAATATGAAGAAGGAATGAAGAGAAATGACTATATTCAGGTCAGTCAACTAAAGGGGGCATTACAACTTGACTCCCAATGAGAAGTGTAATGCCTCTATAGGTTCATCCATAGGAATATTCCAGGGATGTAAGAGTTTCATGTGAACATCTGCATGCCACATGGGAATCTCAAACATAAATGCCTCCACTAGCACTCAAAACAAGTGCCAAGTGGGATGCAAGAAGTGAGCTTAGATGGAATTAAGCTTTCAAACTGGGTTTTCTAAGGTGGATGATGGAAAAAAGGGGATTTGCACATGGGGTGCAAATTCGCTCTTATACATTTTTCCTGCACTTTAGAAAGAACAAATACTAATGAGTGCTTGATAAAGTATATCAAGAAAGAGTAGGGTTAGAAATGTATACCTGAACCATCGAGGAAGTAGACCGCGATCTAGCGAACCTGAAGGTGTAGGGCAAGCAAAAGACTCCATAACTACATAGAACTATGAAGTTGGAAAAACAAAGCATCTTATAGTCTTGTAGACCTGCAAGGAGGCAACCCCCAAGATCTCTCGCATGAAGGAAGCCCCATGAAGTAAGCACCTTACAGGCCTGTTGACCTGTAAGGAAGGTATCCTCCAAGATCTATCATATGGACGAGACCGAGAAAGCCCTTATAGACCTATAGACCTGCAAGGAAGGTATCCTCCAAGAAATATAGCATGAAGGAAACCCCAAGGAAGAAAACTTTGTGAAGTCAAGGAACCAAACTCTGCAGAGTCAAGAATCAGCCAAATAGGCAAGTAAGCAGACAATCACACAGAACATCAATGATTCATAAATATTTCAAAGGGCTCCCTTGGAAACCCTTCAAAAGGAGAGGGGCCTACTCAAGGGATGTGCTATTTTAAAGTTAAGGTCTAGTCAAGCTGCCCTCTAGCTAGATGCAAGAATGTGAAACAGGTCTAGTCAGGGTGCCCCCAAGCTAGACACGAAAGGGAATGGAATAAGTCTAGTCAAGTTGCCTCTAGGCTAGACATGAAGGAATCAATTCAAGAAAAATAATTTCAAAGGAGGGTCCCTTGGGAACCCGCCATGAGGAAAAGGGGGGTTGACTCAAGGGACACAGTTCAAAAGATAATGTTCTTTTCTCAGAGAGATCCATCATCAAGGAATTTGAAAGGAAGGATATTCCCCCATGTGAGGGGAAGATTAAATTTGTTCCCACTTCGAAGGAAGTTCTTCTAGTATTTTCTTTACGAATCCATGATGAAGGAAACATGTTATGTTAGGGTTCCAAGTTGAGAATGTGATTCTAAGGAAAATTTTATGCAAATTTTTGAAGAAAGATTCATAAGCAATGAATGCGTTTTTTGAAAATTGAAATTTTAAAGAAAACATATTGTCACACATGAAAGGGACAACTCAAGCAAAGAAGAGAAAAAGATAAAGATTGACCAAAAGAGAGAAAAAAGACAAAGGAAATAGGGGGATCTGGTTTAGCGGGGTTAGATCTGTCTCAGCTCATATAAATAATAGGTAACCACGGTGCAAGGAGAAAGATCATCAATCCCCAACTAGATCAGGAAGAATGCACATTAAGAAAAAATAAAAATAAAAAATTGGGTCAACATGGAAGGGAAGCCTAAATGCTCTCAATGCTTTGCATTGTCCCCAATTTAACGAAAATGAAGCACAAACATAGAAGAATGATGATACAAATAGAAGAAGGTATACGACACGAAAACCATCCTTGTATCCAAGCACCAATAGGGGTGACGAGGGTCATCTAGGCACACATAGCATGAGCATGGAGGAACACATCAAAAAATATGCACACACACACACAAGATCAAGAAAAGGGGCCTCCTCTTAACATTGATTAGCCAAGAGGTTGTCTTTTCCCCAATCTAAATCTTCATAAGGGGAAGGAGGATGAGCCTGCAATGGTAGGATGTTAAGAGGAGGCACTAACTCATTTGACTGCAAAATATGATAAAAAATTTTGAATGAAAGAGGTATAACTAGATGTATCATTGGGTACCTATGTATTTAATGTGAAATTTTCAAAAAAAAAAAAAAAAAATTATTCCCGACGTTCATCGAAATTGCAACGCTCCTTGATTTTCATCCCTATTTCGATGAATTGTTTTTAATAAATAAAAGTGAGTTCAACAATTTATCTATACTTACGATAGTTTTTTCCTATACTTGCGAATTTTGTATACTTTTGATGGTTTGTGGAGGTTTTAGGCCAATTTTTTTTGGTGCAAAATATCAGAATTATTAGATTTTGTTACCTATCTAAGATTAAAAATTATTAGAGTGTGAGTTTGATATTTTTTGAAGATCTAAATATTCAAGCTTGGTAAAAAAAATCATGTCAAATAATATTAGTGTAGAACAAAATGAAGAGATACTTGCTAGATTGTGTTCTAGATTGAAAAGAAAGGGTGATGGGAGGTTATGTGCAAAATCATCATGGAAAAAACAGGCCCTTAAGTGGCAAAAAAATCAAAAAAATTAGAGTTAGGCAACTTGACATAAAAATTTGAATAAATTATCTATATTACTTCAAAAAACTATAAGAATAGAATTTGTAGCAAATTGAATGTAGTTTCTAAACTACTAGGTTTGTTTAAAGAAAAAACAAAATTTATTTGGTGAAAATTTGAAATTTCAATGCAATAGTAATTAAATTTAAGGGAAAAATTAAGAAGTAGGTGTCTGTCTAACCACCCTAACCACAATAAAATGATATTATTTTTTTATAAGATTTTAGATATAAGTAGAGGACTCATGTCTTGATGTGATGCATATTTTTGTAATTTTTTCCAAGTAAATAATTAATTATGATTTTTTATTACAAATTTTAAAACTAAAAACTTGTATGTCTAACCACCTTAACTTGGTCAAAATTCATGAAATTCATTTCTTTTTTAATCCTATAGTATGTGAAGCATAGAATGTGATGCATGTTTTAGATTCAAAAAATGTGATACGGTTTGAAAGCTATAGATGTTTTTCAATCAGACTATCAATTAGGACTTTAGTTGTAATTTAAATAGAAAAGGAATAATAATAATTTATTAAATTCAAAGTAAAGCATAATTTATATTGGTGTAAAGTTGAGAATCTCCTTTAAAAACCCTTTTCATTTCATCAAATTTGGGTTAAAAAAGTCGTCAGCCACATACCCTACAATAACCCATCATATTGCCACTTTTTGTCCCATTGTGATCCTGCACGTACCCGAGAAATGTTATTGTCCTTGCAATAATTGCAAGGGCTTAAAGATGAAAAGACTTTTAATCACAATAGCTGAGAAACATTGTAGGTAGCATGGCCACAGTGAAGGGGGGCATGATTATCATCTATTGGTAAGTTGTTCATTATATGTCTTTATATTGATTAAATTTGTAAATGTTTATATCATTTTAACATTTTTTATATCTATAAAAAATCACTTGATCATGATCATGTTTTATTTGTGTCAATCATTATTATAAAGGTGGGGTGCCCTAGGGCACATGATATAGATTATCACAGCTCGAAGAATGTGGTTTTGCAAACAAAGGAACATGGAGCTATGAATATAGAAGATGAAGTTAATGATCCTATGGAAGAAGATGATCATGAGCCATAAAAAAAATTGAAGATGATGGTACAAATACATTGATCCATGACACATTTAGTGGTGCAGCTAATCATGATGATTGAGATGACTTTGACGATGTTCATGATTTACCTGTGCTTGAAAAGGCATATGAGCCCCTCTATGAAAGCTCCCAAACAACTCTTCTCTCAGTTGTATTGTTGTTGGTGAAATTGAATGTTATGAATGGTTTATCCAACATAGCAATCTGACGGATGTTAAGGTATGTCATATATGTCATATTTTTCATATATTTTTGTTGTTCATTCATCACTAGTAAATAAAGGATGAAATATGACCATTAATATTCTTTATATTAACAAATTATTTTTTGTTGTAAATTAATAGGTGAATTTTTTTTACCACCATCAAATATTTTACCTTGTTCATACTGAGATTTATATTCCATTATGAAAGATATTTTCCTCAAATGGAGTATCAATCAATAGATGCATGTCCTAATTTGATCTTAATATATATCACAAACAACATGAATTTTCAATAGAATGCCTAGAATTTCATATCAATAGACATTGAATAGATCAACTAACCAAAAGGTGCCTCACAACTTTCTTTGTTATATTCCCATTATTCCACATATGCAATGATTATTTAGGTGTGAAAGCTTAGTGCAATGTATGGATTACCATGCATGGAATAGAAGTGGAGATGACATTCTTCGAATTCCTATGGATGGGTTTGCATTTAGGGACATGGAGGAAAAATGGCCACACTTTAAAGAAGAACCTCGTAATCTTAGGATTTCATTGGTAGCGGATGGTGTCAATCCATTTGGAGAGTTGAGATCTATTTACTTGGTGTGGAATGTTTTTTTTAACAATAACATTCCTCCATGGATGTCAATAAAGAGGGAGCACATAATATTGGCAATGATTTTTCTAGGTATTTTTTTACATCAATTTTCTTTAATGTAGTAGCATCTCATTTTTCTTATTTTTTGCATAGCGAATTATATTTTTTTCCTTTAACAATCATGTACATTAATTTATATATATTGTAGTAAAATGGTTATAATAATTATGTATTTTTTTTATGTTAATTCAACTAGGTAAGTACCAAGTTAAAGATATGAATGTATACATATCGAGCCTCTTATCAAAGAGTTACTAAAGTTATGGAATGGCATCACTATGTATGATATCTCTGGACCAATAGGACAAAGAAAATTTCAATTCCATGCAATGCTTGTATGGACAATTCATGATGCCCTAGGGCTAACAAATTTTTGTGGTATGTTATAATGTTCGATTGCACTTTAACGATATTTAATTTTATGAAGTAGATATCATGCATGTTTTTTAAATAATCTATTCATTATATATAATTATAAAAATTTACATATTTAATCCAATTATAAATGATCTTGTAGGTCTTCAAATAGAGGGAAAATTTGCATGTCGAGTTTGTGGTCCAAAGATGAAATCTTGTCATTCAACAAGTTTAGGAAAATAGGTGTTTGATGAGTATAGGCACTTCCTCCACATAAATCATAAGTATCAAACTACTGAAAAACATTTTTCAATGGGAAAGAAGAGACTACATCAAAACCATGAAAAATGACACCTTGCCTATGGAAGTTGGAATATAATAGAATTAATCATCAAGGTTATACATTAGATCAAATTGTTTATCTATCATATATGATATGTTTGGAATTTATATTTTTATATTGCCTTTTGTTTACTCATGCTGTAATTGACAATGATTTTCATTGTTAATTTGTTTAACTTATATGCTTCATGAAGGCCATCAAGGGATTAATGGTCAGCTTCCACAGGGATTGAAAATTTATCCCAAACAATTTAGGAGGTTACCCTACTATTAGCAACTACAAATTGTGCATTTTTTTGATACAATGCATATCAGAAAGAGTATAATAGAAATGCTATGGAAAATATTGGATGGAGGGCATGACAAAGAAAAAATGGTCAAAATTTGTAGTGACATTCAAGAAGCCAATCATGCAATAAAAAATTTCATTCAATTAAATAGCGATGGAGACCAAATTAATATAAGTTCCCTTCCTTGGTTATTAACGGAGCAACAAAGCAATGCTATAAAAGAATTCATACGGAAATTTTGATTTCCCATAGGATTTGTTGTGAATGTATAAACAATATCATAACAAAGAAAGGTAAATTTGGGTTAGTGATGAAAACACATGATTGACATACCTACATTAAGGTAATTATTCTAGTATATTTTATATATATTTGTATACTGCATGTACTTTTCAGTGTATTATGTTTACTAGTTTTGGAAAAATAATGAAAAGATCATTTTATAATTGTTGTAGTATGTTCTACCTCTATCTCTCCTAGAAAACTTTTAGAACAATGTCAAGCAAGTTATATATGATCTTGGAAAATACATTAGGTAAGTAGCGATATTTGTTCAATTTGTTGTATAGATCTTATATTTTTCATTTGTTTTACTTGTTATGTAATATATTATATATTTTTGTTAAATCTCATTAATATATTTGTGCCTTGAATCACTTGTAGATGGTTGTCATCTAAAGAAAACCATAAAGAAGATATAAATTATTGGAAGAGAAAAATTCCTCATCTAATGTGTGAAATGCAAAAGTGTCTACCTTCAACATTTTTCAATGCACAAGAACACTACCTCATACACCAAATTGAGGAGATTGAATTGTGTTGACCTGTACACACAAGGTCAATGTGGATGGTTGAGAGGCACTTGAAATTTTTGAAGGCTTTGATTAGACAAAGCACATCTTGAGGATTCTATGGTGGAGGGATATATGCTATACCGAACCATGGTGTACATTATTGAATATCTTCCTAAGTTCACAACAAAGATTGATGTAGATCACATTTGGGATCCCAAATCCATCAAAAAATTCAAAGGGGAGTACCTGATGGGGAAAGGTAGATTGAGGAAATTGAGAGGTAATTATAAGATGGTCATGGAGATTAATTAAAATAAATTTTACATTGTCTTCAATTTCTTGAGAAAAAACAACAAAGAACTAGTCCAAATGAAAGAATCTTCCACACACAAACATAAAATTATTGGTATTGTATTACTCCAAAAAATAAGTCTTTCATTGTTGGTGCCTTATTTTATCCTCTATGTCATCGCAACGTCTTACTTTGATTATTCCCTTGTCGGCATAACTTGAGATATGTTATCCCGACTAAATGTTATCGATGTAAGATATTTTGTCAGGTGGTCCATTTTATGTTGTTCTGATATCAGTTTGTTCCTCCAATGAAACATATCAATGTACCTCATGCCGAAATCCGAAGCGATTTTATGTTTTACTTTCTTAAATAACCCATCGACGGTAGAACAAAAACAATGTGTCCCTAATACGAGCCTTTTATCTTCATTGGATTATTATATGAGATCAAAATTCTCACTTGTTAGGCTTCTGATGGTTGGCAATGAGTATTTTGTTAGGGAAAATTTCATGAGTTATGTTGATATGCATTTCTTGTGGTGCTACATTCTCTATTTGTTCCTTTTTAATCAAAATATATAGCCCAATTTCTTTTTCCAATCAGTATGAATGCAATGTGCCTATGCCAATATTGTACAATGTGCTTCCCCATTCACGTTGTTAGCTCTCAAAAGCATAGGTAAAAATACCTCAAGAGGTTGCCAAACTCTTGGTTTCAAGGTAACATACAGGGCTAAATGGTTTTAGACCTTCTTCTCTTGAGATGCTACCAGAACTAGGTGGGTCTACCTATGTGAATGAAGTAGACTTGAACTATGTGATTCCTCCTACAACAATCTATTCACAATGGAAATTTGAAAGTGAACATATGTACTACTAATCTTGCATAAATTGTATAAGCAGTTTCAAAGAAATATGTTCCGTTAATAGATGTAAAACATTTAAAATGAAATGAAACAAAGTGATGAAATGTGAAGACTAGTGCTCTGTTGGGTATATGGAGTCAACTATAAATAAGAGACAAGTAACTTATGACTGGGAATAATTCAAACTATTTGGCACTTCTATTTTTATAACTTGTATAAATAGGAAGGGATGCAATTATTAAATTCTTCTTTAATAATCCAAAATAATATTACTAAGTTGTGAATAATTAAAAGGACTTTAATGTTTACTTGAAAGACCCAATTAATTATGCCACACAGTTACAACAAATGTGCATTGATAAATTGAAAATATGCTTGATATATCAGTTTAAACAACAGAGTAATATTAAATATGGAGACAATCTGGCAATATATTCAATTAACTTAACAAACAATTGATACCAACATAGAGCCACTAAATCAGAGATTTTCCATTAACTTCATCAAAAATTTTACACGTGCATCTTGTTCCTTTATGATGTAAATATTGTATCAATCCCTATTCTCCTAGTTCTTCTATCTACTCTTATCTTAAAAATTATATTCTTGGTCCTAGTCTCTCTTATTTATAGGAGAGGTAACAAGCTTCAAACCAAAAGACATGATGTTTGATAGCAAAACTTAACTAACATGTAAAATATAACTAAAACAATTAA
Source organism: Sequoia sempervirens (assembly GCA_007258455.2). NCBI lineage: Eukaryota > Viridiplantae > Streptophyta > Pinopsida > Cupressales > Cupressaceae > Sequoia > Sequoia sempervirens. The sequence continues at coordinate 191,096,582 of VDFB02000017.1, forward strand.
CAAGTAACACATGACAATTTTGTTAATCTTTAAGTAAAAGCTCGAGTCACCAAAGACTTGTGCAAAGATTTTGCTTTATGATAATCATCATTGATAGTGATTAATCTTCATCTGAACCAAGGTATTTATCCTACCACTTGTATTCCTATGCAAGAGTGAAGTTTGACAGGTAGCTTTTCCATTTGCTATCAAGTAAGTTTTTGGCATCTACAATGAACTTTGTATAACCATTATCCAATGCAATAATTCCATCAAGAAGAACATGAAATTTTTCTAGATTGATATTACCATGTGAACCTTGTATATGTGTCAAACATTGTGGAACCATTTGATCAAATTCATTTCTCCATTCATCCACATCCTTGAGTTGACCATCACCTTTAATGATTAGAGGGCTAAAACTGTGTTTTATTGAATCAAATGAATTCCTTTTGTTTTCTACCTTCTTCTTCATATCAATCAAATACTTATGCTCATCAATGATTCTGTTTACCATTTCTTGAGTAGGTTTTAACCTTAGGGGTGCATCAAGATCTATTTGTGCGGCTTTACACAAAGTGGTTAAGATATGGTAAGTTGGCTGCCATCTTTTTTGTAATTCCTCTAAGATAGGGGAATTAGTATTTATCTATTCCAGAGCTTTTACCAAATGACTAAATCCCTCGTGAGCTCCACTTATTTTATATTTTCAAACTTCAACTTTGTGTTTCAGTATTTCCTCCAAGGTGCTCAAGATGTTTTGTTTGATATCATCCATATTATGATTCTTTAGTTTCTCAACCTCTTCTTTCAATTGCTGAATTTGTGGATCTTCAATTGAAGCAAGTTGATGATATACAACCATTTCATACCCCTTTACATCTATGGCTTGTTGAAATTTTTGTTTCAATTCTAAATTTTCAATGAATAACTTATATATATCCTCATTTGATAGTTTGAGTCTTTTCTCATAATCTGTCATCTTCTTTTCCATGTTTTGCACTACATATCTTGTAAACATTGTTGAATGCATTGTCATGGTTGTTTCTTTTGTGGGAGTATTGTCCTTCATACTTCTAACTAGATCAAACCCTCTCATTTCCCATACCACATCTAGAAGCCTATGCTTCCATGTGCTTTTTTGTTTCATCCATAAGGTAGGGGTCTAGGTGGTTGGATTATATCATGTCCCTAATACTCCTTCTGAATCAAATTTTGCAGCCAATTTGGGATCATCTTGGGGTCTGATTTGATCCAATAGAAACACTTTGGAGAGCTCCATTCCTAGTATAATGAGCATGTTACTTTTCAACACTAACTACCTTGCTTCTTTAGGAGTAATATATACATTGGCAATATTTAACTCTGCCATTTTTTGTGTATGCACTTCTGCATTTTTTGAATCATCAACTCCAATGATGTTAATTTTTAGTTTTTCATCAAATATTTGAAGACCCTAGTATGGATAAAGTCATCATCCTCCATGAATCTCATGGAAGCAATAATTCTTTCATCATCCTACATTTCATCAATAGCCTCCTCCAATATTCTCATCTTGGGATCATGAGTCTCAAGGATTTTTTGTTTCTCTGCAGCCTCTTTCATCTTAGCAAAAGTTAATACTACCTCTTGTTCTTCATCACTTGACTCATAGTCCACTAGTGACCAAATATTTTGTTTCTTGGAAGGAGGCTCATCTATTTGAGATGGAGGAGATGGATGAATTGGTGATGAAGGTGGTGTATGTGATGTAGAGGTTGTGGATGCTGGAGGCTGGGGTGTAGGAAGTGGGGCTGATTTCTCTTCTTAAGCCTTTATAGATGATTCATCAAATTTACCAATGACTAATTGCATTCTTTTCAACAAATCTAGCTCCTGATAAAAAACCCCTTGAACTTCTTATCTTTTCCTCCCTCTTGATCCTGCCATTTCATCATCATTAACCATCTTTTCCTTCTTTCAAACACATCTGCAAAATAGACTGGAGGTTTCTTATTACACCCTCTTCTGGATCAAATTCATATGTTATTGCCCTCTTTGTGAGTAGGGTTCTTTCGATATTCTTGATGTGGCCTTCTAGATCACAAATTCTCTCTTTCCCTAATTTGAGAGAAAAAATAGCTTTTATATATCTCTGCAATTCCTACAACATATATGATGTAATTGAAAATTCTTCAAATACTATCAAATTAGGTAGAAATGTGCCTTTTTCTGATTTTTCATCAAGGCATGCTGCATCCAGAGCATTTGCCACATAAATTCTAAAAAAAATACTCTACTAGGCACAAATTTTGGTAAAATATGAGGGGCCTGATCATAACCATACACCTTGATGATGGTGTGTTGTGGCATCAAAAACCAGTAAGCATAATTATGTGTAAAACCTTGATCCAATTTGTATTACAGGGGTCTCAAGACATCCATTAGGGATTGTGGTAATCTTGGTGTAGGAAAACCAAGCTGAGCAATTAGTCCGATGAAAAAATCATCCCTAAATACAACGTAATCACTTTCATTGCATTTACTATCCCAAATATAACACCAATTTTGAACTAGGAGCATAACTCCATTCTCATGTGTTTTCAATTTCATCCTCTTTGTCCATTTTGTTTCATTTTGAGATAGAATCAAATGATATAATAAGGAGTACTTTCTAAAAGTTTCCTTGGCTTCCCTAACCTATAACAAACAATCATGAATTTGTTCCTCAATGAATGAACAAAATAAAACTCCAAGTTCAATTGATGATGTTACATAATCATGGCCATTATCATCAACCCTATCGACATATTCTCCTCTACATCAACTCCAATAATTTGACATAATTTATGGTAGGTATTTTTGAAATATGTTTGAAAGTCAACACTAGAAAGGGTTCAAGTCTTGAAGAGTAAATGGGAAAGACTTTGTTTTTGTCACCCCTTTTCATGTGTAAGGGGAGTTCATCAATTCTATAGGTCCTTTTCAACCTTCTATATTCTTTCTCCAGCTTCCCCAAGTCAATTTTAGTGACAACTTTCCTATTTAGGTCAAAACACCTAATTATAGCTTCCCTCGAGATATCTACTAGACATTGACCATCTAGAAGTTTGACCATTTTTTATGGGGCATGATATCTATTGGTCAAGCCTCTGATTAGCTTGACATCAACAAAGATATTAGGAACAACTAATTTTCCTATGTCAAAAGTCCATGGGTTTGACACTGGAACCCTTTCATCTTTGTTCCTATAAAAAATACCAATATAAATTCCACCCAGACTATGGAATTATTAGGTCCCTACACCCATGGGATAAATCCCTAAAGACTTTCCTAGAACCCTTATCTACTAAACCAAGTAATAGGGCAAGTAATGGTGACTGCAATGAAATTCTACTAGATTTTTCTTACTTTTTAGTTCCTACCTCTGATTTTTTTTGGCGTCATTGTTTAAATTTCAATGAATGATAAATAGACTTACCTAAAAATTTTCTCACTCTGTACAATTCTTCCACTATCGTACTTTGAGCTCTCATGTATTCAACTTCTGCTAGCACGAGTGCATGAATTCTTAATTTTCCTTATTAAATTTTGATATCATACCACATTAATTTCATATCTTAAGTTCGTCATCATTCAAATCTTTTATACCAAGCTGAATTTCATACTTCAATGTTTATTGATGTGACTGGCCTTCATTTAATGCTCCAACAGTAGATTGCCACACTACTGAATGAAAATTTTCATCCCCTTGCAATATAGTAGATCCTCCTTATCTCTATTCTTGTTTCACCACTCTATCGCTGACTCCATTCAAGCCCTCCATGGTATGGGGATGCATTATTACCTCTATTCTTAGCTTACCACTCTATCATGGGCTTCATTTCAACCCTCACAGTATAGTGGTTCCCTCTATTAGTATTAATCATGGCCCTGCTCTACCACAGGAAAGACATCAACCTTCCATAGTATAGCAGTATATAGTGTATTACTTCCTTTACGCACTGTGTTACCATGAGTTGGTTTATTGGAGGCTATGGTAAGGGGGTAAAAGGAAATTTTGACCTTGTGGATGGTAAAAACATGGTTTTAAGGAAAACAATTTGATTTCATATGAAAGGACCATTAGAATTTTGAATGAAAATTATAGTTCCAACACACGTAGGCCATTCCTGCAATGTTTTTATTAGTGAAGCTTGCTAGTTGTTGTGTTGATATATTGTATCCTGCCAATATAAACATAAAACATGATCAGGGTGACATAGATACTGCTTGGATGATATGTTATATCTCTTCAATTTGAAATGTGTGAACAATGGGTCTTGGATACATATAGTTCAAAGGTTTCTTACGAAAGATAATAAGATCATTGGTAGTGGGATGTTAGATTTTTAGGCACATCAATTATAAATTATGATTGTATACCATGGTAATTAAATAATTATACATCGTTTGTGAATTTCAATTTTTTTTTATACAGTTGGTCGAGAGTGGGATGCACTACATTTGTACATCACAAAAAATCTTGATTGGATGATGGTATGGATTGAACAATGTCAACAATATGGTCATGCATTAACATGGGAAGGTGTGGCTTCATTGATTAAAGAAGCTCATTGTAATGGAGATTCCAATGTTACACTAAGGGAAATTGATTTAGTATATAGTTTAAGAGATAAAAAAGTATGTATAAATATATTAATCACTCATATTAATTATTTTCAATTATATTGAAGTCGATAATATGTTGATTTTTTTTTCTTTGCATACATTCAGCCAAGAATAAATATGTTTATCAACTAATGATGCAATATTTTTTACATGTTTAACATATTGCAGGTGAAACACCACAAGGCTATGTGCTGCAATCGTCATAAATTTCAAATCAAAAATTTAGATGACACAAAGAAAACTTGTGATTCTGGGATAACTACAGTCTTTTAGGTGACTAATGTTTCATCTAGAAGCGACATACATCCAAAAGTCTTAGAAAACTGATACTATGGGATTTTGGATGATATAATTGAGTGTGAATTTAAGTCCTTCAATTTATTTTTGTTCTTTGTCCAATGGTACAACCTACAATTGAATGAAAATGATCTTGAGAAAACTGTTATTGAACATGATAATGGATTTACCATGGTTAATACAAGGTCAATTGAGAGAGCTAGAAATGACCCCTATGCTCTTCCAAGCCAATGTGAGTAGGTATTTTACTTAGAGGTTCTAGGTAAACCAGATTGGTCATTTTTTGTTAGACATGATCCAAGAGGAAGGCCAGTAAAGTATAATGTGGTGGAAGAAGAAGATACCAAAGATCTAGAAGATGATGTAGATGATGATCAAGATCAAGAGTTAGTTCATGATGTTCCTAACAAAGATGTTGAAGAAGAGGAACTAGATCATGATGATGTAGGAGTTAATGTTCATGAAGATGATATTTGTGTGGATGATGATATTATCGAAACTGATATCAATGACGGCGATAACAATATGACCAATCCTTACAATGTTGAATCTGGATTGGATGATACAGACAAAGAGTTGGATGAAGAATAAGATCAATGACATTGAAATGTGTGAGTTATGTGATTATATTATCTATTTGATATTGATTTCTTGATAGAATTATATTTGACTTATATGGCTACATAATTAATTCATGATGTTACAACTATTGTAGCTCTCCTATAAATTTCCATATGATCAAATCCTAATTACTCTACAACTATTTATGAGTATATATTATTTGATCATATCTTTGGTTATTTCATTCCCAAAAAATTAGTGTTTCCTCATGTTGACCCCGCATAGTGACATGTGAATGGGCCCAAAGTTAATTTTTTTTCAATTTGTTCTTGTATGGAGTGAAACTTGACATGGTTAGCCTAGAAGCATGCATTGACAATATCAGAGGGTTTCGAGACACAAACATGAGGTCATGCATGTTATGAAAGTGTATGGTAATCCTACTTATAGTGGAAGTTCACATGATAAGCTAGCCAATCAAACTATATTGGAGGATAAACCCACCTATGGAATCAATTTAAGAGGTAATGGATGCCTCTTAGTGGAATTTTGAGTCTTTGACTAATCCATAATGCTAAAATTCGATATAGTGTTCTTCCCTTGGTGTTATATTTATCTCTAAAATTTCCCATACTTAACCATTTCGTCATCCCTTTTCCTAAGCTATTTGTATCATAATATAAACTTAGTCCAATTTCACATTAGCCCCTTAGGTAATTATCCATTTCCTCCAAGATGAATGGAACCTTTTGTACCAATGCATCTATGTTTTCCTACCCTAATGGATCAAGCTTGGACATCACCTTAACAATATTCTTTATGTCATAGCATATCTCCAAAGTTCCTTTGGCATGCTTTAGATGTGTCAATATTAACTATATTGAATATATTAATTTTAAAGTCTCTTAGCATATTCCATGACAAGAAAATGACTCATTTGGATTAAGGAGTACTTTCCTAAACCATTCTTTCATATTCAACAATGCCTTCTCACACCCACATCATAATTAATATCCATGTTACTTGTAATGAGTGTTTTAAACCAACAATCAATGGATCATGGGATAGAAGAAAAATCATTATGCACAAGGATACAAATAAAAGAGACTGAAAGAATCAATTCACTAGATATGCTCCCCATTACTGTAATAGACCAATGTAAAAAAATAAGTCATAACAAGAATAGGACCAAAAAAAAAAGGAAAAGAAATCTTGTAGGCTACATTAATAATACATTGATTTCAAGCATTTCTTCCATGATTTTTAAATGACAAAATATTAGATAGCTCAATCTTTAGTCAAGTATTATTTCAATCACTGATTCTTAGACATCAATCATGATTAAACATCACATATCATAAGCCTTTTTAACAATCACTAGGACTATAGATAATATTCAATCATGTCATAGGAAATAAATCATCAAAAATTATAAAGAAATAGAAAACTAGCTATATAAGCTCAACAAGCCACCATACAAAAATTATATTTTGTAGAAAATAAAATAAACTATATGTTGACATAGCATATATATTTTGTATATAAATTATATGTTGACTTAGCATATATATAAACTATATATTTGGAATTTTGGCCCCGTGCACACAGGAGCATGACATAGCATACTACACTGAGAACCACTACATCCAGGCCCTAAGTGGAGAGTGGTGAGACTTCATTGGATGAGTGTTGCAAGGCCATTGAGTTGAGGATGAAAGCTAGGAACCATTTGGTAGGAGGAAAGCCAGAGCGAGATGTGAGGGAACTCGGAAAGGGAAAATCGACCAAGCGACAATGACTGTAAGTGATTTTTCCCCCACATTTAGAAATCTTGTTGCATGTATAGTGATTTAGACTTTTTTTGTTCCCATTGAGGTGTTGCATGCTATATTTAGGTCAATTAGAGCCAATGTCTGATTGAAAAACTCAAGTACTACCTAGTACTAGTGACTAGTTAGTTTGAAAAACCAAGCTTTGAGATGTTCAATCAGTTGAGTGGCCATTTTTGGCTTGTGAACTACAATTTTTTATTTTTCTTAGCATTATTTTTCTACTATAAGATTGAAAGGAATTCCCATCACATAACAACACACAAAGTTCACTAGGGTTTAGATTTCTAAACTTCAATGAAAAACATTTACATATTGAGGTCCACAATGATGAAAGGGACTAAAAACAATACATGGTCTATGAGTGCAATGAAAAATGCCTAGTGCCTGTCCATAAGAGAGTGTATAGAAGTACATGATGCAAAGTCAGAGGAGGGAAAAAACTCAAAAAATCTCATTTGACAACTCACAAACAATCTTGAACTTTACTTCTTTTGACACACTTATTCAACTATACTTCCCTTCACAAAACTCAACTCATACACTCAAATTTTGATTTAGAGTTACAAATTATTACCAGACCTTCAAACACCTTAGTCAAATTCATCTTGATCAAAACAAACAATTACCCAGTCTACCCTTTCATTTTACCATTAACTCTCTTTATGACTATCCCGAACTTCACAATTTCAACTCAACATAAAGTAATCTAACCCAAAACAATATTTAAGATAATATAGACCACATAGTTTCCATTCCATTTCACTTCAAACAAATGTAAACCATCTCTCATCCTTTATTCTTGACAATTTAACAAAATCGTATATTGTACTTTCATTTTAGTCTCCAAATAGGTCTATTATTAGACAGATCAGTCAAAGCAATGGACATTTTAAATTCATGCTTACACCAAACCTTATATCAAATGAGATCAAATTATACTTGGTAATCTCTTAACCAAAACAACCAATAACTCACACTTAATCATGAAAATCCCTTCAAGTTCTTACTATCATTGGTTCCTTCATACCCTGTTTGTAACACTTGTAGGTCTTCCAACCTATATGTCATGGATTCATTCACAATCTAAGAACTATTACACAAGTCTATCAACACTTTTCAATGCACTCCTTGCAGATCTAAAACATATTCAAAACAGGTATCAAAACTTTTACAACACAAGCTTCAAATATTGTTGTCTCAGACTGATTTAGGCCTAATTAGCCATGATTTGCATAAGGGTTTGTTGCTTTACTAACTCCTGACCAAAGTACATTTTTCTAGAGTTTGGGACATGTTTAATTTTACTAGTATATTCACTTCAAAGCATCAAAGTCCATTTACAAAGTATTTTCATAAAACCCTAAGGGCTTAACCTCCATAATTCTCTGTTCACATACTGTACACATAGTTTTTTAGTCAAGAAACTTCATTTCATCACATACTATCTTTATGACTTTTCCCTAAATCCACTGAAACATGAAATATCATTCATAGTAGGATAATCTCACAAGAAACCAGAAGATTCCACCAATTAATAAAGGAGAAACATAATTATTTTTGTCTCTGCTTATCCTAACTGAGGGTTTTAGCAGTCTAAAGTAAATCCACAATAACTCACACAAATCTTAACTAAAATGCATGAACTTTGATGTAATGAGAAGGTGATTGAGATTATTACCATATCCAACCATTCTACCATGCCTTCAAGTCCATAAAATTCTATACAATGCCTATAAATGCAAGATTACTGAAGAAAAATGATTAAAAATTAGAGATTTTCCTTGAACTTATTCTTTATTCAACCACCCTCGAAGTTCTAAAATATACAAGAGCCTTTTTAAAGAAAAAACAACTGAAATTTAGCCTTCTAACTTCCTCTAACCAACCTTAATGACTCTTCATCTTTTTATATTTCCTTTTTGATTAAGTTAACATCTTTTTACATTGTTTTCATTTTTGCACTTTTGGACATAATAAACACCAAATGACCTCAACATGACCTCAAATATATGAAACATGACTCTAATAACATGATTCACAAACTAGGAACAATAAAATTGAATCAATTTTCAAAACATTGCTTCATAGAGGCCTAATTATTCCAAGGTGCTCTTGCACTTGTACAAGACATGAAAAAAGACAAAGATCCATTAAAAATTTATGAATATTTCATTGACTCAACCAAACCATCAAAATAATAGTACAAATTCTAGCACTAGGGAAAGCCCAAAAGAGAACACTAATGAAAGTGAAATTTTTTTTTTCAAGTTCTACAAGAGTATAAATGGTTTGAAGATGCTATGGGTGTATGGAAAATGGTGAAGGAATGTTGGATAGGGAGGGACCCAATTAACCTCTTTAACTAGATTCTTAAGAAAGAAAGAAACATTGATAAATTTTGGGGTTCTTCTGAGTAGGGCCTATCTTTTATTATTTTATTTGAGGTACCCAAAAAACATAGGGAAAGAAACCTATGGAGCTTAATCATTAAAGGAAAGGTGTCTATCCATTTAGAAATAGACTTAAAGGATGGTTGCATGAGGGGCTATTTCACATCAAAGGTGGTCCAAAAAATTTCATAGACTAACTAACCAGACACTAGTACTACCTCAAAGGGACTATTTTCTTTGAGGAAGGTGGTCCAAAAATTTTCATAGACAAGTACAAAAAGTAATAGCAACCTTCCTCCAACTAGCCCAATCAACCTCCAAGAAACAAGACAATGGATCCTCTAGATTTTCCAAAAACCCAAGGCTTCAAAACACAAGGTTAGTGACCCTACAAACCATTCCCATGCTTACCAAGTGATCTTTGATCATAAGACCCTTACAAGGTTTATTGATACATTCAAAACTATTGTTACCTCCACATGCATTTGACTAGTAGTGACAACCTTGATTTTTAATCCTCTAACCCCATACCTTGGGATCACATCACCATGAAAGAGCTTCATCCAACATCCTTATGAGTGTAGGTACCACCAAATAGCTATTTTTCAGATATTTCTTGCTCGAGCGAGGGAAATTCAAGAAGAGAAGAGGAAAGAGAGACATGTAGTAGGCCTAAAAGAGGGATATCAACTAGAGGTCAAAAGATTAGAAGAAAATTCCATAAATGCATGGAATTTTTTCTTGTTGAATGGGGGTCATGTTCTTATGATGATGAGAGAATAGGTGACATCGAGGTGCCCATGACTTACAAACATCTATGGAAACAATGGGTACCCAAGGAACTTCCTAAAATAAACACTGATTTTTGTGTCAACAAGAGGATATATCACATAGCACCATTATCATTACATGGGGAGCCTATTTGCATGGATGGAATAAATGTCTATTATGATAAAGTTACTGAATTGATGGAGTATGTTAAACCCTATTATAGTTACAAAGATTGGATGTAGGTAGTTCGATATACATGAAGTATGCGTAGGCATGCACTGTCAGCAAATTATATAGAACTAAAAGATAATGATTAGAATAAAGGAGTGGCTATGTATATTGATGGAAGGACAAAATTAACAAGGAATATTATAGGGTTTATAAATAGTACACAACCTGGGTCAACAAATAAGCAACCCAATTGCATATTTGAGGCGTGTGAGGGAAACTGTGTATTCATATGTGTGATAAAATTAGTAACTATAGGGGAATAGTTGCTAATTGATTACAATTTTAATTGCATAAATACAAACATAGTTACTACATATGGGGGTGGTACGTACTATATACCATTTTACCCAACCTCTAATTAATGACTCTAATATACCATTTTATTATTATGTTTGTTTTCATAAGTCTATTGGTTTCATTTCAATAATGTTTTTTTATATTTAATTTTTTTCACAACAGGACATTGTTTGAAAGGGGAAGGCTTCGGCCTAGAGCATAGATCATGATGCATCTTCATGCGCTTCTACCCGATAGGTTTACCTCATTGTAATTGTATAAATTAGATATGAGAAAAATGTTTTATTATTATGTTTTTTTCATAAGTTTATTGGGTTAATTTTGATAATGTTTTTAATATTCTTGTTGCAATCGGATGATCAGGGAAAGGCACCAATAGTAGAGGAGAGCATCCATAGGGAGGTGCAGTCACTATTATGTGATGATGGCATCACATATTCCCCAAACCCTCTGGATATGATAAGGAAGACTCAAAAAAAATACAATGAAGAAATCCTTAGTTGTTATTCATAGTGCCTTAAATACATGAGATAAGAGAAAGGGTTAAAAAATTGATTGAGAGGAGCATGGAACTTGCAAGTAAGTTGTCATGAGATATTTAATTATAACATAAGTTCATTCATGGTTTTATATTTTGTACTCTTTTATGTCATGAACATAAATATGTGTTGTTTTTACAAGATTTTTTGCATCCTCATGATGCCACTAGCCATGATCAGGGTATTCTAGGTGTTGCCTAGGGAGTAGGGGTTGGTACAAGTGTTGATCCTAATATTCTTGTGCATACATCACATCATCCAACCCCATCATTTGTGGCTATATTGTTGACTAAAATTTTGGCAACATATAGCATGTAGGCATCAGGTAGTGCACCCTATGGAAGACAACACATGCCAGAACATGCATCAGGACATGTACCTGGGGATGCAGAGGCCACTAGTATTGGTGATTTTTTAGTAGAATTTCCTAGATCTTTTCATATTACTAGTACAGGAACATTGTCGATCACATTTTTGGTGACCGAGGATTTCATTCCCATAAAGATAGAGAAGGTCCCAGGAACTTTAAATTTTTTTAATTATTATTATATAGAATCCAATTGAAATTTACTTATTTATCACTTTTTTTAGACTAATGACCCCATGATCATTTTGTAGGAAATGATGTTTTTTATAAACATCTAAATGATATCACATTGGAGATCTTTGGGCCCACCATGCGTACATGATGGAATGCCCAAAATCAATATTTAAAAGATGAACTCATTAATCATTTAGTTGTATTGTTTGGTAATAACACATTCAATCGAACCAATGTCCTTAAGAAAGTTGGTACCTATCTAAAGTATGTGAGGGAACAATATAGGTCACATTTAGAAAAGAAAAAAAAGTACAAGCATCCCCCCATGATTCTAGAGAGGGAGTGGGAGGACCTAGTGTATGATGGAAAGGAGAAGGTTGAAAAGACAAAAGAAAAGACACCACCGGGCCAAGAAAGGTATGTGATACTATCAACAATGTTATTATATACTAATTACTCTTTCTTTTTACATAATCTAACATATTTCAAACTTTTCAAGCTTCTCGACACATCTAAGGAAACAAAGGAAACACTAGAAAAACATAGGTAGCACAAACTTGGCTCTAGTGGTTATATGAAATTAGTTGCATGAATTCTAAGTATCAATAAATGAAATATTGCATCAAAATATTAAATTGCAAACAATTTTTTTTTTATCACACCATAGAAGAAAAATTCAAAATCCTATCCAAAAACGCAGTGCTTTGAATTCAACAGAGTGCCCAAAGAAGAGGACCTAAATATTTCCTTCTAGCAAGGCTATGGAGCCATGGTTGAATGCCTAAGAATCTTAACTGGGAAAACACAAGCTTCTACTACATCCAACAAGCAAGTAAATAAACTCAACAAAGTTTATTTAAAATTGAATACTTGTGCAATCTATTCAATATTAATTTCCACCATAACATAATTATGTGCCTATTTTTTTTAAACAAGAAAGCAATGATAATATTGCACATGACATTAGAATGCAGCCTGGTGAGGGTAGAGCAAAACTTGCATATGAAGGTCATGGTGTGCATCACGGTACTGGATATATTCATGTGTTATACAAAACATAGTATGGATTAATACAATTAAGCATCTTTAATTACAATTGTTGTATTAATTAATGTAACCTTTTGTGTTTCAGCTATAGAACATGTAGAGTGTGATCAACATGTTGAGCATGATTAGGCTAGACAAGATCAGGAACATGATGTGGTCCCATCAGGTAAAGAGGACCACTCTAATGTTCTTATAAACATATTTAATTGAAATTGGTGTATTAATTAATGTAACCTTTCATGTTTCAACTCCAGAGGATATAGAGGGTGTTCAACATGTTGAGCATGAGGCTATAAGACAAGATTAGGAACATGATGTGGCCCCATCAGGTAAAGAGCACCACTCTAATGTTCTTTTAATTAATGAAATACTTGTAACAATAATAATAGAACATATCAATTTAACATTTCTTTGTTATTGCAGTAGACCCCCCTAAAACAACCTCCACGTTGTGAGTACATGACTAGGCATACATTAAGATCACAAGCAAAGGGAAGAATAGCTGAAGGGGGGACAAATGATTTAGAAAATGATACTCCAGTTCTTCTTCTTTTAGCTACAAGAAAGAAACAAAAAAAAGTGATTGTAATCATATTATGACAACCATATTTTTGATAAAATGTAAAAAGTGAAAGATGAATGTTATATGTTAATGAATGAATGTGAATATGTTAATGAATGAATGGTATATGTTAATGAATTAATGTTATATTTTATTAATGGATGAATGAATGATTAATGTTATATGATCAGTATGGGGAATTGAGAGTGATGTGTGGGGGGGGGGGGGTTAGGGCCAAATGAGCTTCCATCGTCAAGTGGTTGGCCCTGTTAAGTAGAGAATATTAAACTATTCTTGAAACAAAGAGAATATCAATAAGGTAATGTACTTTCCAATATTTCATTATCTTGAACTTTTAAGCTTATGTGATTTTCATTAGTTCTCTTTGCTTCAATATGTTACCCTAGATGACAACTTTTGTAGGGGAAGCTATCCATGGATGGATCCTGCATCTCAAAATATACAAGTTTGGATTAGAAAAGCTTGGGATGTACTCATGTAGTGTAGAAACAAAAGAGAAGAGCCCAACCATTTCAGAAAAAGAATTGGCTTGAGACTAGTACATGGTTCAAACTAGGTCTAGGTATCAGGGGTCTAAGACAGAGCCCTGTAACACATCTGGTATTAAATCATTAAACATATAGATATTGTAATTATGTGGTTAATGCTAAAATCATCCAGAATTCACTATGTGATTAGTAGTTAGTGATGATGTCATGCCATTTTTTGGTAGGTTATTGATTATGCAGTTGCTCCCAATAATCATCTCTAGTTTCTTACATGCCATTTGATCCACATGAGGGGCACCTTTCAATCTAGGTAGCAATTTTATAGATGATTCTCTTATTTAGTGACTAATGGAATAATTGAGTGGATGGATTGCTCGTAGTAATCACCTTTCATGTTCTTCATGCACTGATGATAAAATAATTTCATTGGATAGAATTAATATAGTTATGTATTATATGTTGTTGGTTTGGTTTTTCGTTTGGGTTTAACTGTTATTTTTATTCGCCCGGGTATCATATGAGAAAGCACACATAGTTTGCAAGAGATCCATCACAAAAGTGAGCTTTTCTCTCTCTCTCTCTCTCACACACACACACACTCACTCACTCACTCACTTTCTCACTCTTACACACAAAACTGACAAAAAATAGAATGTATTGTTTGTAAATCATTAGTTGTGGATTTAATTTCTATTTGAAATCAATTGTAAGCAGTTGGGATTCATACATTTTGGGAATAATACTTGTTTTGATTCATGATCTTGGTGTATAGTTTAGTGATGGCATAAGCATACTTTTATGTTGTCTTTACACTAAATTTTTCTTGTAAAATGTTAAGAACATATTTTACTTTATTCCACTATGAGAGAAGGTGACTATTAGAGTTTTTCCCAAGGAGTTCTTCACATATTTGAAATTTTACCATAAGTATTCCATTTTTTCATTCACACCTGTCTCAAATATTAAAACCATAAGTCTTCCACTATCCATATGTGTGCACAGGGATCAAGAACATGAAGTTGTGATGTTGTTACAAGGCTAAAATCTGAGTTTTCCCTTTCAAAAATGGAGGTTTCAAGCAAGGTTTTGAAGAAATATCATGTGCATGGGTTAGAAGATGATTCCAAATTCTTTTGCAGATGTATTGTGACATGTTTCAACTATTGGCTGAAGGTTTTGAGGTTTGTATGTATCTTATACAAGAAACCCTCACTAGTTTTGTGCTCTTCACCCTAGAATCAAGTGTTTAATAGTATAGTCAATTTCTAAGCTTTTCAATCTTTAAAAGTGATAAAATTATGATTTTTCTAGTGTAAATAAATACTATTTGTGGTTGGTAAGGGATTTGGAGTAATCTAAAAGGGGTCTCCTTTGTAACAAAGGCCTAAACTAGTAGTTCTTTTTAGTGTTCTATCTGAGAATCTAATAATTTCTTTAAGGAAGACTATTGTAGGCTTTTGTTATGTTATTATGTATGGGGAAGGGTCTTTGAACATGACTTTGGATCTTGGAGTTTGAATTTAATTTGAGAGCTTTACCCACTTTAGGGTATGAAGTTCTAAAGGACAAATAGTGTTTTGATTTCATGGATATATGAAATATGATGAAATCATGATTATGAATGTTTGAATACTAACCTATTGAAGTTGTTAAGGTTGTTTCAATGTTTGGACAAGGAGTGGAAGGAAGATTTTTATAGTATGGTGATTTGGACTTGTGATTTCTATATGCTTTAATGGTGTTTATATATTGGGACAGTCATGTGATTGATGGAAATTGTTATGGATAGTGCTTGTAAGTGTGATATTAAGATGTTTACAATGATTTAAGGGTCCAACAAGGGTACATATTTAATTGTTCTTTTCCCTTGATAATAAAAAAAATTGAAATAGATAAAACCCATACACATAACCATGTTATGGAGGGAAGATGTTTGAATTCATATTTAAAAAAAAATTGTAGGGTTTCATCGCAATTTTGACAAACATAGCCTGGCGAACCACAAAAATTTGTGACAAGGTTGTTGTACACATGGCATAGTTTTCATTGTAATGGAAATTATGGTTTTCTCAACCTCATTAGAAAATGGACGAACGTTAGGTGTTTTTTTGATGATTTCAAATGGGTGTTCTGCAACATTTTATGATTTTTTGAATTGATAGATGGATGAAGTTATGTTGATTTTGTGATGGAAACTGCCAACATTTTCCATGGTGCTAACCGACGATGTTGGGTTGTGGTTTTAGTGTATAAAAATTGGTCATTAAAGTGATGAAAACACAACATAATTTAAATTAGTGTTACATTAGTAAGTCGACAATATTTTTTCAATATGTCACCAAAAATTTGTTAGAATTTGTAGTAAAATACAGTAGTGAGGAGCATCAGGTCCTCCTGCAAGAAGGGATAAGGAAGAATCCCCAACAAGGTCTTCTTCACTGAGCTCTTCTAGAGCTAGGGTCAGTGATTTCATGAAGATCATTGATAGGGTCAGGGCCTCATTCACAAAATTAAACATGCACCCCAGAGGAGTGCCATTCCTAATTTGAGTGAAAGGGATAGGTTGTGTTTGAGGTTCACTATTAAACTCACTGAATGACTCAAGAGTGGTGAAAAACTTAGGGGAAGCTGGAACTAATTTTGTCACCAAGACAGAACAAGTAAAAGTGGGGCTGCCTTGTTGAGAAGGTGGGGTCCTCCTACATCCTTCATTGTTAGAGGGACCATACTCCACCTCTTGTTTCATCGAACGAGATGAACTCCCCATGGACGAGGCCAAAGGCATGAAGGAAGAGGGAGAAAGAAACACAATAGATACAACCAAAGTATTAACCATATCCATGGGCTTTGGGAAAGGTTGGATATCTAGAACAAACATTAGAAGAGATGGCTCCACTGAAGGAGTGATGAACACTTGTACCTATTTAGGGTTAGGCACATTTGTACTCCCAACAAAAGCCACAAGTAGTGTAGAGTCAGACTAAAGAGAAGTACAAGGAGGGGAGGAAGAAGACACTATAGGAGGCCCTAAAGTAGGGGTGGTTGTTTCTTCCTCCTTCCTTTGTGAGGGGTCCTACTTAGCCAAAAGAGCCTTTCATCAGCGCTTGCGCTTGTGCACAAGGTAGTTTCTATGGCTCTTGGAGTTAGAGATTGGATTTTGTGAAGGAACAGAAGGTTCATACTCAACTATGGGAACATCGACCATGATCATTTTTGGCAAAGAGATAGGTTCCTACACAGGAGTAGGAGGAATAGCCAGGGGAGCTATAGGAGGAGTCATCTCGAGAGCCTCGTCAGGAAGCCTCTTCCTGCTTACTACCTTAGGAGCAGGAGCAATAGGAGGTCATGGTTCAAATTCTCTATGAGAACCTTTCTTTCTATAATATAAATAATACCATGGTTTGGGGTGTTCATTAGGGAGGTCCACAATCCTAAGCTTTGGTCTACACCAAGGAGGAATCATCTAACTTAGTGGGTAGCCTCAAGGATAGCTCATCCAATACTCTTCCCAAGAAGGGGGAGAGGAAGAGGTAGACTGAGAGGAGGTAGCCTTCTCTTTACCTTTACGAGAAGGAGAGGGAGCCAATGTGGACTTCTCCTTCCCTTTCAGGGAAGAGAGGTTAATCAATGTGGGATTCCCCTTCTCCTCCGAGGAAGAGGAGATGACCTATTATTCTATCATGGGAAGAGTCAGCTTTGGCTTCCATTTTCCCCTAGTTTTATAATTTACATAATTCTTGTAAAGTAGGTCCATTCTTGGAGGAAGCAGACTGACCAGGGAGGGCCAAAGGTGATCCAACAAATATCCACCATGGGACACCAAGGGCTGGTATCTAGTTTCATGCACTATGTGCATGACACCTTTATGGGAGAAATTTAGACACTTATGAATAATGGAGGTAATTCCATTCATGTAGGCAAGCTAGGGTATGCCTAGCTTCAACCTAAATAGATCCAACTCTAAGATAACATTGAAGATTTTGTCGATAGCCCTAGGTCCATCCAGGATGGAAAAAGTGATCAAGCCATAAGGTTTAAGGTACATACCATCATGTGTATGGATGGTAGATTTCATTTCTTCATAGTTTTCCTTTTGTAATGAATTCAATACTAATGTCTCCTCAGTGATGACATTCACATGGATCACAGGGTCTATCAAGACTCTTGTCACAACATTACCAATGACAAGAGGAGGAATGTAGAGAGGCAAAGGTTTGTTGTTTAAGGGTAAATCTTGTGATGCAAATGTAATATTCAATGAATCGGGTGCGGGTGGAATGGTGGAAGTTACTGTGACCATATTGAAATAGGCCTTGGCTTGGGTAACATAATCAATGGGATCAATGATCATGTTAGCAGAGTGTGATGGAAACATATCCGTATATATCTACAATTCACTATTAGCTTTTTCCACTAATTTGTTAGAATTTGGTTTATTCCCATTTAGATAAATGGTTCCATCCTCAATGCAGTCTTGTATCTCATGACGTAACCATATACTTCATTCGGTATCATGCCCATTGATATGATGGTACCGACAATAAGCACTCCCATCATACTAATTAGGGTATAGTTCTTTAATAGGATTAGGAGTCGGTAAAGTTATGATCTTATACTTCAACAACTTTTGTAAGAGGGAAGCATAAGATTTTGATAATGTTGTGAACTTCCAGTTGCATTTGATGCCATTTTCATTAGTAGCCGCTACTAGATTTTCAATGGCTTTACCTTTCCTATAGATTGATGTGCAATGGACTTCCCCTTAGAATGAGAGTGCGAGGAGGATCCCTCGAACTAAGCAATTGTCTGTTGGTATTCTCATAAGGTTGAACACAAGTGCACAAAAGAAGGGTATTTCACAAGGGTGAACTTCTCTTTCCAAGGTCTTTGCAAGTTCCCTATGAATACCTTCTGCACATCAAAATCAGGCAACTGATATGAGATTTGTGAAAGGAGCACTTGATAGCGCTTTATGAAATTAGTGATCTTTTCATTATCTCCTTGTTTACATTGGACAAGATCCAACAAGGGCATCTTTGGCCTAATGTTTGCTCAAAATTTTGTAAGGAATTAGTTTACTAGTTGATTGAATGAGAAAATAGAGTTGTTAGGCAAGGAAAAATACCAATTGAGTGTTGTTTCCTTGAGAGATCGGTGAAACAATTTTTCCATCAATGCATCGTGATGGAAGAAGTCAGTGCACAAAGCATTAAAGGTAGACACATGTGTCTATGGATATCCCTTACCATCAAACTTCTCAAATTTTGGGATCTCCATTCCTTGAGGAAAAGGATTGTTCAAGATGACAACTAACAATGGGATATGTTGGAAGAAAGGCTAGAAGATAGGTTGGGCAGAGGCTTGGGAAAGACTCGCCAACTAACTCTACACCTTACCCATATTATAAAAGAGAGTGTTCAAAATAGGGTCATTAGAAGATAGAGGGCCAAAGGGACCTCCTCTATAACCACCGCCAAGGCTCCTCCAAAGCCACCACTGGTGTGACCTCCACCAAGACCACCACCAGAGCTACCACCACTAGTAGGGCCTCCACTGAAACCACCACCATGACCTCCACTGGCACCACCTCCACTACCAAATCCACCACCAATACCAAAGCGTCCACCACTAGAGGTGAGAGGAAGGGTGAAGCTAAATCCCAAGGCAAATTTGTTTACTCTGATAGTTTCGGGTTGTTCAAAAGGGATGTTGATAGAAGGGACCATGTTGGCCATATAAACGGATGTGGGAGGCATCGATACTCATAACTATCCTTCACATTCTTTGAAAGTGACTCCTTGTTCGAAGCTAGGGTTGTTCAAAGGAGCGCATGCTTCAGTGAGACCAAGGAGGCTAGTCAGAAGTTCAATTCCTATTTGATCTTTACTCATCATATGTTTTAGTTCACTGACAACTTGAGTGGCTCTAGCCATCTTCAAATTTCTTTCCAAGTGCCTTTTTATGTTTTCCAATCCCTTAGTAAGGGTGGCAATGTATTATGCAGGAATTTGAATGGCCTCATGCTCATCCATTGATAATGGTGTAGGAGACATAGGGGGAGTGGGAATGTGATTAGTTTCATCAGCGAATCCCATCTCGTTCCTTGAAAACTACTCCTACATAGCCAAACTAATAGAGGAAATAGAGTAAAGGCCAATGGAGAGACCAATCGATACCTTCATCCTTTCCATCGGGAGGTATCATATACTTCTCCTAATGATATACTAAAAAGTTGTGGACTAGGTTTTGATGCTCATAAACCTTCACAACACTCAGGAATACAACAATCATAGAGTAGACGAGAGAGATATCAATGCCAACAGATGAACCAATGTTGGTTCATGTCAGGTTCACCAAAAATGTAAGAGAGGGGGACCGTCGTGTGCAATATCCCAAATCATAGAGGGTGGACATGTGAGAGTCATCCCTAACTTACCTCAACTAAGTGTAACATTAGGAAATGTGAGGTGAGAGTAACAAGGACTGTGAGGCCTCTTAGTCACTCTGCATACCTGAAACATAAGAAAGGGCTAGGTGAGCCAATTTTTAGGTCTAACACTATGCCTCAGAAAGCTCTCTATTTGAGGACAAACGTGTGGTCTCTAAATGTCCGCATGACATGCTAGTGTCTCCAAAGTGTGTTTTCATCCCTATAGCTAGACAACAGTGAAGACGAGGTCAAACCAATAAAACTAGCTAATGGCCCAACTAACTAACTAAAGGGATAGAATGATGTGATTAAGTAAATGAAGTACTCCCTAATATTATAAAGAAAATATACAAGAGTGAAGAGAGTAAGGAGTATCTCACAAGGGAATTCATTTTCCAGTTGATCCTTTGAGAAGCATGTACTCCCACACATAGAAAGAGAGGAGAATTTTGGGTGGTTGTATAGGGGTCTACCTCAGTCAGACCCCCATTTAGGTGTTCCCACCTCCATGGAAAACCAAGGAAACAAGATAAAGGAAATGACGTAGTAAAGAGCAAAGAAGCACTACAAAATAGTGTTATACTACTCAACCAAGTGATAGAGGAGAGGAGAGGGAAGCTTACCACCTCCACCAAGAGCACTCAAGGCTACTTGGCAGAGAAAATGAGAGGAACTCAAGCCTTTTCTGCAATGGTGTGGTCCCAAACTTGCTCTACCAATGTGATGGAGTGGAGCTTTTGCTAGTATGGAATGCAAGAATGTTGCTTGAATCTTGAAGTGGATGCAAAAGAGTGTGTCGAAGCTTATGGAGTGAGTGTAGAAGTTGTGTAGAAGCTAGAATGCATACATGTTGAAGGAGTGAATATGAAGAAGGAATGAAGAGAAACAGCCATATTCGGGTTGGTCAGCTATAGGGGGCATTACAACTTGACTCCCAATGAGAAGTGTAATGCCTCTATAGGTTCAGCCGTACAAATTTTCTAGGGATGTAAGTATGTCGTACGGACATCTATGCATTGCACGAGTATCCCAGACAAAAATGCATCCACCAATGCTCAAAATAGGTGCCAAGTGGGATGCAAGTAGTTGGCTTAGGTGGAATTAAGCCTCTGAACTTGGTTTTCTAAGGTGTATGAAGAAAAATAGGGGATTTGCACATGGGGTTAAAATTTGCTCTTATACACATACATATACATATATACGAATGCATATTAAAATTTAATATCAAATTCAATTAGATAACCAATAGTGTTCTAATATTGGACTGTTGAGAAATAAAAGAAGATTATGTAGGATTTGGTTTGCCATGGCAATCATGGAAATATTCGAATGTGTAGTGGCCAGTGGTAAGGCAATAATGCCTCCACAAGTGGAATGCAAAAGGAAGAGTAATATGTTGTTATCTTTTCCATTTTGGATACTGAACATGGAGGTGAAGAAATCTAGTATTTTTGAAGGAAAAAGAAAAATGTGTGGTTGTGGGGTGAGGAAAAATCAATATAAATCCTCTCAAAAAGCTCAATTTATTAGGTAGATCAATTGCATAGAAAGAAAACTCACTTTTCCTTTATGTTTATATTAATTTTTGAATGATAGCTTCCATTCTATCGATTTCATTATTTATTGTAACATGTAATCTCATTGAAATAACAACTTTGAACTAAGTTGTGTATGGTATTAACCATAGTCCTAGGTTGCTTGACCTATTGCCAGTGATATATGAGTTTTATTTTGAAGCCTTGCAGCTAGCTTTTATAGCTAGGCCAAGCCTTAGAATCTGTTCAGTATGTATGTTCCTTAGTTCACACATTTGTGCCAACCATGTTA
Source organism: Sequoia sempervirens (assembly GCA_007258455.2). Taxonomy (NCBI): domain Eukaryota; kingdom Viridiplantae; phylum Streptophyta; class Pinopsida; order Cupressales; family Cupressaceae; genus Sequoia; species Sequoia sempervirens. Next base: position 191,119,045 of record VDFB02000017.1, read on the forward strand.
TGGCTATTCAAAATCTCTAAAGCTAAATCTTTAAATTTTTATGATATTTTTAAAGAATGGAGGATTGACCATCGATCCCTTGAACAATGGTAATCACCCTATGTTTTGTTGTTTATATGTGGTGCTTTCATCATATCGACTAGGCTGATATATGGCTGGTTAAACCAAAGGCTTAAATCACATTGTTTGTAATATGATGCCACCTCTTCCAAGAGGAAGAGTGGAAAAATATTTTCTCAAATCCAATAAACCCAAGTAGGGTTCAATCTGTAAGGTTAAAGGACAAATTACCTTACTATTAAGATTCTTGCATGTCAATTTTTTTTGGGTTAATCAGCATGCCTTTATGGTCAAATTTGTACATGATATTGTTACTAGAAGAATGCACCAGACCAATATAGAAGGTCGATTAGAGTAATCTGTGAATGAATGTGTAAACTGAGAAGGCGTGATTTTTTCTAGAACTCAAAAACTTCCATGTCTTGTTAATGACTAAATACTTGTCTAAGTTTACCTCGACAATCATGACCAACTTGGATAATTCCTTACATTATTAAGATGCACAATGATTCCAAGGGATGAGAGCTGTTCAAAATCTAAATATTAGACATTCTATTTTATGCATAAGCAAGGCTACATGATTGTTAGAAAAATCTCTTGGCTTGCTTGAAAAATTGGCAAAGAGAAGTTGTATATAATATTGTTACTAGAAAACAACATTGTTTTTTTTTAGTTCAAAGGGGAACATGCCATTCTATTTAAAGAAAGCAGTGAACAATTAAATATGATATTTCCATTAGCATCTAAACAACTCGGAACAGTAACAAGAAATTGCAAATAGTGTATGTTCTATTAGAAAAATGATATTTTATGTCATTAAATGTAACTGTTTAGTTTGAAACAATATTGAAATGATGTACACAGTGAAGAATCTTTTATAAATGACACTGTTTGTTTGAATAAAGTTATCTTTGTAGCTAAAATGGCTTATTTTATAACTATTTATTAGAAAACAATACTTTTTCTATTTAAACAATGAATGTTCATATGTAAACAACTTGTTTTATAACTGTTAGTAAGAAATGGTAAATGTTCAATTTAAACAATGAATGTTCATATGTAAACAATTTTTTTTATAATTGTTTAGTAGAAAATAGTACCCGTTCTGTTTAAATAATAAATTTTCATATGTAAACAACTTGTTTTATAACTATTTAGTAGGAAATAATACCTATTCTATTTAAATAATGAATACTCTTGTGTAAACGGTCATGTTTGAATACCTGAGATGTGAAAATTCAATAAGAGTATGTGTGAAACTATTAGCATAGACTTGTTCTAACTCTTTATTTTTTATAATAGAAAGTCAAATGGAATACTATTTTAAGATTGCAATCTAAATTAATGATTATTTCAAAATGTATGGAGAAATTTTAATATTAGTAGGAACATATATGTGTATGCACATAGAATTTTTCTATGTACATACACATAATTGTGACATACCTTCTTTTATTTTTAGTACATTTTTTTAAAGGAAAATGCTTAAGTTAATAAGTAGAAAATATTCATAAGAATGAGATCACTGATTATTGAATTACTCTGTGAATCATAAATCTGATTTTTTTTTAGAGTATAAAATAGTATTCTATTCTTCTTTTGAAGGCAAATGTGGAAGAATATTTTAAATACTTGAATAGAATAGTGATACCTTAGTTGACTAGATAACCTACGGGTAGATGTTACAAGAGGGTAGATAGCTATTATGAGATGTATAGTAGAAAGTTATCTTTCGGGACGGGTGCTGAAATGGAGTTCAAAGAGTATAGGTTTTCTTTACTAGAACCTATTGTTTGTTGTTGTTGCAACTCATTTATTATGATTGTCCAAAAAATATAGTTCATTATGTATGCATGAATGAACTCTGTGATTTCAATCTCTACCATTCCTAGCATAGATCTTGCACTTTATTTTCTAACTTGTAGGTAGAAATTGCATGTTGATGTATGGGCATGCACCAAATTCCACCTTGCAAATTGTTCTCTTGCTAAACTTTCCATGTAGGTTTGGTCATTCTTCAATTCCAAAAAATATTAGGGAAGCATAACCTTCGTGGTTGGGCAGGGTATGTGCACGATCATGATGGGCCAAAAAGTGGCAATATGATGGGTATGTGGTTGACGACCTTTTTTTTACCCAGAATTGATGAAATGAAAAGGGTTTTTAAAGGGTATTCTCAACTTTCCACCAATATAAATTATGCTTTACTTTGAATTTAATAAGCAATTATTATTCATTTTCTATTCAAATTACAACTAAAGTCCTGATTGATAGATTGATTGAAAAACATCTATATCTTTCAAATGGCATCACATTTTTGAATCCAAAACATGCATCACATTCCATGCTTTGCATACTATAGGATTAAAAAAGAAAAATTGAATTTCATGAAGTTTTGACCAAGTTAAGGTGGTCAGACATACGAGTTTTTATATTTTTTAAAAGTTGTAATAAAACAATCATAATTAATTATTTACTTGGAAAAAAATTACAAAAAAATATGCATCACATTGGGACATGAGTCGTCTACTTATATCTAAAATATTATAAAAAATATTATCATTTTATTGTGGTCAAGGGTGGTCAGACAAACACCTACTTCTTATTTTGTCCCTAAATTTAAGTACTACTGCATTGAAATTTCAAATTTTCACCAAATAGATTTAAAAAAAAACAAACCTAGTAGTTTAGAAACTACATTCAATTTGCTACAAATTCTATTCTTACATATTTTTGAAATAATATAGATAACTTATTCAAATTTTTATGTCAAGTTTCCTAACTTTGATTTTTCTAATTTTTTTACCACTTAAGGGCTTGTTTTTTCCATGATGATCCTGCACATACCCGATAGTAAACCACTTCAACATGTTCTCATCCACAAGTGGAGGCAAGCATCCAAGAAGAACCATAGTTGTTCACAAGACTATTATAGTCTAAGATGTAACTTGATGTAATTCATTCTTGTAAGTATTCATGTAAAGTGTACAATGTAATGACTTTTTAGCCTTAGGATCCAAGTCAAACTTGGTATTGTAATTTTAATTTTTAAGTGAATATATGAATCTTTGAATTATTTGAAATGGACATGTGTAGCTATGATTGAGTTTAGCCACTAGTTATGTCTTTTTAATTTGGAGTATATTCATGTGTCATTTACAATAATATTAATTAATTAATAATTAGGAATGGGTCATTACATTTGGTAGCGGAGCTTAGGGTTTAACTCTAGGCCTTTTGAGTCTACCAAAGTTGACTAGGGGTAGTTAACCCTTGACCCAAAATTTGGATGTCCTGAGAATTGATCAAACTGGAATAGAATGCAGGAATGGGAAGGTCAAAGGCAGGATGAAGGAAAGGGAAAAATGTGAGAACCTCACGTTAGAATGATGTAAATGAAGGAAATGCAAAGAAAGTGGTTCAATAAAAAATTCCCAATGATGAAACTCTAGCTTAGGAACTTACACAACTCAAGCTAGAGATAGGCTTAAAGATTGAGGAGAAGCAAACACCTAAGATCAAAAATCCTTCTACAATATTAGATTGGCCTCTAGGGTGTGGACCTAATGCACCCTTATTGACTAAAGCGAAAAAGGAGAGCCTATATGCTCAACCATCCTATTCTATTAAGTTTTAAGTAAACTCAGATGATGACCCAGAGGAATGTCCTCTTTCTAATATCGAGAAATCATAATGATGTAAAAAGAATTCTATTGTAAATAAGGGTCTATTGACTCACCTTAAATATAAATAAAATCAAATAATATTTTTTTGGTGTGTTCAAGGAGAGACTCTAAAATGTGTGTATGATGCATGAATGTGTATGTCTTCTATATTGAGGAATGTATGCATAAGAAAATTATGTGATGTGGCATAAGAAATTTTATTCATAGAACCTTGTGTTGAGATGTGATAAATCTAACAGTGTTGTAGGATAAGCATGGGACAACATGGTGACCACCAAGCAAAATGGGGGTGGTAGTGGTTCCGATAATGGGTTGAACAAGAGACTGGAGCAAATTCTAGATCTTCTAAATTGGGAAGAGTCTCGCATGGATCATATTGAGCAAGAAGTATGAGTGGAAAGTGAGGACCAGGACCAAGGGAATGTAGAAGGAAATCAAGGAGATGGTGGTGCAAGGGTAGGTCTATGAAAGAAAATTAAGGAAGAGCTTTGGAAAAACATCAAAAGAGTAGCACCACCCAAGTTTGATATATGAACATGAGCTGAGGCTTGGAATATAGAAATGGAAAAATACTTTGGGATCTGTAACCTTTTTGAACAGACTAAGGTGGCATGGGCCATGTATCAACTCTTAGGTGAAGTAGCAACTTGGTGGGATAATGAGAAATTAGAATCAAATCTCTAGCCTATTGAGATCACTTAGGAACTCTTAATCCAAGCTTTTAGGAAGATATGGTTACCACAATGTTTTTTGATGAGAAAGTGATGGAATTTAAAAACTTAACCGAGGGAAATATGACCATGATTTAGTATTGGGAAAAGTTCACCAATATGTTAAAGTATGTGCCCCAATATCAGGGAGATGAATGGTTTTGTATCCAAAAATTTATAATGGTACTCAGACCTCACATAGAAGTTGAAGTGGATATGCACGAGCGTCAAACCATGAATAAAATCTTCCAAAAAGCCACCAAACATGAACAAAATTTGCAACAATTATCCAATCTTTGTAGCGATTCAAGTTCTAAGTCATGATATGGGAAGAAGAAATTTCATAAGGGAGACAAGATTCATCAACTATATAATCTCAATAGGGGAAGTGAATTGTAGGAGAAGGGTGAAGATGGTAATGGTGGAAAGAACAAGAAAGCAAACAAGGGTAAGTGTAAGGACAACCATAAGTAGAAGGGATTTAGAGAGGACAAGCCAAGAGGTCACAAAGGGCCTCATGATGGATGTTATACTTGTAGAGGTGACCATTATGCCTTGAATTTTCCTAAATAATCTAAGTCATAGAAGGAAGGAAGCTACCCATAGATGCAACATTATCAGATCCACGCTACAGTGGACAAAAAACAAGCAGAGTATCAAGCTTCGCCAATTCAGCTAACAGGTAAGCTCTATGGCCAATCTATTTCAATATTAATTGATACTAGAGCTACTGTATATTTTATTGATCCTAAAATAATATCTAAAATACCCATTAGACCTAGATACATGGAAAATTCATAGAAAGTCTAGTATGGTAGTCAAGCAGAGCAGAGGGTAGATACTTGACTCTTTTGCACCGAGTTAGAGCTTCCAACCTTTCAAACCTAAGTCAACTTGTATGTGGCACCCTTAGGATCATATGATGTAATTTTTGGAATAAATTGGTTAATTGAGCATAAGGCTATAGTGAATTGTGAGGATAAGGTGGTCAACTATTTGGATAATTAGGGAAACCCAGTTGAGGTTTGTGGAATACAAAGGCCCTTAGAGCTTAGAAAAAATTTTGTGATGCAACTCAAAAATGCTCATCAAAAGGGGTGTGCGATTTTATGTGGTGCATGTTAGTAATAATAATAGAAAGGAGTCATACTTAGATGACTATCCTATTCTCAAGGAGTTCCAAGACGTATTCCTTGATCAACTTACAAATTTTCCTCCAAGGCAGGAATTTAATTTTTCTATCCACTTGGTTCCAAGAGTTGAGCCTCAATCCAAGGAACCTTATCAGATGACCTCTACAAAAATATATGAGTTGAAGGTCCATTTAATGGAATTATTGGATAAGGTACTTATAAGACCCAGTGTGTCTCCTTAGGGAGTGCTAGTTATTTATTGAAAAAGAATGATGGAACTTTGCATCTCTGTATAGATTATCAGATGTTGAAAAAGGTTACCATCAAGAATCGGAATCCACTTTTGAGGATTGATGAGTTGTTTGACCAGATGAAAGGAGTGAAGGTGTTCTCAAAGATTGATCTTAGGACAAGGTACCATCAATTGAAGATTAAGGAAGAAGACATTCTAAAGACTACATTTAGAACATGATATGGACATTACGTGTTCATAGTGGTACCTTTCAGTTTAACTAATGAACTAGTAGCCTTTATGAACCTTATGAATAGTGTATTCAAAGCCTACTTGGATGATTTTTCCCTAAATTTTATTGACAACATTCTAGTCTACTCAAGGACTATCGAAGAGCATGATATATATTTGAGGATATTTTTTCAATGATTAAGAGAAAGTAAAATCTTTGGGAAGTTGTCCAAGTTTTCATTCTATCAAAACAAAGTGCACTATTTGGGCCATATCATTTCAATTGAAGGATTTTCCATAGACCTCGAGAAGATCAAGGCGATCATTGAATGGCTAGTGCCTCAAAATGTGTCAGAAGTTTGTAGCTTCATGGGCCTTGCAAGATACTATAGGAAGTTGTTTCAAGGGTTCTCCTAGATTGCATCTCCTATTACCTCAGTCCAAAGGAAGGGAACACAATTTGAATGGACTAAAAAATACAAGAAAGCATTCCAACTCTTGAAGGAGAGGCTCACCATAGCACCAATGTTGACTATCTTTGATCCTAATGAGAGATTCACAATAATGAAAGATGCTTTAGGAGAGGAATTTGGAGAAGTACTAATGCAAGATGGACAAGTGGTAGCATATGAATCAATAAAGTTCAAGTAGCACAAAGTGAACTACACAACTCATGATTTGGAATTGGAGGCCATAGTTCATGCCTTACAGATGTTAAGGAATTATCTTTTTGTAAAGCCATTTGAACTCAATACAGACCACTTGGGGTTGAGATACATATTTACCCATCCAAACCTTAATTTATGGCAAAGAAGGTGGTTGGAATTCCTTAGCGAGTATGACTTTTGAATTGAATATATAGAAGGAAAAGAGAACAGAGTGGTTGATGCTCTTAGTAGACGAAGGAATATGGTAGCCATGATTTCATCAAGGTATAACTTGAGACAAAAGGTAATTCAAAATTTTCCAAGGGATGAGCACTATGAGAGAGTGAAGAGTGCCCTACCAGTAAATCCATAGGATCATTGGTTCAATGGGTATGAGATTGAAATGGATGGTATTTGGAGATACCAAAGAAGAATGTATATTCCTAACTCTAGAGAGATGATGAAGTTGGTTTTAGAAGTTCACAATGCACCTTATTCTAGAAACCTTGGAGTGTCCAAGATGATAACGGAGTTGAAGACTTTGTATTTTTGGCCTAAACTCAAGAAGGATGTAGTGGAGTACGTAGCAAGATGCTTGGAGTGCCAGTGAGTCAAGGTTGAGCATGCACATCCAACTAGGTTATTGAATCCTCATGACCTACCAGAGTATAAATGGTAGGTGATTAGTATGGATTTCAGGTAGGGGTTGTTGTTGAGCAAGAATAAGTATGATGTTATCTTGATTGTGATTGATAAGTTGACTAAGGTTACACACTTCATTCCGAGAAACCTTAAGGATGGATTGTTGACCCTAGCTAATAAATTTGTCCATGAGATCTATTTGCATGGAGTGCCAGAGTTTATCATTTTTGATAGGGACAAACGGATGAACACATGGTTTTGGATGACCTTTAATGCGACATTGGGGACTAAACTCAATTTTATCCCAGCTTATCATCCTCAAACTAACGAGAAAACATAGAGGGTAAATCAGTAAGTCAAATACTTCCTCCAAACATATTATATGGACTGATAGTATAGGTGGGAAGAATATTTTCCTTTGGTAGAGTTTTCTTTCAAAAAATCCTATCATACATCCTTAGGCATGGGACCATTGGAAGTCTTGTATGGGTGGAAGTGTCATACTCCCATCAGTTGGGATAAGTTGGAGGACAAGATCATAGTAAGCCTTGAAATGCTTAAGGAAATGGAAGAAAAAATGAGGGTCATTAAGAGGGGATAGAAGGAGGCAGTAGAACAACATAAGATTTATGCCGACAAGAACCAAACTCTTAGATAGTTCATAATAAGGACCATTTTTTTCCTAAGAGTTAAACCTCATAAAAACTCTATTTATTTTGGAAATTCTTCCAAGTTTTCCCCAAGGTATGTGGGACCATTTGAAGTCTTGGAAGTGATTAACCCAGTTGCTTATATACTATCTCTACCACCTGCTCTAGCTTGAATTCATATGTAACATCCTACCACGAAACCCTAGAGAACAACACATCTAAAAAAGAACAAAGATGGAACAATTTTTTTTAAAAGAGAAACAACAATGATGTACACAATATATCATAACATAAAACCTAATCCTAAGTCCTATAAGGTTCCATGACTACGATACTAACACTTCAATAAATAAGAACTAGAATTATTCCATTAACAATTATGTTAGCATGATTTATATAGCAAGAAAATTAATTTCAATCCATTACATTAAATGAATCTATGATATAAATTCCCATAACATGTCATCCGAGAAACAACATGAGAGATAATTTCTAACAAATATATACAAATTACATTACATGAGAGTAGATCATAATTTGTTACATAATTAATTTTTTTACAATAATGCTTACTTGGATACACATGGGGATATTACATCTAAATTACAATATATGATACAACTGATTTATAGTCCAATACTAGCACATAAAAGATATTCCAGTTGAACTAGAACATGAACTTGAATTTGCTACACAAGATTCATCTACATGCACACAAACAAGCATCAAGGAAACCTAATGGAGGAAAAAGAACCAACCTCTTGAGCATGTGGAACGCTGAGGTCCACCCCCCATGCTAGGAGATAACACAAGGTCCCACCACAACAACATTCAAGAAGATAGAGGCTAACATAAACAAGGCTATGCATGACTCCAACACAACACTGCTAACAATATCAACATCGCATAGAACTTACATTGCTTCCAGAGGCATATAGACATTAAAAGGAGAACATGCAACTAGGGAATGCTAGACTACAATAGGGAGGAGTTTCATCACATGGTCCTAGCATGAGTTGTCCTGACAGTCTCTCACTAGATGTTGACCCTCATCTATGGTTGTCTTGATAGTCTCTCACTAGATGTCGGCCCCATAGAGTGACACATGTGGAACCAACATTCATTTTGTGGGGATAAGGAATTTGGTCTTTCCAACCAAGCATTCTCAGCCCATCCTTAGCCTAAATGAGCAGTAAAGGCATGGGTGAGGCATCCAATTATCTTAATTAATGCATGAAAACCATCCATCCCCCTAATTCATTATTAAGTTATCACTTGATTAAGAAACTATTCAATGGGTTGTCCTAGAAACCACTTTGGGTTCCTCCCCCCATTGAGATCCACTCCCCCTACTTTCAACCAGAAAACCCTACAACAAGAAAGGTATTATCATATTGCACACAAACATAAGCATATAACTCCAAACACCATGCAAGCCATAGACCCTCTTGCACACATAACATTGCCCAAACCCTTACAAAGTGAAACCAACAAAATAACCACACGTACATAATGTTCCCTCCGAAGCCTCTGGAAGACAACCATAACAAAATTTACACCATGACACACTCTTTTAAACAATCACTAAAACATCCAATTTTACAATAACTTGCATAATAAAACAAGAAATCACTTAAGTAAGACAATGTAAAATGTACATTATTCTCACATTCCAAATTTACTCATACTTAGCCACTAAATTCACTCATTTAAATAAACCCTTCATTTATCTAAATATAATCAAATCAATTTCTTTTCATTTCTATTTAAATTTTCCAATTCACTAACTATATTATCAATTAATTACAAGACATAAATAGTCTTTTAATTTCATAGGTAGAATTGTTCTTTTACTAAAATTATAATATTTATACATGCATATATACATATATATACATACATGCATATATATATACACACATATATAAATATGTATATATTTTACAATAGAATGTAATTTTCTTTATAAAAAGTTATAAAATAATACAGTAGACATATGCATACTTATACAACATATATACATAAATATATAATTTGAAACCCAACCACAGTACATTTACATGAAACTCATATATTATCGATGCCCAGGAAAAAAATATATATACATCGAATGATACATAATTGAATTCCAAGTGAATTCATCGAAATCTACATATAATCAAATGCCACATGTAACATATTTACCGAATACCAAATATTTTAGTGAGACATCAAATTTTGTTCGTAAAGAATAAGTCATTCAACACATGCATTGAATACCAACTCAAACATGCAACCACCAACACATTTAATCAATACACACAGTATTGATATGGCACTAAGGAGATAAATAAAATGCCACATCAAGAATTTCATATCATATGCCAAACATAGGTCAATCAAACAAAATTGATTGCCAAAGATAGATGAATCACATTAAAATCAAAGCATTTAAAACAAATGCATGGTGTGGGAAGTCAAGGTACAACATTTTTTAAGGATGTAGGGCATCACATACCAACCAAAAATTATGGCCAACCAAGCATAAGTCATAGCACCAAAATAGTAGCACCCTCCAAATAGAAGTGTAAGCATTAGTTAGTAAATATGAAGTGAAACAATGTAATACATAGATAATTAAAGATAAGGGGAATGCCCAAAACACATGCAAGCAGTTGAACCATAGGAGAGAAAATTGGTAGAGCTCCTAAAATTTTCAAAAAATTTGAGCTTGTTTTGTGCCCTGTGGTTGTCTGTTGCATCCATGCCCAAGGGTAGGGTTTAGGGTTTTAGCCTTGAAACCTTTTTCTCAAATTTTTTAAGTCTTTAGCCCTTGGAATTTTAATGTTTCTTTGACCTGATACACCCCACTATCGATCATCTAAGTTTCAAGTTAAGCCATTGAATGCATGTTATTGCCAACCGCTTTGTTTAGGCTTTTCAATTACCCTATGCCTTTATAGATTTAAATTTTCCCCAATTGTCGGGAAAAATATTTTATGTAAAAAAAATTATGTTTTATGTCATTTTCTTGAGGGTCATAATCCCATTAGCCTAGTCATGGCCCCATTTTTATGACTAACTTTATTTGCATGTGTAGAAATCTCACATGTTGGATCTTAAGATCAAATCCCAACCATTGCTCGCATACCTCGTAGGATTAAAATAATGGTTTTTAAAATGGTGTGACATCTGTGATTGAGTGACATGTGCACTCATTGAGGATAGGCCCAGTATACATTCAAATTCCCAACTCCTGATGGTTTTGAGATTAACAATGGATATGTGATGTCGGGACAAGATCTCAACCATTCATCGCTCACCTCACAAGATTAAAAATAGTGTTCACCAAAAATGTGTGAGGTCTATGATTGAATGAAACATGTGTTGATTCATCTACTTGAAGAAAGGAGGGATCCCATGGGAAGGAATGGTGTGGCCTCCATCTACCACATTTTCATTGGATGAGGCACTACTAAATGATGGCAACCAACATTCAAATCATGTTGACTCAATCTAAGTCATTCAATGTGCCATCTTAGAGGAAGATCAATGGCTACTATTCAAAATCAAATAGATGAAAATTATAGTCATTTCGCTTCATGCAAGAAAATAGTAATGGTAGACAAGACATTCACAGTTATCAAAATTTGGGCATAAAGGCACATGAAGATTTATTTTCTCAAATAATTGAAGAATCTAAGTGAATGCTAAGCATCTGGGAGATTGATCAAAGTCATTCAAACCTCAACACACATAAATTAGGGTTCCTACAAATGGAAAAATTCATAAGTATAATTAAAGTTATATCGTGTGCTTTAATTTAAATAATCTTGCATTGGGGAAAGTTTTGACTATTTTCCTTCCAATTGGATTGGTTTGCATGCTTTAATTGCTTTATTATGTTTTAAAATTGTGTATAAATTGTGGTTTTCTTCCAAACTTGTTCAAATTTTCATCTTCTAATTGTTTCCTAGGCTTTTATTTGAAAGAGCTAAGCTTTGAGACCCTTTGTGTCAAAATCCTAGTTTATTCTCAACTCACTTAGTTATCCATGGCTCGCAAGACATAAAGGTCTCATTCTAAAACCACAATTAGGCCACTCTCTCAGGGCATTGTTGATCAACTAAAAACCTTGAATAACAAGAGGGCTAAAGGAGTAGTAATATACTATGGCTCTATGATTCATGGAGGATTATTGGATAAACAAAATTGTATCAAAGATGTTGAATCCCCTTTCACTGGATGGAAAATGTTTAAGAACTTGTTTGGAAACACGGACTGTGGAGTCCCCACCTGGAGCACATGGAGACTAGACATGGGAAAACTAGTAGTCCCAAATATATATATGGATGTAGACCTATTGAGGGTGTTGCATCAAGATATGACCCTCTTTCTAGAGTAATTAGGGAACATGATGGTATTGAGATAGTCAAGATCACTAAGGAAGAGATTGCATAAATTTTTAAATTGCATGATTGGAGTCAAGATATGATTCCTATTGACCTTGATGATTTTAAGAAGGAATATGAGAATACCAAGGTATTTTTCAGAACATCAATGTTTCCAATGCACACTACCACAACATGATATGGAAAGAATAGAAAATAGATAAAGATTGGAAAAGATGAGAAAGAACCTTTCCCAATGAGGTACTTTGCCAATTATTTCAAGAAGACTATCTGCTGTTTGTGCCATATTATTTGTTTTGATGCACCAAACACTATTCCAATGGAATACATGTACATGGTAGCTAACATTTAGCATGCATCCTTCAATATATTTTATGATTATGCTACCTATTTTGCAGAGCATATCCATAAGGGCTTGGTTTCTCTTAAGGTAGCGAAGAATTTGGTAAAATTTTGGTGGTACTCCCTTTTGATGTACATGTTTTTATATAAGCGAGAGAGGCACTTTGGGAAAGAAATGTCATTGAAGAAGATAGAGGGTGATCTTGAGCTGCCCGTCTAATGTTGTACCCAAATCTTGGACAAGGATGACCAAAAGTTTGATTATGTGATCTTCTACAATTTTTTTGCTTCCAAGTTGAGGAGACTCATGATTTTTGATCCACCAAGGACCCCACAAGAAATTCACGATTTATTAAGGCCCATAGAAAGGAGACTAGAACTGAAGTTAACTCATAATTTGGGAGACATCATCCCATATTCAGAAACAACTATATTTAGGCTATATGGGACAAATGTCAATCCTTTTGTGTTACCAAGGGATGTGCCATTGAGGATTAGATTTATTTAAGTGATGAGGCAACTCAAAGGTGCAAAAATGGTACACCTACCAAAAGAGAAAAAAAGGTTTTATTCTTCCCTAAGTGGACAACATTTGAAGATTTTGTGATGGTTAAGGGAGAATGGAAGGCCTTTGATAAGATCTTGGGTCCTTAAAAATTGAGAACAATATGCCCTAAAAAGCATGATCCTAAAGATTTCAATGTTGTAGTAAAGGCGAGAACTAATATGGGTGTATTTTTTCAAAAAAAATATTATCCTAAGGATTTCAACAGAAATATTCTTGACTTACAAGTGCAAGAAGAAAGGAAAGTCATGAATCTTTCTTTCAACAAGATGTTGGAAAATGACAGGAAATTAGATCCTACCTACAATCTTCTACCTAACATTTAAGGAGAATAGAATAGGGTAATGTATGTTTTGGAAAAGTTTAAAAATTTTGTTGGTGTGCTAAGAGAGAAAAGAACTAGATTACAAATAAAGGGAAATCAAAGGACGTTGAAGAAGATCCCACAATAGTATTTGAGGGAAGGCCTTCTTACTAGCCACCCAAGAAGATCTGAGTATATTCTAGGAGCAAAGAGAAAGTGAAGAAACAAAAAAAAAATTCTAACCCCTGCTACACCCAAGGGATTAGAGGAAATTTCTCCTATGAGAACAATTCCTAGACAGTCTTCACCTAGTATAGTTGATGTTGATTCTCCTCCTAGAGATTCTCATCCATTAGAGTAGCCACCAATTAAAATACAAAGGGTTGACGTGAGTGGGTAGTTGATTACCTTGATACTGATGAAGATGACATTTTGATAACACCCAATGATATGCAGTAAAGGATGCCTTCTCCCCAAGGGAAGTTGCATCAAGCTCTAGAGGAAGCATCCTAAGATTCACAAAGGCAGAATCAAGTGGTGTGAGTAATATTGATGACATGAGATAGGAGGCTTGCAGGGAATTCATGGAGGATGACTCATTTATTGAAACAACATCATTTATAGATTTTGTATGGAGAGAAAAAGGTTCAAAGTATGAAGAGAGGGTTACCAATGAGAGAATATTGCATCCTAAATTTCCAGAGAGCACCATTTAAGAAAATGTGAGGAAGGAAATGAGGAAAACATGTCAAAGTATCACAGCTAAGGAAGGAAGGGAACTTGTGCAAAAGATTGGTGTTTTGTTATTGCTTGAATGGGATATAGCTGATGTAGTGTTATTGGATACCATAAGGAGGTCTAAAAGGCCCTTATTCCAAACTGAGGAAGAAGCCAGATTGGCACTTCAAGTGTATGCTTTAAATCAAAAGTGGGATTCCTTGGGTATATGGTCATTATCTCTTGGTTCTAAGAAACCCAAAGTTGCAAAACTAGCTAACTTCAATGGAAAATTGATTATAAAGAGAGTTGTTCATACTCTAGAATTGGAAGTAGCTGGCATGACCATAAATGTAACCAGGTTCACAAAAGCAACAATTGAAAGCCTTACTAAATATATGGACATGTATAGGAGAAAGTATAATGAGATTATTGATGAATATAATAAGAGTCAGCAAAGGGTTGTTGAGCTTGAAATAAAGCTAGCATTATGGAAACAACAAAGGGAAACATTAAGGTCTCAAGGACCAGTTAGCTTGAGCCATGTTGCTCCCACTTCTCCTATGAAGTCATCATTAGTCACCTCCTCCACTTGAGCAATCATTGTCAAATTTTCATTACAACCTGGGTCAAGAGCCACTTGTAGTAGAGGAGCTATGCACATTATGTGCAACTCCATCTAAGAAGCTCCATCTAATGAGCCTATGAAGGAGCAACTACTTCAACAAATTGAGGTATACAAGAAATTGCTTGAAAAAATGTAAAACCCAATGCATGAAAATAATTCAAAGATTGTTGATAATGTTTTGAAGCATCTAAATAAGAAAATTTAGAGTAAGTTGAATAGTGTTCATGAAAATTATTGTTTGATGCTACGAGAAATAAGGTTATCTCAAAGGGATAAGGAATTGGGAACTCCAATCCTAGATAAATGGATTCCTATGGTTGAGAATTTGAAAATCGTGGAAATTGGGGCTAAGTAGTAGGAAGATAGATATCTAAGGGTGGTCCCAGCTTACAAATTTTCCAGTGATGTTAAGGAATTAAAGTTTCAATGCTATGCAACCACATTAGAAAAGAAAATAAGAGAATTGAAGGCCAAGTATGATGAAGTAGATTTGACATTGTTTCTTGATATTCAACATACCTATGATGAGGTAAAACCCCTAAAAATGTGGAAAGACCAGGTGGAAACTACAATTATTTCTCAAGCAAAATTTATTTGTGAGAAGGTAGAAATTGACATACTAAAATATGCTTTGGAGAAACTATCTTTCATCATAATTTTTCTTGAAGACATCATCAAGGAGGCCAATTCAATAATGAAAAATTACTCTCGATACAAAAAGAAGATGGATGAAATCATTGATTTCAATTGGTCATCTGATGCAAAGTATGAATAGTGGATGAGGATGTTTATTGATGAATTGGATATGTGAGTACATAAAGGAAACACATATACTTGGTCAAGTATAGTACATGTTTGGCCTTAGAAATTACAATGTATTAAATATGTGTGTCTCCTAATTGAGAGTACCATAGGTGAATGTTAACCATTGATGATGTGGATGCTGACTTGGAGGTTTGTTCACCTTTTCTATCTTTATACATTTTTGTCATTGTGCCTGATGGAATGGATGTGCTATAATGGTTTGAAGATTATTCTTTTCAACATGTGCCTTTTGGAAGGTGAGTTTTCTTCTCATAGTAAATGGAAATAATCTTTTTCCAATGTGTATTCTCTCCAATTGAATATGTAAATATAACTGCAAAGGGAATATGTGTTGTAGTGGTCTAATTAGAATGTGACATGTGTACTTTTGGCCTAAAGCTTTTTTTTTCTCCCTTGTTCTCATAAAAGGGAATTCAGGGCCATTAGTATGAGTCTCTTGTTGAATTTTGGAATTGAATTATGCAAATTGTGAGCACAAAAATTAAAGTTGTTTAAGTTTGTATCCTAAGTTTCAAGTCTAGCTAGCAATTTTTTTCAATTGTATGGTTTTTGAACACATCTGAGCAATAGTGAAAATCCTTAGAGTTTATCATCTCTCCAACTATACTTTTTATCTGGATTATAAATGAAAATAGGATCAAGGATCATTTCATTAATCTTCATTGTCATTGTGCTTTGATGCATGTTTTATTTTAGGCTTTGATTCAATGGATGAGTTAAAATGCTTTGAGTAAATCATGAATTCACATACTTGTGTAGCACTTGGATCTAATAAGTAGTGGTAAAGTCTAAGTATTAATTTTTGAATTTCAAGGAATTCTCATGTAGATCACGGGTGTTTAGGATTAAATTTACCTCATAGTTCAATTTTCTTTGTCTTGACTCCTAGCCCAGAGATATGGCATTGATCTTAAGTATTGTAGACACTTCCAATGGTTTCATTTATCCAATTTGAGAACAACCTTTATAAATATACTCTTTAATTGGTTTTCTTTTTGTTGTGTTTGGTGTTATATGGTATTCTCATCTTTTAGATGTTTAATTCTTATAAGGAATTGCCAATTTCTTGAAAGATTTCATCTATTTAGTCTCTGATGGGAATACATATGCTTTATTATACAATGTGTGAGATAATTGTTTAGAGGAATTATAGAATATAAATTGTGTGATTACCCTTCCTGGTCTTGTAGAGCCCAAAGTGCAAGAGAAGAAGCATCATAGCTTCATCTCATTTGTTGGCCAATTATCTCTCAAGCATTTGAAAATTGAGTCTTGCAAGCTCATAGGTACTTGGAAAGATTTGATTGGTTCTTTAAAAACAACCAACACAAATGACATGATCAAATTAAGGAATAAATTACTATTCTTAAGTATACCCGTTGCAATATAGGCATCAAATACCTATGCTTAAACATAACCACAATATAATAAATCAGTACCAAATAAGAAACTTGACTCTTACGTTATCCAGGTAGATGCACCGATAGAATTTCAACACATAGCAATGACTAATACAAAGATTAAACCCTAAATTTCTATAATTAGTTAGCATATATGGAAATGAAAGGGCAATCACCCTAAAGGAAATGCATGACTATAACCAAAGAGTAGTAGGTGAGTGCCAAAGTATATGAAGAGAAATCCTTAAAAACTCTCCAATGCAAAAGCACAAATTGGATTTGTTGAAATGTCTTTAGAAATTCTCAAGCAATTGCAATCAAACTGAGAAAGAAAAGAGAGATAAATGAAATAAATAGGATACCCAAAATAATTTGGGTTTCATGACTGCCAAGGGGCTTTGAAACTTATCTGGCTATGCATTTTCTAATTGTTTAATTCATAAATTAACAAGTAATTATTTTGTTTTCACTACATACGAATTCAAGCATTTGTTTCAAAGACAGGGATAAAATTCATAAAACAATGGAACCTAGTTTCACTCACTTAAAAGGGTTGAAGATTTGATGCTAAGCTCCCAATTCAAGCTTGAAATTCCAATCTCTTCAAAAACCTCAAACAATCTTTGTAGAATCCCAATTGAAAACCTCCAAAATAACTAGATGAATGTCTCTAAAACAAGAAAATAATCATGGGAGGAAAACAAGGGTATGTATAGGATCATGATGGGACAAAAAGTTGCAATATGATGGGTATGTGGCTAATGACTTTTTTTTACCCAAAATTGATGAAACAAAAAGAGTTTTTAAAGGAGATTCTCAGATTTCCACCAATATAAATTATGCATTACTTTGAATTTAATAAGTAATTATTATTCATTTTCTATTTTATTTATGACTAAAGTCTTGATTGATAGGCTGATTGAAAAACATCTATAGTTTTCAAATGGTATCATAGTTTTTGAATCCAAAATATGTGTCACATTCTATGCTTCCCATACTATAGGATTAAAAAAAAGAAAATTTTAATTTCATGAAGTTTTGACCAAGTTAAGTTGGTCGACATACGAGTTTTAATGTTTTTAAAATTTGTAATAAAAAAATATAATTAATTATTTACCTGGAAAAAAATTACAAAAAAATATACATCACATCAAGACATGAGTCCTCTAGTTATATCTAAAATATTAAAAAAAAGTATTATCATTTTATAGTGGTTAGGGTGGTCAGATAGACACCTACTTCTTATTTTTTCCTTGAAATTTAAGTACTACTGCATTAAAATTTCAAACTTTCATGAAATAGTTTTTTTTAAACAAACCTAGTAGTTTAGAAACTACATTCAATTTTATACAAATTCTATTCTTACATATTTTTGAAATAATATAGATAACTTATTCAAATTTTTACGTCAATTTTCCTAACTCTAATTGTTCTGAATTTTTTGCCACTGAAGGGCTTGTTTTTTCCATGATGATCCTGCACATACCCACAAGAAAGTTTCAATATTTCATTCCAATCCCCTTTTATTTTTCCAAAAATAACCAATTGTATTAACTACTCTTGAGTTCATGTTGCTTCATGCAAAATTTCTTTTATTTATTTTATTTTTTATATTTATTGTTCACTACCACTATTTATATCTTTTATTTTTATATTTATTCAACTAGACATATTCTAATTTATTTAAACTTAATAATCTCTTTTTAATAATTTATTGATTAAATTCAACTTTACATTATAATTTATTTGAATATCACTATAATTATATATAAGTATTTACTTTACTTAATAATTATATTTTAATGTGATAATTAATCATAAATATTTATCAAATGAATTTAATCAAATGGACTAAATACCAATCAATACCTGACCACAAAGTGAAGTTAAAAAGCAAGACCACAAAAACACTGATGAGCCAATCAACCATACAAACAACACTGATAGGTAAGAAAATCAAATATTCATCCTCTTCAACGATGATCGCTAAAATAGGGGACCAAGTGTTACCTTCATTCAACAATTCCATTAGGTTTTGAGGTACACTCAGACCTGTCAATTCAGGAGGAGTTGATGCTTGGTACCTGTAACCTATAGCACAAAAAATGATCGAGCATATGCATAATCATACAATTAGGCACACCGTGAAAGGAATCATAGTGTAGCAGGGTACTCACAAATGAGTAACATGACATTGTCCCTTTCACCAAAACACATCAAACAACTAACCACATCAACGTATAAAAATTAGTCACTTAACAACAAGATAAGAACAATCACCAGATAATCACATAATGATCATAATAAGATTAATCCACATAATTAAGCCCATATACTAATCATATCATAAGCATAAAACACTAATAATAGAAGTATCATCGAAGTAGAGAGTCCAACATCAAAAAAAGTGTCATAATGTCTCAATCCAAAACAAAACAATTGTTAGTCAAACAAAAAATAAAAATAAAAAAATGAGGGGCACTACATCCCCTCCTAAAATTAGGCTTACTCCTAGAAGCCTGGAAACAAGAAAGGGTATAACTCTAGCATTCGGGTTGCATCCTCAGAAGTGGTTGAAGACTCAACATTAGGATCCCACGGGACCCACACCTACTCAATGTCTTGATCCCTAAGAGTGAGTCTCCTATGTTGAAAAATGGTCATATACTCTTGAGCTAGCTACCCTTTGTCTACTTGTAGTCTCCACAACTATTCCCTAATGCTCTTCCTAAAGGTTTTCAACTACTGCAAACACTTTGTGAGACATGTCTACATCATCCACTATTGGCTTTGAGGTTGTTGGTCTCTGATTGAATCCTGAAGTGCTCTTCTAAGGACATTGTCTAGCTATGTGTCCCTGTTGGCTGCAAGGAAAACATTATGTACCACTACCATACCCCCTGCCGCCTAAGGGTATAGTGGATTGTTGGAAGCTACCTCTACTAATTACAAACTGTGTGCTCTAAGCTGGCTAGTCAGGATGATAATGTTGGGCCCATTGCCAACTTTTATTTTTCTTATATTGAAGCCTACTACCTTGCTGAGATTGAGAGTTCTCAGGTTTTGGCTAGTAACGTTGTTGTTGTTGCTATTAGCCACCCTTAGTGGGTGCTTGATGGCTCCTAGAGGAACCCACAGTCTGAGACTAACCACCTTGAGACCCAAAACTTGATAGAGGTGCACTACCAATCTGTACACCTCTTTGTCCT
Organism: Sequoia sempervirens; assembly: GCA_007258455.2. Lineage (NCBI taxonomy): Eukaryota > Viridiplantae > Streptophyta > Pinopsida > Cupressales > Cupressaceae > Sequoia > Sequoia sempervirens. The sequence goes on from VDFB02000017.1 coordinate 191,139,417, forward strand.
CCTAATGCCATGGAAAAATTCTCCTCTACTAACTGAGCCTTCTCTATTACCACCTCCATGGTTTTCAGCTCAAAAACATGGACTCCCACACTTATATGAGCATTCAAGCCCCTAATAAAATACTAAACTAACATGGCCTCATCATCACCTATGCCTACATACTACTTAAGCTCAAAGAATCCGTATTCATATTTCTCTATAGAAATAGCCATCTATCTCAATTGATGGAACTCGTCAGCATGGCTTTACCTTCACTTATCAGACAAGAAATGAGCTATGAACCTCTCCAAAAACATCTCCCAAGAAATTGAACCTATATCCAAATACAATTTTTTGTCTTCCAATCGCCACCATGTAGAAGAAAAACCTCTAAGGTGCATGATGGTGCATCTCTCCTTGGTGTTACTACCATATTGATGCATGGAAAAACACTATCCAAATCTATCAACCAAGATTCTACTTCCAATCCACCATTGGAACCATCGAAGGTAGGAGGAAAGGCCCTCAAGAGATCCCTCATATGTCCTGCTAAAATAGCCTCCTACTCTATTGAAACATCTCTCCTCGTAGGAGACCTTTCTATTTCCCTAACCACCTGCTAACTACCTTCCATTCTAGGGCCTAGGCGAGAAAGGATCTCCTCAACAAAATGATGCAATTGAGCTCCCTCTAACTTTGATTGGTCATGATTCTAACCCATGCTTCCCTGATCATTCTGAGAGACATGATGTTCCTCATGATTTCTCTCATGGAAACCCTGAGAAGGGGTTTTTTGGTGGTTGGTCCCACAACCTCTACCACATCCCCAACCTTGACCTCAACCTCTAGGCATCTTCCTACACAAACACCACCAAAGGACCAGTCTCAGTTTGTTAGGTGAGGATGATAAAAGGGAAACATAATCTTCAGAGTCTAAGCAACTAAGACAACATAATGGGCTCCTATAAAACCAGAGTACCCAGTGCTAGAACTTGGGCTCTAATACCATGTGTAACCCCACCACGGAACCCCAGAGGACAACACATCTAAGCTACAAAGATGAAACAATTTTTTTTTAAGGAGAAACAACGACCTACACAATATATCATAACATACAATCTAATCCTCAGTCCTCTAAGGTTTTGTGACTATGCTAATAACACTAAAATAAAAAAGAACTAAAATTATTCCATTAACAAATATGTTAGCATGATTTATCTAGTAAACAAGCTCATTTCAATCCATTACATTAAGTGAATCTATGATATACTTTCCCATAACATGTCATCTGAGAAACAACATGAAATATCATTTCTAAAAAATATATACAAATTACATTACATGAGAGTAGATCATAATTTGTTTTTGAAAGAGGAAAAAATAGGTTTTACAGGGACCCAAAACCACACAATTTACAAACAAAAGAAAAGATAGTCAAAGATCCCATAAACAAAGAGTCTATAGAGAGGATAAAAAAATGACAGAGCCACAACTACAAAAAAAGCCAGCAAGGGTCATAGAAAAGACCCAAAAAGACCAAACAAAATGCCAGCAATGACTAAACTTGGGACTTTAATGTTTCTACTATCTCAGCTTCCATGTCATTCATTTCCTGAACCCCCCTCTTTAAGGTTTGGACCATCTAGGTAGTAGGGGGTGCTTTCCTCTTAAGGTTGGAATGGGTCGTCTTCGATATTCCTTGGTACTCATTCTTGTTTCTATCCTTCTCCTATTCTAGATCAACAACCAGCAAACCTTGTTGCGACTTTTCCAACTTTTCAAAAATAGCATTGATGATAATGGCATTGTTCCTTTCCATTCTATGGTTTTGTTCCACAATAGTTTTCATGTTGTTTTCTATTTTTACAATTTCAGCTTCCAAAGTCTTGTAATTGTCCTCAATCTCATCATCTCCTATTCTAGTATTGTTCTTTTTCCATTTTCCTTCTTCATTGCTCAGAGCAAAGAACTTCAATTCCAGTTCCTCCAACTTACTATTAAGAACCCTATTTCTGAGATTAAGATCATTAATTTCTTAATAGGCCCATTTCTTAACCCCAAAAATATCACCAATGCCACTTCTAGTAGAGGAAAGGATATCTCTAGATTGATCTCGATGTAAAATGAGGTTAAGATCATTTGGGTTAGGGGAGCTAGGAAATCTTGTACCATCATCTTTGAAAGAGGCGGGAGGGGTAGAGACAGAGTTTCTACTAGCTTCATGGTTCTCAGTTTTGTCCTCTAGAGAGTCTACAGAATACAACTGATTACATCATTACATTTTTTACAATAATGCTTCCTTAAATACATGTGGGGAGATTACATTTGAATTACAATATATGATAAACTGATTTATAGTCCAATACTAGTACATAACAGATATTCCACTTGAACTAGAACATGAATTGGAATTCGCTACACAAGGTTCATCTCCACGCACATGAACAAACATCAAGGAAACCCAATGGAGGAGAAAAAACCAACCTCCTGACCATGTGGAACCCTGAGGTCAATTCCAGCTTGCAAGTCCAATCTCTTCAAAAACCCCAAACAATCTCTATAGAATCCCAATTCAAAACCTCCAAAAAAACTAGATGAATGTCTCCAAAACAAGAAAATATTCACGGGAAGCAAACAAGAAAGTTTCAAGATTTCATTCCAATCACCTCTTCTTTTTCAAAAAAAACAATTATATTAACTGCTCTTGAGTACACATTGCTGCATGAAAACTTTCCTTTATTTAATTTTTTTATATATATATTTATTGTTCATTACTACTATTTATATCTTTTATTTTTATAGTTATTCAACTAGACATATTCTAGTTTATTTAAACTTAATAATCACTTTTTAATATTTTATTGATTAACTTCAACTTTAAATTATAATTTATTTGATCATCACTATAATTATATTGAAGTATTTATTTTACTTAATAATTCAATTTTCATGCAACAATTAATCATAAACATTTATCAAAAAAAAATAATCAAATGGACTAAGTACCAATCAATACCAAACCACCAAGCAAAGTTGAAAAGAAAGACCACAACAACACTGATGGACCAACCAACCATATAGACAACACTAATAGGGTGTGAAAATCAGATACTCATCCTCTTCAAGGATGACTGCTAAAATAGGGGACCAAGTTCTACCTTCGTTCAACAATTCCATTGGGTTTTGATGCATGCTCAAACCTATCAATTTAGGTGGAGTTGATATTCGGTACCCACAACATACAACACACAAAATGGTTGAGAATATACATAATCATACAATCAGGCACACGATGAAAGGAAATCACAACATATCATGGTACTCACAAATGAGTAATGCGACACTGTCCATTTCACCAAAATACATCAAACAAGTAACCACATCAACACATAACAATCAGTTGCTTAACAACAATATAGGAATAATCACTAGATAATCACATAATGTTCATAATAAGATTAATAAACAATCAGTTAATTCCATATACTAATCATAACATAAGCATAAAACACAAGTAATAGAAGTATCATCGAAGTAGATATTCCAACATCAAACAATGTGTCATAATGTCTCAATCCAAAGCAAAACAGCTATCCATCAAACAAAAAACAAAATGAGGAGCAGATATGTGCAAGATCATTGTGGAAAAAATAGGCCCTTAAGTGACAAAAAATTCAAAAAAATCAAAGTTAGGCAACTTGACATAAAAATTTGAATAAGCTATCTATATTATTTCAAAAATATGTAAGAATATAATTTGTAGCAAATTGAATGTAGTTTCTAAACTACTAGGTTTCTTTTTAAAATCTATTTGGTGAAAATTTGAAATTTCAATATAGTAGTACTTAAATTTTAGCGGAAAATAAGTAGTAGGTGTTTGTCTAACCACTCTAACCACAATAAAATGATAATATTTTTTTTATAATATTTTAGATATAAATAGAGGACTCATGTCCCAATGTGACAATATTTTTTGTAATTTTTTTCTAAGTAAATAATTAATTATGAATTTTTATTACAACTTAAAAAATATAAACACTCATATGTCGACCACCTTAACTTCATCAAAAATTTATGAAATTCAATTTTTCATATTTTAATCCTATAGTATGCAAAGCATAGAATATGATGCATGTTTTGGATTCAAAAAATGTGATACCATTTGAAAGCTATAGATGTTTTTCAATCAGCATATCAATTAGGACTTTAGTTGTAATTCAAATAGAAAATGAATAATATTTACTTATTAAATTCAAAGCAAGGAATAATTTATATTGGTGGAAAGATGGTAATCTCCTTTAAAAACCCTTTTTGTTTCATCAACTTTGGGTTAAAAAAAAGTTGTCAGCCACATGCCCATCATATTGCCACTTTTTCACCCATCATGATCTTGCACATACTCGGGCACTACATCATAATGTGGTTCATGTTTCTTTGCTTAAGCCATACCACCCTGATGTGACTCATGTACTTGATTGGAAGTCCTTCCAGTTACAGGATCTAGGAGTGGTGCTAGTGGATCCTGTTAGAATCCTAGATAGACACAATGTTAAGTTTCAAAGCATAGATATTGTTCAATTTAAAGTCCAATGGGATCAGTACTCAGGGGACAGTGCTAGTTGGGAGGATGTGGAAGAAATAGAACACTCCTTTCCACATTTGATTTCTTGAAAAAGAGAAACTCAATAATTTTGTTTAATTTTTTTTGGATTGAGTCATTATGATATTTCGTGACTCAAATTATCTCTGCTATTGACAATAATGGCTTGTAGATTAAAATTTGTCTACTTAAGCTTTGTGTTTGAAGAAATGAAAAAAATATTTGAAAGAATGATTAAAAAGGACAAGAGAATTCATTTTTAATATATATATATATAGATGCTCAAATTTGAATTTAAGTTCCTTATTGTAAATAATAGTGTATGGAACTTATAAGCCATTACAAACAAACTTATACCTAAAATGAATATATAAATATATATACATGTATGTAGGTAAATACGATTACATACACACACACACACATATATATGCACATTATGTGAATACATGGTAAATAAGAATGAAACATTTAAATGTTGATATATATATATATACACATGAATGCATATTCAAATTTAATATTGAACTCATTTCGATAACCGATAATGTTCTAATATCAGACTATTGAGAAATCAAAGAAGATTATGTAGGGCTTGGTCTGACATGGTAATAATGGAAATATTCAAATTTGTAGTGGCTAGAGATAAGGCAATAATGACTTTTCCAATGGCATGCAAAAGGTAGAGTAATAAGTTGTTATTGTTTCCATTATGGATACTAAACATGGAGGCAAAGATAACTAGTTTTTTCGAAGGAAAAATTAAAAAGTGTGGTCGTGGGTGAGGAAGAATCAATAGGAAGGCTCTCACAAAGCTTGATTTATCAAGTAAATCGATTGCATAGAAAGAAAGCTCATTTTTCCTTTGTATTTCTATTATTGTATGAATGATAACTTCCATTCTATCCATTTCATTATTTACTATAATGTGTAATCCCATTGAAATCATAGCTTTAAGTCGAGTTGTGTGTGGTATCAACCATAGTATTGGGTTGCTTTAACTATAGCCAATGATATGTGAGTTTTATTTCAAAGCCTTGTGGCTAGCTTTTATAGCTAGGTCAAGCCTTAGAATCTCTTAAGTATGTCTGTTTTTTAGTTCCCACCTTTGTGCCAACCATGTGATGGCTATTCAACATCTCTAAAGCTAAATCTCTTCATTTTTATGATGTTTCATAAAACATGGAGTATTGACCATTGATCGATCCCTTGAATAGGGGTAATCACCTTGTGTTTTGTTGTCATATGTGTCGCTTTCATCATATCGGTTGGGTTGATATATGGCCGGTTAAACCAAAGGCTTAATTCACATTATTTGTAATATTCAATGCCACCTCTTTCAAGAGGAATGGTGGTGAAATATTTTCTCAAATCCAATAAACCCAAGTAGGGTTCAATCTGTAAGGTCATTCTTGCATGTTGAATTTTTATGGGGAAATTTGCATGTATTTATGCTTGAATCTATTGATGATTATGTTACCAGAAGAATGCACCAAACCAATATAAAGGGTTGACTAGAGTAATATTTGAATGAATGTATAAACTCAGAAGGCATGAGTTCTACTAGAACTCAAAAACTTCCATGTCTTTTTAATGACTAAATACTTGTCTAAGTTTACCTTGACAAGCATGACCAACTTGGATTCCTTACAATATTAAGTTTCACAATGACTCTCAGGAATGAGAGCTACTCAAAATATGAATATTAGACATTGTATTTTATGTATAAACAAGGCTATATGATTATTAGGGAAATCTCTTGGCTTGCTTGAAAAATTGGCAAAAATAAGTTGTAGCTAATATTGTTACTAGAAAACAACATTATTTATTTTTTAGTTCAAAGGGGAGCATCCCATTCTATTTAAAGAAAATAGTGAACAATTAAATATAATATTGCCATTAGCATCTAAACAGCTCATAGCGATAATAAGAAATTCCAAACAATGTATGTTCTATTGGAAAAATGATATTTTTTGTCATTAAACGTAACTGTTTAGTCTGAAATAGTATTGAAATGATGTACACAGTGAAGAATATTTTATAAACGACACTCTTTTTTTGAATAAAGTTATATTTTTAGTTGAAATGACTTGTTTTAAAACTATTTAGTAGAAAATAGTACTTGTTATGTTTAAACAATGAATGTTCATATGTAAACAACTTGTTTTATAACTGTTTAGTAGGAAACAATACCTGTTTTGTTTAAACAATGAATGCTCATATGTAAACTTGTTTTATAACTGTTTAGTAGGAAATAGTACTTTTTCTATTTAAACAAAGAATGTTTATATGTAAACAACTTTTTTTATAACTGTTTAGTAGGAAACAATACTTGTTTTGTTTAACCAATGAATGTTCTCCTATAAATGGCCATGTTTGAATACCTCAGATGTGAGAATGAGATAATAGTATGTGTGAAATAGTTAGCATATACTTGTTCTAACTCTTTATTTTTGACCATAGAAATATTAAATGAAATAGTATTTTAAGATTGTAATCTAAATTAATTATTATTTAAGAATGTATGCTCAAATTTTAATATAAGTGGGCACAAGTATGTGTATGCACATAGACTTTGTCTATGTACATACACATCCTTGTGACATACCTTCTTTTAAATTTTTAGTACATTTTTAAAAATAAAATACTTAAGTTAATAAGTATAAAATAGTCATAACAATGATATGATTGATTGTTGAATTACTCCGTGAATCATAAATTTGATTTCTATTTAGAGTATAATTAGTATTCTATTTCTTCTTTTGAAGATGATTGTGGATGAATATTTTAAATACTTGCACAACATAGTGATACCTTAGTTGACTAGAGTACCTATGGGTAGATGTTGTTAGAGGGTATATATCTTTTATGAGATATATAGTACAGAAAGTTACCTTTCAAGATGGGTGCCGAAATGGAGTTTAGAGAGTATAGGTTTGCTTTACCAAAACCTATTGTTTGTTGTTTTTGCAACACATTTATTATGCTTGTCCAAGCAATATAGTTCATTATGTATGTATGAATTAACTCTATTATTTCACTCTTTTCCATTCCTAGCATAGATCTTGCACTTTATTTTCTAAGTTGTAGATAGAAAATGCATGTTGATGTATGGGCACACACAAGATTCCACCTTGCAGATTGTTCTCTTGCTAAAATTTTTGTGTAGGGTTGGGCATTCTTCAAGTCAGAAGAATATCGGGGAAGTGTAAGCTCTGTGGTTGGGCAGTAAAATGTTTCAACCAGTGAAGGTGAGCATCCAAGAATAATCATAGTGGTTCACAAGACTATTATAGTCTAAGATGTAACTTGATGTAATTCATTCTTGTACTTGATGTAAAGTGTACAATGTAATGACTTTGTGGCCTTAGGAGCCAAGTTGAACCTAATATTGTAATTTGACTTTTAAAGTGAATATATGAATCTTTGACTCATTTTAAATGGACCTATGTAGCTATGATTGACTTTAGCCACTAGTTATGTCTTTTTAATTTGGAGTATATTCATGTGTCATTTACAATAATATTAATTAATTAATAATTAGGAATGGGTTATTACAAAATGATGACACACTTTTCTATTTGATTTATTACATTAGTAAGAATTTTATAGGTAATGAGGTAAATTATACAGTTACTGAAAAAAAAATTTCTAGCTATTGTATATGTAGTAAATAATCTTTTTCATTATATTAGTAGATATAAAGTGTTCATCCATACTGATTATTCTGTAATACAATTTATAATGAACAAGCCTATAGTTACTGGTAGGGTCATTAGATGGTTACTATTATTACAAGAATTTGACATCACTATACTTGATAATCCTAGTTGTGAAAATGTTGTAGATTTCTTAACCAGGTTGTAGAATGAAGATGAACCCACTCCAATTGATGATTCCTTTCCTAATAAACACCTTCAAATTTCCATATCAATTAAAAGTATGTGGTTTCCACAAACATCACCAACTATTGAATCACTTGTAAGTTTCCCCCACATTTATCTCTTAGAGATCACCATAAATTTGTGGGACTAAGTTGTTAATACACATGGATTAATGGACATCTATTCTACATTGACATTGAAAATGTCATACGACGATGCGTAACTAAAGATAATTTCTTCGATATGCTTCGAGCATGTCATTATGAACCTTGCAAAGGACATTTTTTAGCTCAAAGAACTGCCAATAAAATCCTAACTATTTGATATTATTGGTCAATAATCCATAAAGGCTATAAAAAGTATGTGCAACACTATGAAAAATTCTAACATATGGGCCGACCCACACATTCTAATAATATGCCTCTACAACCTCAACTATCAATTGAGCCATTTGAAAAATGGGGTTTATATTTTGTGGGGCCAATCGACCCCCCATCAAGGAATAAGGAATATGTACTAGTTTATACTAATTATGTCACTAAATGGGTAGAAGTTATAGCATTAAAACATGTAAGAGATACTAAAGTTTCTAACTTTTTTCACTCTAAATAGGTTTGAAGTACCTAAAAAAATTGTTACAGATCAAGGACCTCAGTTCACGTTCGAGTTGATTGCTACTCTAGATTGAGAGTATGAAATCTGACATCACAAATTTTCTCCATATCACCCTTAGTCCAATCGACAAGTCAACTAACCAATTAGGAACTTGAAACTATTATTACAAAGACTATAACACTACATAAGAAAGATTAGGCAATACAACTTCCTAAAGTAGTATGGGCATATCAAACAATGTGGAAGAACACCATTGGTCTTACACCATATGAACTTGTTCCTGGTAAGAGAGTAGTTTTATCTATTGAATTTCATGAGATAAAAAATTTGTGTACTACTTTACAATTGGAATTAGATCTAACTGAATCTCAACAAGAAAGGATTGATAACCTTCATGTACTTGATGAAATGTGGTAAAAATCTCTTTTCCATACAGATTCAATTTACAAATAACGTGTTGTTTGGCATGATTGTTTCATCCACCAATGACCATTTAAGCTAGGGTATTGGGCACTTCTCTATGATTCTAGATTCCAACACTTTAAGGGAAATTTTCACACTAGATGGTTGTGATCACATGATATCAAAATTATTTATGATAATGGTTTCATCAAGCTTTGTACCATATATTATGATTGTATGGCTTTTACATTGTTAAGGGAACCACTTAAAGTTGTACAAGAAGCCTATTTCCAAAGAAAACTTTGTTTCAAGTTTGATGAAGGAACTTAATGTTGTGACTCAAGTTCTTAAATTCCCTCTTCAAGTACCACATAGGTAATTCCAATTATTGTAAAAAAAGAGAGCAATAAAGATCCAACAATGAAAACCTTCGAGTGTTGTTGGATAATTACTACAAAAAAATGGGTCAACGAGGAGTATTAACTACATAATAAACTTAGAGGAAAAATCCAATTTTTTTGATGAATCTAAGTGGTATTAGGCTAAAAATTGAGTTATCGGTGGTCTAGTGTTGTTATGAAAATTAAAAATTAAAATGAAAAAAATATCTTAATCAATTGTGATAGGAACTTTCCTATAGTTGTAGCTATAGGAACCTTCATGTCCCTTCTATTATAGGGACTTTTATTCATGCATGGTCATCTTTTCTATGTCACCTTTCTTCTATTTTGAGAGTTGATTGGAGTCCTTGGCTACATTTTTTTCTACTTTTTCTATTATAGGGGTTCACAACAATCTCTTATGGACAACTAGACCAAAACTCATGCATTCTCATCTAGATTTTAGAAACTTATTTCATCTTCCATGATATTCTTGCTTTGCGGTCATTTACATGTGGATTCCCATTATGTTGGCTCTATCACTTATGAGTAGTTTTCAATATCATTTCATTTTATGGTGAAAATTGCTTTATTATTACATAATTTGCACCTTCCTAAGTGGTTGTTGTTAGTGTAAGGAAATCAATGGAGAGAATCTAATGAAAAATCCATAACAGTAGTTCCTTTAGTAACTTTCATTTCGATTAGGTTGGCTCAAAGACATGTACAACTATGTCCTAAAGTGGAAACAAACACAGTTATTTCCCACATTGATCCTTCTGAGAGAAGCACATGTAAATTCAACAACATACATTAACAAATTCTACAACAAGAACCAACAGACATGAAAGATAAGATAGAAACCAAAAAAAATAGATTTACGTGGGGAAAATCCTTTTGGATAAAAAACCCCACACTCCAAAGATCAAACCATTGTATTATATAGCAAAAAATGGTTACAATAAAATTTCAGGCTCATAGCCTTTTCAGAGATTACATCTTGTCCATTCTAGATACAACTGGTAGCAAACTATCCCTGGGAGATCAGGAGAGATTCTAGCATAACACTGCCTAATCTCTTCCTTTGCTTCGACCTCATGGCCTCTTCCTTTTAGCTAGCCACTCGGCACTCACTGTATCACTCTCCTACTGGCTCTCAACTCTTCAGCTCCTTAGCTTATCAACCCCCAATACAGAACGCCCAATGCATACATATATACATTCATTCTTAATGGGCTCTCTGTGAATCAGTTCAAGATCACAAAACAACAAACTCCAACTCAACATCCTTCTTGTCGTTCCATTTTGGTGTAGATTTTTCCTTGCAGACCATTTAGTTCCATTCGCAACTGTTGGAAAAATCCAACTGCCAACCATTTGAATTTCACTTCCTCTGATTGGTCCACAAGCCACCACATAGGATAGTCTTCAAACAGTCAAGGGTGATCAACCTGTGTTAGCATGTTGGTGAGACACTAACCGTGTCTCCCCAATGCCAACTTAGCTGACATTCGATATTGCCAAGAGTCATCCCTATCGACAAGAAGTTACATCGAGTCCAGAGAGCTATTGTTAAGACTTTGCCATGTCGCCAAGATCTCACACTGAAGATCACAAGGTATTCCAAAGAGTTCATCAGTTGGCAAGACTATCACTCTTCACCCAGACATTACACCAAAGTCTTCAAGTCACATTGACCTCAGCATTCTCATTGGCAAGACAATCACCATTCGATGAGACATCATACCGAAGTTCAAAGGTCATATCGATGTTAGCTTTTCCATTAGCAAGACAACTGCAGTTCACCAAGACTTCATACCAAAGTCTTCAAGTCATGCCAGCAAGTATTCCATTCGGTGAGACAATCATCTTTATCCAAGACATCACACCGAGCTCTTCATGTTATACTGAACACCAAATGACAGTTGGGAAGACATATCATGTTCGCTAACACTTCATACCAAGCTCAAGAGTCATGCCAAATGCATCTCACACCGTCGGTGAGACAAATGCCCATCGCCAAGACTTCATAGCAAAGCCTTCAAGTCATACCGATGTGTTCCACTATCAGTGAGAGAATCAACCTTTGGCAAGACTTCTTACTGAGGTTTCCATGTTATCCCAAAACCACTATTTACCAAGAGTCACACCAAACCAATGACCCCACCTGTTGTCGACAAGACTTCCGATATTCAATGAGACATCATATTGAAAAAATCCTTTCGGCCAAGGGTCTCCCCAATGTCTTCGAGTGTTACATTGTCACCAAGATAATCCTTCATCGCTGAGACTTCACACTGAGACCCTTAAGTTACTCTGAGTGTCTGTCAGTGAGACATACTGACTATTGCCAAGAGATCTTCCAGAGCCCTTATGTCACTCCAAAGACTTCTATCAGTGAGGCATTCATATCGGTAAGACTTCATACCGAAACATAAAAATTTCAGCCAAGTCTCCCCGATATCTGATAAACACCATCAGTCGGTAAGAGATCTCCACTCGGAAAAGGGTTACAACGAATGCACCAAGTCATAGCGATAGGCTTCTTCGGCAAGAAAGAAGCAAAGTCACAGTGACATGAGCAAAACAAAAGGTTACTGAACTTCCAGTCGGTTAGACAATAGGAATGTCACAACGACCATGCTTTCTTAGAGGTTTCAGCTTGTGAGATTGAGGCAACAATTCCAACAGTTAGCGATTGCTTCCATGTGTCTTCTAAACTACTCACCAAATCCTATCCATTTGATTTCCTTGATTACCCATCATCATAACTATCAATCCTTGTAGCCTCTTTCTAATCTTTATCCTTTTCATTTTTATGGCTTTCTTTTTAAAATCAGTTGTTTTATTTTTACAAACCACCATAGCCAAAACCTTCACCTTTTCCTATTACAATTTATTCAATTCCTACCATAACAATGGGAGGAAGTCACACTCGCCATGAGCCCACCTCCATGGAAAAATTTATTGTCTAACAAAGAAGTGTATAAAATCTTTTGACAATCTAAGTGACATGTTTACTATAGAATATTATGTGGGTTCCATGATTAAATTGTGAAGGAATTCATCATGGGGTTACAATGCAAGAAATTCACCTTTAGAGGCATATCCTTTCCAGTGGATGTTCACATGACTATAGATGTTATTGGACTTTTACAAATAGGTTAAGCATTCTTTCCTACTAGCTCTAGTTGAGTAATGGACCTTAAGACCATGTGTAAGAATTTTCTATATAGGGGTGAATCAATTGAAATGGTGCACAGGCAGGGTATGAAATGAGCTTCTCTTCAAAAACCATAGAATAATTTCATTATATTCATCATCCAATACAACACTTGTGAAGGGATGTATGCATACATTTTTCCCATCATTTTTGGTTAATGTTGTATTTGCAGAATGGACTATTGGTCAATGTACCCTACTTTGTTTTCTATTATTTGCAACATGTTTGTCATGAATTCCAAGAAGGGAAAGAAAAATCTATTTCCCATCATGGTTTAATTAAGTTATTTATAATGGAAGCGTTAAAAACTCATGTTCCTCCTCTAGATTGGAACACTTTTGTCTACAATATAGAAGAAGAGTGGAATTCAAGTAGTTCAACTTCTAAGGAAAGTAGTGAAAGCCCTCTTGATGCCCCTAAACATACACAACCACTAGGTCAAGAAAAAGACTGTCTAAATAGAACAAATCATAAAATTGTGCATGTATACATTGAAAGTAAGAAAATCATTACTAGAGGGATGACTCCTCAAAATTGTGATAAGAAAAGTCAATGAAAACATAACAGAGAAGCCAACCTTGCTAAGAAGTTGAAATATCTTATAGATGTGGCCAATATAATGGCCAATAAGAACAAGGTGAGCATAATTATGATTTATAAATTTTAGCCACAACCGTCATGAAGGAGAAACATAAAAAAGTGAGTAGAAAGCAATGCAAACAAAATAGACAAAAGAAAAAAGAACAAAAGATAAATGAATCCCTTATTTGTAATGAAGATATGAACACCTCTAACCATAAAGATATCTCAACACATGAGGATGAAAATTATGAAGAGGACCATATAAAAAGAGTCATTCCTACATCAAAACATGCACCTAAAGACTTGTCTATTCAAGAAGATATCCTTGAGAAAGAAGATAAGAGCCCCTTGTCTATATCAAATAAAAGTGAAGAATACCAACTAAATGTAGAAGAAATAAATGAGGAATCACACCAAAATGATCAAATTATTCCTAATATTGAAGACCAATGTTGGACCCCTAATGCAAGCTAAAAAGGAACAACTGAATAGTAGGAGGAGAAAGATTCATTCATGAGCATTGATGAGCTTGATGCTACTACTAACTTGGTGGGTTAGTATGAAGAAATATCTTTGGATTTGGAGCAAAAGGGAATCGATCAACTAGTTAACGGGTGAAAAATAAGGATCAACTATAGGAATCGAATTCCATTGATGAACAAAAAAAGGTCAAAATCAATAAATTGAAAGAAGAGCTAAACCAAGTGACCAAGTACAAGGAACTCCATATCCATGTTTAGGAACATGAGAAAATAATGGAAGAATTGAGGGTTACCTAGTGCAGAGAGCTTACTAGTATAGTTTAGAAGTTAATTCTAAAGTAGGCTCCCAAGGGTAACACGGTTTGTGATCCATATTTGCATGATGACATGCAAATCCTTTAAGCTAGGGGGAAAATGATGAGGGAAAAACTGGTCTTAGTTTGAGTCATATGTCTTTCCTATTTATCTTTCTAAATATCTTTACATTGATCCTTTTATCATTAATTACCATAAGGAAATGAGGATTATTTACTATGTTGAAAGGATAAAAATATATGTATTGCTAAATTCACAAGGGAATTAATCTATGTTTAATGCTTAATTGTGGGATTAAACTAAATACAAGGAATCAATTTTCATCTCATGGAAAAGGTATGTGTGGAGGCTAAATGGAGAAGATATCTAAGGATCCTTTGCTACCTAAATTATCCTCTTGTTAAATACATCTTAAATATTAATTTGAATTTGTGGCCAATGGCCAAAAGATAGAATTTAATAGTTTTAGACAAATAAAAGGTTGTCTATTTTCACTGGTTGATATTTTCTAAGACTTATATCAAGTTATGGATCATAGGTCACATAACAATTATCAATTATTAAAAACTCTATATTTATATATGCACTGCTATGAATTAATGATATATATAATCCCTTTGGTTTTGCATCAAATTGCTAGAGTACTAAGAGTTTCCATATTTTTATAAGCATTCCCAATTCACCACATGATCAAGAGGAAGGTCCCACTCCATGAAACCTTGGTGAACTTTTAATTTTACATCTTACTTCATTAAAATTTTATCATTTAACAATGTGGCTTGAGTATTTTGAATAAAATGTTTTAAGGATTATTTCATTGCTTTCATACTTCTAGTTTCATTCATTTATCAATAAAGATAAATGATTGTTATTTGAATATAATTCTATTAACTATGGTATTTTTACTTTGATTGGTCATGTGTTAATTTGCAAGTGTGGAGTGAGTTACAATATTTCTCTATTTCCCCTATTAGGTAGACCATAATTTGTTCTCATATAAGGTTGAATTTTATATTATAAAATAAGCAGCATTGATTTGTTCATGTCCCCTTCCTATTACTCTATTCATGTAGTAGTTGGTGTCACATATGCAAAACATAATAAGTAATTAGTTTTTACTTTGAAGGATTTCAAGAATTTGTAGATGCATTTCATTCTCACTTAATTTGTTTTTCTCAACCTTTAAGAATATAGCTATTATGCCATTCACAAGTTCTATACCTTGAATTAACACAAGGAACAAACTAAAATATTGCACCAAGAATTTAGCCACAACCTTAGGGTTTATAATCACAGTTTTATCGCAATAGGCCCCTCTCCCTCTAGGATGAATAATGTATTAGAACTATAGGTGATGATTCAAGGGCTTCATTTCTATCACGAGCTTAGGTATAAAATCATTGAGGTGGAAGGAGATTTGAATTTGGTGATAAGTGTTCTTAGGTCAAGAAATCTATCTTGAATTGGAAATTACAAGGGGTGGTGGAGAGAGCTCTTGGTTTTTTGGAGAAGTTTGAGTGCTACATGGTGAAACACACATACAAAGAAGTCAATTCTAACGTGAAAAAATAAGAAAATCTTGGTGTAGATAGGGTTTCTAAGAAATAATATTTTCTTTCCTGTAAAGGGATCAATGGTTGATGTTTGTGTATTCATGTAGTAGATACAAGTGTTGGAAGGGTTTTGAGGTGGTTGATGGGGTTGCATGGCCTAATTTGGTGGCCTGGTACTAGGGTGCTAAGGGTTGACAAGTGGTTCTCACTCACTTGCTTTGGTGTTGACCATATGTTTGGTTGAGGTGTAGCATGTTGGGTTGACAAGTGGTGTTCAAACACATATTTTGGATGCTAAGCTTAAACCTTGCTAAGATGTGGTGCACTGGGTTGACACGTGGCACTTGCTTGATTACTTTGGTCCTTCAATGTGTTGGGACTAAAAAAATTTGGCTTAATTTTTTGTAATTTTTTTTTTCACCAAAATGCCCATCACCTAGCCCACCATTTTTTGAAATTTTTATCATTTAGATATTTTTGCTGACCCGTCCTCTAGCCATCACTTTATAAAATGTACATTTTTCATCCTACTTGTCCAAGAGATAAGTTATGTCATAAAGACTACATCACATTGGTGGGGCTCACTTCTAGATCTCTTTGAAGAAGCGATGAAGTGAAAAAACATAAATATTTTTGAAGAGAGCATGGCATGTCAGGGAAACATATTATTGTGTCCCCCTAAAAATCTGATCAAAATTTTATCGAAGGAGCCTTAATACATTAGAGGGTAATAATTTTGGTCTCTTCAAAAACCCAATACATTGATTATCAAGGAGTAAAATGTTTCAATTTGTAATCACACTTTAGCATTCCTTCTCAAATATGAGTTAATGTAACCTACAATAAATTTTGTTCCATCTTAAACCTTTGTCAAATTTAGACATATGACTGATATATGAGGGTTTAGGATTCATTTTTCATAAGTGTTTATAATGTTCTACTTTGTTGAACTGACTCCCTATTGCCCATTATTAGTCATCTTAAAACCTTGTGTGTCTATCATTATCATCTACCAACCAGTTCCCCAATCCTAAGTCCAAAACTATTAATTTTTATAAGGTTAAGTTAAAGGCTTGTTTGGCCTTTACATCCTTTGCATTATAATGGCTTAGAGATTTTTTAGTCCCTTTCTATCGTATCATCTTAGAGGGTACCCCCATTAAAATAACTTATGAGCACATGTCTAAATGATTTTCACTTAAGTTATGTTGGTCTTATCACTCATCGTTGGTTACTTTTGAAATGTATGTTCCAAATCGGCAATGAGTGATGAGGTAGTATTTCTTTGATATCACTCATCATGAATAGTTCTAAAGCTCTTAAATTTAACGCGCAATGAGCGATGTCCTATGTATCAATGAGGGATCGCTTATCATCGATAACTTTTGATCCTTCTATGTTGAAATAGAGATAAATGATGTCCTCCAGCCTTATGATCTTATCACCTATCATGGGTATTATGAAATGATAAATTCAGATCAACAATGGCAAATGGGATAGGTTTCCTTTGTATCACATCTCGCAAATTTGTTTTAAGTACTAATATTTATATTAGCAATATGTGATATGTAAATGGAACTATGATGATCTCTCATTGCTAATTGTTGGAAAACCATATGAGGAGAATTAGTGATTAGCTATGGCCCAATTTTTTTATCATTTATCACTGATCCATTCCAAATCTTTTAACATTGATTGTAAATGAGCAATAGATTCCCTTGTTTTAAAAGTTTCTTTTGCTAATCTGAGTACATCTTATTTGGGATGTCATTTGTACCATTGATTTTAATGTAGGTGTACGTGTCTAGATCTAATGCCTTCACTATACTTCCTATTGTTGATAGGATCCTAGGTGTGAAGTTGGATTAGCGAGGAGCGATGAAAGTGAATGTGATCAAGGAACAAGCCACAGATCCAAGGGATGAGATTTCATTGCATAAAAAACTTGCATCACTGATGGAGCTAGACAAGGATGAGGCATATCAGCAATAAGTGACAACCACTACATGAAGAAGCAACATGGAAGAATCCTTAGCATTTCGTATAAAGCAAGGAGGAAGGTGGTGAGATGAATTGATGACCATTGATGTAATTTTAAAGCCAAATGATCAACAATTAGGGTTCAAACCTGAATGGCTAATTGTCAGTTTGCTCATGCGAACTTATTATCAAGCATTAATGGTGGAATTCCTCTCTCTCGGCTGTAAAAGAAAGTGGATACTGGGTTGATCATGCACTTGAACTCATTGGCATGTGGAAGGGATACTAGGAGCTGAAGAAATTGTGAGGGAAGCTTCAAAAGTTACCAATAACATATGTGGCATAGCATTCACCTGGGTAAGAAAAACTGATATTTCTTTCTAGTTGAAGTATTGAGATGAATACCTTAGAAAGTTGATAAGAAATTGGGGAATTTTCTATTTGTTCACTTCTGATAGCTATTAGGTAATTAAACACTAGATAAATTTTGAGGAAAGTGTTCTATTCAAAGGTAGTATTTTTTCCTCTCATAATTGTCAAGGGTTTCTTTTGATGGTAAATAATTGTAAACCATAGTTCCATTGCTTTGCAAACATGAGTGACCTAGAGCCTAGTGAATCAAGTATTAGGTACCAGAGAGAAAACCAAAAAAGGAGAGGGTTAAACAACTTTAAAATTAGGATGTTTCAACTAAGGTTAAGTCTAAGCCAATGACAGTATCCAACCCTTCACCAAGTACTCCTACAATGTCTAGAAGGTCTATAAGTGCCAAGAAAGAAACATAAAAGTTTATGCAAGAAGCCTCCATAGATGTAAAAGGAGGGTCACAAATTGGTAAAAGACCCACAAGTCAAGTTGTTGTGACCACTAGGTTGATTCATAGTTCTGGAGAAATTAGTGAAAAGCCCCAACCTCAAAGTGGGTGGCAATAGTTCTAGTATGCTTTCAATAGGTGACATTCTAGCAAGCCTACATATTATCTATGGTGATTGAACCTTGAGAAGCTAGTAGTCTCAAATGTGTTTGTAGAAGTTGACTTAATGATGGAATTGGCCAAGCAATATAACCCTATGGACAGGACAATCATAAGTGAAAATGGTGATTTAATTTTGGAGGTAACAAAAGATAAGATGATAGATATGTTTGGGTTGAATCCCAATTATACTGTAAAGTTTAGGTGTGTTGAGTTGTGTATTGAGTATGAGAAGAGGAAATATGCATACAAAGAAAGACTCTATGTGCGACACAGAAGGAGCAAGGAGAATCATTGCTAAGGATATTGATCCCTTTGAGGGTGAAGAGTTTAAAGATTACTTCAAGGACGGATATGTGCAGGATCATCATGGAAAAAATAGGCCCTCAAGTGGCAAAAAATTCAAAAAAATCAGAGTTAGGCAACTTGATGTAAAAATTTGAATAAGTTATCTATATTATTTCAATAATATGTAAGAATAGAATTTGTAACAAATTGAATGTAGTTTCTGAACTACTAGGTTTTTTTTTAAATCTATTTGGTGAAAATTTGAAATTTCAATGTAGTAGTACTTAAATTTTAGGGAAAATATGAAGTAGGTGTATGTCTGACCACCCTAACCACAATAAAATGATAACATTTTTTTATAATATTTTAGACATAAGTAGAGGACTCGTGTCCGGATGTGATGCATATTTTTAATAATTTTTCCAAGTAAATAATTAATTATGAATTATTTATTACAACTTTTAAAAATATAAAAACTCGTATGTCTAACCACCTTAACTTGGCCAAAAATTCATGAAATTCAATTTTTATTTTTAATCCTATAGTATGCAAAGCATAGAATGTGATGCATGTTTTAGATTCCAAAATGTGATCTTGTTTGAAAGCTATAGATGTTTTTCAATCAGCCTATCAATTAGGAATTTAGTCATAATTCAAATAGAAAATGAATAATAATTATTTATTAAATTCAAAGTAAAGCATAATTTATATTGGTGGAAAGCTAAGAATCTCCTTTAAAAACCCTTTTCATTTCATCAATTTTGGGTAAAAAAAAAGTCGTCAGCCACATACCCGACAAATACCCATCATATCACCACTTTTTGGCACATCATGATCCTGCACATAACCAGACACTTATTATTATTTGAACCAAGTATTAGCTTAGGTCTGTGGTTAGGATAGCCTTGATTTGTTAGTAATGGTGGTGGATATACAAGGTAATAATCAAAACAGTAGTTTTGATTATGCCAATTTTGTTATTGAATGAATGCATGAGGATCTCATCAATTTGAAAAAGGGTGTGCTCCCCTTATATTTCCCCCATTACAGTTTGTTGATGCATATTCTCTTATGGAAGTGTGACTATGAATGGAAAGGAAAATTGGATCTAAAACATAGGGACGGTGAAAATAATATTCTACCAGTACAAATGCGGACATACATTTGGGATAAAGAGTGCTCCAATTCCAATTATATCTTGTTTGCTAATATTAGATTAGATATGGTATCTTAGAGACATTGGGTGTGGCACCTATATTTAGGCTTTCTCTGAAGATCAGAAGTATCATGCACACTAAAGGTATACCAGGATCAAAATCCACACATAATTGGGAAGATTGGTTTTTACATTCTAAATATACTTTGATCAGAACCTATGGAACTAAAGTGGCACCTCATTGTTTACCTCTGTATGTCTCAGAAAGATTGGATTTTATGGATCTCATGTGGAAAATTTATGTCATGGATTATGAGATGTTTAGAAAGCCCAAGAAAGGTATTGTGGTACATCCCCAATGTGAATTTTCTTACTTCAAAGTCACTACCCCTGAAGGGTATGAAAAGTTGGGTATTATGGTGAATAATCTTAGAATTCATATTAATAAGATCAAAATTTGTGATCCTGAAGGATATGTGGTAGGAAGAAGAAGAAAAAAAAACCTTAGGAATCATACATCATGAATTGTTATACACAGATGATGTGTTATGAAATTTGACAAGTGATGACATTGTCATGACTAGAAAAAAGGAATGGACAACTATAATGAACATTGAGGAAAGAATCATGAAAAGGAATGCCTTTTACATAATTCCATACAATATAATATCAAACCCCTTGGAAATAGCCTTCATTATGATAATGGATTATCAATTTGGAGAGTTTAAAGTAAAGGTAAAGGAGCTTGTTGATAAAGCAAAAGTTTTCTTGCAATAGAAACAACAACAACAAGAAGCTATGGATATCCTAGAACAACCTATAAATGTTCAAGAGGTCAAGGGAAAAAAAATGGAAAAACATGTGCCAAGAAATGAGGAGATAGATCAGAAATTTCCTCCTCCCCATATTGAAGAGACTCATAGTTTAGTTGTTCCCCCTAATAGAATTGATAAATGGCAATATGACAGAGAAAGTGATGATGATCCTAGGTTTAGGGAGTGTGATGAATTTATGACTAAAGATAAATTTGTGTAGAGCAAGGAATTTCAAGAGTTTATAATTCAACAGTGGAGTTGGGAGATAAAAGAGACACTTGAATCAACCTGAGCTAATGCTAAACCTTCTCATTAGGAGAAAGCTGAGAAAGAAGAGGAAGAGAAAATCAGGGCTGAAATTGCAGCCATTACTCCCACTAAGGCTAGAAAACTTCTTAAGGATAGTGGAATCATGCTATTGCTAGGACGTAATATCACTACTACCATAGCATATGATGCAATGAGAAGAGACCCTCAAGATTTAATATTAGAAGATAAATTTGAGGAAAAAGTGTTTGGTTTTGGATATTGTCCAAAGTTGCATAATCTTTCAATTTGGTCTACGGCTCCTAATATTGGAAAACATGCAATTGTTTGGACTATTGAAGAAGTTATCAATTCACTGGTGGTCAAAACACCTATTCACATAACTCCTATCAAAAAAATTTAGTTAACTGCTCATGTTGCAATGCTTAGTGTGGATACTAAACATATTTCTTAGAAGAAATATGAATCTTTAGTTAAGGAATACAATAAGGCCTTCGATGAGTTAAATAAAATGAGAGCTAATATTTAGGGTACTCAGATGACAATAAATCATCCATCCTCTTCTTCATTTGATATGTCTACACAGGATAGGGAGACTTTGGCCTTAAGAATTGATGATTTGAAAGATAAGTTGACTACTAAGAAGGAAAGTGTCAAGATGGCCAAACTTGAAATAGTTAAGGTGGAAAATGAAATTGTTGAGGATGTACTAAAGCAAAAGGTGACCAAATTGGTCCATAATGTGAATGATGTTTGGGCCACTTATAAGAATATTCAAGAGGAAAATACAAAATATCTGCAAGTACAAGAGGCCTTCAGGAATGAGTGGAATAATTTTATTATTAGGGTAAATGCTCTAAAAGAAATGATTCCCAAAATGAACGCAAACCCCAAGGCACCTACCAATATTCCTAAAATTTTGGAAATCATTGACTGAATAAATGAGATAACTACTTTCCATGGAAAGTTAGGTATACAACTTTAGAGTAAGTTGAAGATATTCAAAGAGATGCAAGAATGTGGTATGCCTCAGATCATGAGTTCAAAAGGTGAATTACATCTATTTGACACCTGGAAGAAAGAGTTGGAAGAGATTCTTCTAGCAACTATGATGATCTTAATTGTCACTGACTACATCTTTCTCAATGAAAATATTGACATAATTGTGGAAATTGAAACAAATATGGACATATTTGTTAAGGAGGCCAAGATATTAATTAATGCTAAATATTCTTAGTACATCACTAAGGTGCAAAATTTTTTGAACATAAAGTGGCCCACTAAGGAGGAATACAACAATTGGTTGGACAAATACATAGAATTAATATGTCGAGGGATTGGTAAATAAGATGAATAATGGATGGGACAAGAATAATACATAGCTTGAATATAGTATAAATTAAGCTTTTGATATAACATGGTAAAATATTATTCTCTCCCCAATTTGAAATGGATAGCATGTGGTGCTAATGTGTATAAGTAAATTTTGACTTTTGTCTACTTTCCTTGTCTTGCTTCATAAGTTTTGTTGTTTTGGCTTTTCCATGGCTAGAAATTTTAAGTGCATGGAGAATATCTTGAGATTGTTGTAACAAACTAATGTTGTCTTTTGAAGTGGGACATGTTTTCTACAATGAATTGAGGTAAATTTTGTCTCATGTTTATTTTCTTCACCTGAAGACTCGAGTGTAACTTAAAATAGAATATTGTTGTAGTAGTCCAATGAAATTTGGACATGTGTACTCCCTGGCTTGAAGCTTGTTTTGCTCCTTCATCTGTATAAGAAGGAATTCAGGGCCAAAAGTAGTAGTTAGTTGAAAATTTTGAGTTAACATTGTGAAATTGTCAAGACAATATGAAGCAAGTTTTAGAGTTTTGTTTTAAGTTTCTTTTGGAATTCATATTTATGCATGTAACTTTGATAGAAATATAACATTTATAATACATAGTAATATCAGTTTCATGGCTATTATCTCTCCTTGTATACATTCTATAAGTTACGAGTGAAATTAATCTAGGATTTCTTTCATTTCTCTCTATGATTTCTTGATGGATGTTTAGTTTCACACTTTCTTATTGATTCAATGAATTGATGTAAATACTTGGGTGAGATTAATAACTTCTTAAAAATGGGCTTTGGGATTGTTATAAGTAGTAGTAATATTGGTGAACGTCATAGAGAAATGTTGTAATTCAAGGTTTCTTGAAGATATAGGTGCTATTGTCTAGATTGTTATTAGGTCACATAGGAAGATATTGACTCTATGCATGGGACAAAGTCACTGGTTCATGTAGAATAGTTGTAGTTCATTTTTCAATGTTGAGGCATTTTCTACCCAAATTTTAAATCATAAACTCTCAAGTGGATAATGTTGTTATTGTTTTGTGTTAAAGTTCCATCCTCTCAAGCGTAATATATATGACATTGATTAATAAGTTTTCAACTTATTTGATGCATAGTATTGAATGGTTTTATGAGAGATATTTGTTATTAGCAATTTATTTGATAATAATTGTGTGAAGTGTCTGATTATACATTGTGGGATTACCCTTCTGGGTTTCATAGAGCCCAAAGAGTAGGAACATAATTCTTGTAGATTCTATTCATTCATTGGCCAATCCCTTTAGAAATAATGATAATTGGAAACAAGAAATTCCATAGGTATTCTTGGAGATCAGTTTGGTTCTAAGAAAATAACCAATAGATTAGCGACTCTACTGGGGACTAGCTAAGTTCAAAGTCTGTAGTTCAAATTTGTTATAGCCAGAGTCAATTGTTAGTTGTGATATTCTTTACTATTTGGAAATAACTAGTTTTAATTGTGTTGCATTGGTCCCATCATACTGAGTCTTATGTGTCAAGTGTTATTCCATTTTGCCACATTTTCTCGGGTAATGTTTAAAGTATTTTTTGAACTAATAAGTACAAAATCAAACTGCAATCACTTTTTATTTCCCATTATTCTAGGTAGAAACTCTAAGTTCTATAGTACCCGTGTAAAGATTAGTTCTCACAGGGAATATAAGAAGAAAGATCTTGCAGTATTCAACATTATGAGGAAGACCAAAAGTTATGCGAAGAAATACCCTGAGCAGAAGGAAAAATCTGAACATACAAAAGAAAAGAAATATGAAAGGGTCAGGAAACACTCTAAATCAAGTAAGTCTATTGATTCCCCTCTTGATATATCTCCTACTTTCAATATTGATATAAGTAGTGCTAGTATCCATGAAGAAGGACATGAGGTTCAAAGGTCTAATATAAATCAAGGAAGCTTCCTGGTTGAACAAGTGTTTGATAGTGAGTTAAATATTTCAAGAGAGGAAGATAGGTGGGATTTTTGGGAAAAGAATAAGAAGTTCTCTGATTCTTCAACTCCTTGACTTGGCTCTATTTTTAATGGAAAGAATTTTAAGCCGCAAGGTAAACCTCTTGATGATCCAGTCCACTTTTCTCTTGAGGAAGACCTTGTTTACCAACCCTACTTTACCCCTACCCCAAGTCAGCATGAGGATGTTCTAGAAAATGAGGAAGACATAGATAATGACATGAAATCTATAGAGGAGGAAGAGCTAAGGCTTCAAGAACAAGAAGAAAAAGAATGAAAGAATGAAAAGAGAGGGAAGATAGGATTAGAGCTAAGCAACTTGAGAGAGATGATAGAAGGAAAAATTTAGAGGAAATGAGAGAGAATATTGCAAGGCGTAAGACTTTTGAGGAAAATATTTCTAAATTTACCTCTAAGATGACTAATGATATTCCTACAACAACAGTCTCAATGGGAGCCTCAGCTACTAATACCTACACAACATCTATCTCAACTACTAGAGCCTTAGACCCTCCTATTAATACTAAGAAGACATCATTTGTAGATCATGGGAAGAGACATGTTGACCAACCTAAGAAGACTACATTAAATACAAATGCTAATAATAATATTTCATCTATTGAAATCCCCACACACAAGGAAAAAATTGACCCAGCCCCATCTACTCCACCTCTAGATCCTAAGATATTAAGGTTGCAATTGGAAGGTGAAAAGCTACGAGAAGATTTGAAGAAAGCTAAAATAATAGCTTCTAATGTAGAAATGGCTAGGAAGATCACATTCCTTAAAATTTCCACATATATTCCAGAGGCTTCAATCTCTGTACATATCAATACTGATTCACAAAAGAAGAAATCTAATGAGCACACTCCTAGTGGATGGGGTGGCGAAGATCAAGGAGGTGGTGGTGGAGGAAAAAATAAGAATGATAATCCTTGTTTTTAAGATGATGAGGGAAGTAAGAAAGGAGGAGGTGATGGTGAAAGTGGAAATGGTAAAGATAGTATTCATTCTAATAGCAAGAAAGATGATGAGCACAGAGATGATTATAAGGATCAACATACTAGGAGACCGCTCAAAGTAGATAGATGCCAACAATTCTGTTTCACTAGAATACCTAGTTACCCTAACCCATTCCCTAAATATTTTAGGCTTTCTCTAGTAAAATCCTTTAGAAATAATGCCTTGAGTGGTGAGGACCATCTCAGAGCATTCACTAATGTTATGGATGATTTTGAGGTGGAGGAAGAAGATGTTATGATGAATTTGTTCATGCAGTCTCTTATTGAGGATGCACGAGAGTGGTATAGAAGTTCTTGTTGAAAGAATTGGCTCTTGGGAAAAATTTGAAAGGTTGTTTAGAGAACAATATAGTGATAAGACCGATTCAAGATTTTTTTTAAATCAATTTAATAAAATTGTTAAGGGATCCAATGAATTTGTTGCTGAGTTCAACACAAGATTCTAGAAGGTGAGAAAAAGGTTTCCTCCTCATCTACAACTGAATGATCATGTGTGTATGGTAAATTACTATAATTATTTTGATGCAAAAATGAGTTATCGCTTGCTAGATAAGTTTTCTCAATCATTAAGGGAAGATTTTAAAATGGAAAAGCATATTGAAAATATTAGCTAAGCAACTGGTAAAGTTGGCAGAAGAGATGATCCAAAACTCTTCAAAAGTTCAAAAAAGGAAGATAAGAGTTCAGGTGCTAAAGGGGGGACAATTGAGGACAAGCTTGATAGTTTTATGAAAACCATCAATGATAAGATTGTGAAACAAGAGAAGGCTCAACCAAATAACTATTAGAGGAATGAAAGACCCCCTAGGTTGCAAGACCACCCATACAATACCAATTGGTATAATGGGAAGCCTATCCTAAACAATCAGAGAAACACCCAAAATAAAGTTCCTCTAGACTATCTGCAAAAGAATTCAGGCAATTTTGTTGAGGATACTCCTTGGTGTATGACTTTCCAAATGCCACATTCCTTACAACAATGTGTAGTGACATAGATGGTTGAAGTAGAGGATGACATACTAGAGGACTGTGATT
This sequence comes from Sequoia sempervirens, assembly GCA_007258455.2. Taxonomy (NCBI): domain Eukaryota; kingdom Viridiplantae; phylum Streptophyta; class Pinopsida; order Cupressales; family Cupressaceae; genus Sequoia; species Sequoia sempervirens. The sequence continues at coordinate 191,166,297 of VDFB02000017.1, forward strand.
AGCAGGATCAAGAGGATGGTGATGAACTTATGATTATGGGAGATTCTGATGTTTCATGCAGTCAGTGCTCTTCTAATGAAGGTTCTTATGAAGTGGATGTAGATAATCAAAAGAAATTTTCTAATACATATCATTACCAAGTTCTTTCTGATGAGGATTCCATTAGTGATGTTGAGGTTTACAATTTGGAGGCAATTCAATACGGTGTTTCATTAAGGAGACCCTTGGATGAGGAGATTTCAAAATACACTACAGTCTTAGCTACCCAAGCTAGAAGTTCCTATCATTTGAGGAATAGAACCATTGGAGGTGAAGAAGGAAGTATTGCTAGTCTATTCATCAAGGAACAAAACACCAAGGGAAAAAAACATGAGCCTGATCAAAAAGTAGAAGCAGTTAAAGCTAAATAAGGAAGAGGAGATAAAATATGGGATAAGAGAGTAGAAAAAGCCAAAATATTTTCAAGGACACAAATCCCTTGCTGAGAAATTAAAGACACAAAAGCAGGTACCTGAAGCTACAAGGAAGGATGTTAAATATAAGGTTGAGGAAATAAAAAATCAATAGAAAGATAATACCAATGAACAAGGTATGTCCTCAATCGAACTTCCCAAGTATACTCATGTTGATATGTTTCAGTTACTTAGTCAAGTTAAAGTATCTATGCGTTTTCTTGAAATGATGAGGATAGAGGAACATAAAAAAAAGGTAGTAGCCCTCATCAATGGTCCTGTTATAGCCTATAATGATTTAGGGAAACCCACTCCAACAAAATTGAATGAAAAGGATAAGAATGGTAAAGAAGTTGAAGGAGTAATCACTAAAATTCCCCATTTTTTCCTAAGAAATTCTATAAATACTTGTCCTAGTAAGATAGATCCATTTTTCCTTACCCTAGAAGTTGGGGAAAATTTTATAAAGAATTGTATCATTGACTCTAACACATCCAACAATATCATGCCAGTTAAAATCATGGATTCACTAGGGTTAAAGGTTGATAGCACTCATGGCAAGTGTTATGTCATGGATGCTAGAGAAGTTCTTGTTATAGATGTGATAAATGAACTTCCTTATAGGCTGGAAGCCCACCCTAAAAAAGAATTTAAAATGAGTGTGGTAGTGGTAGATATCCCTCCTAACTATGGAATGTTGTTATCATGAAAATGGAGTGCATCTATGGGAGGTAGTATGCAGTGTGACATGTCTTATGCCACATTCCCTATTGATGGTAAGAATTCCCAAGTAATGAGAGAACCTAGGGTATCACATATGCTAAAGCATGTTCCTGAACATGAAAAAATTCTTTTCATTGATATTGATATTGGTGAGTTCAAGGTAGAAGAGGTACCAAGAGAGGTTGAGAGGCATCCTGCACCTATAGAAAATGAAGTTTCAAAAGTATCTAATAAAGAGGAATTGTGGAGAATGTACTTTGATGGTGCAAGCTCCAAAGAAGGATCTAGTGTAGGAATTTTATTAGTATCACCTACTGGAAATAAATAATAAGTTCTCTTTTACATTTTATTTTGTCTATACAAATAATGTGGTAGAGTATGAGCCCTTATTATTTGGGTTAAGACTCGTTGTGAGGCATGGAATAAGAAATTTAATGGTAATAGGTGATTTTAAGCTTGTGATATCCCAAGTAAGAGCTAAGTATGTCAAAAAGAATAACAAACTAAAACAACACAAGAATGTTGTTTGGGGTTCTGTTGAATAGCTTGATGCCTCTAGGATTGATTGGATGGAAATAGGACATAATAGAGTAGCTGATTTACTTGCTAATAATTGCACTAAGACTTGATGATAAAGATTTCATAGGAATCTCTAAGGTCAAGATACAGACAATGCCTTCCATCCCTAACAATGTATGCAACTGGAAAATTTTTAATGACGATGAGGATATTCTCAGATTCCTAAATTCTGCTGATAAATATGAAGTTCAGGAGATTGAATTTAGTGGATTTGTTGAGAATATTGATGGAAAGGACATGGTATTTGGAAAAGAGGTCATTCAACTAAAAAATAAATAAAATCCCCAAAGGTCTTATAGCTCTTGAAAGGGTCTTTGATAGTCAGGATACAAATAAGGCCAAAATAACTACAGCTCACCCAGAGAACCTGGAGGAAGGGAACTTAGGAACAAAAAATGCCCCTAAGAAAGTCTATGTAGGAAATAAGATGAAGCCAAAGGTGAAGGCGATGTTAATTTCCTTATAAAATACATACATGTTTTTGCTTGGTCAGATGATGACCTAAAAGCTTACAAAGAGGAATTGTTTTAGCAAGAATTTCCTTTAAAGGATGATGAAAATCCTTTTAGGAAAAAGCAGAGACCAATTAATCCTACTTTAGCTCCCAAGATGCAAGAGGATTTGGTAAATTTGAGAGAAGTAGGTATTATAAATCCCATTAGGCATTCCTCATGGTTATGTAATCTGGTACCATTGAGAAAAAAGAATGGTGACATAAGATTATGTGTTTATTTGATAAACTTGAATGTATCCTCATTAAAGGACAATTATCCATTACCAAACATGGAAGCTATGTTACAGAAGGTAACTGACTATGATCTACTATCAATGATGGATGATTTTTTAAGTTATAACCAAGTAAAAGTGAAGGAGTCTGAGCAATACAAGATTACATTTACTACACCTTGGGGTATCTATGTTTATGTCAGGATTCCTTTCAGCTAAACAAATATAGGTGCCACTTTTCAGAGAGCTATGGATGTAGCTTTCTTAGATTTTATTGATCTATTTTATGGTTGTATATCAAGATGACCTGACCACTTATTCCATGAAAGAAGATCATTGTATCCATTTAGAAAAGGTATTTGTCAGATCATTAGAATATGGGATATCTTTGAATCCTAAGAAATGTGCCTTCAGGGTCATTAAGGGAAAGTTGTTAGGTCACATTGTGTCCAAAGAAGGAGTAAGAATAGACCCTAAAAGAGTCGCAACCATTGACGAAATCCCTCAACCAAAAAATGTCAAGTGCATTCACTCATTTTTAAGAAAAATACATTTTTTGAGAAGGTTTGTCACTAAATTTGTAGAAATCACTAGACCTATTTCCAAAATGCTGAAGAAGGGTGAAAAATTTATTTGGAGTGAAGAGCCTAGTTAGGATTTCAAGAAAATAGAACAAGCTATTAAGGAGGCTCCAGTTTTGAATTCTCCCTATTTTTCAAAAACAATTCATATTTTCTCTTTTGCTTCTTTTCGTACCATTGCTATTGTCTTACTACATAAAAAATGAGGAAGGTTTTGAACAACTTATTGCATTTTTTAGCAAACATTTACAAGCTGTAGAACTGAAATATGACACTACTAAGAAATAGGCATATGTTTTGGTAAAAGTTGTAAACAATTTTAGGACTTATTTACAAGGGGCCACTTTCATAGCTTTTGTACCAAGTGTTGTTGTGAAAGATATTTTTACTCAACAGGAGGCAATGGGCATAAGGTGTAGATGGATCAACAAGATCCAAGAATTTAATATTGATGTTTAGATTACTAAACTGGTAAGAGGACAGGGCCTAGCCAAATTAATGATAGAGCCTAATTTGGAACCTAATCAGGTTAATCAAACTGAAGTGATTGATATTGCACTTCTCTGTGATATTCAAACATGCAAATGGTATAGAAGAATTATCCAGTATTTACAAACCTTGCAATGTCCTAATGATATGTCTAACGATGATTAAAGAACATTAAAATTGCATGCCATCAAGTATGTGATTATTGACAATGAATTATGGTGGAGAAGATTGGATGGTGTACTTCTTAAGTGTGTAGATGGAAAGAAGGAATTGGAGCTTTTGCAGGAAATGCATAATGGGGTGTGTGGGGGTCATTACATGGCAAAGACCATTGCACTCAAGATTTTAAGAGTTGGATTTTGGTGGCCTACTATTTTTAAGTATTCTCGTAAGTTCGTTAAAACTTATGATGCTTGTCAATGATTCTCAAGAAAGTTGAAGTTCTCAGGAAATTTACCACTTAGGCCCATGATAGTTGAAGCCCCTTTCCAACAATGGGGAATTGATTTCATTGGAGAAATACCAAAAAAAATCTAGTGTAGGCCACTCATGGATTCTTGTTTCCACTGACTACTTTACAAAATGGGTGGAAGCAATACCCACAAAGAAGGAAACAAGCAAGGTGGTAGTTTATTTTCTATTAAATAATATTCTTATCAGATTTGGAGTCCCTGAGAGGATTATTTTAGATAATGCTATGTGTTTTAGGTTAGATGAATTCAAGAACTTTTGTGAAAAACATGGAATACAAGTCTCTTACTATTCACCTTATCATCCTTAGGGAAATGGTCAAGATGAGTCTAGCAATAAGAGCTTGATGAAGATAATTAATAGATTTATGGAAAAGAACAAAAATGCTTGGGATTCAAAACTAAAATTGGCACTCTAGGCAGATAGAGTGATAGTGAAAATGGTTTCTAGTTATTCACCATTTGGTTTAGTATATAGTCTAGATGATAGATTTCCTCAGAATAACCTACTCAAGATGTATAAGTTCATGAAGGAGTATTATGAAGAAATTTGTGATGATATGCAACTCACAAAATAAATAATTTGGTGCAACTAGATGAGACCAAGAGGGAAGCTCAAGTTAAAAACATGAAGATGCAATTACAAGTTAAGCATCTATATGACAAGAAAGCTTCTCCCAAATTTTTTTGAAGTGGATAGTATGGTGTTAGCCTAGAATGCAAGATCTCAAGATAAGGGCAAGCATGGGAAATTTGAAGCATTATGGACTGGTCCTTATTTGATAGCCAACACTCATGGGGAAGATTCATATTTCCTTAAGAGCTTAATAGGTGAACTTTTTGAACTGCTAGTACATGGACAGTTCTTAAAGCCATACTTCTCTTAAGTATGTTATTTTCCATGTATGATTTGGTTTTGTATATTATGCATATAGGTGTACCTACTTTTGTTGTGTTTTCTTTTCCCCTACTACCTACACTAGGTAACTCCCTAGTTTGGGTTCGCTTGTACTTATCCATGGTTTTGGTCTACTTCAACCTAAGATTCTTGGGATCTCACTATGCCTATAGGAGGCATACTTCCCCAGTTGGATCCACTGATGAAACTTGCAATAAAAAAATTCCCATCTTAAACCCTTGTCAAATTTAGACATATGACTAATAAATGACATTTTAGGATTCATCTTTCATAAGAACTTATAATGTTCTATTTTTCCATTGACTCCCTATTTCCCATTGTTGGTCATCTTAAAACCTCTTATGTCTATCATTATCGTCTAACAACTGTTTCGCCAATCCTAAGTCTAGAAATCTTAATTTTTATAAGGTTAAGTTAAAGGCTTATTTTTCCTTTACATCCTTTGCATTATAATTTCTTAGAAATTTTTGAGTCCCTTTCTATTTTATCAGTGATGAATGATGGGACGAATTTCCTTCGTATCGTGTCTCACTAATTTATTTTAAGTACTAAGATTTATATTAGAAATATATGATATGTAAATGGCACTATGATGATCTCTCATCACTAATTACTTGCAAACCATATGAGAAGAATTAGTGATGAGTGATGGCCCTATGTTTTATATGGTTCATCATTGATCCATTCCAAACCTTTCAACATTGATTTGTAATGAGTGATGGAGTTCATTATTTTAAAAGTTTCTTTCACTAATCTGAGTACATCTTATATATGATGCCTTTTCTACCATTTATTTTCATGCAGGTGTATGTGTCTAGATTTTATGCCCTTACTATACTTCTTTTCATTGATAGGAGCCTCAATGTGAAGTTGGATTAGCGAGAAGCAATGAAAGTGAACGTGATCAAGGAATGGGATGCAGATCCAAGGGCTAAGGTTTCATCGCATAAAACACTTGCATCACTGATGGAGCTAGAAAAGGATGAGGCATATCAAAAATAAGCAAAAACCACTACATGAAGAAGTAATGTGGTAGAATCTTGAGTATTTCACATAAAGGAGGAAGGTGGCGAGATGAATTGATGACCATTGATGTAGTTTTAAAACTAAATGATCAATGATCAGGGTTCAAACCTGAATGGCTAATTTTAGTTTTCTCGTGCAAACTTACTATCAAGCATTAATGGTGGCATGCCTCTCTCTCAGCTGTAAAAGAAAGTTAATACTTGGTTGATCGTGCACTTGAACTCATTGGAATGTGGAAGGGATACTAGCAGCTAAATAAATTATGAGGGAAGCTTCAAAAGTTACCAATAACATGTGGTATATCATTCACCTGGGTAAGAAAAATTGATATTTCTTTCTAGCTAAAATATTGAGATGAATACCTCAGAAAGCTGATAACAAATTGGGGAATTATATATTTGTTCACTTCTAATAGCTATTGGGTAATCAAACACTAGATAAATTTTGAGGAAAATGTTTTGTTCAAAGGTAGTATTTTTTCGTATCATAACTATTAAGGGTTTCTTTTGATGGTAAAGAAATGTAAACCCTAGTTTCATTGCTTTGCAAACATGAGTGACTCAGTGCCTAGTGAATCAAGTATCAGACTAGAGAGAAATCCAAAATACAAATTTGGTTAATTGAAAGAAAACTTAGGATGTTTCAACTGAGGTTAATTCTAAGCCATTGGCAGTATCCAACCCTTCACCAAGTACTCCTGCAATGTCCATGAGGTCTAGAAGTGCCAAGAAAGAAACAAAAAAAAATATCCAAGAAGCCTCTAGAGATGTAAAAGAAGGAAGGTGACAAATTGTTAAAAGACCCATAGGTCAAGTTGTTGTGACCACTAGGTTAATTGATAGTGCTAGAGAAATTGTTGAAAAACCCCAACCTCATAGTGGGTGGTAATTATTTCAGTATGCCTTCAATAGGTTACATTCTATAAAGCCCGCATGTTATCTTTGGGGACTAAACCTTGGGAAGATATTAGTCTCGAATGTGTTTGTAGAAGTGGACTTAATGATGGAACTAGCCAAGCACTCCAACCCTATGTACAAGACAATTAGAAGTGAAAATGGTGATTTAATTTTGGAGGTAACAAAAGATAATATGATAGATGTATTTGGGTTAAATCCCAATTCTACTATAAAGGTTAGGCATGTTGAGTTGTATGTTGAGTATGAGAAGAGGAAATATGCATACAAAGAGAGATTGCTTATGTGACATAAAATGAGCAAGGAGAAGTTCATTGCTAAGGAAGTTGAGCCCTTTGAGTGTGAAAAATTTGAAGATTACTTCAAGAACACTTATTATTGTTTGAAGTAGCTTAGGATTTTGAGGTTAGGGTAGCCCCTAATTTGTAGTAATGGTGGCAGATATACAAGTTCATAATCAAAACATTGGTTTTGATTATGCCAATTTTGTTGTTGAACAAATTATGCATGAGGATTTCATCAATTTGAAAAGGGGGGTGCTCCCCTTATATTTCCCCCATTAGTCTTTGTTGATGCATATGCTCTTATGGGAGGGTGACTATGAATGGAAAGGGGAAATTGGATTTGAAATGTAGGGACAATGAAAATAATGTTCTACTAGTATAGATGTGGACATAAATGTGGGATAAGGAGTGCTCCAATTCAAATTAGATCTTGTTTTCTAATACTGTCAGATATGGTAACTTAGAGACATTAGGTGTGGCACCTATATTGAGGCTTTCTCCAAAGATCAGAAGTATCATGGGCCTTAAACATATACCATGATCAAAATCCACAGATAATTGGGTAGATTGGTTTTTACATTCTAAATGTAATTTGATCATAACCTATGGAGCTAAAGTGGCACCTCATTGTTTACCCCTGTATGTCTTAGACAGATTGGATTTTATGGAGCTCATGTGGAAAATTGATTTTATAGATTATGAGATGTTTACAAAGCCCATGAAAGGTATTGTGGTACATCCCCAATGTGAATTTGCTTACTTCAAAGTCACTACACCTAAAGGGTATGAAAATTTGGGCATTATGGTGAATAATCTTAGAATGTCTATTAATGAGATCAAAAATTGTGATCCTAATGGACTTGTGGAAGGAAGAAGAAGAAGAAAAAGCTTAGACATCATACATCATGAATTCCTATACATAGATGATGTGTTAATAAATTTTACAAGTGATGAGGTTGTCATAACCATAAAAAGGAATGGACAACTATAATGAACATTGAGGAAAGAATCATGAAAAGGAATGCATTTTACATAATTTCATACAATATAATATCAAACCCCTTGGAAAGAGCCTTCATTATGATAAGGTATCATCAATGTGGAGAGTTTAAAGTAATGGTAAAGGAGGCTACTGTTAAAGCATAGGTTCTCCTCAAACAACAACAACAAAAACAAGCTATGGATATCCCAGAACAACCTATAAATGTTCAAGAAGTCAAGCAAGAATAAATGGTAGAACATGTGCTAGAAAATGAGGAGGTAGATCAAAAATTTCCTCCTCCCCATATTGTAGAGAGTCATAGTTCAGATGTTGCCCTTGATAGAATTTCCAAATGGAAATATGATATAGAAAGTGATGATGATCATAGGATTAGGGAGTGTGATGAATTTTTGGTTGATGATAAATTTGTTTAGAGCAAGGAATTTTAGGTGTTTATGATTCAATAGTGGAGTCAGGAGATAAAAGAGAGACTTGAATCAGCCCAAGCTAATGTTGAACCTTCTCATTAGGAGGAAGATAAGAAAGCAGAGGAAGAGAAAATAAGGGATGAAGTGTAGCCATTACTCCCACTGAGACTACAAAAATTGTTAAGGATAGTGGAATCATGCTATTTCTAGGATGTACTATCACTGCTACCATAACATATGATGAAGTGAGAAGAGACACTCAAGCTTTAATATATGAAGATCAATTTGAGCATAAAGTTTTTGGTTCTAGATATAGTCCAAAGTTGCATAATCTTGAAATTTGGTCTATGGACCCTAATACTAGAAAACATGAGGTTACTAGGCCTATTGAAGAAGTTATTGGTTCATTGGTGGTCAAAAGAGCTACTAAAAGAACACCTATCTAGGAAGTTGAGTTAATTGCTCATGCTGAAATGCCTAGTGTGGATACCACTTTGGTTAAGGAATACAATAAGGCCTTGGATGAGTTAAATAAAATGGGAGCTACTATTCAAGCTACTTAGAAGACAATAAATCAGCCATCCTCATCTTAATTTGATATGTCTAGATAGCATAGCGAGACTTTGGCCTTAAGAATTGATGATTTGAAAGGTAAGTTGATTGTTGAGAAGGAAAGTGTCAACCTTGCCATACTTGAAACAGTCAAGGTGGAAATTGAAATTTTTGAGGATGTACTGAAGCACAAGGTGATCATATTGTTCCATAAGGCCAATGATGTTTAGGCCACTTATAAGAATATTCATGAGGAAAATACAAAATATCTGCAAGTACAAGAGGCCTTCAGGAATGAGTGGAATAATTGGATTACTAGGGTAAATGCTCTAAAAGAAATGATTCCCAAAATAAATGAGGACCCTAAGGTAACTACCAATATTCCTAACATTTTGCAAATCATTGAATCAATAAATGAGATAACTATTTTCCATGGAAAGTTAGGTATACAACTTCAGAGTAAGTTGTTGATATTCAAAGAGATGGAGGAGCATGGTATGCCTTAGATATTGAGTTCAAAAGGTGAATTACATCCATTTGACACCTAGAAGAAAGAGTTGGGAAAGGTTCTTGCAGTAGCTATGATGACCTTAACTATCACTAACTACATCTTGCTCAACGCAAATATTGACACAACGGTGGAAATTGAAGTAAAGATGGGCATATTTGTTGAATAGGCCAGGATATTAATTGATGCCAAATATTCTCAATACATCACTAAGGTGCAGAATTTGCTGAATGTAAAGTGGTCCATTGAGGAGGAATACAAGACTTGTTGGACAAATACACAAAATGAATTTGTGTGGGGATTGGTAAATAAGATGAATAATAGATATGAGAAGAATAATACATATCCTAAATACATTACAAATTAGTATTTTTCTATAACATGGTAAAATATTATTCTCTCCCCAATTTGAAAGTGCTAGTACATGGTGCTAATGTGGATAAGTAAATTTTGACTTTTTTCTATTTTCCTTGTCTTGCTTCGTAAGTTTTGTTGTTCTGTCTTTTCTATGGTTGGTATTTTTAAGTGCATGGAGAATATATTGAGATTTTTGTAACAAAATAATGATGCGTTTTGAAGTGGGGCCTATTTTATACAATGAGTTGTGGTAAATTTTTCATGTTTATTTCCTTCACCTAAAGACTTGATTATAACTGAAAATAGAATATTGTTGCAGTAGTCTAATGAAATTTGGACATGTTTTTTCCTTTGCTTGAAGCTTCTTTTGCTCCTTCACCTCTATAAGAAGGAATTCAGGGCCAGGAGCAGTAGTTAGTTGAAAATTTTGAGTTAACATAGTGAAATTGTCAAGACAATATGAAGGAAGTTCTATATTTTTGTTTTAATTTTCTTTTGGAGTTCATATTTATGCATGTAACTTTGACAAAAATATAGCATTTATAATACATAGTTATATCAGTTTCATGGCTATTATCTCTCCTTATATGCATTCTATAAGTTATGAGTGAATGTAATCTAGGATTTCTTTTTTTTGTCTCTATCATTTCTTAATGGATGTTTAGTTTCATGCTTGCTTATTGATTCAATGAATTGATGTAAATTCTTGGGTGAGATTAATAACTTCTTAGAATTGGGCTTTGGGATTGTTATAAGTAGTAGTATTCATGAATGTCATAGAGAAATGTTGTAATCGAAGGTTTCTTGAGGATATATGTGCTATTGTCTAGATTGTTATTAGGTCACATAGGAAGATATTGACTCCATGCTTGGGACAAATGCATTGGTTCATACTGAATAGTTGTAGTTCATTTTTCAGTGTTGCGCCATTTGCTACTCAAATTTTAAATCATAAAATCTCAAGTGGATAATGTTGTTATCATTTTGTGTTAAAGTTCCATCGCCTCATGCACAATATATATGACATTGATTAATAAGGTTCCAACTTATTTGATGCATGTTATTGAATGGTTTTATGAGAGATATCTGTTATTGGAAATGTATTTTATTGTAATTGTGTAAGGTGTCTGAGTATACATTGTGCAATCACCCTCCTAGGTTTCACAATATTGAATCTTCTATTCATTCGTTGGCCAATCCCTTTAGAAATAATAATAATTGGAAATGAAAAAGTCCATAGGTATTCCTGGAGATCAGTTTGGTTCTAAAAAAATATCCAACATGACTCAACAATGAGTTGAAGTGATAATTAAATATCAAAGGAGCAGTACTTGAACCTAACAATCAAAGAGAATTTTGCATGTTATAATGAGTAATCTATGAGTCCCTTCGATATATAAAAAAGGGAAGAATTTATCAAGAACTATGTATATCGATGGGATGAGGAAAGTTGTCTCTTCAACAAAGTGATAGCCTTCAATATGAAAGAGGACAAAAGAGAGTTAGAAGGGACATGAAATGGTTCCAAAATATCGAAGCAACTAGTTCGTAGTCTCCCAAAAAACCCAAAACAACATTTCCACAAAAGAGAAATATTGATGAGAGGAGTCTATATGAGTAAAAGTTAGGGAACACTCCCCTCAATAGCCCTAAAAAAAGAAGTGAAAAAAAAACTGAGAAGGAAGGAAGCATTTTGGAGAAATGAGGATACCAGTCCCCCTAATAAAGTGATGACACTTATTGCCTTTGTAAATTTGTGAACATAAAATAATATCAAAGGAATCAATTACAAAGAGGGTTTTGAGAAGACATGATGACATTGGTCTAAGGCCATAAGGGGTCCCTTAAAAATATTGAAAGAGTAAATAACCTAGCATTCATTAGGGGAAGAATTGAATGTTGACAGGGGTATGGAATCAACCAATTTGATGCAGAAAAAGTATTCAACTCAATTAAGGTGATAATACAAGTGATATCTCAAAGAAAGAAATTGGTGGTGATGGAAAAAAAATCAATGGTTGATATTCAAAAATAGAAAGAGTGAGATGAAAATTGGCATCATTCAACATTTATGAAAAAGAGCCGAGAAGTTAGAAGATAAACAAAATAGGTTAGGATAGTTGTGGACTAAGAAATGGGGGTATGACCTATTTATATACCATTACAAGAAAATGTATAGACTTAGGCCAGTATCTAACCCATGGAGGCTTAAATTGGGAAAACTCATAGTACCTAATGTAATTATTAATCTAGAATTGATGAAGGAAGTGGAAATAATGTATAACCCTTAGACTCATATGATCTACTTGGTAGATGGGTCATCTTTTTTACCCATTACAAGAGATTACATCTCTATGGTTTTCCAATTGGATTTGAGCACTACTATGACATTTTGAATCAAAGACCTTCTAGATGAATACCATATTATGGATGTTAGCTATAAAAGATGGAGATTACCCTTGCACAAACCCCAAGATAAAGGAAATAGATTCAAAAGGTTTTCAAAGGATGAGCATCCCCCATTTTTAGCTAAATTATTCAAAGTTTATTTTCAATACACGTACTACTCTGCTAGACAAGTCTTGGGAATAAATGTACACATGTTAATGTCTATAGCCCCAATGGTTTTTGTAGTAGACATAAAAAATTGGGATATTAGACCATTTGATTATGTATAATATTTGGCACAAGCCCTCAATGATGCATTGACTTCCATTAAGAATAAAAAAAAATCTATTGCAAACATAATTCATTTCTCATCCATCTAATCTTATATGAAAGACAATCTATTGGATTATGGAATGATCATTTATGAATAAGGGACACAACCAATGATGGAAATGTTAGGACAATACAAATGTGGACTTCTATATAGGATAGTAGATGCACTAGATCACATTACCTTTATTTTGAAGAATATTTTTTGAAGCCACTCTATAAGGTTCTTGGTCACCCTTGTAATTATAATATATCATTAGAAATACAAAGATTTTTATTACCTAAAGAGAAAGATAAAAATGGAAAAGTTAACCACACTTGGAGAGACTGGTATGTCTATGAGGATTGTACCAAGATTAGGGTTTATGTTTTCAAAGGAGCACCTTTCCTCTTACCAAGGACAATTCCTGATAGGGTGGCATACCTGGAAATAGTTAGACAATTGGCTTATTCAAACTTCTTACACTTGAAAAGTTATCTAGCAAACAATCCCTTATGCCAAGTAATCTTTCTTTTAGTGATATTACTATTGTTTTAGATAAAGGATATGAAGCTATTGATGATAAATTAGATCATTACAATATACCTAGAAGGGGATGAAAGAAAATGGTTTAACCCTAAGCATTTCTTCAACAATGCTAGATTACACAAAAATTGAAAGGGCATAAGCATGAGCTCTTTGTGGATGATGATTTAATTAGGAATACTGATGAATACCATGCATCAAGAAGAAGGGATATTTATAACAGGATAATGGTGGCTAAAGCATGGAGAAAGAGTCACAATCCACTCTATAATGTGGCTTTTCATGAGCTTTAAGACCTAGTGGAGAGAATGGACATGATGCTTCGACATGAAAAGGAGTTGACCAAGGATGCACCTTATTCAACATTCAAGAGAATAGGAGATGTTGCAGTAACACAACCTAAGTATGTAACAACTTTTTGTCATGTATCACCACAACCAACCATGAACATCAGGTTTTTTGTTGATACACATATGAAAAGTGAGGACGATATTGAGGATGAAGTTAAATTTGTATAGAAAAATGAACCAATTATTGAGAAGTATGAACCTTCACCTTAAAGAAGTGTTGTGTTTGAAGGATCTAATCAACTCTGATGATATTAGGAATAGTGCAAGCCAAAAGTTTACTTTAGATTACATTTTTCAAGTATCTTGAGTTTAAGGCATTTATTCATGAATACAAGGGTAAGATGATAAGAGAGAAAGTAAAATAAATCCCTCTTGACAAAGAGGTTGAGGTCCTAGATTTGTTACAAAATAAAGTGGAACAAGAGATCTGGAGAAAATTTCCCCAGAAAGGGGGTGAGATTTGTTGCAAGAGGTTGGGGTTATGCTCATACCAGGATGGGATATCATTTTTCCCATTGTATTTGATAGTTTTAGGAAAAGGTAAGAAAAATCTTTGTAATTGACTACTAAGGAAAGTGACAATATCTATACTAGTTATGGATACAACCTTGATAGTTCCACTATTTTAACTTGGGTCTTGTATCCACCAGAGAAAAGGCCTACTATTATTAGTGACCCAAGTCAAGTATTCAGCCATCTTCTTGTATAAAGAGTGGGAGACACTAATCCCATGGAGACTACCGACCTGAATCTCAATGTTGTAAAACTTACCATGGCACGCATTAAAAAAATAGTGAAAGACATGTTCAAAAGGTACATTTCTAAGAATGAGAAGTTACAGTAGGAAGTAGTCAAGTACAAGGATAAGTTACATTCTTCTTCAGGTACATACTCTCCATTGGTGGAATGTGAGAATAAGGTACTAGAAGCTATGTCAAAAACCATATATTGGAAGTGTAAAAATGAAATAACTCAAAAGAAATATGATGAATTGGAAAGGAAGATGAAGATCACCAAGTTCAAAATGGCCTTGGAATTAACAAAGAGGAGATTTGGAAAGATGCTAAGGAATGTTGACAAATTCCGGGCAATCCACAATAGAACACATGTTTCTTATCAAGAACACAAGAGGCTACACCTTACAATGATAGAGACAAAAGAAGATATATCAACCAAGGAAAATGTTGTTGAACAACTGTTAAAAATATTCTAAAGAGTTAGTTGATATGCATTAGAAGTATTACACTGTGTTGACATAAGAACTTAATCAACCCTTGAACATGGCTCTACCTAATTTATTTGATGATGAATGAGGGTTGAAGGAACATAATATATGGAAGGATGAACTCACCCACTATTTACCAATGGCCCTTGACAAGGTGAATGGTCAATCAATGGCAATAGAAAATACACATGTACAGTTAGAGCAGATTTTCATTCTAGAATTTATTATGAAAGATATCATCACCAATGTTGACACTTATGCCAAGATAGAATACATCAAGCATTTATTCAAAGTTAACATGTTTATTGTTCAGGAAATGTAAGGAACAAAATTCATTGAGGTTATGCAACATTGGATACATTATTATGGAGCATGGACCTTGAACAGATCTTTAGTGATCACAAGTACCTGATGAAGATTAATGGAGTATGATTTGTTGCAAATTGTGGTGGACTTCATTAGTTATCTCTTGTTTACTATCAATTACATTTTTAGGGTTTTAGCAAAATACTAATGAAATGATACCATTTTCTCATGTAATGACCTTAAGCTTGTCACTTCTCGTATATAAGGGAAACCAAGGCCAAGGAGAA
Source organism: Sequoia sempervirens (assembly GCA_007258455.2). Classification (NCBI taxonomy): domain Eukaryota; kingdom Viridiplantae; phylum Streptophyta; class Pinopsida; order Cupressales; family Cupressaceae; genus Sequoia; species Sequoia sempervirens. The sequence goes on from VDFB02000017.1 coordinate 191,181,699, forward strand.
GTAATAACATTAGGATAGGAATTTCTATAGAAAAAGTACTTCTGATATATAATGTATTATCTTTTGAAGTAACATAATGGGCAAGAGGGTTTTACTTGGTCATTGAATTATTGGTTTTCAGTTGCTATGATTGATTCAAATTCATATGAGTTATCTTGTTGTCTCCAAAATGATATTTTCCTGTTATTCAAATTAATATATCAAGGATATAATCAATTTGTCAAAACACATTTATTGTTCTTGTGTGATTATTTTATTGGCTCCTTCAAGGAAGGGTTAAATTGTTTTAAGTAATCACAATAACTTGGAAATATATCATTGGGATTGATAAGAACATCATTGGAACTAATAGTCCTACACATTTATACATAGTATAAAATTTCTAAAACTGTCAAAACAATTAGAGCTAAGCCAAAAAGGAGAATCCACACATCGTACATATCTTGAATCCATCTACCCAATAGAGTTATGAACTGACCATACCCACTACATTATAGAATTTCATAAAATTTTATTCACACATTCAAGTTTCAACATTAGGAGTAGGATTATGTACTAGTCTCATATCTATCTTATATTTACATGCCAGTGTGGATAGATCCTTAAAGTTAAATAAGTCATACAACCTTTAAATATGCATTGATTATTAAGGTACATCCACCTTGGTCTAGTAGACCCTCAAGTGTAGTGAGCCCTAACCATATTGGTTATTTTTGTTCATTATCCAAAAACATTGTAAGATTGATCATAGAGCTTGGCATCCTCTTAGGGTTTGCAACCTACATTTTTGATACCTAATAGATTGGTGACTCTGTTGGGGAGTAGCTTAGTCAACTCTAAATCCAGAATAATCCATTATAGAGTGTTCAAAACCTTTCATTTGGGTAATTACACCTTCATAGGGGATTCTGTGGGGGATAAAACCAAGAATATTTTCATTTAGATCTCAACACTAGAATTACTACCTGTGTCAGCAAAAAATGTATAGTTGACATTTTTATGATCGCTTGACTCTTTTTAGTGGAATTTGGATTGATTTTCCCTATATTTAATGTTGTAATGTGGCCAACACATTCACATTAGGTCTTGGACACTTGTGAATCATTAAGACTTCTAGGATGTCTTGTAAAGGTGTTGTGAAGTGTTGTAACCCACTTTCACACTTTTCTAGGACCCTTTCATCATAATTCACCTAAATAACCCCATTTTATCATTTACTGGAAGTCTTATTTCAAATTTTTGTAACCAACTTTCATGCTTTTCTAGACTTTTCGTCACTAATTTAACCCTTTCTCATGTTTAAATGACCCCTTAATGCACTTTTCGGCCATTTGTAAGTGTGTTCTTGAGGATATTCTTGTTAGAAAACATTTAATGCCTTGTAATTCTTGACACCCACTTATTTTTTTTAGGTGGTACTAAGTCGCCAATAGGGGTGACTTAGTCCTTTCTGGCAGAAAACTCAAAATTATTTCAATTTTCTAGTAGGATTTTGTCCTCCAACCATTGAGGTCAGCCTATGATGTCATATTTTTGGGAAATTTAGTAAGAACAAGTATAAATAAGGGTTTTTCCCCTCATTTTACATCTCCTACAATCTTCTAATTTCTTGCACTCATTAACATTAAATCTTTTGAGCATTCAAGCACTCTAAGCACAATCAAGTCATCCATTGGAGCACTTCATTGCATATATTTATATTTCTACATCAAGGGTTTGGTAAGTTTATGACATTGCATGTTATCTATTTATCATTATCTTTCCATTTCATTTCATTTCATAGGGTTTGATTACTAAAGTGGGGTTTGATAAAGGAAAACCCCTATAATCTAACCCGTAACCATTTTTCCCTTTTTACATGTGTGTTTGCAGACTTTGTAGGTAGATTTATCAAAGAAATAAGTGTTGAAAATTGGTTAACAAGTCATCAAATCTATTCAAGTCAACATAACCCTAACTCAATCTTAGAGACCCTTTTTATCCCATTTTCTGTAGAATCAAGACCAGACACCTGCCAGAAAAGAAAGTGTAGACCTAAAGCTACAGAATTTTGTCCCAAGATTCCCAAAATCTCTAGGTGGACTAAGTCACCACTAGTGGTGGATTAGTTACACTGCAATGGCTGAAAATTTGTTTCTCCATTTTTGGATACCCATTTGGCAGATTCCTATTCTGACAAGTTTTCTCGAAACTAGGACTAAGTCGCTCAGCTTGGCGTACATGTCCCAGTGAACATTTTCAATAAATTTTTTAGGATTCCAAAATCTCTCCACATCAAAATTTAGATTTTAGGTGCACCTCTCTAGTTTTGTTTAGTTATTTCATCATTTACTTGCATTTTTTAGGTGTTTTTGCATATCACATTATGTTTTCCAACACTTTGTATTTCTTAGGTTTAGCATCATTAAATCATTTTCTTTTCTGATTAGTGCATTAGTACATCATAATTAGACATATTTCATCTCATTTACATTAGTCTTGAGCGTAGACATTTGCATTTTGGACCCCTTCCCTTTCTCCTTTTAGGTGAAAAACCCTAGAAGGAGATAAAGCAGTGCGGGCAATCCAAAATAATTGTCCACATTAATCTTTTCTTCTACATCCTAGGTTTTATTTACATTGAATTAGATATTACATTGATTAAATTGCATCCTAGGGTTTTCAAAATTGCATTCTTCAAAAGCTTAAATAGCTTGCATTTTGCATCATTTTTTACATTTAAAACAAAACCAAAAAATCTACATTTTCATACTGTAGTTGCATCTATGCATCCGAAAGACATAAAATTGCATTCAAAATTTCTAAAAAATCTCAAAAAAATCATCACTGGGACTAATTCGCCACACTAGGTGACTTAGTCCTCCTGCACATTTTGCATTGTATTTTTTTATATTTTTTGGGTATTTCCTACATTTTTGTTTTCTGTTATTGGAATATGTCATACTTTCCATATTTTTTGTCTACTGTATTTAGTTTCCTTTCATCATGGCTTTTTTCTTTTATAAGTTTTGGACTTCATTGAAATCCTTAGTGGACATGTGAAATTGTTCCTTTAGTTGTGATCCTAATGACCTGAGCTTCCTCCTGCTCCTTCAATTCCTCATGATTGTCCTCATGATGTTGACATCATTGGAGAAGATGATGCTAGCATGAATAAGTTCTTAAATGAATTCCTTCATAATCTTGAAGCCAATGCAACCTCTTACCCATCCATGAAGTCACAAGATCTTCCTACCATTTTCCCTCCTGATATGTTTGGGTATTTACATCGTGAAATCAATGAAGGACCTAAGTTCCCTCAAACAGGTAGACCTAGTTCCTCTAAACAAGTAGCCCCTCACCCATTTTATGATAAAAAAGTTACAAATACCCCAACCAACCTTGAGGAGACTTATGGAAAAGGTTTTACCATCTTAAGCAAACAAGGTTGTGACATAACAACTAAACATGTAATTCATCATCTTTTTGAGCAACCTACAACTAAAGAAAGCACAAAAGGACTAGGCTATCAAAGTCATCCTCATGAACATAGGCCTCATAGTAAGCATTTAAGGCCTCATAATGATGGAATGGTGATCTTTTATTCTCCTCCTTACTTGAATGTCTCCCTTCCACGCGAGAAACCCTTACATGATTCCACTGCCAAGGATGCTAGGTCCTCTCCCTCCTTCAATTCATGAAATGGGTGAGTCTAGTAAATGCAAATGACCTTACAAATTGGAAAAACTAAAGTCTCCTCTCCATCCACCACCTAAATGTTATAGGAAACTACAAATTCTTTTAAATAGATGTCTCATACTATTACCACCTTCGAATAGGTTGGTCATTTGTCCTAAACATTCCAATATACCATATTGTAAATACCATCATGTTCTTGGCCATCGTAGTGATGAATGTCAGACATTGAAGGACATACTAAGTATAACTTCATTGATACTGACTATTATCCTAAGTAAGTATCACTTCATTGAATGGTGATCTTTTATTCTCCTCCTAACTTGAATGTCCCCCTTCCACATGAGAAACCCTTACATGATTCCACCTCCAAGGATGCTAGGTCCTCTCCATCCTTCAATTCATGAAATGGGTGAGTCTAGTAAATGCAAATGACCTTACAAATTGGAAAAAACTAGAGTCTTCTCTCCATCCACCACCTAAATGTGACATGAAACTACAAATTATTTTAATCAAAGGTCTTATACTATTACCCCTTTGAATAGGTTGGTCATTTTTACTAAAGATTCCAATATACCATATTGTAAATGCCATCATGTTCTTGGCCATTGTGGTGATGAATGTCGGACATTAAAGGACATACTAAGTAAGTATCATACTTCACCACACTTATCATGCAATTGTGGTAGATTTTTTCCATTTTCACTATTTCATGATCTTTTCCATCACCTATCTTGCCTCATTCTTGCATCACACTAAGTGGGGGCAATAGGTTGTTATCCTTTTCCTAGTAATGCATTTTTCATTTTCCCTTAGCCATGTTGTTTATCTCTTGCTTATACTAATTGAGCTTGGGAGATGGATGATTCATTTCATGTGCAACTTGCATTCTCATTACTAGCATTTCTTACATTTTCCTTTTTCTTTTTCTTTTCTTTGGTATGCTTCCATGTGTGTATCATGTTTCCCCATGCCATGAAATTTGATGTTCTCTCTCTCTCTCTCTCTTGTGACATTATTCTATTCCTACCTTCATTCTTCTATATGTCGTACATCACTTTTTCTCTTTTTCTTTTGTTTTCACTCTCTTTGTGTCATTCTTCTAGTTCTATGTGTATTTGGGGAATGATGATAGTTCTAAGCTCCTTCATAAAAAAAATGTAGCAACAAACATACTAACCCCAAATCTATAGATCCCTTATGTGTTTGGTGTGTTCCCTTTGGGGGAAACCCCTCTTTCTTTTGTTTCTTTTCATTTGCATGACATAGCCTTACTCAGAAATGTATGACTTGGCATAGAGGCTTTCCAAGTTGGCTCTCATGTCTCGTTTCTTTTCTTTTTTTCATTTTCATTTTCTACTTTAAAGAAATTTCTCACAGAACAATGTGTAGCAATTCCTTTAAAGTGGGGACATACATTGGCATAATTCATTTTGCATTTTTCTTTTTCTTGGTTCTTAGTGCAGCCTTTTTACTTTATATGATGTGTTTGTCACTTTATGGATGACATTGGGTATGATTTCCTTCATAAGTGTTATCTATCTTAGTATATTACATTCCTCTTAGTGCCTTGATGTGATGCATTGCATCCCCTAAGTTGTGAATATTCTATTCTTTGATTGGTCCTCTCTTGGAGACATTAGACACAATGTTCCCTAAGTCATAGACCTTAGATGAACTAAACAAGACTCATTTGAACATCTTTTTGCATTTTGTATTTACATGGCCACCTTGAATAACACAACTTGCATGCTTGTGGTACCTTCGCATTTGTTCACATGAGTTCTAAGCATACAAATATTTGCTTTTCTCATGAAGTAAAAAATGACATTGTCTTTGTTGCACCTTATTAAATTTATCAGGAGGCATAACTTTCATATGGTTAAGTGGGAAGCCCATTCTGTGGCACAACTTTCCCCATAACCACCTTTTGTGATTTCTCACTCCACGGACAACCGGAAGTTTTGTTACCCCAAAGTGAGTATACTTGGAACTTCTCACATGGTGAAGAGCCATAAGTTATGTTTCCCCAGAGTGAGTACACATTTCTTGTTCCAAACAAACAAGCTTAGATCTAATCCACAATGAGTTGGATAGACGATTGAAGCTTTCTTTCATCTTTTCTCACCATCATGTGTGTTCCTTTGCACCTATGTTTGGTTTACCATGGGACCATGATCCTGGAGGCTTGATCATCCCTCTTGATTATTGTTGTCTCATCTTATCAATGTGTGTGCATTAGGATCCCTCTCGATGTGCATGTTGGGCTACTTTAGCAAGAGTTTGAAGCAAGTTCATCCTCTCACTAAAGTGGGGGCTTAATGTGTTTCCCAAAAATGTATAGTTAACAATTTTATGCTCACTTGAGTCTTTCTAGTTGACTTTGGATTGAGTTTTCCTCGATTTAATGTTGTAATGTGGCCAACACATTCACATTAGGTCTTGGACCCTTGTGAATCATTAAGACTTCTAGGATATCTTGTAAAGGTGTTGTGAAGTGTTGTAACCTATTTTCACACTTTTTTAGGACCCTTTAATCATAATTCACTTAAATAACCCCCTTTTTATCATTTACCAAGTCTTATTTCAAAGTTTTGTAATCCACTTTCACGCTTTTCTAGAATTTTCATCACTAATTTAACCATTTCTCATGTTAAATGACCCCTTAATGCACTTTTTGGTCATTTTTAATTGTGTTTTTGAGGATATTCCTGTTAGCCAACATTTAATGCCCTGTAATTCCTGACACCCACTTAATTTTCTTAAGTGGGACTAAGTCACCAATAGGGAGACTTAGTTCTTTTTGGCACAAAACTCAAAATTATTTCAATTTTCTAGCCGGATTTTGTCCTCTAACCCTTGAGGTTTTCATGTGATGTGTTATTTTCAAAAAATTTAGTAAGAACAAGTATAAATATGGGTTTTTCCCCTTATTTTACATCTACAATCTCCTAATCTCTTACTCTCATTAGCATTAAGGGTATGTGTAGGATCATGATGGGCCAAAAAGTGGCGATATGATGGATATGTGTACGGTATGTGCCTGACGACTTCTTTTTCACCCAAAATTGATGAAACGAAAAAGGGTTTTTAAAGGAGATTCTCAACTTTCCACAAATATAAATTATGCTTTACTTTGAATTTAATAAATTGTTATTATTCATTTCTATTTGAATTACAACTAAAGTCCTGATTAATAGGCTGATTGGAAAACATTTATAGCTTTCAAATGATATCACATTTTTGGGATCCAAAACATGCATCACATTCTATTCTTCACATACTATAGGATTAAAAATATTGGATTTCATGAAGTTTTGACCAAGTTAAGGTGGTCAAACATACAAGTTTTTATATTTTTTAAAAGTTGTAATGAAAAATTCATAATAAATTTTTAAATTGGCAAAAAATTACAAAAAAATATGCATCACATTGGGACATGAATCCTTTACTTATATCTAAAATCTTATAAAAAAATATTATCATTTTATTATGGTTAGGGTGGTTAGATAGACACCTACTTCTTATTTTTTCCTTGAAACTTAAGTACTACTACATTGAAATTTTAAATTTTGACCAAATAGATTTTTTTAAAAATAAACCTAGTACTTTAGAAACTATATTCAATTTTCTATAGATTCTATTCTTAATATTTTTGAAATAATATAGATAGCTTATTCAAATTTTTACATCAAGTTTCCTAACTCTGCCTTTTCTGAATTTTCATCACCACTTAAGGGCCTGTTTTATCCATGATGATCCTACACATACCCTTAAATATTTTTAGCATTCAAGCACTCTAAGAACAATCAAGTCATCCATTGGAGCACTTCACTGCATATCTTCAGATTTCTACATCAAGGGTTTGGCAAGTTTATGACATTGCATGTTATCTATTTATCATCCTCTTTCCATTTCATTTCATTTCATAGGGTTTGATTACCAAAGTGGACTTTGACCAAGGAAAACCCCTATACTTTAACCCTTAACCATTTTTTTGTCTTTGCATGTGTGTTTGCAAACTTTGTAGGAAATGTTTTCAAAGAAATAAGTGTTGAAAAGTGGTCAACAAGTCATCAAAGCTATTCAAGTCAACATAACCCTAATTCAAGCTTGGAGACCCTTTTTTATTCTATTTTCTATGGAATCAAGACTAAGCACCTAGCGATGAATCTAGTTTAAGGTCTAATTTTAGGTAGAATTTATGATTTATTTGTTGAAGTTGTCATGGACCTTGATGTTAAGTGTTGATATTCTCTTATGATATTTCCTCAAAACTATAAACATTGGGTCTAATCTTATTTATGCAAATATTTAATGACATTGACATGTTATGTGGATTATCTATATTAATTTTGCATGTGGTTAATGGATTTTCTTTAAGGTGGTTATAGATATGAAATTATTGTATTTACTAACATTTCCATGTAGATATAATTTGAGGATACTAAATTCATAAGACACCGCCAGCTGGGCATGCACCATAACGTCCACTAAGACAATCATTCAAAGGTCAAAGGAGGTTGACAACAGAAGATTCCCCCCACAACTCAAGTTGTAACCACCTTGTAATAGTCTTTAATGTTGTTGATAAAATGTAGGCATTACTATTGTGCTAAATTTGCATTGAGGAAGGCATGTCTAACTAGATTCCATGAGCATGTAACCACCTCTCTACTTTCTCTACTTCCCCTAAAATGACATCCTTCCAATTCATAGAGTTGATTGCCTTGATTAGTTGGTAGTATAAATAAGGATCAGATGCTCCTTCTCATAAGGTTGTGTGATCTAATGATGTACTTGTAATCTTAAGGTTTCAACAATACAATTATGTTACCCTTTTGTACTCATCATTCTAATGAATAAAATGAAGTTCTAAGTTTCAATATCTTAGTTTACATTAGTATTAGGAAATAATCATCCAAGGGGGCCCACTTGGTGAGCAATCCATCCTTTAGCTTAGTTTAGCCTAGTTATTACTTTATGCTCAATAATTAGTTAAGAATCTAGCACTGATTGTTCCTACAACGACTAGAATTCCATTTTGTGACTATTACTACAACCAAAGCAGGCAGAGTAGTTTCATGTTTGTTTGTTCATATTTTCATTTTTGTCGTGCATTTTAGCTTAGTATAGTTGTTGGTTAATGTTCAACATTTTTGTTATTCCTTTCCAAGCAATTTACTTTCAACATTGTGTCTTTCTTAGTTGTAGAATGAAAATGGCTACTTTTGGTTCCTAGTGCACATACTGTGTTGACCCATTTCAAGTTCACATCCCTAGGTTGACAAGTTAAATGCACCTTCATGATGATTGAAATAGTTTTTTAGGTTAGATATCTAATCTATAAATCATGACCATAAAGTCCTAGTTGTTAAATCATTGTAGGAGGCTGACATTTTTGGCGTTGTTGTCAAGGATGGTGTCAAACTAGTATGTTCTTGGAAGTCATTGATAGTTTTCTTGCTATAGTTTTTTTGAAAGTTTTTCTTAGTATACCCCTTGTTTAGGAAGTAATGACCCCCCTTATTCTTTACCAATTATTTATGTGCATTGGCTGATAGTGAGTTGATACCACATGCATAGAGGAAGGAGGAGAGATGCTTATGGGAGATTCCTTCCCAATAATCCTAATCTATTTCAGCTAGGGGAGCTTCCAAATTTTCCAAGGAGCGAAGAAGACAAAGATCCAAACCCCTTTGTTAATGTATTTCCTGATCTGACTAGTTCTGAAGCTTCCTCTAAAAACCAAAATCAGTTTGAGAATCCCTTTGCTTGATAAATCCATCCAACAAGCATGGGTGATGCAAATAGAAACAGACCTAACCAACCATCTTTTCCTTTCCCCATTTCCCATCAGAATGAAGTTGACAATCTAAAAAATATCCTTGCTTCAGTCCTTCCTAACTTCTATGGAATTGTCATGGAAGACCTTGATACCTTCTTGTTTGAGTTTGACATACTCTATTGGAGTTATGAATATACCACTGATGCCCATTGGCTTAAACTATTTCCTGCCACTTTGAAAGAGGCTGCATTAAGATGGTTTATGAGCATAGGAAAAAATACTATGGAGACATGGGATGAAATGAAGACAAAGATCCTTGAGAAATAAAAGGAATATTGCAGGGGTAGTGACATGAGAGGAGATGATATTTTCAAGATGCAACAAAAGGAAGATGAGAGCCTGGAGGATTACATTTCAAGGTTTGTGTTCTTCTTACAGAAATATCCACACCATACCCTCAATGAAGAATCACAAAAGTTTCTTTTCCTAAGAGGAATTAATGAGAGTTGTACTAATGCCTTGGACCTGATGGCAAGAGAAGATATCGCCCAAGTTCCTTGGGAAGACATCAAGAAAGTATGCCAAAACTATTCTAGGGTAGCTTCAAAGAAAGGGAGAGCTTAGCAATCCTTTCTGGGTAAGTCATCTACCAGTGGAGTTTCAAAGATGGAGATCACACACTTGCTAGAAGATTTCAAGCAAGACATTATAAACAATCTAGCTACTTAGTTGGATGCACTTCAGGCCAAGAAGAAAAAAGAGGAGGAAGAGGCAATGTTGGTAGAGTATTTCCCCCATTGTAGACAAAAGGACTGTAGATTCAAGATGGTAGCTAATATTGAAAGTAAGTAGATTCCACCTCAGTTAAAATTGATCCAAATTGAAGAAGATCAAGTCTACTATGTTGCACAATGGAGGCCATGGGCTCCAAAACAATGTATGCCATGAGATCCACTCTCTTATGTTGGACCATATTTAAATCCCCATTGATCTAGTAACCAATGGAAGCTACCATATCCATCCAACTATGAAGGATATCCACCACAACCTTTGAATAACCCTCTAAATGCTTGGCCCAATCATCAAAACTCTCCACCCCAATGGCAACAACCTCAAGGGAATTGGCAACAATTTCAAGGGCATTGGTATCCACCTCCAAGAAATTCGTAGCAAACAAATCAATGGAGGGGAGGATAGTAATGGCCTACCCAGAAAACTAGTTATATGCAACCATCTTCTCAGCCCCAACAACCTACTATAATGCCTCCTCCTACTAGTTCAAGCTCAAATGCACCTAAACCTACTTAGCTACCAACTAATCCCACACCCAATCCAAATAACAAACCACAGCAATAGCCTGTATACTCTGTTGATTCAAACCAATTCCCTACCTATGTTGTGAGTGTAAGTGACATCCACTTGTGTTTAGGAACTAATTTACCAGTCCCTTCCATGCCCATTATCACTGAGCTTATTATGGAAGAGGAAGAGAAACCTTTGAATGATTCCATTCAGCTAAGAGCACCTAAAAAGCCTGAACTAGTCCAAGTCAAGCAGACTATACAAGAACTACCATTTCCTCAGAGATTGAAAGTTGCCAAGAAAAAGGAAGAAAAGGAGAACACAACCTTTGAAATATTGGATCAGTTGAAGAATATATGTGTCTAGATACCTCTATTTCAGGCCATAAAGAATGTCCTAATCTATGGAAAAGAAATCAAAGAAGCATTCCTCAAGAAGCCAAGAAGGAAGAAGAAAAACCCCACTACATTTCATGTGATGGGACAACTAGCTAACATCATGCTTGGAAAAGTGACTATCCCTAAGTACAATGACCCAGGTAGTCTTGTGGCAGCAGTTGTTATAAATGGGATTCAAATAAAGAATGCTCTAATTGATTTAGGGGCAGCAATAAATGTAATGACTAAGGACATCCTATAACAACTAAATGTTGCAAGCATGATATCTACTCCTACTATCCTATAGCTTGCTGATAGTTCTACTATTAAGCCTAATGGTATAGTGGAGGACCTTGTGGTAATTCTAGACTCCTAGGAGTACCCAGTAGACTTCATGATTCTTTCTCCTAAAGCTACACTAGGCGAGTATCCTATTTTCTTGGAAGGAAATGGTTAGGAACTATAGATGCATATATTGGATGTCAGTTAGGTGACATGACCAGTTTTGAGGAAAGAGAACAAATTTTTTTGTTGTTTATCCTCCTACCTAGCCATCCCATGATGAGGATAATCTTGTATGGTCACATGTTGGTGAACAAGCCAAGGAAATTAATTTTGTGGTGCAACTTATGATGTTAGGTAGAATCACTTTCATGTAGGTTCAAGATAAAGATGAAGTATTGGATAACATCATTCAAAACCATTGCGAAGTGGAGGAAGCATCATCTTCTCATTCTACTGCTCCAATCAAGACACTTCTATGTGCTCTTCCTACAACCATTGTTCCTGAAGACGTTCTTCCTAGAGACACTCTTCCTGTAGTTAGACTTCTTATAGCAACATGCATGTCCCATACATTTCTTCCATATGAACTCAAGGTTCCATGTATTAATGAAGCAACCGTGAGAGAGTTAACTACACAAGTGTGGGTGTCAGAAGGAAAATATCTAAATGAATAGAAAATTGAGCAAAGAATGTCAATTGTTATTAGAAAATTTATTAAGGGCCCACCAGCATGAATTTGCATGGGACTATCATGATATGAAGGGATTGGAAACTAATCATTGCACTCATAGAATTTACATCAGAGATGATTGCACTCCAATGAGGTAGCCACAAAGAAGAGTTAACCCTGCACTGAGAAATTGTAAAAGGGGAACTACAAAAATTGCTAGATGCAGGATTTATCTATCCCATTTTAGATAGTTAGTGGGTGTCTCCATTGGTGATTGTGCCTAAAAAGGGATGGAAATGGTGAGTTTGTGTTGATTACAGGGAACTCAATGTTGCCACCAAAAAGGACCATTTCCCCTTACCTTTCATAGATCAAGTTTTGGACTCACTTGCAGGAAAGTAGTACTTTTCTTTTCTAGATGGATTCAACGGCTACAACCAGATCCAAATTGTACTAGAGCACTAGGAGAAGACCACCTTTACCTATCCATGGGTCAGCTATGCCTACTTAATACTCCCATTTGGCTTATGCAATGCACCTACAACTTTTTAGAGGGCATTCATTAGCATATTTTAAGGCATTTCTCATGATTGCATGAAAATTTTTATGGATGATTTCACCACCTATGGTGTTGATTTCAATGAATCATTGGAGAATCTCAGGAAAGTCTTGTAGATATGTGAAGATCACAATCTCTCTTTAAATAGTGAAAAGTGCTTCATGATGATGTAATAAGGTGTAGTCCTTGGTCACTACATCTCTCACAAAGGAATTCAAGTAGATCCTACAAAGATTGAGGTGATCACAAATTTTCCCACACCTACAAAATAAAAGGATGTTAGGAGTTTCTTGGGCCATGTAGGATATTATAGGTGTTTCATCAAGGATTTTCACAAAATAACTGCACCATTGTATACTCTTCTCACTAAAGATGTTGAATTCCAGTGGACTAAATATTGTGACAAGACATTTTCTGATTTGAAAGTAGCCTTGACTCATGCTCCTGTACTCAAAGGACCTAATTGGGAGATTCCTTTCCAAATCCATATATATGCATTGAATTATGCCATAGGAGTAGTATTAGGAAAGAAAGGAGCTATTGAAAATGCCATTTATTTCAAATGTTTGCAAAAATTTGCAAGGAGCTGAATTCAACTATACAGTGACATAAAAAGAAATGATGGTAGTGATCTATGCCTTGAAAAAATTCAGGCATTACATAACAATTTACCAAATCTTTGTCCACACTAATCATGTAGCCATTAGATATCTCATGAATAAACCTTCGATATATGGTAGGCTAGCAAGATGGTTGTTGTTGATGCAAGAGTTTGACATAACCATTATGGATAAACCAAGGAAGGCCAATGTTGTTGCAAATTTTCTTTCAAGGCTGACTACATCAGGGGATAATGAAGCCATAGATGACTCTTTTCCTGATGAGCATCTATTCTCCATCAGTGTAGAAACACCCTAGTATGATGACATGGCTAATTATCTGGTCATAGGTAGGGTTCCTCCTCACTTCTCTCCAAAAGAGAGAAGAGCACTCATTGAAAAAAAAATTCCTTTCTCATGGATTTTTGGATGTTTATTTTATATTGGACCAAATCATGTCATAAGGAGATGTATGAGAGAAGATGAGACATATGACACTTTTCATGCATGTCACATCAAACCATGTAGAGAACATTTTGTAGCCAAGAGGATAGCAATGAAGATTTTGAACATAGGATATTACTAGCCAACACTCCACAAGGATGCAAGAAGATATACAAGGAAACATGTGATAGATGCCAAAGGATGGGCTAACCAACCAAATATGATGAGATGCCACTTTATCCTCAAATAGTAATCACTCCCTTTGACAAGTTGGGATTGATTTTGTAGGACCCATTGACCCTCCATTAAATGGTAAGTCTTATATCCTGGTATGCACTGATTATGTAACAAAGTGGGTAGAAGTTAAGGCCATGAAGAATGCAAGAGATAACAAGGTTGAAAATTTTCTTTATGAGAATATTTTCACAAGGTATGGAGTTCTAAGAGAGATAGTGACTAATCAAGGCGCTTAATTCACATCAACCCTTGTTGCAACACTAGTTAATGAGTACAACATAGGACACAAAAAGTCTACCCTTATCACCCCCAAACCAATGGCCAAGTTGAGGTGACCAACAAAGAAATTGAATCTATTCTAACCAAAACAATAGCTATCCATATAAATGGTTGGGAAAAAAGGTTACCAGAAGCTATTTGGACCTACAGAACTACTTGAAAGACAACTATAGGCTTCACTCCATTTGAGTTGTTGTATGGAGAAACAACCATGATTCCCATTGAATTTGAACATAAGACTCTTAGGACTATAGTATATTTGGATATGGATATCTTTGAGGCACAAAGAGAAAGAATCATGCAGATGAATGCTTTGGATGAGATGAGAAGAGAAGCCTTGCATCACACTGAGGTAGTGCAGAATCAGAGAATCAAGTGGCATGAAAAATTTATTAAGGACAAGAAATTCCAGCCAGATGATTGGGCACTGCTCTATGACTCAAGGTATTAGGATGTCCAACTAGAAAATTACAAACAAGGTGGCTAGGACCATACGAGGTTGCTGAAGTATTCCCTAATGGTGTTATACAACTCACTACTATTGACCCAGTCAGATTTAAGCTGCTTGTCAATGGTCATCGCCTCAGATTGTATCACAAGCCAACTTCCAAGGAGGAGTTCCTACAACAATTCACTTAGTATACTGCACCTGAGCTTCCCATAGCTGAAGAAAGTGGACCTAGTATCCCTCCTTCTGGCTAATTAAGGTATGTACTTGTCATAATAAAGAATTCCACTTTTGTGGGAGTCCACTTCTTCACCCATCCACCCATCTGCACATCCATCTCCACCTTCCTCTCTCTTCCATCACTTCACTTCATTCCACTCCACCTCTTTCCACCTCATTTTCATTAATTTCTCAACTTATTTCCTAAAAAGGTGAATGATACTTTCTCCACAATCTTTGAAATGAATCCCCTACACATTCAGGTGTGTGTGCATTAATTGTTATATCTTAATTTTCTTTAGTGCATTAATTTAATTGTTGTACATTAATATGGACGTTCACCATAGCATGCCACTATTCCCTACCCCTATCAAATCATCATCCTACATGTGATGACACATGGGTAAGTGCACCAAGATGGTTCCCAAAAAAGGGGCTTTTTGGCCACTTTTTTTCTGAAATCAGGAAATACTGACCTTGGACGTGAAATTGAGGATAACTACACTCAAATTTTTTTGATGGAACAAAAACAAGGACCACACTCTCCTCACTCTTTCTTCCAACTATTTCTTTTTAAATACTTCCTTTGTCATTCAAAAGGGGTCACACACTATTAAAAAAGGTAAAATGGAAAAATTTAGTCAACATTGGAATTGGAAATTTGGCAAGTGTTGTAGGAGGTGAATTTGGTTTTCAGATGAGAATTGCAGGAAGGAAACTATAGAGTGATTGTTTGATTGCAAAAAATGGGAGGTGGGTTAATTTGAAAATGAAATTGTGTATGGGTACTTACTAGATGCAATTTGGCTAAATTCAAAACTATGGGTGGTTAGACTACCTCCTAAAGTTGGATGGTTTTGATGAAGAAATTGTAGTAGAATTCACCCAAACATTATCTGAAGGGAAGACCATGGTAAAAGGGTTGGAGGTCATGGCAACTGAAGAAAGGATTGTAGAAGTTACAAGGTTATCTGTCGATGGTGAACATTACCCTACCTCTAGAGACACTAGGTTAGCTAGGGCCGAATTTACAAAACTGAGAAACCCTCCATTAAGCATAGATAAAAAAGGTGTGAAGAGAACCTCTTTTGGAAGTAGATAGCTATTTATGTCATAAGATACATCACATGTGAAGGTCACTTATCGAATCTAAATTTTGTGCACTTCAAACTTTTGAATCACATGAGGCATGGGACAATGATGAATGTGTTGAACATGCTATACAACCTTCTTTCAATCATGGTGACTAAGACTCAAAAAGGTAGGGACAGTTGTGTTTCCCACCATTGTCTAATTAAATTGTTAGTTGAGAAGCCTCTACATGATATGTCTGGAATGACTTGGAAAGAATTCATAAAAATTGATCAAATTAGACTTGAGCACTTCTGACCTAGGGTTTTACCTCAACCCTGTAGTGCTAGTAGGAGATTGAGCATGGCCGAAGCCACTCTTGGTGCTTCAACCTTTGGCACATGCCCTGGTGTAAACCCTCCTGTAGTAGAAGAAACAATATAAATTAGCTCTTATAGGACAGAGCACTCAGACAAAGAAAGTTCCTCTCTAGATTCTAATGATGATGTTCCTCTTAGCATCCTAATGAAAACTAGGGCATAAAAAAGAGAAGCAAAAATCAAAAAAAGAAAGCCTAAAAAGAAGCTGGTAGAAAAAGAGGTTCCAAGCTCTAAGAAGAGAAAGGTTGACATTGTTCATCCTACAACCAAAGAAAAATGTGAGAGCCCTCCCAGAAAATCAAGACCAGCTGGGCCAGCCTTTCGTATGCCTCCACAAGAAATCCCTAAATCTAGATAAATATCATAGGGGGACACATAAGCTCCAATGGGGTAGGTGAATGTAGAGGAAGAGGACATATTTGAGTAGAAAACATAATATTGGTAGATCTTGTTGATATTGCAAAACAAGTGGAGAATCAAGGGTATGAAGAAAATTAGGATTTCCTATAGCAAGAGATCATGTAGCAAAAACAAGAACAAGAACAAGAGGTCTCGTCACCTAAATTGGGAGAAAAATTGATACCCCTACAGCCGGAATTGATTGAACAATTAGTATCCTTGCAGATGGTACCATATGAAGAACAAGCATCAGTGCCACGAAAAATGTTGGTAGGAATACATAACCCCCTAATTTTTCAATGCACATGGTTGCTATACATTTATGGAAAGAAATGCAAAGAAGGGAAGAAGAATGGAAGGAAGAGAAATCCAGATTGAAGAAGGAAATTGAAAATAAATATGAGGAGATTGAAGACAAGGATGCAGAAATTGCTACCATAAAGAAGAAGGTGGATGACATGATAGCCTTGGTACCCCAAATTTTAGAATGCAAGACCCCTCCAAGGGTCTATGCTCTACATTTGAAGGATAAATATCTTTCTTTTAAGCTGGCAAGGATTGTCTCAAGTTTGAACCCTTTCATTGAGACTCCTATTGAATTTTTCAATGCTTATTGGATTGCTTCCCTGTAAATGAAGAATTTGTTGTGTGAGTTTTATTTGCATTATTATGTTGTGACTCAAGACCATGATTGGAATCCACTGTTATATACATGTTGGGGATGTCTAATTAAGGGCATTCATGTTCTAGGTATAGAATTAGATCACTTGGGGACAACAATATAGGGCTTATAAGCAAATGGAATCCAAAATCCCTTTGGCCATCAAAGTTGAATCAAGGAATCCAAGGGACATTTACAGTGAATGGCACATAATTCTTTACAGACCTAGCTATGGTAATAGGATCATGCTATGAATAGAAGCAGTTTACAATGCCCATATAAGGAAAAGGAAAAATCAAAAGAGGAAACTATGAAGAGATACCTCTCACAAAGATGGAACAACCTAATTGATGGGCTAAAACAAGCTGAGACTCATTCCATCCATAACTATGCTGCAACACTCAAAAGAATTGAAAGATATATGCAAATTGGAAGAACAAAGGGGCGATTTTGGCTTCCCCTAACTTTTTAGCCACCCATTTTGATGTGGCCCATACCAAATTTTAGGTTTTACCATTATGATATTTCCACATAGAGACAAAGATGGAGAATATTGGAAAAATTAGGATAATTCTATTGGGACCCTGATTCATGCACAAAAAACAGTGATATAGGATAGTTGTCAATTGCAAATTTCAGAGCATTAACCAAGCAGAAGAATAACCCTTCCCCTACTGGAGGACCAACAAAACCTTAGGTTGGGGGAAGTGATGAGTCTAGTTTATGGTCTAATTTTGGGTAGAATTTATGGTTTATTTTTTGAAGTTATCATGGACCTTGATGTTAAGTGTTGATATTATTTTATGATATTTCCTCAAAACTAAGACATTGGGGCTAATCTTAGTTTTGCAAATCTTTAATGACATTGGCATGTTATATGGACTATATATATTAATTTTTCATGTGGTTAATAAATTTTCTTTAAGTTGGTTATATATATATATATATATATATATATATATATCTAATTATTGTGCATACTAATATTTCTATGCAGATATAATTTGAGGATACTAAATTGAGAAAGATGCCACCAACTAGGCATGCACCATAACACCCAACAAGGGAATCATTCAAAGGTTAAAGGAGGTCAATTGCAAGATATTCCCCATGAAAATCAAGTTGTAACTACCTTTTAATGGTCTTTAATGTTGTTGAGAAAATGTAGGCATTACTGTTGTGCTAAATCTATGTTGAGGCAGGCATGTTTGACTAGATTCCATGAGCGCGTAACCACCTCTCCACTTTATCGCTTTCCCTAAAATGGCATCCTCCCAGTTCATGGAGTTTACTGCCTTTATTAGTTGGTAGTATAAATAAGGATCATATGCTTCTTCTCATAAGGTTGTGTGATCTGATGATGTACTTGTATTCTTAAGTTTTCAACAATACAGTTATGCTACTCTTTTGTACTCATGATTCCAATGAATAAAATGAAGTTCTAAGTTTGAGAACCTCAGTTTACATTAGTATTAGAGGATACCCATCCAAGGGGTCCCACTTGGTGAGAAATTTTTCCTTTAGCTTATTTTAGCCTAGTTATTACTTTATGTAACTCAATAGTTAGTTAAGAAGTTGGTGTTGATTGTTCCTACAACCACTAGAATATCATTTTGTGACTGTTCCTGCAACCAAAATAGATAGAGTAGTTTCTTGTTTGTTTGCTTAGATTTTTTTTTCTACCATGCATTTTAGCTTAGTATAGTTGTTGGTTGATGTTCAAAATTTATGTTATTCCTTTCCAAGGAAATTTACTTTCAGCATTGTGTCTGTCTTAGTTGTAGAATTAAAATGGCTACTTTGGGTTCCTAGTGCACATATTGTGCTGACCCATTTCAAGTTCACATCCTTGGGTTGACAAGTTAAATGCACCTTCATAATTATTGAAATAGTTGTTAAGGTTAGATGTCCAATCTCTAAATCACGGTTGTAAAGGCCTAGTTGTTAAATCATTGTAAGAGGCCAACACCTGTTAGAAAAGAAAGTGCAAACCTGAAGCCATAGAATCCTGTGCCGAGATTCTAAAAATCTATAGGTGGACTAACTC
Organism: Sequoia sempervirens; assembly: GCA_007258455.2. NCBI lineage: Eukaryota > Viridiplantae > Streptophyta > Pinopsida > Cupressales > Cupressaceae > Sequoia > Sequoia sempervirens. The sequence goes on from VDFB02000017.1 coordinate 191,201,139, forward strand.
ACTGTGCTAGTGGTGGATTAGTCCCACTACCAAACCTAAAAAGTGGTTTCTGCATTTTTGGATACCCTTTTGGTAGATTCCTGTTCTAACAAGTTTTCTTGAAACTAGGACTAAGTTGCCCAGCCTAGCATAAGTTTCCCAATCATCATTTTTAGTCAATTTTCCAAGATTCTAGAATCTCTCCACATCAAATTTGATATTTTAGGTACACCTCTCTAGTTCTATTTAGTTATTTCATCATTTACTTTCATTTTTAGATGTTTTTGCATATCACATTGTGTTTTCCATCACTTTGCATTTCTTAGGTTTAACATCATTAAATCATTTTATTTTCAGATCAGTGCATTAGTACATCATAATTAGATATATTAAATCTCATTTACATTAATCTTAAGTGTAGACATTTGCATTTTATACCCCATCCCTTTCTCCTTTTAGGTGAATAACCCTAGAAAGAGCTAAAGCAATGTGGGAAATCCAAAATCATTGTCCACACTACCATTTTCTCACTTTTTGAAAAGTGAGTGGTAACTCTACCAAATTTCAAAATCATTCTATGACTAATAAATTAAATATCATATCAGAAATATTGGATCTTAGGCATCAAAGAATTACAATATCACCCAAAATGGATGGTAGAAGATCTTTTCATAAGCAAAGTCAAAAGAAAAAAAATGGTATGTGGATAGAAAAATAGTGGGTCCTCTCCTGCAAAAACCCATACTACTAAGAATGAAGCAAGATCAAATCAACCATATGTTGCATGCAGTGATCAAGAAAATAGATCAGAACAACCTTTCATAGTACACAATAGTTTTGGTCCTTTACATGAATTAGAGTTTCACAATGATAAAGGATATCAACCAAGACACCTTCATATCCAACCTAAGAAAAACAACTTAAGTGATACTATTCTCCATTTCAAAGCCGACCCATTAAAAATGAGTGAGTTCAATGCACATGCAGAAGAAGAAAGAATTTGAAACCAAAGAGAGTATGATTATAGAATGGAATTACAATAGGATGAATAAACCAAATGTGGATCGATGGATTAGCTTACTCCCAAAAAAAATCCAAAGAGGAATTAGAAAGAATGGGAGAACTTAGGATAAAGGGACTGCTAAAAACCAAAGAGGAATTAGCTCAAAAATTGCTCCAGATTGATGTCTAGCCAACTACAAATGGACAAAAATATGTCTCCCCATATGTAGGGAGGGAATACCAATCCAACTAATTCACAAGGATCATATTAGAACACAAGTGGTCCTAAGCCTTTAAAAGCCCCTCATAATGCATCAGGAAATCCAAGTAGCACAAGTCGTGTGCAGAGAAATATTCCACCACAAACCCCACAACCAAAAAATATTCCTACCACTTCCCAACCTATGGATAACACTTACGCTCCTCCTAGTCAATAGTATGTGCCACCTCACCAACATAAGATACCTCAACAAAATGCGCAAAATAATGTATATCCTCACCAAAATATACAACAATATGTACCTTACCATCAATATTAGCAAGGCCCTTAGTACAATCCCAACCAACCTAAAAAATATCCCTACTTACAAGGACCCCTAAATATAAATAGATATAGGAAACTAGATTTATCTAGACACCAAATATGCCCATATCTAGTTGCAAGTGATTTAAGGAATGCAATCCCAATTTTTTTTGGAAACAATGCCATCACAATAGAAGAACATATAAGGAATTTCAATGTAGTCATGGATGACTATGATGTATGATATTAAGATATCCTCATGAAATTATTCATGATATCCCTAATTGAAGATGCCAGGGATTGGTTTTAAAACTTTCCTAATGCTTTGATTAGTTCCTTGAAAGATTTCAAAGATCAATTCAGGGAATAGTATGGAAGTCATTATGAACCAATTTTTTCTATACATGAATTAACAAGCATCCAAAAGCACCACAATGAGTCAAACATTTATTTCAACCAAAGGTTCTCAAAAATATGCAACAAAATCCCACCTGGATAAAATCCCATAGATGGTATGGCCTTGGCCATTTACTTAAGGGCCTTCAACCCTAAGACTATATATGAAATAAGGAATAGATCTATTGATACCATTGTATAAGCTCATAAGGTCATGATCAAAATTGAGAATAATAGGAAAGCTACAGGAATAATGAGCAAAAGAGATAATGCCAAAATCCCACAAAAACCTAACTAGTGAACTAGACAAGATAATTACTATAGAAATGAGAGGCCTACACTACATGATATGCCATATAACACTAAATAGAAAGATGGGAGACTATGGGTAATAATTAGAGACAAAATTTTTAATAAGGACACCCAAAACCCTCTGAAGAAACATGGGATACACATTTTTGAAAGTAGTCCATGGTGTTTAGCCTATAGTTTACCACATTCATCATAATATTGTATAGTGACTAAATCCCTACACAAAAATGAATGGTCATATAATCAAGGGTGAGATGATCATACCATAAACATGTTAGGGTGGGGACCCCATTAGATTGATGAAGAATATACTCATCTTTTGAAGAAGGGTTTGAATATGATGTAAATAATCAGAAATACAATGTCAACATGGGTCAACAAGAAATCATATCTGATTAGGTGGATGATGAAAAAGAGACTACTTATGCATCTAATGCAATGACATAGTTCCATCTAAGGACACCAACTAAAGAGGATAAAAAGGCCCTTATGTTAGCTATTGTGGTGTAGGCTAGAAGCAGTTACAACTTGAGGAATATAACCATAAATGTATATCATGGAACACCTAAAATATTGTTAATAAAAGATTAAAAGCATAAGGAAAATGCACTGGATAACCAAAACAAAGGTGAGAAAGAAAAGGATTAGAAAATTATGCCAAAAGTAACAACAAAGATAGAGAAAGGGAAGATAAAGGACAAGGCTAAGATACAAGTTGAAGAAAAGAATTCCACTAAGATAGAGAAGACTGAACAATTAGTGACCACCCCCTCATTTGACATAACACAAGAATTGTCTCATATCAAGATGTATGTACCATTGATGGAGATGATGAGAGTGGATAAATACAAAGACAATGCTATCAAATTAATCTCTAATATGTCCAAAAAATAGTAGAATAAGAATAAAAATAAAGAAAGTAGGGTGAAAAATGTTGAATAAGAGACCAAAAAGATTTTGGAAGTGTACCTTGGTGAAACCTTAACAAAGAATCCCTCTCAAGTAGACACATTATACAGTACACTATTGGTTCACAATAAGCTGGTAAAAAATTGCATGATTGACTCAAGAGGTGCAATAATCATGTCAATGGCTATTATAAAAGAACTGGGCCTATGGGTGAACACTACTTATGGAAAATTCTATGAAATGGAAAATAGGTCTATCCTAGTGGTCAGAGTTATATGGGACGTAGAGATGAAGTTGGTAGCATACCTTGAGGCAACATACAAAACTGATATCACTGTAGTGGATACTCCTCCCTATTATGGTATATTGTTATCCAGGCATTGGATTGCTATAGTAGGGGAAATTTTCAACTAGACCTATCATATGAAACAATACTGATAAATGGGAAAGAGGTCAAGATATATAGGGAGCCTAGATCTGAGCATGTGATAGAGCACTTTAATCCAAACCAAATGAATTATTTATGTGATGTGGATCTTGGAAATTTCAGAATTGAAAAAAGACAACCTAAATTGCAAAGCACAAAACCAATCTATAGAGAATCTCAATTTGATGATAATGGTGTATGGAAGATGTAATTTGATGGGGCATGCAACAAGGGTGGGAATGGAGTAGGAATATTATTTATATCACCCTCTAGAAAAATGTTGAAGTACTCATTCTTGTTAACATTTGAGTGTACAAACAATATAGTTGAATATGAAACATTGTTGTTGGGCTTGAATATTGCTACAAGATATGGGATTAATTTTTTGATAATCTATGGATACTTTGAGTTGATTGTCTCTTAGGTTAGAGCCAAGTAATCATCAAAGAATAGAAGACTAAAATAATACAGAAATGTACTTTGGGACACCATTAAACTCTTTGATTCATTCTCAATAGACTAGACAAAAAGCTCTAAGAACATAATGGAAGATTTTTTAGAAAATATGGCTCTAAAAAAGGATGACATTACACTAGCAGGAATAAGAAAAGTGGAATTAAAAACAAGACCTGTAGTCCTAGATAACATATATAATTAGTAGGTATTCAATGATGATGAAGACCTAATCAATTTCCTCCGTTGTATTGATCAATATGAGTCTCAACAAATAGACTTTACTGCTTTTTTTGAGGAAGTGGATGGAAAGGAAACCACCTTTGGACAATAATTAGTACAACTTAAGACACATAAGATTCCAAAGGGGCTCATGGAATTGGAGAGAGTATTTGATGGACATGATAGATTCAATATGAAACCTACACCTGTTAAACAAGAAGATGTTGAAGAAATTAACCTTGGGAAAAAACTTTCTCCTAATTAAGAAAGTTTATATTGGAAAAAGGATTAGTCCTAAAGTCAAAGAGATACTTATAGTCCTACTCTGAAAGTATAATCATGTATTTGCTTGGTCCTATGATGATTTGAATGCATACAAAGAGGATGTCTTCTAGCATGAAATACCATTGAAACCTAATGCTAAACCATTTCGACAAAAAAAATGACCCATAAACCCTACATTAGCACCAAAAATTTAGGAAGAGCTTATGAAGCTAAGAGATAGAGGCATCATCAAACCAATCAAACATTCCTCTTGGGTATCAAACCTAGTACCTGTAAGGAAGAAAAATCAACACATAAGATTGTGTGTGGATTTTAGGAATCATCACTCAAAGATAATTATCCCCTTCCAAACATGGATTAAATTCTTCAAAGGGTTATAGGTTGTGAGCTACTATCTATGATGGATGTCTTCTTAGGGTATAACCAAGTGAAGGTCGAGGAATCAAAACAATACAAAAGTTCCTTCACCACTCCCTGGGGTACATATGTTTATGTTAGAATTTTTTTTGGCCTCACTAATGTTGGAACAACATTTCAAAGGGCTATGGATGCACCCTTTTCTAATTTGATCAATGCTAGAATGGTGGTCTATCAAGATGATCTAACAATATACTCCAACAAGGTTGAAGATCAATGTCCACATCTAAAAAAAATTCATTAGGGCATTGGAATATGGCATATCTCTAAATCCAAATAAATTTCATTTTGTTGTTATAGAGGGAAAGTTTCTAGGACATATAGTCTCAAAGGATGGAGTGAGGATTGATTCTAAATGAGCGGAAGCTACTGATAAGATTCCCATTCCAAAGACTATAAAAGCTATCCAGTCCCTTTATAGACAAATTAATTTTGTCTAGAGATTCATTTTGAACTTTACAGAGATTGTCAAGCCAATCTCAAAAATGTTAAAGAAGGGTGCAAAAATTGACAAGATGGAGGAATCCATTGATTCATTCGTGTTGATTAAGAGAGAAACCAAGGAAGCACCTGTACTGAAATCACTAGACTTTGATAATCCATTTCATATATTCTCCTTTGCATTGTTCTTTATAGTGGCAACCATAATGTTACAAAAGAACAATGAAGGATATAAACAACCTATCTCATTCTTCACCAAGGAACTTCAAGTGATGGAGCTGAAATATGACATTACTAAAAAAAAGAATACGCATCGGTGAAGGCAATAAAAGAATTCAAGCCTTACTTGGTGGGGGAAGAAGTAATTGCATATGTACCAAATGCTATAGTAAAGGATGTTTTCTCCCAAACATAAGTCACTAGAAGGAAATGCAAATGGATAAATCAAATTCAGGAGTTCAATATAAATATTCAAATTACTAAACTAATAAGGGGACAAGGATTAGCAAAATTAATGGTTGAATCCAATCTAGAAGCAATACAAGTTTGTAATGTGGAGGAAGGAGAAAAATGGGTGTCAAGTATTAAGCATAAATCCTGGTACACCAAAATAGCATACTATCTTAATCATATGAAGTGTCTTGAAGGCCTAAATGACAACCAAAGAAGGACCTTGAAACTCCATACAATGAAATATGTATTTATAAATGGAGACCTGTATTGGAAAGATAGACATGGTGTCTTATTATTATACTTAGATGAGGTAGAAGAAGAGTATATCTTAAAAGAAACACACAAAGGTGTGTGTGGAGGTCACTTCTTGGTGAAAACCACCACCCACAAGATATTAAGAGTAGGCTATTACTAGACTAAATTTTTCAATGATGCTCACAAATATGTGAGAAAATGTGAAGAATGTCAGAAATTTTTGGGTAGAGCTAGAAAATTATCAAGGAGCTTTACCATTGAGACCAATGCAAATTGAAACCCCTTTTCATCAGTGGGGAACTGACTTTATAGGATAAATTACAGACAATTCTAGTGGTGGACATATATTGATCTTAGTAGCCACTGATTATTTTACTAAGTGGATAGAAGCTATTCCAAAAAAGCAAGCCACCAGTAAGGTGGTGATCAAATTCCTATTAGAAAACATCATCACTAGATTTGGGGTACCTGTGAGACTCATTATAGATAATGAAATGTACTTTAGATAAGAGGAGTTTAAGAAATATTTTGATTCATATGGAATAATATTTCCTACACCTCACTATACCACCTGAAAGAAAATAGATAAGCAGATTCTACTAACAAAAATATCATAAAAAAAAATCAAAAGGATACTAGAAAAAAACAAGAAAGCTTGGGATTCCAAACTAAGATTGGTTCTATGGGCAGAAATAGTTATTGTAAAGAGAGCTATAGGGAAATATCCCTTTGAATTATTATATGGAGCCCAAGCCAAGCTCCCAATACATAACCTCTTGTCATTTTATAGGTCTATCCTACAAGAAGATATATTTATATTCCTAAACCTATGGAAGAGAGGATGGACCAATTGGCTAAATTGGATGAGTCTAGATCACACACATAGAAGAAAAATGAGAAGATACAATTACAAACCAAGCATCTATTTGAAACAAGAGAAAAAAAGATAGAAAGTTCAAGGTGGGTGATATAGTCCTTATGTGGAATGCCGAAAACTAGGACAAGGGGAAACATGGAAAATTTGAGGAACTATGGTTGGCTCTATTTTTTATCACTAGTAAATGTAGGGAAGATTCATACTAGACCTCCAAAACATGGCTAGTGAAGCTTAGGAATTTCCAATGCATGGAAAATTCTTGAAAAGCTTCTTTTCTTAGAATCTGACATTATTTTCCATGCACATTAGTTTAGGGTTTTTATTTATTTATTTTCACCCCCTCCACCTCTTGCCCTATGTCCTAGATAATAATTCTAGATTCTTTCTTGATCTCATAGTTATTCATCCCCAATTGGAGCCACTATTAGGACTAGACAAAATCTACCTCAATTCCGAAAAAAAATCATTTTTACCAAAACACCCCATAACCCAACCCACCATTTTAAAAAAAATTTATCATTTAGAATATTCTGATTCCCATCCTCTAGCCATCACTTTAATAAATTTACATTTCATCATCTACCAATGTAAAAGATAAGTTATGTCATTGAGACTACATCACATCAATGGGGCTCACTTCGAAGAAGCAATGAAGTGAAACAATGTAAACATTTTCTAAGAGAGTATGGCATGTTGGGGAAACATATTACTATGTCCCCCTGACAATCTAATCAAAATTTTATTGAAGGCACCTTGATACATTAGAGGGTAATATGTCGGGTCTCTTCGACAACCTGATACATTGATTATTAAGGAGTAAAATATTTTAATTTGTAATCAAACTTTAGCATTCCCTCTCGGATATAACTTGGTGATGAGTCGAAGTGATAATGAAATATTGAAGGAACAATACTTGAACCTAACAATAAAAGATGCTTTTGTAGCTTACAATGAGTAATCTATGATTCTCTTTGATATAGTGAAAAGGGAATAATTTATTGAGAACTATGTTTATCGATAGGATGAGGAAAGTTGTCTCTTTGACAAAGTGATAGGATTCATTATGAAAGAGGAAAAAAGAGAGTTAAAGGGACATGAAAGGGATCTTAAATATTAGAGTAACTGGTTCCCAATCTCCCCAAAAACCAAAAGCAACATGTCCACTAAAGAGAAATATCGATGAGAGGGGTCTGTATCAGTAAAAGTCAAGGATCAATCCCCTCGATAGCCCTAAAATCAAGAAGTGGACAACTGAAATGAGAAGGAATGAAGAATTTCAGAGAAATAAGGTTACCGGTCCCCTCGATAAAGTGATGAAATTTATTGCCTCCACAAATTCATGAACATAAAAGAATATCAAAGGAACCACTTACAAAGATGGTTTTGAGAAGACATAATGACATCAGTATGAGGCCAAAAGGGGTCTCTTCAAAATACAAAAAGACTAAAGAACCTAGCATTCATTGGGGAAAGAAATGAATGTTGATGGTATCAAATCAATCATTTCAATGCAATGAAATCATTAAACTCACTTAAGGTGATAAGACAAGTGATATCTCAAAGAAAGAAATTGGCAGCGATGGAAAGAAAATAAACGGTTGATATTCAAAATAGGAGTGACATGAAATTCGACCTCATTCAAAAGTTATGAATGAGAGCCACGAAGTTAGAAGATAAATAGAATGTGTTAGGAGATGTGTGGACTAAGAAAAGGGCGTACGACCTATTCATATACCATAACAAGAAAACGTATAGACATAGGCCAGTATCTAACCTATGGAGGCTTAACTTGGGAAAATGCATAGTACCTAACATGTTTATTAATGTATAATTGATGAAGGCACTAGAAAAAATGTATAACCCTCATACTCATATGATCTACTTGGTAAATGGATCATCTTTTTTACCCTTTACAAGAGATTACATCTCTATGGTTTCCCAATTGGATGTGAGCACTACTATTATATTTAGGATCTTGAAAAGACCTTCTGGAAAAATACCATATTATGAATGTCATCTATAAAAGATGGATATTACCCTTGCACAAACCCCAGGATTAAAGAAATAGACTCAAAAGGTTTTTAGAGGGTGGGCATCCCCCATTTTTAGTTGAATTATTCAAAGAGTATTTTCAATACATGTACTACTCTACTGGACAAGTCTTGGGAATAAATGTACCCATAATAATTTCCATAGCCCCAATGGTTTTGGTAGCATACATACAAAATCAGGATGATAGACCCTTCGATTACTTAGAATATTTCACACAAGACCTCAATGATGTGCTTACCTCCATTAATAATAACAACATCTAGAATGCAAATAAAATTCATTACTCACATCTAATCTTATATGAAGGATAATCTATTGGATTATGGAGTGATCATTTATGAATAAGGGACGTAGACAATGATGAAAATGTTAGGCTAGTATAGATGTGGACTTCAATATGGGATAGAAGATGCACTAGATCACACCACATTTATTTTGAAGAATATTTTGTGAAGCCACTCTATAAGGTTCTTGGTCACCCTTGTAATTATAATCTATCATAAAAAATACAAAGGTTTTTATGACCTAAATAGAAATATTAAAGTGGATAAAGTTAACCATAATTGGGGAGACTAGTATGTCTATGAGGACTGTACCAAGATTAGGGTTTATGGTTTTGAAGGAAAACCTTTCCTCTTACCAAGGATAGCTCCTAATAGAGTGACATACCTAGAAATAGTTCTAGACAATTGGCTTATTCAGACTTCTTACCCTTGAAAATTTATAGCAAACAATCCCTTATGCCAAGTACTCGGTTTTGGTGATTTTACTTTTGTTTCAAATAAATGATATGAAGTTATTGATGATAAATTAGATCATTACAATCTACCAAAATGGAATGAGAGAAAATGGTTTGACCCTAAGAATTTCATGAACAATGCTTTAACTTGTTAGAAAAATTGAAAAGGTATAAGCATGAGCTCTTTGTGAATGATGATTTAATCAAGAATACTGATGAATACCATGCATCGAGAAGAAGGGATATGTATAACAAGATAATGGTGGCTAAATCATGGAGCAGGAGTCACAATCCACTCTATATTGTGGCTTTTCATGAGGTTGAAGACCTATTGGAGAGAATGGACATGATGCTTAATTCAACATGAAAATGAGTTGACCAAGGTTGTACCTCCTTCAACATTCAAGAGAAGAGGAGATGTTGGAGTAACACAAGCTGAGGATGTAACACCTTTTTGTCACATATCACCACAACCAACCCAAGACGTCAATTTTTCTATTGATACACATATGAAAAGTGAGGAGGATATTGAGGATGAAGTTGAATTTGAATAGACAAATGAACCAATTATTGAGAAGTATGAACCTCTTGCTAAAAGGAGTGTTATTGTGTTAAAAGAATCTAATCAACTCTTTGATGATATTAGGCACAATGCAAGATAGAAGATTACTTTAGATGATACTTTTTTCAAGTCTCCCGAGTTCAAGGAATTTATTTATGAATACAAGGGTAAGATGATAAGAGAGAAAGTAAAAGAGATCCCTCCTAACAAAGATGTTGAGGTCCTAGATGAGTTACAAAAGGAAGTAGATCAAGAGATGGAGAACATTACCCTAGAAAGGGGGTGAGAGTTGTTGTAGGAGGCTCAAGTTATGGTCATACCAGGATGGGATATCAGTTCTGCCATTGTATTTGATAGTTTCAGGAAAAGGTAAGACAAATAGTTGCAATTGACTATTGAGGAAAGTGGCAATATCTATACTAGTTCTGGATACATCATTGATAATTTCACTCTTTTAATTAAGGCTCTATATCTACCAAAGAAAAGACCCACTATTATTAGTGACCAAGGTCAAGTATTCAACCATCTTCTTGTACAAAGAGTGGGAGATACAGATCCCATGGAGACTATCGAGTTGAATGTCAATGTTGTTAAATTTACCAAGGCACAAATTAAAAAATTAGTGAAAGACAACAAAAGGTACATTTCTAAGAATGAGAAGTTATGATAAGAAGTAGTCAAATACAAGGATAAGTTACCTTCCTCTTTAGGCACATACTCTCCATTCGTGGAATCTGAGAATAAGGTACTAGAAGCTATGCTATAAATTATATACTAGAAGCATAAAAATGAAATCAGTCAAAAGAAATATGATGAATTAGAAAGGAAGATGAAGATCACCAAGTTTGAAATGGCCTTAGAATTAATAAAGAGGATATTTGAAAATATTCTCAAGAATGCTAACAAATTTTGGGAAATCCACAACAAAACACATGCTACTTGTCAAGAATAGAAGAGGCTACAGTTTATGATGATGGATACAAAGGAATAGATAGAAACCAAGGAAAATGTTGGTGAACAAGAGTTAAAATATTATAAAGAGTTAATTGACATGTGCATGAGAAGTATCACAACATTCTGACACAAGGACATAGTGATTTTGACAAACCCTTGAACATGGCTCTGCCTAATTTCCTTGATGATGGAGGGATGAAGAAACAAAGTATATGGAAGGATAAACTCACCCAATATTTACCAGTGGCCCTTGACAAGGTGAATGATGAAGCAATTGCGATATAAAATACACACATGTACAGTTAGAATATATTTTCACTATGGAATTTATTATGAAAGATATCATCACCAATGCTGACACTTATGCCAAGACAAAATACATCGAGTATTTATCCAAAGTTAGCATTTTTATTGTTTGAGAAATGTAAGGAACAAAAGTCATCAATGTTACGCAACATCGGATACATTATCATGGAGAATGGACCTTGAACAAATCTTTAGTGATCACATGTACCTAATGAATATTAATGGACTATGATGTGTCAAAATTGTTGCAGACTTCTTTAGTTATCTCTTGTTAAGTATTAATTAAATTGTTAGGGTTTTAGCAAAATACTAATGAAATGACACCATTTTTTATGCAATGTCTTGAAGCTTGTTTCTTCCCATATATAAGGGAAACCAAGGCCAAGGAGAAGAAACAACATTAGCATAGGAATTTCTATAGCAAAATAACTCCTGATATATAATGTATTATCTTTTGAAGTAATATAATGGGAAAGAAGGTTTAACTTGGTGCTTGAATTATTGGTGTTCAGTTGTTTTGTTTCATTCAAATTCATATGATTTATATTTTTATTTTAAAAATGATCCTTTCCTATTATTCAAATTAATATATCAAGGATATACTCAATTTTTCAAAACACATAATTTTTTGTTCTTGTGTAATTTATTTAACTAACTCCTTCAAGGAAGGAGTAAATTCTTTTAAGTAATCACAATAACTTGGAAATAAATCATTCAGATTCATAAGAATAGTGAGATAACTGATAGTCCTACACATTTATACAAGTATAGAATTTCTAAAAGTATCAAAACAATTAGAGTTAAGCCATAAAGGATAATCCATACATCATACACATATTGACTCCATCTACCAAATAGAGTTAGGCACTGATCATACCCACTATATTATAGAATTTCATAAAATTTAATTCACACATTCATGTTTCAAAATTAGGAGTAGGATTAGCTACTAGTCTGATATCTGTCTTACATTTACATGCTAGTGTGGATAGATCCTTAAAATTAAATTTTTTCATACAACCTTTAAATTTTCATTGATTATTAAGGTATGCCTGCCTAGGTCTAGCAGAGCCTAAAGTGCATGGAACCCTAACCATATTGGTTATTTTTGTTTGTTAGCCAAAAACATTGTAATCCTGATCATAGAGCTTGGCATCCTCTTAGGGTTTGCAACTTGCATTTTTTATACCTAACATGATGCTTGGATACACGTGGCATCCACTTTCATTTTTGAGTGGCATGCTCATTTTATGTTGAAGGAGGAAGTGCTAGGTGGACAAGTGGCATGTTTAAGGCTAAGACATACACACATGGCACTTCAACACTTGTTTGGGTTTTATTCTTCAGGTTTGATGAAAAGGAGGTGTGATGACATGATAGGTGGAAGTTTGGAACTATTTGTTGAGCTTAGTGGTTCTTGGAGTCATGACATAAATTTAATTCTAAAATTAAAACAACATTTACATCATTTGTATTGATTTGACAAGGGGATGGACTATTGGGAAGTATTTTCAATCAAGCTTGCTTAAGTAGCCTAACACGTGGGGCAGCTTGGGATGTATGTCAAGGCATTAATTAAGTCAGCCTCCAACTCATGTGAGAGTTATAGGGAGGATTTTGTAATATGGAATTTTTGCATAGACAAATTGTAATCTTAGAAATATTTTAATTTCCAAGCATTGACATGAGTGGAATGTTCTTTAAAGATGAAACTCGATGGTCAAACAATCAATAGGTTTTGTGTTTTACTAGATCAGAGGAATGGACACTCCTATAAGATTGGTCACCTCTTGGTGACAAATAACCTTTTATTAGGGAAGTATGGATTAGATGAGGTTGGAAATTATATTTCTTAAGAGCGATTTCTTGGTGCTTAGTGCAGTGAAGATGATTTTGGGGCCCGTGTTCTTATTGTTGGAGGAAAGATATAGGATGGACATGGAATATATTATATCTAGGTTTGTTGTAGGTTTATTGTATCTTCAATTTACAAAGCATGAAGTCTTGCAAATCACAAGGAATTTGATGAAGCTAGAGTTTTTGGGTGGCCTTGAGGAGGCGGATGGTACTGCTTAGCTAGGCACTCGCATTCCAAGGCCTCAAGATATGGTATTTCTTAATGTTTTGGGTACGGTGGCTAGGTTATAACCTTTCTTGTTGGACATCAAAGGTGATGATTTATTGCCACATTGAACAAGGGTTTTAGAGGGGGCATGATTTTTGAAGAATTGGTTGTATTTGGAGCCAATCCAAGACTTTGCATGGATTGGGTTGCATTAGCATGTGAGAAAAATTTGAAAGATGGTGAGGCTCTTTTTTGGTGTGTTGGCTTTGAGAGTACAAGGAATGTTTTTTTTTTCTATACATAAAATGCAATCTCATTTATAAAATTAATAGAAATACCTTCTTACATAAAAAAAATAAAATTAGTTTCTACATTTTTTTACCTCTGAAGCAATGTTTGAAGTGACATTGTTTTAAAGAAATGAAAGTAAGTAAGAAGAAAAAATAGAAGAGATGAAGAAAATGATGGTATTCCCTAGTAAGGTATGAAATGGAAAATTATAACATTTATATAATTGGTTCCCCCTTGAGATGTTGTGTATGCATACACTACATAGATGAGTCTTAAAAAAAGAGAAAATGAAGAAAAATTACACATGAAAGATGGAAAATGAATGAATAGATATGTAAGAAACATGATAATGGATGGAAGGTATATAAGATAGAGTTGAAAATGTATCCAATGCATGGAAAAAATCCCAATAAAAAAAAGGATATTCTATCACGCACAATGCATCTTAAAAATATAGTAAATCCATGATGATAAAACCAATAGACATAAGGAGTTACCTACACATCACAAAAAACATAAGAAAAAATAGACCTTGCCCTAGTGTAGCCCATTGAAAGCTCCCTAATATAAAATGATCATGGTGACCTTGATTTGTTAAAGTGTGGGTAAGAATATATATATATATCTATATATATGTTACAAGTATGAAGGTGTTGTCATTGATTTAAACAGGAGAATTATTGCATCGAGAAGTATTCTTTGTGTAACATTTCTCTTCTATCTTCTTATATATTTTTTTTTGGTAGCCTTGGTTGTGAGCCTTTTGGATGTAGTGTTTCCTATTTAGGCAGTGAGCTCTTGTACTAATTTTGCAACTAAGTTTATATTGTGAGCTAATCCTCACCATTTTTTTTCCTTCATTTGGTTTTCCACATAAATTTGGTGTTCTCTTATGTATGGTGTTGTGATTTCAATTTATTTTATCTGCATTTCATGTTTAATCATACTAATAGAATAAGGGTTTAATGAATGCATGTGGATTTGATTATTGTAGAGGATTTTGAAGGTTTAATTTGCTACAACTGATTCACCCCCCCTCTTATGCCAAGGTATGGAAATGACTAAAGGTTAGATTTGGATCAAATTATCTAAGGGAAGGAAGAATCCCATTTAAGAAAAGTGATGGGTGATATAAAAAATTCACTCTGGAAAATGATGGTCTCAACCATACATTATATAGGTTAATGTAGATTTTAATGATTTATATCGAAAATGCACATTTCAAGTGTGATGCTTGAAAATTTGAAAGAATATGTTGATTTTGGTATTTTTGTTTACATATATTGATGAAATTATGAGAAATTAATATATTTTTTACTATGGAAGGTTTCCAAGTCACTAAGTCAAAAGGCATAAACCAAGATTTATTCCAATGTTTGATGTAATCACTTTCCCTCATTGTTTAATAAGGCACAAAATCAAATTGATGGAAGACATAAACAAGCAAATATTGAAATAGTATGAGGAAATGGAGAAGGGTCTACAAGATGTAAACATTCATTTTGTTACACATGGTGCTTGTGAGTAGGTTTTCACCATAGTACCTATGCAAGGTTCCAACAAAGGTAGTTTCACAAGAGAAAAAAAATTATCTTTAATTTCTTTTTGTATTTTCACATCTTTTCTAAAAATATTGATCTTAAACATGACATTTATTTGTGAGGTTTTCATCATGGTGATTTCTCCAAGGCACCGTATAAATTATTTTTCACTAGAGGGTGATTTTTCTCTTTAATATTTTTTTGTAATAATTTTTAGAATTTAGAATTTATATTAATTTTTTTGTATCTTTTAAATTAGTATATTTATTAGATAAATAATAAAAGTGCTAGAAGTGCACACTATTCCATGGAATTTTTGGTATAATGAATGAGATTTCTAGTAGTGCAGGAGGCTTTCAACTATAAGATAGGTCTTTTATGAAGAATATATATATATATATATATATATATATATATATATATATATATATATATATATATATAATTCATAAGGGTCTTTTACATATGGAAGGCAGAAACAAAAGAAGAATTACGAACATCATTATTATTATTTGGATAAAGAAGATACTTACTGAGGTTTAAATATTTATAGATGAACTTAATTTTGTGCCTATCTAGGTTAAAAAGGTGGGAGAGCTCCTAGTTGATATTCTCCTTGTCACAAATTCAATAAGGTTAGGTTTCTATTGTATTTAAAAGACTACAAGTTTGGGTAGGATGTTGGCGAGAAGATACATGCAGGTATAAGTCCTTGTATGAGTATTTTTCATAAACTAAATGAGCAAGGTAGAAATCCCTTTTTCTAATGAACATAATGTTGAGGAAAGGAAGCTGGTTTCTAACACCCAAGTACTTTAGTGAATATGATATAATCAATGAAGTTTCTTAACTGGAAGTAAAAGAGTATAATTAATAATAGCCACAAGTCTTGTAAATTTTAGTTTAATGAACATAGATTTTCCATCATTTAGGATTGAGTTGTTATGACTAGGGAAAAAGAGGAACTCATGGAAAATCCTTTAAATTGTAGATAGACCTATCCTAGAAGGTGAAATAATTTCATGTTTGGTTTTCAATTCAATTAGCTCCACAAAGTGACACGTAAGAAGTTTGGTGAATAAACATCACATCAACTATAAGGACAATCTCATTAAAATATTCAATACTTTTGTCTTCTCTAAAATTCATTGTTTGGATGGAGCCCTAAATTAAGGAAACAAATTTTCCTACAAGAGGTGAGATCAAGTTAGCAAGAAAATAAGCAATCTTATAATTTATGGAATTTGTTGTGTTGATGATTGGTCAAAGAGGTATGGCCAATTTTTTAAATTTTAAAGCTCCATGAATATAAGGGGTAATGTCCTTATGAGGCGAGAGCTACTTATTGATAATTTATTCAAAACATGAATGGGTGAAGACATGTTTCACATCATTAAAAATCATAGATATGGGTTTGTGGGAGAGACCATTGTAGATATATCACTATTGGTTAGGTTGTAAAATTTACTTTTGACAAAGACTTTCTTTTTCAAGAGAGTAGTGGCATTTCATTTGTTAGCTTCAACAATGATAATGTAATTTATATTTTGTGATATTTTTGAAGGAAATAAACTCATATTTGGGAACATTGTGTTTCAGTGGTTAAGAAAATTTATAAGAAAATCAGAAAATATTATGGCTATAAAGGATTATTGAGGATTTAAAAAAGAAGTTAGTTTCATCAAAGCCACTCACAATGGACAACACTTTTATAATAAAAATGGAATTAAATCTAGTATTTCATGGCTGTACCAAGCACTATTGAATTCCATTTCATTCAATATTATGTGAAATATGGTAGTGTCAAATAAATATATTGTCCAACTATAAAGTAACTATACAATAGGTTAAGAAAGATATTGAAAGGGAGATATTTAAAATTTAGAAAGACATACTTGATCTCACTATAATGCCTATAGATTTAGGAGATATAATATTATGTATATAATCCTAGGTTATAATAATTTATAAATATTTGATTTCTTAAAAGATCAAATAAATCTTCATTTTGAATATGAAAAAAACAACCATCTTGGAGTTAAGTTGAATGACCAATTATTCTTGACAAATATATATTTTGTTCCACATTTTCAGTAATAGAATACTCAATTCACATCAATACATTTTTCTAATTCAATTTTCATAGCTTTTATTTTGTAATCTAACAAAAACTTTATAGAAAGAAAAACAATTATACTAAACACATAGAAAACAATAATTTATCTTTAATAAAATAGATTGTTGTTCTTCCAACCATTTGTTTCTTATGCATGATGATAAATTATAAATGTTTACACAAATATTTATATATAGGTGAATGATCTCCTAATATACTATAACATGAAATGATACAATTAAAAATGAAAAAGAAAGTATCTAGACATATTGTTCTTTCTAAAATTTAAATAAATTAATTGAAGAATGTTCACTTACTATTAAATTTTTAATAATATAAGATCTTGTAGACCATCAAAAAAATCTTACTAAATTAAACAAATTACATAGCTTTCATTAACACTCAACTATTTTATTCGTTCTAAAAAAAGCTAAAGCGTGGATTTTTTTGATTGGTCTGTTAAATTTTCTGTAAAATTTTGTGAAAGAACAGACCGATAGTAAAGAAAGTATGATAAAAATCAATCCGATTTCTAATGTTCAATGGCTAGTTTTGCAGGGTTTCTATTTCTGAACTTTTTGTTAAAAATATTGCCCAATAGAAAAGAGAACGGGTCAAGTACTGAGTAATTTTCCTAATTTTTTTCGTTGCTGGATGTATGCAGCATCTGTGTGCACGGCTGGCTATACACGGTGCGATTGCAAGACACGTGAGATGCAGCTGACATTCATAATAAACCTAAACATTTTAGGGGATCAAGGATGCAAATAAATAGTTTCTTTTCAGGGATTTGGTTCATTCTCTGCCGATCCTCTGGTGGTTTCTAATGAATCGATGGTAAATCAACTACAGGGTGGTGGCTATCTTATATCCTGCTATCCACCCCTACCCTCCTAGGGCAATCATAGAAGAAGCGCCTATAAGAGAAAGTGAGGGCATTTCCAATGGTTCAGATGATAATAACGTGGAGTATGATTCCATTGTGATTCGGTCAGGCCTTTGGGTCTGGTGACTGCAACACATTTTACAGTGAAAGTTGCCAAAGGTCTGGTGCTGGAAAAATATGTAATTCATGGTGGCAGCTCAGGCTTCTATGAGAGGGATGGCTAGGAATTTGATGTGGTTTCTTCTGCCATGTTTTGATTCGGTGATAAGGTTCTTCTCTAAACATTCCTATTTGTTTTTCTAGTCGGTGGACACGGTGATAACATCTGTCTTTGCATTTTAATTTTTTTTTTGTCATTTCAGTTCCTTTTGGTTTAACTCATCTTACATGCATCACTTGAGCACGAAGATTATAAGGAAAATTCCTTCTTATACAAGGAAGGAAACAAAACACCTATATCTGTATTCAAGTTTTTAGTGGAAATCCCTAAGTTTAGATTTCACAAGCAAAGTTAAATTTTTGTCTAAAAATTCACCACTTCCCAAATATGAGTTAGTTGATATTTTCATGACAATTAGCTTTGAGACTTCTCCATCAAACAAAACAGATCACTGAGAACCATACTTTTCCACTGACCCAAATCATTTATCCAGCAATATCTTGGAAGAGGTCATACATGTTAGGCCATGTCTGACCTAAACTGTCGAAGTTTGTGCCTAATAACATAGAAATTCTCCAAACATAGCTCATACTTTTTAAGATGATAAAGTTTGAGCTTGACTTTTGAGATATTTTCCAACATGGCTCATATTTATTAAGATGATCAAGTTCAAGCTTGCTTGTGGAGAAATTCTCCAACATAGCATCTTAGCCCATGTCTATCAAGATGTCTAAGATTGAGCTTGACAATAGAGAAATTTCTCAACATAATGCATTCTTATTAAGATGAGCAATTTCAAGCCTAACTTTGGAGTAAACTATTCCTTCTAAACAAAGTTAGATAATCTTGATAGCATAAAAATTGTAGCTAATTTTAAGAAGAATTTCCCCAACTCTATAACTCATAAGAGTTCAATAGTCTCACATATGAATACTTGGCAAGAGATTTTTCTCTTAACCTAAATTGAATTAGAAAAATGTATTGATGTGAATTGAGTATTCAATTATTAAAAATGTGAATATATATATATATATATATATATATATATATATATATATATATATATATATATATATATATATATATATATATATATCAAGAATAATTGATTAACTAAATGAGCAAGGTAGAAATCTCTTGAAATCTCTTTTTCTAATGAACATAATGTTGACGAAAGGAAGCTGGTTTCTAACACTCAAGTACTTTAGTGAATATGATATAATCAATGAAGTTTCTTAAGTGGAAGTAAAAGAGTATAATTAATAAATGGCCACAAGTCTTGTAAATTTTAGTTTAATGAACATATATTTTCCATCATTTAGGATTGAGTGGTTATGACTATGGAAAAAGAAGAACTCGTGAAAAATCCTTTAAATTGTAGATAGACCTATCCTAGAAGGTGAAATAATTTCATATTTGGTTTTCAATTCAATTAGCTCCACAAAGTGACACATAGGAATTTTGATGAATAAACATCACATCAACTATAATGACAATCTCATTAAAATATTCAATCCTTTTGTCTTCTCTAAAATTCATAGTTTGGATCGAGCCCTCAATTAAGGAAACAAATTTTCCTACAAGACGGGAGATCAAGTTAGCAAGGAATGAAGCAATCTTATAATTTATGGAATTTGTTGTGTCGATGATTGGTCAAAGAGGTAGGGCCAATTTCTTAAATTTTAAACCTCCATGAATATAAGGGGTAATGTCCTTATGAGTGGAGAGCTACTTCTTGATAATTTATTCAAAACATGAATGGGTGAAGACATGTTTGACATCATTAAAAATCATAGAGACGGGTTTATGGGAGAGACCATTGTAGATATCACTATTGGTTAGGTTGTAAATTTTATTCTTGACAAAGACTTTCTTTTTCAGGAGAATAGTGGCATTTCATTTGTTAGCTTCAACAATGATAACGTAATTTATATTTTGTGATATTTTTGAAGGAAATAAACTTGTATTTGGGAACATTGTGTTTGAGTGGTTAAGAAAATTTATAAGAAAATCAGAAAATATTATGGCTATAAAAGATTATTGAGGATTTAAAAAAGAAGTTAGTTTCATCAAAACCACTCAGAGTGGACAACACTTTGATAATAAAAATGGAATTAAATCTAGTATTTCATGGTTGTACCAAGCACTATTGAATTCCATTTCATTCAATATTATGTGAAATATGGTAGTTTCAAATAAATATATTGTCCAACTATAAAGTAACTATACAATAGGTTAAGAAAGATATTGAAAAGGAGATATTTAAAATTTAGAAAGACATACTTAATCTCACTATAATGCCTATAGATTTAGGAGATATAATATTATGTATATAATCCTAGGTTATAATAATTTATAAATATTTGATTTCTTAAAAGATCAAATAAATCTTCATTTTGAAGATGAATTGAACAACCATCTTGGAGTTAAGCTAAATGACCAATTATTCTTGATAAATATATATTTTCTTCCATATTTTTAATAATAGAATATCCAATTCACATCAATACATTTTTTTAATTCAATTTTCATAGCTTTTGTTTTTTAATCTAACAAAAACTTTATAGAAAGAAAAACAATTATACTAAACATATAGAAAACAACAATTTATCTTTAATAAAATAGGTTGTTGTTCTTCCAACCATTTGTTTCTTATTCATGACGATAAATTATAAATTTTTACACAAATATTTATATATAGATGAATGATCTCCTAATATACTACAACATGAAATGATACAAGTAAAAATGAGAAGGAAAGTATCTAGCCATATTGTTCTTTCTAAAATCTAAATAAATTAATTGAAGAATGTTCACTTACTATTAAATTTTTAATAATATAAGATCTTGTGGACCATAAAAAAAATCTTATTAAAATCTAAACAAATGACAGCTTTCATTAACACTCCACTACTTTTCTCGTTCTAAAAAAAGCTAAAGCGTGGATTTTTTTGATTGGTCTGTTCAATTTTCTGTAAAATTTTGTGTAAGAACAGACCGATAGTAAAGAAAGTATGATAAAAATCAATCCGATTTCTAATGTTCAATGGCTAGTTTTGTAGGGTTTCTATTTCTGAACTTTTTATTAAAAATCTTGCCCAATAGAAAAGAGAACGGGTCAAGTACTGAATAATTTTCCTAATTTTTTTGGTTGCTGGATGTATCCAGCATCTGTGTGCACGGCTCGCTATACACGGTGCGATTGCAAGGCACGTGAGATGCAGCTGACATTCATAAAAAAACTAAACATTTTAGAGGATCAAGGATATAAATAAATAGTTTCTTTTGAGGGATTTGGTTCATTCTCTGCCGATCCTCTGGTGGTATCTAATGAATCGATGGTAAATGAACAACAGGGTGGGGGGCTATCTTATATCCTGCTATCCACCCCTACCCTCCTAGGGCAATCATAGAAGAAGCGCCTATAAGAGAAAGTGAGGGCATTTCCAATGGTTCAGATGATAATAACGTGAGTATGATTCCATTGTGATTCGGTCAGGCCTTTGGGTCTGGTGACTGCAATACATTTGGCAGTCAAAGTTGCCAAAGTTCTGGTGCTGGAAAAATATGTAATTCATGGTGGCATCTCAGGCTTCTATGAGAGGGATGGCTACGAATTTGATGTGGTTTCTTCTGCCATGTTTTGATTCGGTGATAAGATTCTTCTCTAACCATTCCTATTTGTTTTTCTAGTCTATGGACACGGTGATAGTATCTGTCTTTGCATTTTATTTTTTTTTGGTTTAACTCATCTTACATGCATCACTTGAGCATCAATCAAGATTATAAGGAAAATTCCTTCTTATACAAGGAAGGAAAGAAAACACCTATATCTGCCTTCAAGTTGTTAGTTGAAACCCCTAAGTTTAGATTTGCACAAGTAAAGCTAATTTTTTGTATAAAAATTCACCACTTCCCAAATATGAGTTAGTTGATATTTTCGTGACAATTAGTTTTGAGACTTCTCCCTGAAACAAAACAGACCACTGAGAACTATACTTTTCCACTGATCCAAATCATTTATCCAGCAATACCTTGGAAGAGGTCATACATGGTAGGCCATGTCTGACCTAAACTATCGAAGTTTGTGTCTGATAACATAGAAATTCTCCAAACATAACTCATACTTATTAAGATGGTAAAGTTCAAGCTTGACTTTTGAGATATTTTCCAACATGGCTCATACTTATTAAGATGATCAAGTTCAAGCTTAGCTGTGGAGAAATTCTCCAACATAGCATCTTAGCCCATGTCTATCAAGATGTCTAAGATTGAGCTTGATCATAGAGAAATTTCTCAACATTATGCATTCTTTTTAAGATGAACAAGTTCAAGCCTAATTTTGGAGAAATTCTCCAACATAGCCCATTTTTACCAAGTATGGGTATGGCTGTAAACTATTCCTTCTAAATAAAGTTAGATAATCTTGATAGCATAAAAATTGTAGCTAATTTCAAGAGGAATTTCCCCAACTCTATAACTCATAAGAGTTCAATAGTCTCACATATGAATACATGGCAAGAGGGTTTTCTCTTAACCTAAATTGAATTAGAAAATTGTATTGATGTGGATTGAGTATTCAATTATTAAAAATGTGAAAATATATATATATATATATATATATATATATATATATATATATATATATATATATATATATATATATATATATATATATCAAGAATAATTGATCAACTAAATGAGCAAGGTAGAAATCTCTTTTTCTAATGAACGTAATGTTGAGGAAAGGAAGTTGGTTTCTAACACCCAAGTAATTTAGTTTATATGATATGATCAATGATGTTTCTTAAGTGGAAGTAAAAGAGTATAATTAATAATGGCCACAAGTCTTGTAAATTTTAGTTTAATGAACATATATTTTCCATCATTTAGGATTGAGTGGTTATGACTATGGAAAAAGAGGAACTCGTGGAAAATCCGTTAAATTGTAGATAGACCTGTCCTAGAAGGTGAAATAATTTCATATTTGGTTTTCAATTCAATTAGCTCCACAAAGTGACACATAGGAATTTTGGTGAATAAACATCACATCAACTATAATGATAATCTCATTAAAATATTCAATACTTTTGTCTTCTCTAAAATTCATAGTTTGGATGGAGCCCTCAATTAAGGAAACAAATTTTCCTACAAGAGGTGAGATCAAGTTAGCAAGGAAAGAAGCAATCTTATAATTTATGAGCAAGGTATTGAAGCCAAAAAATGGTTGGAAGAACAACAGTCTATTTTATTGCAGCTGACATTCATAAAAAACTAAACATTTAGAGGATCAAGGATGCAAAGAAATAGTTTCTTTTTAGGGATTTGGTTCATTCTCTGCCGATTCTCTAGTGGTATCTAATGAATCGTGTAATGTCTACATATTAGAGACATAAAAATGCACATAATTTCTTGTTCATGATTAGACCATTACATCTTAGGATTAAGTCAATCAAAAGACATTATCATCTAAACCATAAATTAACATGGTCAATTATGACTTCTTCTCCTGATTGGAAAAGAATTTTGCCTTGTCTCTTCTTTCCTAGCCTCATGGGACAGCGATTTACTGTGTTATGGGGTGTCTCCATATTAGAGACATAAAAATGCACATAATTTCTTGTTCATGATTAGACTATTACATCTTAGGATTAAGTCAATAAAAAGACATTATCATCTAAACCATAAATTAACATGGTCAATTATGACTTCTTCTCCTGATTGGAATAGAATTTTTCCTTGTCTCCTCTTTCCTAGCCTCATGGAACAGCGATTTACTGTGTTATGGGGCACGTGAACACATCTCAAAGTGAACTCTCTCAAGGTGTTCCACCCATCTTGGGATCCTCCATCAGTGGGCAATTTACCAACTCTTCCCCTCCATAAATATGCAATCCATTTTTAGCGCTTAGCAAGAAAGAGTTGAAGCCTAAATTCAATCCTTTAGGGTAGAGTTATAAAAGCTCAATAGTACACAATAATTGCTGCAAGCTTCATTATTGGACTCTTGTAATCAGGCTCCCTTTATACCTATTCAAAGTGTTTGTCAATCACTTATGTTGTATAGATGAACTCAATATATTGACATATAAATATCCATTGAATTTCTCTATGCATTCCTCCTAGTATATCTAATTGAATTCTCAATTCATCATAGATTAAAGTGTTATAAGCATTCACTGCTATTTAACTTGATAAGGTATGGACTAGTTATTATACTGTGACTTGCTATCCATAGTAACTGGGATTGATTACATAACCATCCATGTTATTAGTCAGTTGATGCTACTTACCTCTCAATACTTACCCTTACTAGGATTTAACCTACTGAGGCTCCTCTTGACTCCTTAACTATCGATCCATCTATCCTTAATACTTAGAAGATATTATTAGTATGAATCAAATAAATAAAAATCTGTTTCCTCTTCTTATACTAAAGAATCATAATTGCTTATCAGATTCAATAATTGTTATTTGCACAACCATTTATAAATCAATATATATCATCATTTCTAATTGACTCAATTTATAAATACATATATATCTTAATTCTATATGAATAGGTATAATATGTACTCTACTTCAATGTAAGTAGTGCATATGTATTCTTTCCTATGTCATTATTCATATCTATATATATACATTTCTCTCTCTATATATATATAATTCATTATCAAAATTATCTATTATTCACACATATATATAATTCATATTAGTCCCACTAATTGGCACATCCTTTACTTTCCTATATTCTTATATAAATGTCCTCAACTGTCTTTTTAAGGCATATTCTACTTACCAACACTGAAACAGATGTCCCTTACCTTTGTATCCATCTGATAATGTAATCCGTCCTCCTCCCAAAACCTGCCTCTGTTTATTCCTTTATGTCAGATTGCTGACTGGTATTCTTCATAATATATTCTTTATATTTATTTCTCTGACCTCCTTTATCAACCGGCAGGTAGGCATCTTCCTTCTATTCCTAAACACAACATTAGGCTGCTGTTGTCGTCCGCGTCTCAGACATTGTCCCCCTTTTGAAAGGCAGTGAACTTAAACAATGAATATATCGTAGGAAACCCACAATTGCTCTTTTTGATGCCCTGCGTTGAATTCCAGCCAATATCCTCCCTCACTTCTATCTTAACCTTATCTTAGACGCTGGAAAAGACATGCAGCTTCAGAAGGTTCGTGCCTTTTGTATTGAAAGGACGTGATTCTTTATGAGGATCGCTGCATTCCAAACAGCGATTACTTAATAAGAATACATTATCTTGATAGTAAAATCATCTTTATCAATAATAATCTCCTTTATCAGGAAATAATAATCTCCTTTATCAGGAAATATGAGTATTGATCAGTTATTATTATTAATTGTATATCAATATTTATAATTCAGAATATCATGAATTGCGAAAATTAGGGAACATGAAAAATCGATGGTAAATGAACTACAGGGTGGGGGCTGTCTTATATCCTGCTATCCACCCCTACCCTCCCAAGTTCTTTACTGTGATGGAGAAGTCATCTGTGTAATAGGGTTAGGGCAATCATAGAAGAAGCGCCCATAAGAGAAAGTGAGGGCATTTCCAATGGTTCAGATGATAATAACGTGGAGTATGATTCCATTGTGATTGGGTCAGGCCTTTGGGTCTGGTGACTGCAATACATTTGGCAGTCAAAGTTGCCAAAGTTCTGGTGCTGGAAAAATATGTAATTCATGGTGGCAGCTCAGGCTTCTATGAGAGGGATGGCTACGAATTTGATGTGGTTTCTTCTGCCATGTTTTGATTCAGTGATAAGGTTCTTCTCTAACCATTCCTATTTGTTTTTCTAGTCTATGGACACGGTGATAGCATCTGTCTTTGCATATTTTTTTGTCCTTTCAGGTTTTTTTTTTGGTTTTAACTCATCTTACATGCACCACTTGAGCACCAAGATTATAAGGAAAATTCCTTCTTATACAAGGAAACAAAACACCTGTATCTGCATTCGAATTTTTACTGGAAACCCCTAAGTTTAGATTGCACAAGCAAAGCTAATTTTTTGTCTAAAAATTCACCACTTCCCAAATATGAGTTAGTCGATATTTTCATGACAATTAGCTTTGTGACTTCTCCCTCAAACAAAACAGACCGCCGAGAACCATACTTTCCATTGACCCAAATCATCTATCCAACAATACCTTGGAAGAGGTCATACATGTTAGGCCAGGTCTGACCTAAACTGTCGAAGTTTGTGCCTGATAACAGAGAAATTCTCCAAACATAGCTCATACTTATTAAGATGATAAAGTTCGAGCTTGACTTTTGAGATATTTTCCAACATGGCTCATAGTTATTAAGATGATCAAGTTCAAGCTTGACTGTGGAGAAATTCTCCAATATAGCATCTTAGCCCATGTCTATCAAGATGTCTAAGATTGAACTTGATCATAGAGAAAATTTCTCAATATAATGCATTCTTATTAAGATGAGCAAGTTCTTGGAGAAATTCTCCAACATAACCCATTCTTACCAAGTATGGGTTTGGCTGTAAACTATTCCTTCTAAACAAAGTTAGATAATCTTGATAGCATAAAAATTTAGCTAATTTCAAGAGAAATTTCCCCAACTCTATAACTCGTAAGAGTTCAATTGTCTCACATATGAATACTTGGCAAGAAGGTTTTTGAGCCTCTTAAGAAATCACAGCCCTCGCTTGCATCACAAGTTTTTGAGCTTACAACTACAAGTCGACACTAAATACTTTGCAGTTCAAGCTGCAAAACTACAAATCAACCACATCATACATAGTTGACACTCAAATCCACAGCCCAAGAGTTTTGCAATGCTATGATATCATGTAGAAAATTGGAGAGATATATTGATATTGTATTTCTACATATAAAAAGACAAATTCAAAGATTTTTAAATATATATTGGAGAGATGTGTCTCTTCTAGATATATCACTTAAAATATAATTTATATTTTTAACATGCACATAGAGTTTTACAATAATTATAATTTTAAATAAACAAAAAATTGAGGAAATCATTGCAGTCACAATTGCAAACAAAAATTTGAGCAAATCATTGCAGTCACAAATGCAAACAAAAATTTGAGGAAATCATTGCAGTCACAAATGCAACGATAAATCGAGCTCCTGATCGCAGGAATGCATCTCCATACTTGTTTTAGAAAAATGAGGATCCCCTCTTCGAACACTTTTCCTGGAACTGGAGTCATCTTCTCCTGCTTCCGTAGGACGAGGGAAGGTAGCAGGCCATTTCATAAAGCCCATTTCTGTAGGGAAGTCATAGCCTATGTTAGAGCCATAGACACAAGAAGGAAAGTATCTACCTACAATGGGTTGATTCCCAACAACATGGTAAGCCCATCAATCTATTCGCCTTCCTCGTCCTCCGCCACCTATTAATCCTTCAATGGTGGAAGAATCGCCCCTTAAACCAGGAAAACTATTCAAATTGATGGAATTTTGAACAAAGTCGAGAGCAACAAATTGCGGTGAAGGTGCTAGTCTTGAGAATA
Organism: Sequoia sempervirens; assembly: GCA_007258455.2. Classification (NCBI taxonomy): domain Eukaryota; kingdom Viridiplantae; phylum Streptophyta; class Pinopsida; order Cupressales; family Cupressaceae; genus Sequoia; species Sequoia sempervirens. The sequence goes on from VDFB02000017.1 coordinate 191,229,296, forward strand.
TCTGTTGAATACTCATATGAGATCGCCTTGTGGCAGTCCTTTCCCTCTTGTGGGCATTCTGATGCCCACCCAATGCCTGAGAACTCTTAAACTTCTTAGAACAGAATGAACATGGGTAAATGGAAACCTCCAAAGGCCCTCCATGAGCAGAGCCTGTACTCTCACCAACTATTCTCGAAACCATCTCTCCTGGTCCTTGCGATCCACCTTCACTGGGGCCATTATGCCCAATTTTCGTGAGATCAAAATCTTCACCTTCATCCCTATCATAGAAGCTCCTCTTCATCATAGATAAAACTTGATGGCTCGAATGTGGGAACACAGACTTCTCCTGGTCCAAATCCAATGAGCTGCAAACATAGAAAAAAATCCAACGCCTTCCTTTGCCGTATCAGTTGGGACGTTCCTTCAGGGGGGATTTCAAAAAATAAAAATAAAAATTGAAAGTTGTTTACTGTTTTTGGGACCTGCATGATGACCCACGTTCTTCATGCAAGAACAAAAGATTGTGGTGGCTCCGCTGCCCTGGTATAATCTTCATGCAAGATACTCCGCTAGTGAGCCGCCATCCACGGGTATTAACTACATAATAAACTTGGAGGTGAAAGCTATTTTTTTTTACTGCTCTAAGCGGTATCACCCTGAAAACTGAGTTATCAACGGTCTAGTGTCGTTATCAAAATTAAAAATTAAAACTTAAAACAAAAAAAAAATCTCAAAAATTGTGATAGAAATTTTCCTATAGCTCTAGCAACAGGAACCTTCCTATCCCTTGTGTGACAGGGACTTCTCTTCATGCATGGTCGTCTTTTCTCTGTCACCTTTCTTCTATTTTGAGAGTTGACTGGAGTCCTCATGCATGGTCGTCTTTTCTCTGTCACCTTTCTTCTATTTTGAGAGTCGACTGGGGTCCTTGGCTGCATTTGTTTGATAATGTCCTTAGCTATATTTTGTTCTACTTTTTCTATTACAGGGGTTTACGGCAATCTCTTATTGGCCAACTAGACCAAACCTCCTGCATTCCCATCTGGATTATAACAACTTATTTTAGATGCAATGATCAGTTTCCTTTGCGGTCATGTACACATGGATTCCCACTATGTTGGCACTATCACTTACGAGTAGTTTTCACCATCATTTCATTTGATGGTGAAAACTACTTTATTATTACATAACGTGTGCCTTCCTAAGCAGTTGTTGTTAGCGACTGCTTCCATGTGTCTTCTGCACCCTTCTTACCATCTTCCACCTCCGCCTTCAATAGCGCCTACCATCACCATCATTTCATTTGATGTGGCTTTTTTGATCACCACTTCAGCGTATGATGCTCCTCGATGGTTGGTAATATGGTAACTTTTTATTTCTTTTCGCATTTTAAATGATTATTGTTTCTTTACGGTGCTATTGACGTGACCCGAGACGGCTCATCCTTAAGCTAGGGGAAAACATACATCATACCCATGCCTTTCGAGTATCTATTACTATACTTGGTAGTCATTACACAATATCCACATCCAGTCTATTATCCCATCACTACTCGCCAAATCCTATCCATCTGATTGCTTTGATTACCTGTTGAATCATAAGTTTCATTCCCCGTAGCCTCTTTCTAATCTTTATCCTTGTCATTTTCATGGATTTCTTTTTACAATCAATTGTTTTGTTTTTACAAACTGCCATAGCCAAAACCTTCACCTTTACCTATTACAGTTTATTCACTTCCTACCACAACAATGGGAGGAAGTCGCACTTGTCATGAGCCCACCTCCATGGAAAAGTTATTGACTAACAATGAAGTGTATACAATCTTTTAACAATCTAAGTGGCATGTTTACTATAGAAGATTATGTGGTTTCCATGATGAAATTGTGAAGGAATTCACCATGGGGTTCCGATGCAAGAAAGTCACCTTAAGAGGTATATTCTTTCTGGTGGATGTTCACGCAATTGTAGATGTTACTAGACTTCTGCAAACAGGTGAAGCATTCCTTATTCCTTCCTACTAGCTCTAGTCGGGTAGTTGACCTCAAGCCCATGCATGAACAGTTTCTACAGAGCGTGAATCGGTTGAAATGGTGCGCAGGTAGGTATGAAACTTGCCTCTCTTTAAAATCCCTAGAACAATGTCATTAAATTCATCAATCAATACATCACCTGTGAAGGGAGGTATGAATACATTTTTTCCCATCATTTCGATTAATGTTGCATTTGTAGAATGGACTATTCGTCGATGTGCCCTACATTCTTTTCCATTCTCTGCAACGTGCTTTTCGTGAAGTCTAAGAAGGGGGAGAAAATTCTCTTTCCCATCATGGTTTGATTAAGTTAATTGTAATGTAAGGGTTAAAAATTGTTGTGCCTCCTTTGGATAGGGACACTTTTGTCCGCAATAAAGAAGAAGAGGGCAATTCAAGTAGTTCAGCTTCTAATGAAAAATACTGAAAATCCACTTGATGCCCTTGAACATACACAACCAGTATGTCAAGAAGAAGAATCTCAAAACACAACAAATCATAAAATTTTGCATGCAGGCCTTGAAAGTAAGAAAGCCATTACTGGAGGCATGACTACTCAAAATTGTGATAAGAAAAGTCAATAAAAACGTAAGAGAGAAGCCATCCCTGCTGGACAAGTTGAAAGATCTTGTAGATGTGGCCAATTCAATGGCTAGACAAGAACAAGATGAGAATAATTCTAACTTAGAAAATTTAGCCACAACCCTCATGAAGGAGAAAAATAAAAAGTGAGTAGAGAGCAGCGTAGACAAAATAGATAAAAGAGAAAAGAACAACAAAAGAAAAAAGAATCCCCTGTTTGTAATGAAAATATGGAAACCTCTGACCATGGAAATATCTCAACTCATGGGGATGCAAATTATGAAGAGGCTCATATAGAAAGAGGCATTCCTACATCAGAAGATGCACCTGAAGACTTCTCTATTCAAGAAAATATCCTTGAGCAAGAAGATAAGAGCCCCTTGTCTATATTCGATAAAAATGAAGGATACCAACTAAATATAGAAGGAATGATCAAATTCTTCTTAATATTGAAGACCAATGTGGGATCCCTAATGCAGGCCAAAAAGGAACAACTCAACAGCAGATGGAGAAAGAGTCATTCGCCAGTCAAGATGAGTTTGGTGCTACTACAAACTTGGGGGGTCAATATGAAGAAAGATCTTTGGATTTGGAGAAAAAGGAAAAGACACACTTCTTAAGAAAATGGAGGAAATTTGGGCCCTCAAAAATTTGGTCAGTTAGTTAAGGGGTGAAAAACAATAGTTACAAAATCAGCTATAAGAATCGAATGCCATCAATCAACAACAAAAGGCTGAAATCAACAGATTGAAAGAAGAGCTCAGCCAAGTGACCAAGTATAAGGAACTCCATATCCCTATTCAAGAACATGGGCAAAGAATGGAAGATTTGAGGGTAACCTGGTGCAGAGAGCTTACTAATATAGCATAAATTACTTCTAAATCAGGCTCTTAGACTTTTAAGGGTAACATGGTTTGTAGTCTATATTTGCATGAGGACATGCAAATCCTTTCAGCTTGGGGAAAAATGATGAGGGAAAAATTGGTCTTAGTTTGAGTCCTATGTATTTCCTATGTCTCCTCCTAAATGTCTTTCCTTTAAGCCTAAATTGTCATTATTTACCATAAGGAAATGAGAATTATTTACTTTGATGAATGGATAAAAAGGTAATATATGTATTGGTAAATTTGTACGGGAATTAATCTATGTTTGATGGTGAATTACATGATTAAACTCAATACAAGGAATCAATTTCTATCTCATGGAAAAGGTACGTGTGGAGGTTGAATGAAGAAGATATTTGAGTATCCTTCGCTGCCTAAATTATCCTCTTGTTAAATACATTTGTGGTCAATGGCCAAAAGATAGACTCTAATAGTCTTAGACTATTAAAAGGTTTTCTGTTTTCACTAGGTGATATTTGCTAAGACTTATATCAAGTTATGGGTCGTAGGTCACATAACCATTATTGATTATTAAAAACTCTATATTTATGTATGCACTGCTATGAATTAATGATATACATAAAATCAATTATACATAATCCCTTTGGTTTTGCATCAAATTGCTGCAATACCAAGAGTTTGCATATTGTTATAAGCATTCCTAATTCACCACGTGATCGAGAGGAAGGGCCCACTCCACGAAGGCTTGGTGAAATTTTAATTTTGCATTTTACTTCAATAGAATTTCATTATTTAGCAGTTTGGTTTGAATATTTTGAATATAATGTTTTAAGGATTAATTTGTTGCTTCCATACATTCAATTTCATACATTTATTAGTAAAGATAAAGGATTGTTATTTGAATATAATTCTATAAACTATGGCATGCTCACTTTGTTTGGTCATGTGTTAATTTGCAAGTGTGGAGTGAGTTATATAGTATTTATATGTTGCCCCTGTTAGGTAGACCATAATCTATTTTCATATGTTAGGTAGACCATAATCTATTTTCATATAAGATTGAAGTTGCTACTATAAACAACTGATGCCCACTTGATTACTTTGGTCCTTCGATGCTTGGATACATGTGGCGTCCACTTGTGTTTTCGAGCGGCATGCTTATTTTATGTTGAAGGAGGAAGCATTGGGAAAACAAGTGCCATGTTTAAGGCTAATACATATACATATGGTGCTTCAATGCTTCTTTGGGTTTTATTCTCGAGCTTTGCTAAAAAGGAGATGCAACAACATGACATGTGGAAGTTTGGAACCAGTTGTTGAGCTCGGTGGTTCTTAGTGCCATGGCCTAAATTTAATGCTAAAATAAAAAGATTTCTATCATTTATGTTGATTTAATGGGGGCATGTATTATTGGGTAAGTCTTGTCAATCAAGCTTGCTCAAGTAGACTAACACGTGGGGCAGCTCGGGGTGTATGTCAAGGCACTAATTAAGTTAGGCTCCCAATCATGCGAGAGTTAGAGGGAGGATTTTACAGTATGGAAGTATTGTACAAATAGATTGTAATCTTAGCAAGCTTTTGATTACCAAGCCTTGACATGAGTGAAATGTTCTTTAAAGACGAAACTCGATGGCTGAATAGTTAGTATGTTTGGTGTTTTACGATATCAGAGCAATAGACATTGCCATAATATTGGTCAGCTTTCAGTGAAAAATAACCTTTTGAGGGGAAGTATCTAAGATGAGGCTGAGAATGATATTTCTTAAGAGTGACTTGTTGGTGCTTGGTTCAGTGAAGTTGATTCTGGGGCTTGTGTTCTTATTGCCAGAGGAAAGATATAGGGTGGACATCAATATTACATCTCGATTTGTTGCAGACCTTTATTGGATCTTCAATTGCCAAAGCATAAAGTATTGTAAATCAGAAGGAAGTTGATGAAGCTAGAGCTATTGGATTGCCTTGAGGAGGTGATGGGCACTCTTAGCTAGGTGTTGGCGTTCCAAGGCCTCAAGATATGGGCTTGCTTAATGTTTCAGGTGTGGTAATCAGATTATACCCTTTATTGTTGGAAATCAAAGGTGATGATCTGTTGCCACATCAAACAAGGGTTTCAGAGGGGGCATGATTTTTGAAGAAGTGGCTATATTTGGAACCAATCCAAGACTTTGCATGGCCTGGGATGCATTAGTAGGTGAGATAATTTTGAAAGTTGGTGTAGCTCTTTTTTGGTGTGTTGGATTTGAGAGTACAGGGCATGCTCTTGTCTATATACAAAAAATGCAATCTCCTTTTAAAAATAGATAGAAATGCCTTCTTACATAACAAAAAAAAAAAAATGTCTACAGTTTCCCCCTCTTTGAAGCAATATTTGAAGTGACATTGTTTTAAAGGCAAGAAAAGTAAGTAAGAAGAAAAATAGAAGAGATGAAGAAATGATGATATTCCCTAGTTAGTCTTAGAAAAAGGGAAAATGAATAAAAATGACACATGGAAGATGGAAAAGGAATGAATAGATATGTAAGAAACATGATAATGGATGGAAGGTATATAAGATAGAGTTGAAAATGTATCCAATGCATGGGAAAAATCCCAACTAAAAAATAAATAATAGGATGGTCCATCACTCACCATGCATCTAAATATATAGTAGACCTATGATGAAAAAACCAATAGACATAAGGAGTTACCTACACATCACAATAAAACATAAAAAAATAGACCTTGTAGGTAAATACAAGAAGATGAGTCCATGAAACGTGGAAGTTTATGCCTTAGAAAAAATCTAAAATCGGCTTCAACAAAATAGGATCCCGTTTTTTAATAAATGGGATCTCGTTTAGGTTCAGGAACCCGAGCCAAAAACGGGATCCCATTCTCAAACAGGAACCCATTTCATGATTTTTTGAAATGGGATCTCGTTTTTAAAAAAGAAGGATCTCATTTTGAAAATGGGATCCCGTTCCAAAAAACATTAAAAAAATATTTTTTTATGATTTTAAGAAATGGGATCCCATTTCCTGATTTTTTGAAATGGGATCTCGTTTTTAAAAAAGTAGAATCTTGTTTTGAAAATGGGATCCCATTCCAAAACACATTAAAAAAATATTTTTTTATGATTTTAAGAAATGGGATCCCATTTTCAAACGGGATCCAGATCTTTTTAAAAATGGGATCCCATTTTGAAATGGGATCTCATTTCTTAAAATGATAAAAAAATAAATTATGAAACAGGATCCCATTTTCAAAATGGGATCTCGTTTTTTAAAATTTGATTTTTTGGTTGAATTTTTACTTTGTCTTTTGGTTTAGGAAAAGGCTTAGGGACTCAAACCTAAGCTTTGGACCTGGTTTGACCTCCAAGTTGAAGGTCTTGACAATGTCACAAGCAAATAGTGATTTTGGGCATATGTCTAAAGACTTTTTTTTGCATAACTTTTGACGAAATTAAAACCCATTATAAACGAGATAGTGTAGATTATAAATATATATATATATATTACAATTGGATTGTTTTTTCTATTTTTCAATTAATTTCTAATGAAACTGGTCAATAAACTTGAAATATCAGGGTTTTTTACTATTTTAATAAACTTTTATTAAAATAACTTTTGTAAAACTAATTGTACAAAAAAATTATTTTTCATAAACTAAATGATCAAGGTCGAAATCCCTTTTCTTAATGAACATAATGTTGAGGAAAGGAAGTTGGTTTCTAGCACTCAAATACTTTAGTGAATATGATATAATCAATGAATTTTTTTAATGGGAATAAAAGTTGTATAATGAATAATAGCCACAAGTCTTGTAAATTTTAGTTTGATGAACCATATTTTCCATCATTTAGGATTGAGTGGTTATGACTAGGGAAAAAGGGGAACTCATCGAAAATCCATTAAATTCTAGATAGAACACATCCTAGAAGGTGAAGTAATTTCATGTTTAGTTTTTAATTCAATTAGCAACACAAAGTGACACATATGATGTTTGGTGAATAAACATCACATCAACTATAATGACAATCTCATTAAAATATTTGATATTTTTGTCTTCTATGAAATTCATAGTCTGGATGGAGCCCTCAATTAAGGAAAAAAAATTTCCAACAAGAGGTGAGATCAAGTTAGCATGGAAAGAAGCAATCTTATAATTTATGGAATTTGTTGTGTTGATGATTGGCCAAAGAGGTACAACCATTTTTTTTAGTTTTTAGAGTTCTATGAATACAAGGGTAATATCCTTATGACGAGAGAGCTACTTCTTGGTAATTTCTTCAAAACATGAATGGGTTAAGACATGTTTGACATCATTGAAAATCGTAGAGATAAGTTTATCGAAGAGACCGTTGTAGCTATCACTATTAGTTTTTGATAGATGGTTTTAAAAGGTTTTGAATGGACGCGAAACCATGTACAACAGGTTTTGAATGGACCCGAAACCATCAGGACTTACAAGGGTCTCAGACCCACACCAAGACGAACAAGCTGCACAAAGGATAAACTAAAATACAACCAACATCAAACCAAGGACACATCAAGACAACAACCAGCCAACATGCAACAGGTTGCCAAGAAGAGCATCAAGAAATCACTTGAATCTTGACTTCATTGGTTTTAACGAGCCCAACAACCTACTACACTCCATTGTTATAGACAAGACCATCAACCCATAACACAAGGTTTTGACAAGGACCTTAAACCCAATACAACTTTTCACAGTACAAATCATGATCAAAGCTCCACCAGCAGAAGTAGTAGAGTCCAGCAAAGCACCCCTTCCAAAATTATAGGAAAGGTAAACACAAAAGCATAAAGCTCCAACTGTATCCTTCAAAAGTCGTTTGTCCTTTCCACCTCTATAGAAAAGAAAACACAACTTCTCATAGCTGCAATTTTCAATGATTGTGGGGTTGAAAGTCTCAATGATCTACTTCCAAATCAATATCTCCACCTCCATAGAAGATAAAGAAAAGAGCACAGCATGTAGGTTCCCATCAAAACCCAAACCACCATAAAACAGGGCTTCAATTACCCCCCAACAGCTTTTCCAAGCACAACAAGCCGCATCCCACTCCACCTCTATAGGAGAACAGTCACTTCTAGCCACATCCATCTCCCCCTCAATAGAAGATAGGACCACCTCCATAGGAACGACCGGAATAACCCAAGGATGCACCGAAAGCAGCTTAAAAAGCAAAGCCATGGAACCAAGAAGGCGAGGGATAGAAAAACCCCCATTGCAACAAAACCCAGAGGTCAGAAGAAATAAACAAAGACACACAAACCTGTTGATGGTGTTTTTATGCACTTCTCAACACAGGCAGCGCGTAAGTGCACTACCTCTCTTGAAAGACAATCTCCCACAATCGAGTTGCATAACACTATCCCAAGGTCTCTCGGGTGTCAGGTCATGACAGTGCTTAGATACCTCAGTAGTTGATGTGATTCGCTGGAATCACAAGGCGGCCTTACGGGAATACAAAGTGTGGATATGAAACACAAAGTCAGATCTTCAAAAAGGGAGTTTTTAGCATGAAAGTATTTAGGTGTCGGTTGTAGGTTCAAACAACAATCTCAAACTCCATTCAGTTGTTAGATTCAGCTTTATAAGGCATAATGAACCTTGGTGTTGTTTAATTCCTAAAGAAAGTGAAAAAGAGCAAAGGGAAAGAAAAGTTCCTAATCTTAAAGCTTGCTGTGAACAGTGATAATGGAGTCCCTGCAATGGACAATTCCTTCAAACAATCTCCCACTTAACCAGAAATTTCACAATATCATGGGAATTGTGCAATCTTCTAAGGGTTGTAGATTTGTATCCTTCATTCACCACATACACGTATGAATTAAAGCCAAGTGTTTGAGGCAACTTAAATCAGGTCCAGGCTAACTTTGCAAAGCTATCTACCTTCAACAAACAACAAAAAGTATGGACTAAGGAGTTATCAACAAAGCAGGAATTTTCATGAACAGCCAACAGCATTCCTAAGATTATCCAAATAACATGAACAACTAACTAAACAGCAAAGAGATCTAAGCTAACATATAAGGTTGGAGAAATGAATCAATTAACATGAGATGAAACAAGGAAATGCACCAAGTCAATGCTATTTCTCATATATTTCAGCAGCATGTCTTTACAGCAACTCAACTCCCACTTTGCAAATGAGGGGAGTCCTCTATTTATAGTGTTTCAAAAGTTAAATGAATGGCCAAGATTCATTACAATTGTGTGGCCAAGATTCATTACAAAATAGGGTTTCACCTACCCCCAAATAGATATACAATTTTAAAACATATTATGTCTTTTCCCTATTTTGTCATCTAGTGGATGACACTATTTGCCTTTTGTCATGTAGCTGATTGTTGTTCCTTTGGCTGTAGCTACCTTTTTGGGAGGTCTCCTTCCTTAGCTGGGCTAGCTGGTTGCTCCTCGGAGGCTACATATTCAATATGCTTGAGGATTACGGACTGGAGCTTATCTATTTCGAGGATTTCGCACTTCAACGTCTGGTAACTCCATTCTTTGGCGTTCTCTTTTAGCCGCTTCCAGTCTTCATCATACTTTGAGCTCTGATCTCTGAAAAGCTCTGATCTATCAAGGGCATGGGCAGCGAAACTTAGGAAGTCTGTCGTGATATCTCCGGCTGCCCCATCCTTCATCCTCTCCTTAAAATAGGGCCTAACCTTCTCGGCATCCAACTGCACCGTGGGCATATCGTGGCCCGTTACCAACTTCAGGTATTCGGTGCATTCTACTCGAATTTCCTTGATCCACGCAATATCTGGATCAACCCTGCTCTTGATCTGCTCCATCCTCTCTTTACGGTTGATGAGGTCCCTGCGCCATATGTCTACCAGCCAGTGATCCTCCTTCTTCAATTCTAGTTTCTCTTCCCATGAGTTTCTGGCATTTAGAGGATGGCCTCAATCTTCGGGAAGGCAGAGTCGTAGATCGCGGGGAAGTTGGTGCAGAGCTTCCTCATGCTTTCCAAGGACTGAACCAGGTCCAGGAACTTGTTGGCTATCTGCACAGCCAAGCCGATCCCTATGTTCCCGACCTTCACAACCTGCTGGAACCAGTCCTCCGTGGTCTTTTCCAGGTTCTTCCTCCTTTCCAGCTTGTCTATTTGTTCCTTGGAGAGCAGCTGTGGCGCGGCCGTAGAGGTAGTGGGGAGGTCGTCGATTGAAGACCACTGTTGGATGTAGTCAGTTAGGGCAGCAACCTGCGCCTTTAGTTCATCCTTGGTGATCTTATCCTGCTTAATCAAGTGCACTACCGTAGCCACTGACTCCTCCAGATGTCCAACCTTCTGTTCCCTGGTGGCTGTCCCTAGGTCGATGGTGGCAATATTGTAGCTTACTCTGGCCTGGCCAATAGTTGGCGTTGCTACTTGTGCTACTCGGGAGCCAGAAGCGTCCATGGTCACCTTGGAACGGACCTTAGGTTTCTTTTCCTTCTTTGGTGTGGCTAGAGATCGAGCCAAGATGGCCTCCAATCTCGACCTTGGGTTGCTCAGGACAGGAGTGGTCTTTTCAAGTTGCTTTTCCAGCCAGTCGGGCATGGCAGCCTTGTCCTCGGGTGTCTCATGGCTGCCCTCACCCTTCTCCGTCAGAGGCAAGACCTCGGCCCCCTTTTCCAGCTCTTCCTTTTCTTTGGCGGTGTCCCCTTCCTCGTCAGAGTCTTGATAGAATACGAGGCTTTTAACGGGTGCCTTGGTGGTCAACAGCTGAGTGGGATCTTCTTCTCCCGCCACCTCTTCTTCCTTTTCCTCGACAGCCTCAGCTCTGAGGCTCTTTACAACATGGACCTCGGCCTCAGTGATGGCTTGTTTGGGCTGCTTTCCATCATCGCCCCGCTGCTGAGCTGATTCTTCCGGTGGCTGCCCCTCTTCACCCGGCTGCTGAGCTGATTCTTCCTCGATGTCCTCATCAAAAGTTTGGACAATCTCTTTGTCACCCGAACCATCCCCTTCATCCCCGCCCTCAGAGGAGCCCGTCTCTTCTTCTTCGTAAGCAACCTTGTCAATGGTTCTATGCTCGTATTCGGGTTGCTCGTAATAGTCATCGGCCTCCTCCTCCATAGACTTTGAAGCCTCTCGTTCTTGCTCCTCCAACTCTTTTGAAATCTGCATGGTGGCCTCCATGGCTGGGGGCCCTGTTGGCGGTTGCGATGGCTGAGATGTTGTGAGTGTCTGGGCCAAGGCTGCTTGGAGAGTAGGGTCCATTAAAATCTGCGAGAGCTCCAGGAAAAGGCTCTACAGGTGCTGTGTAATGGCTTCGGGCACAGTGGTGATGGGAACAGGCGCTGCTATGGTTGCCAGAGGCAGGGAAGTGATAGGTGACATGGCAGCAGCAGAGGAAGGGGAGGTGGTCATGCTAGAGGAGGAATCAATGTTTATTACGGATCCAGCTGGAGGTGAAGAAGCAAGGTGAACGGAAATGTCCACCGCTTGTGGAGATGAGGCAACGGCGGCCTGAGAAGCGGGCAGTGCACCAGCTGGAGGAGGAAGGAGCAAAGGAGGTTTTGTCTCCGCTACGACTAATGTCCTCTTGAGCTTCTTGGGAGATGAGCCTCCCGTATCCTTTGTTGCCTGCTCCTTTGGATCCGCAGACTGAGTCGTTTCTGCCTCCTTCCTTTTCTGGGACCTGGTGATGGGGGGAGACTTGGAAGTCTCATCGGCTGATGGAGAGGCGGCCACCTCTTCCGTGGCGCTCGATTCTCTCTTGGTTGCTTCATACGTCAAAGCCACCCCGTTTTGCTTTAGCAGTGCCACTTTTCCATCAACCCATTCCTTCGTGTGAGCAATGATAGGCTGGGTGATTGTATCCACGTCATTGACCTCTTGCTCGTCCCAGTCGATGGAAGGGATTGCCAGGTTGGCAACCGTAGGGTACCCCGAGTGCACCAAGGTGGACTCATCCTCCTCAAGTTGGTTTGGCACCGGAAATAGTTGTACTCTCCTCAGAAACTGCACTGTCATCCACATATAATGTCTCTGGCGGACCTCCTTATCATCCTTGCAATCCGCCCAGAAATCTTCTACATGATGCTTGTGGGCGTATGCTAGTCCTAGCGCCTTCCTGACATGACCGTGTGGGTCCATTCGAGGGCGAGCCGTGCACCACTCAAAGTTATATTCTTTGAGCTCATTTTCTGAGTTGTCGGCGCACTGAGAGGTCTGCAACCAATATAGACCTTGGCCGAGGGTCATGGGATAAGGAATCCCTGCCACATGCTTCTGGCTGAAGATTGTCTGAATGTGTTGGAGCTGCCGGGAGAGCTCCAGGAGGATGATCCGGTCATTTGGGTACCTCAGCAGTTTGTTTGGCCGTTCTGTGAACCCTTGGGCGCGGATGTATGTGAATTTTGGGAACTGAATAAATAGGAAGGCATACTCCTTCAGGAGGGCCCTGGCGCTGTGAGATACCCTTCTCTCGAAGTCCCTGACTATCAATCTGATTATGTGGCCTATGAAGGCATCATTGACACGGCTATACTCCTTAAAGTAGCGGTACTGGAGCTGGGGGTACCGGTCATAAGGCTTAAGCCCTCGTTTGTGCTCCCCATCTGGCGCCCTAAAGAGTCCACTGTATTGCCTCTATCCTACCAAGGAGTACACCAGGTATGAAGTCATGTAGAACTTGTTGCTCTTTTTGACATTTATGAACTGCTCATGGAAGCAGTTGCTGATGATACTCCCCCAGTCAAACGAGATCTTGGTTTTCACATCCTCATTTCCTTGTATGATTTGCTCAACATAGTAAGCCATCCACTCCTAAAAGAAGGCAGCTGTTGGGAGACCCATGACCCTGCTTAGTATAGTCACAAGGTCGTGGTAGTCCTCATGAAAGTCGCTGCGGAAAAGCTCTTGGGGAACCTTTGCAGCGCTGCCCCGTTTCTCCTTGAGCCAGTAGATGTTGATTGACCTCTTGCAGCTCAACGAATTGGCATCCCACGCCGCCTGGCACTGCTCCATTGTAGGGATCTGCATGTGTGGGAATGTGGGAATGTGTAAAGTACTTGCAATTCCCTCCGGAGACATGTCTGCGAGGATATTCCCCTCCCTGTCTACGATGGTTCTGGTATCTGTTTGGTAGGCTTCTCGGCAAGCCATTACCAACTCTGGTGCTATTAGAGAGGGAGGGAAGCCAGTAGCTTTGGTGATCCCACTTTGGCGTATCATCTGGGCATTCTTTGTCTTAGGGTCGACCTTGACCCTTTGGGCGAACTCGTCAATGTCCACCTAGCCGATATTGGTGTCCGATATCTCCCTCCAGTCAGTCAAGACTTTTGACTGGAGCGGTTCACCTTGGAATTGAAATTTCATTTGGTCTTTGTCTTCTTTCGCACGGACGGCTCTTCCAGACTTCTTACCCTTGTCCTTTTCGGTAGAGGCCCCTGAGGTTCCTGCGGCCGATTCCATATATCCTGCAAGAAAAGGGCGAAGTCAGCACAGCAAAACACCAAAAAAATGTTAATGTTAGTCCATATTGTCAGCATATCATCCAAATAACTATTCAAAAACATCATAAATTTCATAACGGGATAATATTGATTTCACTTTAGAGCAATTGAGCAATCCGGGCCCGGAGGGCCGGACTTCCCTGGCAAAAATGCTGTCAAGAAGGGAAAACACGAGAGGAAGCTCCCGGATACATCCATTGTCCAAATTTTCATGTTTTAAGGGGCCCACGATGGAAAACGACATGATTTAGGATGTGGGTCGAAGTCAGATTTTGAATTGGGATTGATTTGGATCGATTTGAGGAGCCCCAGAGGTTTCAGGCCGGAAGGCAGTCAGGCGAAGGGAGCCGGCGGCGGCGGGCATCGGGAGGAAGTCCGGCTGCAGAAGCCTGGAAGCTGGAGCCTGGAGGCAGAAAGGATGGCCGCGCTTAGGTTTACTTTACCAGTTTTATATCGGACGACATTCAAGTCATCGAGACCCAGAGGGCGGGAGGCTGCTAGCCGATGGCCGCCGTGCAAGTTTTGATCGTTTCGAATGGCAGCGGCGATCAGACTACCGGAGCCCGGAAGGCGGGACGGCGCGAGGAACATGCCGCCGCAATTACTTGATGATTGTTTAACGGCGGCGGCGAAAGGGGAGCCGGGATCCGGAGATCGGAAGGATGGGAGACACCGGCCGCCGCTGATGAACGGCCGCCGGGGAACCCCATGAACGCACGAGTGACAGCGGCGGCGAAGGATGGAGCGAAACCCGGAAGGCGGGCCGACGTGGCCCGACGGCCGCCGCATGATGTTTGCAGGGGTGATGATAGCGGTGGCAAAAGGGACCACGGGGCCCGGGGTTCAGAAAGACAGGGCATGACGGCCACCGCGAGGATTCGGTGGTGATCTAAGCAGTGGCGGCATCGAGGAGACCGGAATCCGGCAACCGGAAGGATCAGCGGAGGAGGCCGTCATGACCGAATAAAGTTAGGGCGACGGCGGCGGCCAAGGACATCCCGGAGCCCGAAAGTCGGGCGACGGACAGGGTTCCGCCGGGAGCAGCGGCGAAACTGTCACGGAGTTCCGGGGACAGAACTCCGGACGGCGGGGCCCGGAGGGTCCGGGGGATGCGAAAACAGGAGTTAGCCGGAAGACCTTCATTTAAAACGGCGGAAAATTTAAAGGCGGCAGCCCGGGACGGGAAACCCGGGGGCCCGGGCCCGGAAGGGTTGACTTCGACTGCGGGGTCGTGGGCCGGATCCGGAAGGCGACAGAGGGTCCCGCCCGGCGGTGTTCTTCGCCGCGACACGGACAAGTCCCGGGAGACGAAAATCGCGACTCCGACGGGGCTTCAAAAATTTGAGGACGTGGGTTTAATGCGCAGGGTGTTCATTTTATGTAATTAAATTCAGTTGCTCAATTTATTTAAATCCTCAAAATGATCAAAAATAACGGGAGAGCGAATGAGGATGGCCTACCTGCAACTCGCTAAGCGGGATGATGATGGGATGCACCGGGAGTTGACAGAACGATGCTGATGACGACGATCGTGACGAGGGTGATTGCAGTGGGCTCCAATTCGGTCGCTGCTCCAACTCGCTCAATTTCGCTAAGTGAAAAAGACATTGGCGAACCTCGGTTTATATACCCAACTGCTCATTAATGCTGCATTTAATGCCTCGTACGTCCGTGCCAAAAGTGGTTGAGATTCAAATTCGAGTCGGCGGCGGCGACGAGGGCTCTGGGATCCGGCGGGCGGGGGGCTGTGCGACAACGGCCGCCATATGAAATCCTGGTGACTTCGGATGGCGGCGGCGATAGAACGGCCGAGACCCGGATGGCGGGGTGCGGTGAAGATTTTGCCGCCGTGGCATTTTTGCACTTTGTTTGAACGGCGGCGGCGACAGGGACCACGGGGCCCGGAAGGTGGGCGGCCGACGGGCGATGGCCGTCGCGGATGACAATCACAGGGCGGAAGTCCGGGAGCGGACTTCCGGCTCCCGGGGCTCGAAGGGGCAGATGCCGGCCGGGAAATCCCGAAGAACAATGAATGGCAAACGGTTAGGTGGGCTCTGGAGGGCAGAAAGAGGCCCGGGAAACGCCGCCAGGGTGGCAAATGTAGGAGGGAAACCCGAAAGGGGAACCTCGGAAGCCCGGGCCCGAAGGGGCCGGGGGCCACCCAAAAGGCCGAAAGGCCCAAGGCACCCACAAGCCCCCGGAGGGCGGGAAAAACAGGAGGGAAACCATGGTCGATGTTAGATTGAAACATTTTAGGGTATTATCGACCATACGAACGTCAAAAAGAGGGGCACGCAACATGAGGTGACCCCAAAAGACCTGACATGGCAAAAGAAAAGAGGGTCCCCGTTCCGAACGGGGCGTGTGTGCTTAGGGCACAACAAATGGCGACTCCGCTGGAGAACGCTCTGTAGCGTTCTAGGGATAAATATTCATTTGGGACCTAGAATCTCTGGTTTCGCAGACCAGGAGTGGCTTCCGAGGATGAATCAGGGAGAACGGGATCCTTAATTGGGTCAGCTTACATGACATCTCGAAAGTGTGTGTGGAGTGAGTTCATTTCTTTCCTAGGGATAGTAATCAGGGCTATTATTCTAACCAAGTGAGCTACATAAGTTGCCTAACACCAAAAGTAACCTAGACATCACCCCGCTGCCAGTCAGGCGTCCATAGCCCCGGCGGAGTTGTCGCTACAATCTCATGGACATTGCTCTACTGCCGGCCGGGCGTCCATAGCCGCGATAGAGTTATCCGAACACCCATATAGTCATTATTTTCTTTTTTTCCAGAGTTTCTTTTCTCTCTTTTGCTTTGATATTTCAATTCTCTTTTACCATTTAGTTCGACCGGGTAAGCATTGAAGCCTATAATGGGTTTGAGACTGTAGTGGTCACTAGAGTAGACTTAAGATTTTTCACTCACTTGGGTGTCGTGACAACCATAGCACGGTCCTTCAGAATTTATTATGTAATTTGTGTGAGATCCGAGATGTGGGTAAGAAGATCCGGCGAAGGGTCAAGTTCTGAGCGAGATTCAGACTGGGAAATCATTCGCGGAGAGCTTTGGGAAGACCAATAGTCTAGAATGAATGTTTAGCCACAGAACATGAAGAGCGGTCAGCAAAGTGAACTGATTGTTAAGCAAGCACGACCACCGCAAAGGAGCAGGAAACATCTTTCACAACAAAACTGTCGGGAAGGGAAAGCAAAAAATGATGCTAACAAAATGCAGCAAGCAAGAAAGCAACTACTCTAACCTATGCATAGGTATTTACAGCAAAGAGCTCGAAGGAGCTCAAGCTTGGAAGTAATGCTTGAGGTGCTGCCCGTTGACTAGCAATAGGACGTTCTCACCAGTTAAGTGCTTTAGACGGAAGGCATTATCTCCCAAAATTTTAGCTATCTGAAAGGGGCCAAGCCAGAGCTTATCGAATTTATTGTGTCCCCCTTTCTTTTCATGGGCCTTGTCCCAGTATAGGACCAGATCTGCAATCCTAAAGGCCTTAATTTTGGCTCGACGGTCAAACCATCTCTTTACTACGCCCTGATGTTTGGAAAAATTTTCTAATGAGCGATCTCAAACTTCCTCTAAATGTAAAAGTTCAGCTAAATGAGCTTCCCTGCGATCTCCTCCTTCATAAAACTCGTTGATGAACTGAAGAGTAGGAATCTTCAGATGAATGGGGAATATTGGCTCAAGACCATAGACAAGGTGGAACGGGGAATCACCAAGGGCAGCCTTATGGCGGGTGCGATCGGCTCAAAGGGTGAAACGGAGCTGGGTGTGCCAGTCCTTGGGATTCCTATCTAGCAGCTTTTTGATCACATTAATCAAATTCTTGTTTGTGGATTCGGCAAGGCCATTGCCCTGAGGGTAGTAATTGGATGAGAATTTGAGGGCAATCCCATAGTCAAATGCCCAACTAGCAAATTTCAATGAAGTGAAGGCAGGTCCATTATCACATACTAGAGCATACGGACAACCAAAGCGATTTAAAATGAAACTTTCTAAGAAATCAGTAACTACTTCAGTTGTACAATGCTTACAAACTATTACTTCCATCCATCTAGTACAATAATCAGTGGCGGTCAGAATGTACCTGTGTCCCGCAGATGATGGAGGGCTTACCAGACCGATGAAGTCGAGACCCCATTATGCAAAAGGCCTTACCTCTAACACGGGCTGCAGTGGGACATCGACATTTCTCTCCCTGGTGGCAGTGGTTTGGCACGTATGGCATGAACGAACATGGCCATGAGCATCCTTGAAGACGGTTGGCCAATAATACTCTGCCCTTAATATCTGATGTACCATAGAAGCACCTGAGCCATGGCCCGTACCAAATTTGTCGTGAAACTCCCTCAGAACACGTTCTGCTTCCTCCTGGCCTAGGCATCTTAGATAAATCCCCTCATGATTCTTCTTATAAAGAATGGAGCCTTGTAACATGTAACCGTTGCTTTTCAATCTGAGGGCCCTCTTCTGGACTCCTTGTAGATGTGACGTGCACTTATGATTGAGCAAATAATAAACGACATCTTGGTACCATTCTCTCGGGGAGACATCTTCAAGCTGATATTGCTGTACCGTGAGTTCAGGGCCGGCCTTCGCTGCTGTTTCGGCTATTGTACGGGTGAGTGCCTGTCCTCGTACCAATTTCATTGGTTGAATCTCCATATCATATTCCTGGAGCAGGGTGACCCACTTAGCTCTTCATTCGCCCAGCTCATTTTGCATAAGTAGTGTTTTAACTGCTGGGTCGGGGACGATGGAAAACACCTTGTTGTGCAGAATGTAGTGTCTGAATTTCTTTACTCCTCTGACGAGAGCGTACGCCTGCTTTTCTATGTTGTGGTAACGCAATTCAGCATCCTTGAGGGGTGCACTCATGAAGGTGATCGGATGCTCATTTCCTTCGTCATCCTTTTGGGTCAACATACTGGCACACGAATGCTCCGAAGCGAATGAATAGATGTAGAACGACTTCAGATAATCTGGACTGACCAACATAGGCGCCTTAGCAATGGCTCTTTTGATCTCCTCAAAGGATTGTTTAGCCTCTGGCGTCCATTCAACTTTAGCGTCCTGCTTGAGCATGGCATTGAGAGGTTTGACAATTTCTGCGAAACCAGTGATAAATTTTTGGACGAAATTAATCTTTCCGAAGAAAGACTTTAATTCCTTCTTACTGCCCGGGGGCTGAATCTTGAGTAACGACTCAATGCGCTCAGGATCAATGGAAATCCCTTGCTCTAAGATGATGTGTCCGAGCAGTCTGCCTTCGGTGACTCCAAAAATACACTTCTTGGGGTTGAGAGAAACCCCGAATTCTCGACATCTTTGAAATACCTTGCATAGGTCAGAGACGTGATCACCTCGTTTCTTGGAGAATACGGTCAAATCATCCATATAGATGATTATACATCTGCCAATCAGGTCCTTGAAAGCGATATCCATGGCGTGTTGGAAAGTGGCACCGGCGTTGATGAGTCCAAACGACATTCTTCTGTACGCGAATGTTCCCCACTTAGTGGTGAACGCGGTCTTGTGGCGATCCTCGTATTGTACCATTACTTGATTATATCCGGAGTATCCGTCGAGGAACGACATCATTTGGGAGCCGTTGACAATTTGCAACACTTCATCCAGCGAAGGCACTGGATAATTGTCCTTGTCCGAGGCGTGATTTAGATTGCGGAAATCCACGCACAATCTGATCTCTCCATTCTTTTTCCTGACCGGGACCAAGTTAGCTACCCACGTAGAATGCCGAACTAGGAAGATGATTCTTGCTGAAAGCAATTTCTGCACCTCCTTATAAACAATAGGTTCCAGCAAGGTATTGATAGGGCGCTGCCGCTAACGGAATGGCCTCACTTCTGTTTTAAGAGGGATGGTGTGCGTGATGACGGAGGTGTCATATGTTTTCAAGTCTTCGTAACTCCATGCCACCATGTCAGGGTATCTGCGCAAAGCATCTGTAATTCCCCTCTTCTCTTCGAGCGTACACACCTTTCCAATGAAAACATTCTTGGTATCCTCGGCCGTTCCCAAGTTGTGAGCATTGCATTGGCTGCTTATGGCCTCCTTTGTTTGCCGATCTTGATCCCTGATCTGATCTTGGTCGAATACACGTTCCAGCTGAACCATACTGTTGTGCATGTTTTGCACACACGCCCCGCCGTAGGCAGGGACCCCCTTTTTTTTGCTCCTGATAGGCTGCTTTGCCCCTGTCTTGTTTTGTGTGCCCCATTTCCAAGCCCAAATTGGTCATGTGCCTTCAAAACGATCGAATTCCCCTACCCAAATTCACCTACTTGGGGTATTCAAATTTGCGAAGAAATAAAGTCACCCATCCCCTTTCTGCCTTTTGTCTTGCTTTGGTTGTTTCGGAAACGTCTGTGGACCCCTGTCAGTCCAGTTTCCACATTTTTGGCTTTTGGGACAACTTTTTGGTAGATTTAGGGTGTGTTTGGGGTGTTTCTATGAACTGCCAAGGTTGCATCAATGTTCGGTTAAGTTTTGGTTGTTTCGGAGCTTCGTCCCGCTTTGGCTGTTTTGAAAACATCCGTGGACCCCTGCCGGTCCGGTTTCCATGTTTTTGACATTGGGGCCAACTTTTTGGTGGATCTGAGATTTGTTTGTGGTCCCTAAGTGAACTGCCAAGGTTGCATCAATGTTTGGTTAAGTTTTGGTTGTTCCGGAGCTTCGTCCCGCTTTGGCTGTTTTGAAAACATCCGTGGACCCTCGTCACTCTCGTTTCCTCAATTTTGACTTTGGGAGCAATCTTTTTTGTATCAGGGATGTGTTTGAAATACGTAAATGAACTGCCAAGGTTTCGTCAAAGTTTGGTTAGGTTTCGGTAGTTTCGGAGCTTCGTCCCCCTTTTGCTGTTTGGAACATCCATACCCCCTGCATGCACTGGCCGTGTGGAGTCTCTCCGGCCGCTTTCTGGTTCTCCCACCACATCGCTTTGAACTTCCACGGGTTTTCCCGGCCCTGAGTCTCGCCCCTCCGTCGCTCGGTTCTCACACCGCTTTGAACTTCCGACGGCCGCTTTCCTCCCCGACCTCACGTGAGCTTGGCCCCTCCGTGCTATTTCGGTTTCGCTTCACGCCGCTTTTGAACTCCGACGCTCTTCCCGCCTTCCTCGAGTCTCGCCCTCCATATCGCTTCCTCGGTTCTCCGGCCGCTTTTGAACTTCACGCTTTCCTTCCGGCCTTTCTCCGGAAAGTCTTTCCATGGCTGCTGGAAAGTTTCGGCTTCTCCGCCGTTGACTCCGACGGCCGCCTTTCCGCCTTTCCGGAGTTCGGCCCGCGGGTTGCTTTCCGGTTTCCATCGCTTTGACTTCCGGACGCACCGCCTTCCGCCTGAGCTCGACCTCCGCGGGTCGCTTCCGGTTCCGGCCTGCCGCTTTTAAACCGACGGGTTGTTTTCCGTTCCGGCCCGGCCCTTCCATGGCCGTTTTCGGGGTTCCGTCTCTCCATCGCCGTTTTGGGACTTTCGACGGCTGCCTTCCTCCCGGCCTCCGGAGCCCGGCCCCTCCGTGGCCGTTTCTGGGGTTCCGCCTCTCTGTCGCCGTTTTGGAACTTTCGACGGCTGCCTTCCTTCCACCCTCCGGAGCCCGGCCCCTCCGTGGCCGTTTCCGGGTCTTCGTCCCTCCTTGGCTGTTTTGAACATCCAGGAGCCTGCCTCCTTCCCGGCTGTTTTGAACATCCAGGAGCTTGCCTTCTTCCTGGCTGTTTTGAACATCCAGGAGCCCGCCTCCTTCCCGGCTGTTTTGAACATCCGGGAGCCCGCCTTCTTCCCAGCTGTTTTGGCTTCCGTCTGCTGTCTTCCGCCGTCTTTCCGCCCTCTGGCGCTTGCCCCTTGAAGCACGCATTAATGTTTATGGTCCAAATGAGCTCCAAATATGAATATCAAGAACTTTTGATGATGCATGGATAAATCTAATAAGGAATTTGTAGGTTTGACTGACATTTTCCTTAACTCATGTATAAATGCACTTACGACACTTCATGTTTGCAGGAGTCAAGAAGCTTTCCGCAGGTCTATTGAAGAGGCCCATTGAGGGAGTTGTCCTACCTTTTTCCAGATGATGATGATTTCTAAGGAGCTTTCTGCCTGAATCAAGGGCCACCAATCCATTGATGCCAATCGTCGACGGACTCGTTTGATCCAAGGAAGAACACTACAAGCACATCAAGCAAAAAGAAGCTTTTAGGCAATTTCAGCTACAGTAAAAGGGAAATCAGCTAAATGACAGAATTGCTATAGTGACTGGCACTAGATGACAAAATAGGGAAAAGACAAGAAATGTATTTTAAATTGCTAGATAATGAGGGGTAGGTGAAACCCTAATGTGATTGAATCTGGGCCACTCATTGTAATTGAATCCTAGCCATTCATTTGGGCTTTGGAAAACTATAAATAGGGGCTTGCCCCTCATTTGTAAGTGTTGGAGAATTGATGTAAGAGGCATTTGCAGCAATAGAAGAGAGCATTGCATGATTTTATGGATGTTCTCTTTGATTTTGTTCATCTTGCATGCATGGTTCTTCCTTCCATGTCAGTTTTAATGTTAGTTTCTTGAATGGAGGTGATAATGGAAATTGCTGTTTTGGTATTTGATGAGCTTTCAGCCCATACTTTTAGCACTTGTTGATGATAAGTTGCTGTGCAAAGTTAGCCTGGGCTCCTTTACTCCAATGCTACAACTTAGTTCAATTGCATGTTCATGATGTGCATGTGCAATCTGAAAATCAGTAGTCCTTAGAAGATTGCACTGGTTTTGTGCAACTGTAGGTTTCTCTTGGCCAAGCAAAACCTAGTTTAGGAAGCCTGTCTACTTTAGCAGCCACCATTGTTACTGTTCATTCGTAGCTTAGGATTAGAATAGCTTTCTTAACCCTTCTCTTTTTGCTATTTATTTTAATCCTTGGTTAGAGTAAGACCCAAAGCATCACCATGAAGCCAAATCAGCTGAACTTGATGAGTTTCAGCTTGCTGTTTTGAGTGGACAGCCACTATTCATTCACTTTCAGCACTTTGAAACTACATTTGCAAACCCAACTTCCATGCTTTGTAACTCATCCGTAAGACCGCCTTGTGATTCCAGCAAATCACATCAAACTACTGAGGTATCTAAGCACTATCATGACCTGACATCCGAGAGACCTTGGGATAGTGTTCTACAACTCAATTGTGGAAGATTGTCTTTCAAGAGAGGTAGTGCACCTATGCACTGCCTGTGTTGAAAAGTGCATAAAAACACCATCAACACATACCTTTGGGGATAGTGTTGTCTTCAGATTGATAACCCCTTCTATGTCCAACTTAGCTTCCTGCGGATCAGCTTCATCGATTATTTAGGCAGCAAAGACGTCAGAGCTTGTGATAAACTAGAGGATATGCTTGTCGTCATTGAAGACCTGCATGTGAGTGACATTATCCGGGACCGATGGCGTAGATGTTAACTCGACGATGAATTTCTTGAGCCCAGACAAAGAGAGGGGTTGTAACGTGCTAGCTGCTTGAGCTAAGGCGTCAGCTGTGTGATTTTGAGCACGGGGAATCAATTGTATGTTGAATGCATCTAGGCCCTCCAGGAGGTCCCACACCCTATGTCTATAATTGGTGAGTCTCCAGTCATGGCATGAGTACAATTTACTGATCTGCCTAACCACAAGTGCAGAATCCTCGAAGACTTGCAACATTTTCACCTTTTTCTTCAAGGCCATAAGAAGGCCGAGGACAAGGGCCTCATATTCTGCTACGTTGTTAGTGCAATAAAACTGCAATCGATGGGCAGCGAGGAAGGTCTTACCCGTTGGACTGATGAGTTCGATCCCTACTCCGGCTCCTTGCCTTGACTTCGATCCATCAAACCGGAGCGTCCAACACGAGGAGAATTCCTTATCCTCAGGTTTGATTGGGCCTTTATTCTCTTTTGGCAGGGTAGCGGGCCTTGTGATCTTAAGACGGTTTTCCGGGTCGAGGCAATGGTCGGTTGGTGGTTCTGATGGTGCTTCCTTTGGTGTTTCCATCGGAGGAGCAGCGGCTTTCTTAACATGTTCGACCGCTGCTTGGCATAGGCAACAGTCGAACTCGGAGTGAGCAGCGTTATGGACCCTACACCAGTTCGGTAATAATAGGTCCTGGGGATTCATTCTAGCCCCTAGGCTGAGCTGATCCTTTGCACATTTTTCCATAAACTTCTTGGAAGCCATCAAGCAGTCCCCAGTTGTCATCTTGAACCGGCTCGTCATCCGCTTTTGCCAATATTTCTTCATCTGGGGGCATTTGCTCGGAATCTGTCGAGGGACTACATAATACCAGCAATACCTCATCTGCCCGTTCTTCCTGAAGCTCGAGCTCATTTTGGTAAGCAAAAGGGCGGTAATTCCCTAAGTCAGTCTCTGCGAACAACACCTCGCTGAGATTATTGTATTCCGTGATCATATATTTCATATGGGGTTCACGGTCAATACGAATCTGGTTTGGCAGCCCCTTCCATGGCAGCCACATGTGGGACAAGTCGGTGGCAGTGTATCCATTCAACGCTTTGGTGAACTCTCTCCTCAGAATGATTCCATAGGCATCAGGTATGTCTGCCACTTGGATGTCCACAACCTGCTGTATCCAGGGGTCTGCAGCAATTTGCATGGGAATGCAGTTTATTTCACCCACAATGGTGATCTCTATTTTGTCCAACTGGGTGACTTTTCTCTTTGAAGGTGTGGGAGTGATGCCAAGAGCTTTGCATACGGCCAAGGGCATAACGTTGGCAGACGCGCCTGAATCGAGCAAGCAGTTGTGCAAATTCTTCCCAAAGACCCTAATAGAAGTTAGGAACGGTGGAGTTTCCGGTCTCCCTTGGAGGATACCCACGGGTGTGTCCATTTGAGCTATTTGACCTTTGTTCCTGTCACTGCCTGTATCCTTGGTTTGTTTAAATTACTGGTCCTTGAGAGGCTGTCTACCAGCCCTCTCTGGCTCCTTTTCAATATATCTATTCACTGATTGATTCGTAGGCGCATTATTCCTTCTTCCAGCATTTTCCTGTATTTCCTGTTCTTTCCTGGGCTCCTCAAAGGTTACCCTTTTGGCTGGGATCTCCTGAGCGGTGTTAGAGGACGGAGTCCCATTCAGGACCCTGAAGAAGGCGTGCCTCACGGTAGGAACCTTGAGCAATTCAAAGGCTGACAAATTGATTTTGACCTTCTTGAATTCTTCCGCCACATATTCACCCATTTGTTCGATTTCAGAGCTAAAGGCCTGGCCTATGGGAGAGCTAGGGGTTTGAATCTTTGTTTGCCCAGGCAGATTTTGGGGTTGGCTCTGGGGCTGACCTTGCGGTCGGTTTTGGGATTGGTTCTTGTCGAGATATTGGGCAGGTATGTGGGGTAACCCCGGGTTATTGCTAGCATGAGGATCAGGCGAGGTGGCGAAGTTGTTCGGCGGGGTAGAAGTGGTGAAGGGTCCACCGGCTTGTCTATTCCTAAGGAAATAGGGACTTGACCATTGATGGAACATGTGGACCTCATCCATAAATGGCTCTTCTTCATCCATTGGACCGTTATCTACCGAATCAAAAAATTGAGCTAAGGTCGATTCATTACTTACCTCTTGTGCTTTCTTGTCCTCGACGGGGGTGGGCTCGGCTTCGGGTTCGTTGCGGTCTCTTCGCGGAAACGGTGCCTGATTGACCACCAGACATGAGGAATCGTAGGGCTCCGATGGGACGATGTCCCTGCAATTGGCATTGTCGACGGAATTTTGCACCTCTACCTGGAAGATTTCAGCAGCTGTTTGAAACTCGGGATAGTCCAGCTCAGAGTGCCTGCTAGTTTTGTGAAGTCGGCACCATCCGGACAAAGCTGCCTCAGCCAGATACACACCGCTGGATGTTCGGTCATTGCCTGCTAGTTGATCAAACGACGTGGGGACACCACCGTTGTTGGGCCTGGTGTTCCATGTGCGAGTCTGCCTCTGAGAAGGTCTCCTTTCTACATTCTGATTGGAGTTCTGCCCCTTCTCATAATTCTGCCCCGATGAGGTACCCATTTCCCGGTTGTCTCTATTATCTCTATTGTCACAAGACTCTCGATTGTCCCTGTTAAGGTTGGCCTGAAAATTGCATTGGGAGGCCTGTAACAGATTATTCTGGTTCTTCATATGCGTCATCTCTGTAGACATCTTCTTGATCATCTCGGTTAGTTCTTCTAGCTTGTCCTTCTCGTCCGCACCTCCAGGTGACGGGGCTGGATTTTGGAGAAAAGAGGGCGCGACCGCCGGCTGATTTTGGTAAGCTGGAGGAAAGTCCGGCCCTGACAAGTATAACAGCGCCTGGGGTTGTTGAGAGTATGCTTGCTGTTGTGGCGCCATCTGAGAATAGTTGTACTGTTGCTGGGGCTACGAATAAGACGTCGCGGGAGGCGCATAATTCAACGGCTGTCCTGGATGTGGCACCATAGGAAATTGCGGCACCTGGTTCATGAGAGGAGTTTGGTGAGCAAATGCCTGATTGAGCCCCTGAATTTGCATTGGGTGGGCAACGGGCCCCGAAGAGGGCAGCGGGCCGGAGATGTTTTGTCCCAAGTCTGCACTTGCAATGACAACTTCTGCATAGGTGGTCAGTAAGGTAGCAGGCGGCGAGTGCATTCTTTTTACCAATGCCGCCGTGAGGTTATCCAGGGCCGCGTAGTAAACTGGTAAAACAACTGCATCATTATGGAGGTACGGATCCTGAAGCCTCATGTGAGCCCGGTGGAAGCGATCATTAAATGAACTGATAGGCTCGTTGACCTCCCTTCTGATGGACATGAACTGCTGGTAAAGGTCCGCGGGGTTGACAGGGATCTTGTACTTCTGTAGAAAGGCATTCTTCATGAGGGCCCACGAGGTGATAGATCCCTGTGGTAGATTGATGTACCAGTAGAAGGCCTCTTCTCCCAACGAATGCGGAAAGAGGCGACACGCCACGTCCTCGTGACCCACCTACATTTCGGTAATCGATATTTCGAATATCTTGATATGCTCTTCGGTTGTTCTTTGCATGTCACGGGGATGGAATTTCGAACAAAAGCCCTCCGGATTCTTGGGCATGTCATTGTAAACAGCAAAGTGTATCGGCGACAGGTTATGCGCAAGCCAAGCCATGGGGGGAGGCAGAGGTGGCACTCGTTGTTAGAGAACGGGTACTTGGGGCTGTATTGGCAATACAACCACGATTCGGGGATGCCCTTGAGTTATGGCTGCCTAGACTGCGCTTTGGGCTAAAAGGGCCGGGAGAGGAGCGAACCCCTGGCTGCCGGAAGGAAGATGTGCGAATGCTGTTTGAGATGGTTGGGTGGAAGATGAAGGCTAGCCAAATGGATGTGAAGATGAAATGGAAGCGGATGGAACGGAGGAAGAGGAAGAGGCGGAGCTTCTCCCTTGTGCTTGTTTTTCCCTCGTAGGAGGCTGCAATTCTTCAAATCCAAATTCTCCCTTTTTTGGTGCTAATCGTAGAATTCTTTGAAACCTTTCCGGGGAGAATGATCT
This sequence comes from Sequoia sempervirens, assembly GCA_007258455.2. NCBI lineage: Eukaryota > Viridiplantae > Streptophyta > Pinopsida > Cupressales > Cupressaceae > Sequoia > Sequoia sempervirens. Next base: position 191,256,744 of record VDFB02000017.1, read on the forward strand.
GATCCGATCCAGCTTCGCTTTATCCTGCACCTTAGTAGTCCAATCGTGGCCCTCCTTCTAGCGCCAGTTCTGTTGATAGTGTTTTTATGCACTTCTCAACATAGGCAGCGCGTAAGTGCACTACCTCTCTTGAAAGACAATCTCCCACAATCGAGTTGCAAAACACTATCCCAAGGTCTCTCGGGTGTCAGGTCATGACAGTGCTTAGATACCTCAGTAGTTGATGTGATTCGCTGGAATCACAAGGCGGCCTTACGAGAATACAAAGTGTGGATATGAAACACAAAGTCGGATCTTCAAAAAGGGAGTTCTTAGCATGAAAGTATTTAGGTGTTGGCTGTAGGTTCAAACAGCAATCTCAAACTCCATTCAGTTGTTAGATTCAGCTTTATAAGGCATAATGAACCTTGGTGTTGTTCAATTCTTAAAGAAAGTGAAAAAGAGCAAAGGGAAAGAAAAGTTCCTAAGCTTAAAGCTTGCTATGAACAGTGATAATGGAGTCCCTGCAATGGACAATTCCTTCAAACAATCTCCCACTTAACTAGAAATTTCACAATATCATGGGAATTGTGCAATCTTCTAAGGGCTGTAGATTTGTATCCTTCATTCACCACATACACGTATGAATTAAAGACAAGTGTTTGAGGCAGCTTAAATCAGGTCCAGGCTAACTTTGCAAATCTATCTACCTTCAGCAAATAGCAAAAAGTATGGACTAAGGAGTTATCAACAAAGCAGGAATTTTCATGAACAGCCAATAGCATTCCTAAGATTATCCAAATAACATGAACAACTAACTAAACAGCAAAGAGATCTAAGCTAACATATAAGGTTGGAGAAATGAATCAATTAACATGAGATGAAACAAGGAAATGCACCAAGTCAATGCTATTTCTCATATATTTCAGTAGCATGTCTTTACAACAACTCAACTCCCACTTTGCAAATGAGGGGAGTCCTCTATTTATAGTGTTTCAAAAGTTAAATGAATGGCCAATATTCATTACAATTGTGTGGCCAAGATTCATTACAAAATAGGGTTTCACCTACCCCTAAATAGATATACAATTTTAAAACATATTCTATCTTTTCCCTATTTTGTCATCTAGTGGATGACACTATTTGCCTTTTGTCCTGTAGCTGATTGTTGTTCCTTTGGCTGTAGCTACCTTTCTGGGAGGTCTCTTTCCTTGGCTGGGCTTTCTGGTTGCTCCTCGGAGGCTGCGTGTTCAATATGCTTGAGGATTATGGCCTGGAGCGTATCTATTTCAAAGATTTCGCACTTCAACGTCTGGTAACTCCATTCTTTGGCGTTCTCTTCCAGCCGCTTCCAGTCTTCATCATACTTTGAGCTCTGATCTCTGAAAAGCTCTGATCTATCGAGGGCATGGGCAGCGAAACTTAGGAAGTCTATCGTGATATCTCCGGCTGCCCCGTCTTTCATCCTCTCCTCAAAATAGGGCCTAACCTTCTCCGCATCCAACTGCACTGTGGGCATATCGTGGCCCGTTACCAACTTCAGGTATTCGGTGCATTCTACTCGAATTTCCTTGATCCACGCAATATCCGGATCAACCCTGCTCTTGATCTGCTTCATCCTCTCTTTACGGTTGATGAGGTCCCTGCGCCATATGTCTACCAGCCAGTGATCCTCCTTCTTCAATTCTAGTTTCTCTTCCCATGAGCTTTCTGGCATTTGGAGGATGGCCTCAATCTTCGGAAAGGTAGAGTCGTATATCGCGGGGAAGTTGGTGCAGAGCTTCCTCGTGCTTTCCAAGGACTGAACCAGGTCCAGGAACTTGTTGGCTATCTACACAGCCAATCCGATCCCTATGTTCCCGACCTTCACAACCTGCTGGAACCAGTCCTCTGTGGTATTTTCCAGGTTCTTCCTCCTTTCCAGCTTGTCTATTTGTTCCTTGGAGAGCAGTTGTGGCGCGACCGTAGAGCTAGTGGGGAGGTCGTCGATTGAAGACCACTGTTGGATGTAGTCAGTTAGAGCAACAACCTGCGCATTTAGTTCATCCTTGGTGATCTTATCCTGCTTAATCAGGTGCACTACCGTAGCCACTGACTCCTCCAGATGTCCAACCTTCTGTTCCCTGGTGGCCGTCCCTAGGTCGATGGTGGCAATATTGTAGCTTACTCGGGCCTGGCCAACAGTTGGCGTTGCTACTTGTGCTGCTCGGGAGCCAGAAGCGTCCATGGTCACCTTGGAATGGACCTTAGGTTTCTTTTCCTTCTTTGGTGTGGCTAGAGATCGAGCCAAGATGGCCTCCAATCTCGACCTTGGGTCGCTCATGACAGGAATGGTCTTTTCAAGTTGCTTTTCTAGCCAGTCGGGCATGGCAGCCTTGTCCTCGGGTGTCTTATGGCTGCCCTCACCCTTCTCCATCAGAGGCAAGACCTCGGCCCCCTTTTCTAGCTCTTCCTTTTCTTTGGCGGCGTCCCCTTCCTCGTCAGAGTCTTGATAGAATATAAGGCTTTTGACGGGTGCCCTGGTAGTCAACAGCTGAGTGGGATCTTCTTCTCCCGCCACCTCTTCTTGCTTTTCCTCGACAACCTCAGCTCTGAGGCTCTTTACAACATGGACCTCGGCCTCAGTGATGGCTTGTTTGGGCTGCTTTCCATCATCGCCCGGCTGCTGAACTAATTCTTCTGGTGGCTGCCCCTCTTCACCCGGCTGCTGAGCTGATTCTTTCGGTGGCTGCCCCTCTTCACCCGGCTGCTGAGCTGATTCTTCTTCGATGTCCTCATCAAAAGTTTGGACAATCTCTTTGTCACCCGAACCATCCCCTTCATCCCCACCCTCGGAGGAGCCCATCTCTTCTTCTTCATAAGCAACCTTGTCAATGGTTCTATGCTCGTATTCGGGTTGCTCGTAATTGTCATCGGCCTCCTCCTCCATAGACTTTGAAGCCTCTCGTTCTTGCTCCTCCAACTCTTTTGAAATCTGCATGGTGGCCTCCATGGCTGGGGGCCCTGTTGGCGGTTGCAATGGCTGAGATGTTGCGAGTGCCTAGGCCAAGGCTGCTTGGAGAGCAGGGTCCATTAAAATCTGTGAGAGCTCCGGGGAAAGGCTCTGCAAGTGTCGTGTAATGGCTTCGGGCACAGTGGTTATGGGAACAGGCGCTGCTATGGTTGCCAGAGGCAGGGAAGTGATAGGTGACATGGCAGCAGCAGAGGAAGGGGAGGTGGTCATGCTAGAGGAGGAATCAATGTTTATTACGGATCCAGCTGGAGGTGAAGAAGCAAGGTGAATGGAAATGTCCACCGCTTGTGGAGATGAGGCAACGGCGGCCTGAGAAGCGGGTAGCGCACCAGCTGGAGGAGGAAGGAGCAAAGGAGGCTGTGTCTCCGCTGTGACTAACGTCCTCTTGAGCTTCTTGGGAGATGAGCCTCCCGTATCCTTTGTTGCCTGCTCCTTTGGATCCGCAGACTGAGCCATTTCTGCCTCCTTCCTTTTTTGGGACCTGGTGATGGGGGGAGACTTGGAAGTCTCACCGGTTGATGGAGAGGTGGCCACCTCTTCCGGGGTGCTCAGTGCTCTCTTGGTTGCTTCATACGTCAAAGCCACCCTGTTTTGCTTTAGCAGTGCCACTTTTCCATCGACCCATTCCTTCGTGCAAGCAATGATAGGCTGGGTGATTGTATCCAAGTCATTGACCTCTTGCTCATCCCAGTCGATGGAGGGGATTGCCAGGTTGGCAACCACAGGGTACCCCAGGTGCACCAAGGTGGACTCATCCTCCTCAAGTTGGTCTGGCACCGGAAATAGTTGTACTCTCCTTAGAAACTGCACTGTCATCCGCATATAATGTCTCTGGCGGACCTCCTTATCATCCTTGCAATCCGCCCAAAAATCTTCTACATGATGCTTGCGGGCGTATGCTGGTCCCAGCGCCTTCCTGACATGACCGTGTGGGTCCATTCGAGGGCGAGCCGTGCACCACTCAAAGTTATATTTTTTGAGCTCCTTTTCTGAGTTGCCGGCGCACTGAGAGGTCTGCAGCCGATATAGACCTTGGCCGAGGGTCATGGGATAAGGAATCCCTGCCACATGCTTCTGGCCGAAGATTGTCTGAATGTGTTGGAGCTGCCGGGAGAGCTCCAGGAGGATGATCCAGTCATTTGGGTACCTCAGCAGTTTGTTTGGCCGTTCTGTGAATCCTTGGGCGCGGATGTATGTGAATTTTGGGAACTAAATAAATAGGAAGGCATACTCCTTCAGGAGGGCCCTGGCGCTGTGAGATACCCTTCTCTCGAAGTCCCCGGCTATCAATCTGATTATGTGGCCTATGAAGGCATCATTGACACGGCTATACTCCTTCTTAAAGTAGCGGTACTGGAGCTGGGGGTACCGGTCATAAGGCTTAAGCCCTCGTTTGTGCTCCCCATCTGGCACCCTGAAGAGTCCACTGTATTTCCTCTGTCCTACCAAGGAGTACACCAGGTATGAAGTCATGTAGAACTTGTTGCTCTTTTTGACATTTATGAACTGCTCATGGAAGCAGTTGCTGATGATACTACCCCAGTCAAACGAGATCTTGGTTTTCACATCCTCATTTCCTCGTATGATTTGCTCAACATAGTAAGCCATCCACTCCTGAAAGAAGGTGGCTGTTGGGAGACCCATGACCCTGCTTAGCATAGTCACCAGGTCGTGGTAGTCCTCATGAAAGTCGCTGTGGAAAAGCTCTTGGGGAACCTTTGCAGCGCTGCCCCGTTTCTCCTTGAGCCAGTAGATGTTGATTGACCTCTTGCAGCTCAACGGATTGGCATCCCACGCTGCCTGGCACTACTCCATTGTAGGGATCTGCATGTGTGGGAATGTGGGAATGTGGAAAGTACTTGCAATTCCCTTCGGAGACATGTCTGCGAGGATATTCCCCTCCCTATCTACGATGGTTCTGGTATTTGTTTGGTAGGCTTCTCGGCAAGCCATTACCAACTCTGGTGCTATTAGAGAGGGAAGCCAGCAGCTTTGGCGATCCCACTTTGGTGTATCATTCGGGCATTCTTTGTCTTAGGGTCGACCTTGACCCTTTGGGCGAACTCGTCAATGTCCACTTGGCCGATATTGGTGTCAGATATCTCCCTCCAGTCAGTCAAGACTTTTGACTGGAGTGGTTCACCTTGGAATTGAAATTTCATTTGGTCTTTGTCTTCTTTCCCACGAACGGCTCTTCCAGACTTCTTACCCTTGTCCTTTTCGGTAGAGGCCCCTGAGGTTCCTGCGGCCGATTCCATATATCCTGCAAGCAAAGGGCGAAGTTAGCACAGCAAAACACCAAAAAAATGTTAATGTTAGTCCGTATTGTCAGCATATCATCCAAATAACTATTCAAAAACATCATAAATTTCATAACGGGATAATATTGATTTCACTTTAGAGCAATTGAGCAATTTGGGCCCGGAGGGCCGGACTTCCCTGGGAGAAATGCTGTCAGGAAGGGAAAACATGAGAGAAAGCTCCCGGATACATCCATTGTCCAAATTTTCATGTTTTAAGGGGCCCACGATGGAAAACGACATGATTTAGGACGTGGGTCGAAGTCAGATTTTCAATTGGGATTGATTTGGATCGATTTGAGGAGCCCAGGAGGTTTCAGGCCGGAAGGCAGTCAGGCGAAGGGAGCCAGCGGCGGCGGGCGTCGGGCGGAAGTCTGGCTGCGGAAGCTCGGAAGCCAGAGCCCGGAGGCAGAAAGGACGGCCGCGCTTAGGTTTACTTTACTAGTTTTATATCGGACGACATTCAGGTCATCGAGACCCGGAGGCTGAGAGGCTGCTAGCCGATGGCCGCCGTGCAAGTTTTGATCGTTTCGAATGGCGGCGGTGATTAGACTATCAGAGCCTGGAAGGCGGGACCGCACGAGGAACAGGCCGCCGCAATTACTTGATGATGATTTGCATAGCGGCGGCGAAAGGGGAGCCGAGATCCGGAGATCAGAAGGATAGGAGACACCGGCCGCTGCTGATGAACGGCTGCCGGGGAACCCCATGAACGCACGAGCGACAGCGGCAGCGAAGGATGGAGCGAAACCAGGAAGGCGGGCCGACGCGCCCCGACGACCGCCGCATGATGTTTGCAGGGGTGATGACGGTGGCGGCGAAAGGGACCACGGGGCCCGGGGTTCAGAAAGACAGGGCATGACGGCCGCCGCGAGGATTCAATGGTGATCTAAGCAGCGGCGGCATCGGGGAGACCGAAATCTGGCAACCGGAAGGATCCGCGGAGGAGGCCGTCGTGACCGAATAAAGTTAGGGCGACGGCGGCGGCCAAGGACATCCCGAAGCCCGAAAGTCGGGCGATGGACAGGGTTCCGCCGGGAGCAGCGGCGGGACGGCCGGGCCCGAAGGGTCCGGGGGATGCGAAAATAGGAGTTAGCCGGAAGACCTTCATTTAAAATGGCGAAAAATTTAAAGGCGGCAGCCCGGGACAGGAAACCCAGGGGCCCGGGCCCGGAAGGGTTGACCTCCGACTGCGGGGTCGTGGCCCGGATCCGGAAGGCGACAGAGGGTCCCGGGCCCGGTGGTGTTCTTCGCACTGTGCGAAGAACACCCGCGACACGGACAAGTCCCGGGAGACGAAAATCGTGACTCCGACGGGGCTCCGAAAAATTTGAGGACGTGGGTTTGGGGCGCAACGCAGAGGGTGTTCATTTTATGTAATTAAATTCAGTTGCTCAATTTATTTAAATCCTCAAAATGATCAAAAATAACGGGAGAGCGAACGAGGATGGCCTACCTCCAACTCGCTAAGCGGGACGATGATGGGATGCACCGGGAGTTGACGAAACGATGCTGATGACGACGATCGTGACGAGGGTGATTGCAGTGGGCTCCAATTCGGTCGCTGCTCCAACTCGCTCAATTTCGCTAAGTGAAAAAGACATTGGCGAACCTCGGTTTATATACCCAACTGCTCATTAATGCCGCATTTAATGCCTCGTACGTCCGCGCCAAAAGTGGTTGAGATTCAAATTCGAGTCAGCGGCGGCGACGAGGGCTCCGGGATCCAGTGGGCGGGGGGCTATGCGACAACGACCGCCATATGAAATCCTGGTGACTTCGGACGGTGGCGACGATAGAACGGCCGGGACCCGGATGGCGGGGTGCGGTGAAGATTTTGCCGCCGTGGCATTTTTGCACTTTGTTTGAACGGGCGGCGGTGACAAGGACCACGGGGCCCGGAAGGCGGGCGGTCGACGGGCAATGGCTGTCGCGGACGACAATCACAGGGCGGAAGTCCGGGAGCGGACTTTCGGCTCCCGGGGCCCGAAGGGGCGGATGCTGGCCAGGAAATCCCGAAGAACAACGAACGGCAAACGGTTAGGCGGGCTCTGGAGGGCGGAAAGACGCCCGGGAAATGCTGCCAGGGCGGCAAATGCAGGAGGAAAACCCGAAAGGGGAACCCCGGAGGCCCGGGCCCGAAGGGGCCGGGGGCTGCCCAAAAGGCCGAAAGGGCCAAGGCACCCACAAGCCCCCAGAGGGTGGGAAAAATAGGAGGGAAACCATGGTCGATGTTAGAATGAAACTTTTTAGGGTAATATCGACCATACGAACGTCAAAAAGAGGGGCACAAAAAATGAGGCAGCCCCAAAAGACCTGACATGGCAAAAGAAAAGAGGGTCCCCGTTCCGAACGGGGCGTGTGTGCTGAGGGCACAACAAGACCCCATCCTAAAAAAGAAATCACCCCAAAGAGGCCCCGAAGGACTCCATGGTAGAAGCACCTCTCCCAATAAAACAAACAGTGCTTCAAGGAACAAGGAGAGACAAGAAACAAAGAAACCAACATTTTCTTGCCAAAGGGATAGAGCTGAAGTTGAAGTAAACAAAGCAACCCTCAGATAAACAAACAAAGAGCTCTCCCAGTCAGGGTTGAAACAGCCACCAGATATCCCAATAGAAAAAACACAAGCAACGAAACCCCCAAGCAGTAAAAGGAAACGAGATGAGAACAGGGGCCAAGAAGGGGCTAAGAAACTACCATAAATCTATGAAACAGACTGAGAACAAGCAAAGGCAACAGAAGCTCTAAAATACATAGTTATGAGGCTCATCCTATCAGGGCAATGCCATTTGCCACAAAGTCCCACAGAAAAATAGGAAGTCTCCAAACACCTAGGCAAAAAAAGAAAATCATAAGTACGCAGGGGCCCAAGATAAGAAAAGAAGCCGACCCATCTTGAAACTTCCTTCACCAACAAAGGAAGAAGGTCCACCCACCAAAGGGGAGAAAGATGCCACCCCTCGAAAGAAGGAACACAACCCTCCACAAGAGTACAGTCACCAAGCACAAATCTGGCCTCAACCAAAGACCAGACCCCCCACGGACGCACAACCAACCCCAGGAAGAAAGAAGGGAATATGCAGATAGCCAAATCCTCCTGCCAACCACCAACAAACCCTAATACCATTCCACCACAAATAGGGTAGACCCCAATACTGTGAGTCCACCCACCGCCATCATCTTCTTCATCCGATTCTTCATCTCCCACCTGCATAGAATTTGAAATGCCTCCCCCGCGTACTGTCCCACCCGAGCACTCCATGTTCAACTAGGAGAAAACTATAGGTTCTAGCTATCACTATTAGTTAGGTTGAGTAGTGGCATTTCATTTGTTAGCTTCAACAATGATAATGTAATTTATGTTTTGTGATATTTTGAAGGAAATAAACTCATCTTTGCAAACATTGTGTTTGAGGGGTTATGAAAATTTATAAGAAAATCAAAAAATATTATGGCTATAAAGGATTATGGAGGATTTAAAAAAGAAGCTAGTTTCATCAACACCACTCACGGTGGACAACACATCTATAATAAAATGGAATTAGATCTAGTATTTCATGATTGGACCAAGCACATTAACACCAAATTCCACTTCATTCAATATTATGTGAAATATGGTAGTGTCAAATTGATATATTGTCCAACTATAAAGTAACCATACAATAGCTTATGAGAGCTCTTGAAAGAGAGATACTTAAAATTTAAAAAGGCATACTTGGTCTCACTATAATGCCTATAGATTTAAGGGATATAATATTATGTATATAACCCTAGGTTATAATTATTTACAAATATTTGCTTTCTTAAAAGATGAAATACATATTCATTTTGAAGATGAATTGAATAACCATCTTGGAATTAAGTTGAATGATCAATTATTTCTAATAAATATATATTTTGTTTGACATTTTCAATAATAGAATACTCAATTCACATCAATACATTTTTCTAATTCAATTTTCATAGCTTGTATTTTCTAACCTAACATAAACTTTATAGAAAGAAAAACAATCATACAAAATACATAGAAAACAACAATTTATCTTTAATATAATAGACTTTTGTTCTTCCAACCATTTATTTCTTATTCATGATGATAAATTATGAATTTTTACACAATATTTATATATAGGTGAATGATCTTCTAATATACTATAATATGAAATGATACAATTAAAAATGAAAAAGTAAGTGTCGAAGCCTCTCTCCAAAATGTAGCCATATTGCTCTTTCTAAAATTTAAATAAATTACTCTTTCTAAAATTTAAATAAATTAATTGAAGAAAGTTCAATTCTATTAAATTTTTAATAATATAAGATGTTGTAGACCATCTAAAAAAATCTTACTAAATCTAAACAAATGACATAGCTTTCATTGACACTCCACTATTTTTTTCGTTATAAAAAAAGTTAAAGCACGGATTTTTTGATTGGTCTGTTCAACTTTCTGTAAAATTTTGTGAAAGAACAGACCGATAGTAAAGAAAGTATGATAAAAATTAATCCGATTTCTAATGTTCAATGGCTAGTTTTGTAGGGTTTCTTTTTTGTTAAAAATCTTGCCCAGTAGAAAGGTGGACGAGTCAAGTACTGAATAATTTTCCTATTTTTTTTGGTTGCTGGCTGTATGCAGCATCTGTGTGCACGGCTGGCTATACGCGGTGCGATTGCAAGGCACGTGAGATGCAGCTGACATTCATAAAAAACTAAACATTTTAGAGGATCAAGGATGCAAAGAAATAGTTTCTTTTCAGGGATTTGGTTCATTCTTTCCCGATCCTCTGGTGGTATCTAATGAATCGGTGATAAATGAACTACAAGGTGGGGGGCTATCTTATATCCTGCTATCCACCCCTATCCTCCCAAGTTCTTTAGTGGGGATGGAGAAGTCATCTGTGTAATAGGGTTAGGGCAATGATAGAAGAAGTGCCTATAAGAGAAAGTGAGGGCATTTCCAATCGTTCAGATGATAATAACGTGGAGTATGATTCCATTGTGATTGGGTCAGGCCTTTGGGTCTGGTGACTGCAGCACATTTGGCAGTCAAATTTGCCAAAGTTCTGGTGCTTGAAAAATATGTAATTCATGGTGGCAGCTCAGGCTTCTATGAGAGGGATGGCTACGAATTTGATGTGGTTTCTTCTGTCATGCTTTGATTCGGTGATAAGGTTCTTCTCTAACCATTCCTATCTGTTTTCTAGTCTATGGACACGGTGATAGCATCTGTCTTTGCATTTCTTTTTGTCCTTTCAGTTTTTTTTTTTGTTTAACTCATCTTAAATGGATCACTTGAGCACCAAGATTATAAGGAAAATTCATTCTTATACAAGGAAGGAAACGAAACACCTATATCTGCATTCGAATTTTTAGTGGAAACTCCAGTTTAGATTGCACAAGCAAAGCTAATTTTTTTGGTCTAAAAATGCACCACTTCCCAAACGTGAGATAGTTGATATTTTGATGACAATTAGCTTTGTGACTTCTCGCCCAAACAAAACAGACCACTGAGAACCATACTGTTGTACTGACCCAAATCATTTATCCAACAATAGCTTGGAAGAGGTCATACATGTTAGGCCATGTCTAACCTAAACTGTCGAAGTTTGTGCCTGATAACAGAGAAATTCTCCAAACATAGCTCATACTTATTAAGCTGATAAAGTTCAAGCTTGACATTTTAGACATATTTTCCAACAAGGCTTATACTTATTAAGGTGATCAAGTTCAAGCTTGGCTGTCGAGAAATTCTCCAACATAACATCTTAGCTCATATCTATCAAGATGTCCAAGATTGAGCTTGATGATAGAGAAAATTTCTTTTCTCAACATAACGTATTCTTATTAAGATGAGCAAGTTCAAGCCTCTTTGGAGAAATTCTCCAACATAGCCCATTCTTACCAAGTATGGGTCTAGCTGCAAACTGTTCCTCCTAAACAAAGTTAAATAATCTTGATAGCATAAAAATGTAGCTAATTTCAGGAGGAATTTCCACAACTCTATAAGTGGTAAGAGTTCAATAGTCTAACATATGAATACCCGACAAGAGGGTTTTATCTGCCTATAGTTGTCATGGTTAGGTTTGTGCACACCGAATTATGGGGATGAAGTATTGCATCACAATTATCCTTGACTCATCTAATTTGTATTAGGTACCTAAAAATACTCATTCTCCTCCAAGGAGTACATCAAAACCCAACTAGGACAAAGAGTGTACCAATTAAAATTGGGTACCATAGGTGTAGAAAGAAGATATAGGTTCTCAGAGTCCAACTATGATAATACATACCTGCAATTCATAACAAGGCTTAAGATGCCATCCTCTACCAACTGCACATAATGCATTTAGCAATAAGCACTCAAAATAGAAAACTTGATGCATAGAGGTTAAGCGATGTAATGAGACTCTACCATGTGGTCAAAGTTGAATGGGGACAAAGCGAATTAAGTGAATTATTTTGCATATGCACATAAGTTATTTTAAAAGCCAGGATATTGCTTAGGTAACATAATCAAATGACATTTCGAAAAAAAGCATATATGCATGGCTCAAACTTAGGACAATGACCAAATATTTCATGGTAATAGAAAATTTTGAAAGGGACTCAACCAGACATAATTCAAAGGCTTGGATTATGAAAAACTAAAAGGATTATGCAAAGCCGAGGACTAATTGGTATCATGCTATAAAAGGGGTCGAGTGAACATGGAATTAGACCAAAAGATAAAAGCAACCAAAGACATAGGTTTTTGTAAGGTTTCTCAAGTCAAGATAAACCCTAACCACTGATTTAATAAGCCCTAACTCATGTAACTAATCCAAAAGCTGAAAAAATGTGGAATTTCAGACCAAGAACCACACAAAAAATTTCATAGGTCCTATCACATATAAAGTTTTTATTTTCTTTCCTTTCTCATTTATCTAACCTTTCCCACTAGAAAATAATTTCTTTGTATAATTAAAATTTAACCACAAAAATAATTACTTATGTAATACTTGATGCTAATTGATTTTGTTGGCTTTATAACCTCCACTCTTTCATGATTGAAATTATCTACCATTTATTTTTATGTCTTGTGACTTAGCGTTTAACAAATACTATAGACTTCATCAAATGTTGCAAAAATTGCAATCACCTTTCTTCTTTGATCAAATATCAATAATAGTTACAAATAGGATTTCTTCTAAAGCTACAATTGCTTCCCACTTGTCATTTACCACATTTAATTTTCCTCCATTATAAAATCTTTTTATTTTAAATACCAACAATTTGAACCACACCAAGAAATAATAAACTTTTCCTTATTACTTCTCATTTCTTTGTTCAATTCTAGAGTATTTTTGTTATAATGATATAAATCAAAATTTAAGCATAAAATATTCATTCTCCAAACCTACATTGAAAAAATTCGTTGTAATAGAGAGATGGTTACAACTTTGTAGGAAAAACTCAAATTATGCTCCAATTTGAAGATTTTGTGCCTTTCATTAGAATTTAATCACCAACCATATCAATTCTTGTTTTTCTCGCTCCAAATTCAATATTAATGCATGTGAAGCTTTCCCAAAATTTGACACAACCTTTCAAATTTTATTTTTGTATATCTGAAACATTGAAGTAGACCAGATCCTGAACAAATGATATTCATTATAGACTCTAACAACAGAATTTGTAAACTACTCTAGTTGTTTCCATCCATTCCAAACACATATTTATCACAACCTAAGAGCAGCTCTCTTGGATTGGTTAAAGTAGGTCATGTGGAGGAACAATTATAAAAATAAAACAATAGTGACTATCTTTTCCCTTTTGATGACTTTAATTAGCACAACAATTGTCTAAATCAATAATTCCCGCTTTCTTTGATTCTACAATAGCTATTTTGTTGCATTTACCTTCATAACAGTTACCTTTTCTATTAATGACAGGGATTCACCAAACAATAGCTGCTCATATCTAAACACATTTCCTCTCAAGAAATCACAACTATGCTTGCATCACAAGTTTTTGAGCTTGCAACTACAAGTCAACACTAAATAATTTGCAATTCAAACTGCAAAACTACAAGTCAATCACATCATACATAGTTGACACTCAAATCCACAATCCAAGAGTTTTGCAATGTTATGAGTGATATCATGTAGAAAATTGGAGAGATATATTGATATTGTATTTTCTAAATACAAATAGACAAATTTGAAATCTTTAATTTTATATCATTTTTGGAGAGATGTCTCTCTTCTACAATACATGACTTTACATGACAAATGTATTGGAGTCTAAAATATAATTTATATTTTTAACATGTACATATAATTTTACAATAATTATAATTTTACAATAATTATAATTTTAAATAAACAGAAAATGAGGAAATCATTGCAGTCACAAAAGCAACAATAAATCGAGCTCCTGATCACAGGAATGCATTGCCATACTTGTTTCAGAAAAATGAGGATCCCTTCTTTGGACCCTTTTCTTTGAACTGGAGTCATCTCCTCCTACTTCCATAGCACTAAGGAAGGTAGTAGGCCATTTCATAAAACCCATTTCTGTAGGGAAGTCATAGCCTATGTTAGACGCATAGGCACCAAAAGGAAAATATCTACCTACAATGGGTTGATTCCAAAAAATGTGGTGAGCCCATCCATCTATTAACTTTCCTCCTCCTCTACCACCTATTACTCCTTCAATGGTTGAAGAATCACCCATTAAATTAGGAAAACTATTCAAATTGATGGAATTTTGAACAAACTCAGGAGCAAAAAAATAGTGGTGAAGGTGCTAGTCTATAGAATTTTTATTGAATAATCATATGAGATCGCCTTGCCATAGTCCTTTCCCTCTTTTGGACATTCTGATGCCCACTCAATTGTTGAGAAATCATAAAAATTTTAGAAGAGAATGAACATGGGTAAATGCAAACATCCAAAGGGCCTCCTTGAGCAGAGCCTATGCTCTCACTAACTATTCTTGAAACCATCTCACCTGGTCCTTGTGACCCACCTTCACTGGGGCCATTATGCCCAATTTTCATGAGATCAAAATCTTCATCTTCAACCCTATCATACAAGCTCCTCTTCATCCCTACACTCAAATGCAATTCAATATCAGGATCATTATTATAATCATCATCATTGTCTTCCTTAGTCAGTGATCTAATATTTTGAGAGAGTGTGATCCTAGATAAAACTTGGTCTAGCTCGAATGTGGGAACACAGACTTCTCCTAGTTCAAGCATGCAAATTTGCTTGCATTTCTAAGAACTATTTTCAATTCAAATAGAAAGAATAGAAAAAAAAGGGGAAACCACAAGTCTTCTGAATCCAATGAGCAGAAAACATGAAAAAGAAATTGAATTCCTTCCTTTGTCATTTCAATTGGGATGTGCCTTAAGGAGGGATTTAAAAAAATTAAAATTAAAATTGAAAGTTGTTGACTATTTTCGGGACCTACATGAATGCCCACATTCTTTATGCAAGAACAAAAGATTGTGGTGGGTCCACTACCTTGGTATAATCTTCATCTAAGATACTCCACAAGTGAGTCACCATCCACATCAATGAAATGTGGTCGGATTATTATCGGATGGGGAGGTGGTGAAAAAGTTTTGAAGGGGAAGGAAAAATAATTAAATCAGGCACTACTGTCATGGTCAAATAAGTTCCACCAAAAATGACTATTTAATAAATTCAATTTCTTCCTTGCAAATTCTATTTAATGACTAGTTGATTGCATTACATGTAGTTGATAATTTGAAAATTATTTAACTAAAATCGATAGTAGGTGGATCGTGGACTTGAACTTGAACTTGATCCTTTCATATCTAAAGATATTTCTCTAACAGAAGATAGTGGAGGGTTAGTAATGAAATCTTTATCTACTTAAAAGTTTATAATTTTTATTGTATTTGTGATGATGTTTAGTGTTGTTTGTCTAAATTGGAAAAAAAATAAAAAAATTTAATGATTCTTTTAGGTGGTTTATAAATCTTGTGCACTTAAAAATTAATAGTGTAAGTAAACTTTCTTCAATTCCCTTATTTAAATTTTAGAAGCCTTAGATTTTTATTTTTTTTTAATTATATTGACTCACACTAAAGTATATTAGAAAATCAATGATTGCATATAAATATTTATGTTAAATGTATGATTTATCTTAGTAAATAAGATATAATTGATTAGTAGAACAAAATTCCAATGTATTGAGGATAAATTATTGTTTAGTTTGTGTTTAGTACAATCATCAACCTCTTTCTCAATTAGGGCTCTTGAATTTTGTGTGAGTGTGCTGATGTAGATAAAATTTTGTTTCCTAAATGTGGGAACAAATAATTCTCTTGATTTGCTTGCATTGCTAAGAACCATTTTTTCCAAGCATGCAAAGTTGCTTGCATTTCCAAGAACCATTTTGTTGAAGCATGCAAAGTTTCTTGCATTTCTAAGAACCATTTTGTTCAAGCATGTAAAGTTGCTTGCATTGCTAAGAAAATTTTTGAACTCAAACAAAAAGAATACCAAAAGAAGGGAAGCCACCAAGTTTTCCAAATCCAATGAGCAGAAAACATAAAAGGAAAATCCAATTCCCACCTTTGTCATTTCAGTTGGGACGTGCCTTAAGGAGGGACCCAAGAGGGGGAAATTTTGAAAGAAAAATTAAATTAGATTTGTACACTATTTTGGGATATACACATCTGCCAATTCCCTTCATGAAAGGAAGAAATATTGTGGTGGGTGGGAAAACCTAGTATAATACTACTTTACAAATTGATTAAGGACTATATAACTAAAAAATAATTACAAATTTTTAATAATTTTATATTAAGATTATATTCATTACCAATCAACCACTAGAACTAATAAATAATTTGACAATAGAGAATATATTTAAAGCATTAGGAAATCTTATTATCCTCCATATATATTAGGTCTCTATGGTTGAAATATTATTAGAAAAATCTAATTGAATATATTTTGGAATGTGGAAACTTGTTTAAACAAGAGCTGTGTTGCAGCTACAGTCCCTTCCAGATGGGAAAAGCATGCAAAACAATAATGGAATTTGAATACACATAATACACAAGAGTGTAAGAATTATAGAAGATTGCATCCCTATGATTTTGGAAATTCAGATTACATTGATGTTAATGCTTACTATTTCAAATTTGCAAAAGAATCAATATTTTAAATTGAGAATTTGAGAACTCTTAATGTAATGGGATAGTGAACATTATTTGTATTGGGCATTGCTACCCAAAGATATCTATTTAAATAAAAATATTCAAATGGACCCTGAGACAAAATTTTACATACTCTAGATATGGTGAAAAATGAAAATGATAAACATATCAACAAATGATAATGTCATTTTACACTCAAAAACTTCTAGAATCTAGATAGTTTCAACAACTCTAGAGTTTGGATGAGTCACACCTTAAAAGCATGAGTGAGCAAAAGGATCTATGAGTAGCTATGCTCTAAACAAATTGTGAAGCACAATTTAATCAATTTTCAGAGATCTAAAATGGAAAAAAAGATTTGTTAACTATCACAACACAAGATGGATTATCAAGATACTTAGTAAACATGAATGAAGTTAAAAGTAGAAGCATGTTGCTGCATTGTGGCTTCCCAAGTTTTAAAATTGAAAACTAGTAGTTTCCAGACCAATACTAAACAACAAACTAAAAGGTTTCATTCATTGCTCTATTCTCTGTAATGAGAAGAAATGAAATAATCTATCATGGAATAAATAACAAGAGCCATATCTATAGGCTTGTTTCTCACCAAAATTTTATAGATAAGCAACATTAGGAGCTCAGTTAGAAAAAAATCATGCTACTCACAGAAAGCCTTAATAACAAGGAAAGAAGAAACTACAACTTGCATAATGGCGTTTGTTTACAATTTAGTAAAATAATTTTTTCATGAGTATTGAGTCTGTTGTGAATGCTAGTTGTATGTGCCCTACAATCATGCCACCGATAAACATTCTACACCATTCATGTAAATAATACACTTTGAACAACTATTTGATATAGCTCAACAAAACCATAATCAAAATCATGCACAAAAAGTAGTACTAGGTTATATATATTGACTATCAATAGAGTGACCAACAAAATGTAGTGGATGTTATTCATCTGATTCAGGATAATGCCTAATTAAAAATCTAGAAGGTAGTGGATCAAAACCTAAGCTGAAATCTGAAAAGGATATGTTTTAAAAGTATTTAACTAGACAATAAATGAATAAAGTATAAATCTACCTCCTAAAAGAAACAAAATATTAGAGTAGATTAAATTTGGATAATTGGGTTTCCCATTGACAAAAACTAATAATTACTTAATAAACCATGTATGGGTAACATAAAAATAATAGAAACTAACATAAAACCTAAACAGTTATCATGCAAAGTATGCCTCTAATATAACCCTAGGTAAGTATCTTACAAAAATGATTAATAAATACTTTCCTTCTCCTTGATCATGTTCTATAATTGCAATGAAGACATACTTGACAAGAGAAATCATTGCTGGGCTCCAGAACACCATTCTTAGAAATCCCAACAAATGTAGTTGAAACTATACCTGCTTCACGTTGTGCAACACCTAAGTCATAACCTAGAACATATTGAGCTATTAAATATTATTGAGCTATCTACAAGATAAAAATGTATGTTTAGAGTATTAAGGGATTGTAAAGATAATGTTCCTAGACATATGATTAGTAAAAATTGTACATGATTCATGTTGCGTAACACCTCAATTAGACCCTCTAACATACTAAGCTATTAAAGTATTCTTGAGCTATCCACAAGGTAAAAATGTATGTTTAAAGTCTTAAGAATTCTACAAAACATGTAAACAAAGTTATAAAATCGTTATAGGAATCTCAAGTGAGTTGTTTAATGTAGTTTAGAAGAAAGAAAAGAGTTTTCCTCAATCAACCAAATCCTAGCATGTGTTTATTACTATAGATGTCCAAGAAAATATGTTATGGAATAGCTAGAACTGTATTTATACATAGAGATCTGTAACCTTGATAAGCTATAACATACACTTTGCTTACCTATGAAAGGCCTTTAATCTCCCAATACCTATTATATGCATACATATAGGAATGAATCTTAATACTACAATTTGAGCATTAACCTAAAAAGGGAAGAATAAGTGTGTAAAATGACAACTAAGGTTCAAATAGCTATTGTTCCTATTGTAGGTTAGTGCTTTGATTGTAGCATGAAGCACAATGGTCACTATCCATATTAAAAATTGTTGTTTTTGTATTAGAATTTGTGAGAGTTTTTGAATTAAAAAATATTACATGGACTAATGCAAAAATAACATTGATTAATATTATAGCTTATGGAAATATAAACACCACTTGATCTAAGCAAATTGTACACATGATACTACAATCAGAGCACTAACCTACAATAAGAACAATAAGTGTTTGAATCTTAGCTATCATTTTACATACTTATTCTTCCCATTTCAAGTTAATGCTCTGGTTGTAGTATTAAGAACCATTCATATATATGCACATTATATTTTCCCACAATTGTCAATTATTATTATAGCTTAAAAAAATCTTTTCAAATGAGGCAGTAAATCTAAAAATTAAAAGCATTACCAATAAATTACATATTTTTGTATGATTGATTATATATAATGTATATTTATCTATGTTACATGGGGATGTGTCCCCTACCCCAAAAACCACTATCCCTATACCTAGCTATCCCCGAGATGGGGAGACACAAAGGGGATGTCCCCTTGCCATTGACAAAACAACCTAGATAGTAGGAAATGACAGGAAACTTCCCTAAACATTTGGGGACATCTCCCAATCCCTGATATAGATGGGGGACATTGGAAATGCTCCTCATCGTACTAGGGATGACTAGCCATCCCTTCTAGACATGGTGCTTCTTGAAGGTAAAATAATTTAAAAATTTATTTAAAAAAAAAAAATTTCTCCTTTCTAAGGTTATGTGGGGCCCATGAATTCTCCCAACTCTAAAGTTTTTCCCTAAATATCAAAACAAGAAAAATATTGAATATTATTCATTCTCAGTCTCACGATAGAAGTCACAACTCATGAGTTCTCTCTCACGTGGCCATGAAAAAAAATAAAATTGATAGCAGCTATCCACATTGGCAAGTAGAAGCACATCTTCCATTGGCATTAACACATACTACAACCTCAAAATTAATTCAACACCTCATGTTGAACTATGCGAGCATTCATTTTCTAGGGTTGAGTCTGATGGTTCCCAGATCACCAGATTCAATGAGTCCTATAGAATAACCACTTTCTAATATTCAAACTCAAAGATGGATTTTTCCAATGAATAATATTTAGTCAAAGACTAAAATCTCCTACATTTTTGGCTTTGTTAAACCAAGGTCCTGGTCTCTCCAATAGTATGCTTACAGATACTCTTTAGTGCAAAAGTACCAAGTATATTATAAACAAATGATTCTCCTTTAGATACTTAATAGACACAATACCCTAAATGCTTGGCTAACCTCTATAGTAATACCTAATTTAAACATGAGAGATGTAATTCATTAAACTACTCACACAATTAAAATGATATTAATAAGTAAATTTGATTTCAAAATTGTAGTTGCTCACAAACAATCTCAAGAAATTGCAACATTAAGTGACCAATTCCATATCCCATGGTGGAGTCATCCAAACCATGTAATTTAAAACCTAACACAACATTCAGTCTATCATAATTATGCCTATCATATGATGCATTACACCATTGATATTAGAAACTAAACTAGGGCCCATACTTAGAAATCCTAGCACACAGTTGTATAAACCTCTATTTGTGTTACTACAGTTTAACTCATTCTTTGAAAGAGAGTAATAAAATCAAATAGACATACAGGCAAAGACAAGAAGTTCAATAATAACAATCTTTGATTACTCATATTTAGAATTTATGTAATGTGAACAATGGAGAGAACTAGTTCAAAATATTATGTCATTTACATTCAACTATTACTATATCGTAATTAGATTCTTCATTACAAAATTCAAACCTCTCCAAAAAACTTGAGAAACCAACATTATACATTTGAAGCCTTGTTACAAAAGTGTTCTTGTGAAAACCAAAATGTGTCACCAACCACAAATGAGAAGAAGAAAGAAGATATAGAAGAAGGAGTAAACCTAAAACTATATCTATAGTTGACACCTGGATCCATTCTTCTCGGTTGATTTGTAACTGCCTTTGCTTCATGAAGAAGTTTCAATCTACACCTTAGTTCATGCATCTTGCATTCACCTGCCCTCAAAAAGAAAATTATTCCCTTCATGATGACCTTCCTCATCCATGCCCTGTTGTTGAAAATATTTGTAGACTGTGAAAACCTTCATTCCATTTTACCCTACAATAGAAAAAATTTCCTCCTCTGTAAAAGCACTTTTATTTCTCTGCCTTTGTTTTTCCCTGTGCACTTCACTTTTATTTTCTAGCAAATAATGACCTTTGTCTTACATAGTGAATACTTTATTCACTTTTCCTAGAAAAATATAATTCTTGCTTTTATATTGGAAGCTTTGATTTATTATGAAACTACATAAAATTCACCTGTGTCACTCATATTTCACCTTATGTTTTGTTTTAACATTTGAAGGATTTAAAATCATTTACCTGGTAATAAAATATTTCACCCATGGGCTGCCCAACAAATAATTTTAGTTTCCTCTTAGGAACACTCTAAATCACTTCATATTGGGCATATAAAGTATTTCTTATCTATGTACCTTATATTTACTTGACATTTAAAATTATTGCTTTTAATGGAGAAGATTTCAAAATATTATACTGGGGTTATTAAAATCCTCAACATTTTAATTCATGGTGAAAAATGGGCCAACCTCGTAACATTTTTATTGTGCATGGGTGAACCTTGTAACCTCCACTAATGCCCGTTCTCCCATTGCTCTTGATGACAACCCAACAAGAATTCGCTCGGGCTCACTAGAATTTTTTTTTTTAAAACTTTAAAATAAAGCTTCATACCACTCTTTCTCACTTCACCATGCCTTTCTTATGATGTTTCCTTTGAACTACGTGGGCTAGCGGGCAAGGGTGGGGATTCCTCCACATTACCTTCTTTTCTACTTGTTTTTTTATCAATGGTGTTTCCCTAATTCTGTTATGTAGAGAACATCATGTAATTTGATGGCACAAACAATTCTACTTTCAATAACATTCATTTTCCATCTTGATGCTACTCTCCTTCATAAGGCATTTGAGTGCAATGAAGGTCTCAATACCAATATAAGAATCCCTCAAACATTTTTGATAGTGTTTTATTTTGAGCTCAAAATTTTCATGTGAGGAATAAAATGTGTTGGGTTTATCCATTCATTGGTATTGAACAAAGAATTTTCTAACACGATCCCCTTGTATCGACATAAAATTTCATTCACAACATCAAATTGATCCCCTTCAATGAGTAAGATGGATGCCCAAAATTTTGCAACATAAACCTTTCTTTGTCTTTGTGCCAATATACCTCCTGCATTAGATTCCTCCTCTTTCAAAGACACTACATAATATAATTTCCTCAAACAGTTTTGATACATTTTCACTATACTTGCAAACTATCCCTATGTAAAGGAAACTTGCTGAATCTTCCCATACAACAAGCACAAAAAAAATATGTTCCCTATATCAGCTTATGTCATGCATAAAGTTTTACTTTGCAATATTAAATTTCCCTCCTACAGTAAGCAAAAATGCCTCCCCCAAATTCTTAGTATGAACATTCCCAAGTTAGCAGGCATGAGTTGTTCCTCAAATGCCTTTATTAAACTTCACTTCCAATTCAGACACTCCTTGTGTAAGGAAACAAATGTGCCAATCTACTCCTATACAACATCAACACAGCAAGGCATTTCTTGTAGTAGACTCATGTATCATCAAATACAACTCTCGAGCCTTCTTAAAATGGTTTCCCTATACCTTGGACTCCTCCTCAATGCACTTGAACTATCTTCAATTCTCTTGTAGATGATTCAATATGTGTTCATTCAAATGCTTCATTTTCCCTTAATTGCATCTCCCATCCATTCTAAATTCGCATGTATCATTCCAATCCAACTCCTTCATTGTAGGACTAAAATTGCATCCACATTAATATGAAACTTGATCGCTATAAGCCATTTTTCCTTTATTCAAATCATAAACTCATAAATTTTGTTGTCTTCTAGCTTCCATGACTGCATTCCTTTGAGACATAGCTACTAATGTATTTCAAATGCAATACCAACAAAGATCTTACTTCCATTATGTTGGAATGGACAATCATACGCTACTTTGAAATGCTTATATTGAGGTTCGATTTAAGAGCACTTTGTCAAAGGTTATAGAATTTGAAGTTCCACCTGTCAATTTCATATTGAAATCTTCAAAAAAAACCTACATCATATCCATTATGTACATATCCTTATCATGATCGACCTCTTTTCAATGGCATTGTATCATGTAGTTGTTTCAAATAGCTAAGATCAAAATAATTTTGTGACTTTATCCCAAGGTTCACTTAAGTGAAACATCATCTTGATTTGTAAATGAAATCCTTGTCAATGTAACTCTTTGTCACTCTATCTTTACATCAAGTGCATCCTCAACATCACTTACATTCAAAACCTCATTTAAATTATTATGCCCAATGCTAGTTTCAAATACATTTTCCTCTTCAAATGTAGTGTTGAAATCTTTATTGGCAACTTTTTCTTCAATTTCAAACATTGCATCATTGTTTGAATCATATAGAGCCATAAGACAAGTGTGATCAGCAACATGAAGCTTACCATTTTTTTCATCATAACTATGATCATTCTTTATCATGTCTATCCAATTAAAGCAATATATTTGAATTGGCTGCAACATTGCAATACTTGTAATTTCACAACTGTGTAAAACATGTCAGGTCCCCATGTGGTCCTGGCTAAAAAAAGTCATTTT
This sequence comes from Sequoia sempervirens, assembly GCA_007258455.2. Taxonomy (NCBI): domain Eukaryota; kingdom Viridiplantae; phylum Streptophyta; class Pinopsida; order Cupressales; family Cupressaceae; genus Sequoia; species Sequoia sempervirens. The sequence goes on from VDFB02000017.1 coordinate 191,280,039, forward strand.
CAAACAAGTTTTACATTCAATTCATTTAAGGTTGCTTGCATATACATTTTAGGTGAAAAATTTGAAGTGGGTAACCATCAAAATCAATTTTCAGGCACTTTGTACTATAGTCAAAATAGGTCAAGTGGCCTTTGGAATTGCCCTGGGAGACTAGTCGAATGACCTCTTGGAGCCTTGAAAATTCATAAGCAAGCAAAAATTTGAACCAAAGTAGGTCACTAGGGAAGATTTTTCAAGTGCTCTTTTGAGTGTGCAAATCAAAATTTTCAACATGGGCCTTCAAATTTTGAAAATTTTGAAGGTGCCATCAATGGATTCGACTAGGGATGCATGCCCATTGTGGGCATGGTGAGATTTCAGATCTTTGGGAGAGTAGACCAAGTGCCAGAACATTGGGTGAAAAAGTCTTAATTAATCAATTTTTCAAACCACATTTGATGGCCCCAGGCCACCAAATGAAAAGAAGAACCCATGTTTTCCTATGTCAAACTAGGTTGTTGAAAGAACTAATTTCCCTTAACCCACATTTACCTATGTCACACCAAAACAACATGAGTGGCTGCATTTCTGCAAACACAAGTGTCAAGCTACCTTTCAACAAGTGAGAACTTGCTCCCTATTTAGCTTTACTATCACATGGACTAGATCATTGCCAATCCCTTCATTTATGTTCAAATCAAGGTATTCAGAAAAAATATCAACCTCCAATGCATAAAATTTTTTTTCCATCTTAGGTTCACACATGATGTCAAATTGATTCTTGAGATCACTATGTAATTCCATATGGAATGTTTCAAATAAAGATTCAAATAATTCAAAATTTAACCCTCAGCAAAAAATTTCACATTGATTTTTCATAACATGTTCAATATTACTCTCCCTAATGTCAATATGAATATCTGAATCACTTTGAATGCCATCACTTTCAAGATTAACAAGATTAGCAAAAACACTTTCATGTGCACTATCAATTGATAGGTATATTGACCTATGTGCCAAAGATTCACTATTGTCTGAAATTTGTTCATTAATTAGCACTTGAACAAGCATCTTTGATTTCCTTCACATTAATTCTTTCCTCATTGAATGAAAACATGTCGATGATCATATCGTGAAGGTAAGGAACATCAACAAAGAATTCAATTTTATATTCACCAACATGAGATCCACCATTGTTTGTGTCATCTGGCTACTCTACCCATAGACCAAAAAGTTCTAGAATATCAACACAATTTGAAAATTCATCAAACTGTTTCACATTATTAATGGGTAATAATGTTCATTCGAGATCCATTTGCTTTTCATGATGTGCATTTTGATCATTCAATAATGAAACCCTTCTTTCATCCATGAGTGCATAATCATCCTCTTCATGCATAGTTGACATCTCTATATCTACTTCATATAAACAGTCATGAGCAGTAGGGTCATGAGCACATTCATCGACATCTTTATCATTTCTAGCATTGTGTTTAGGATCAACATACTGAACACACATTCTTATCTTCAAATTATTCATCATTCATACAATTAACATAATCCATTGATGAAATGGACAAAAAGAAAATTGAAGATCATCAAGAATGGGTCAGAGATGATGTTGTTAATCTCCTATCAAAGAAGTGGGGTGATGCTAGTTAGTCTATTGTTCTTTCGTTGTCTATCCATTGTGTTTATTTTTTGGCTTGTTTTTTGATGATTTTTTGGTATTGAACTCCTTTAGCCCTTGTGGCTCTTTTTGAAGGGTACAACACCTTATAAATGTTGCTTAGCTAATAAAAAACATGATCCATTGATGGAAACCCAAATTATATTTCAGGTATTCATCAAGTGAAACTTGTTCATTTACTTGTGAACAAGTGACTTCATCATCATTTACATCATTGCATCCTTCATGTGAAGAAAAAATCTCTAGCTCATCCTCATAGGAGAATTCATAACCCTTAGAAGAATAATCAGAAACTTCACTCTCATTATAATCCTCATTATAAGAAAAATCATCACTACATAAATTATGCTCAATGTTTTCAGAGTGAATGCTTCGATTTTCAAATTCAATATCTTGACCATTGATTTGTGATGAGAAATCAAAAACACTTGCAAGTGTATCTTTATCTTTATCACTGGTCTACAAATTTGCATATATGCTACTTGTGGGCTGATTACAATCACTACCTTCATCCATACAACAAGATGGATCTTCATTTTCTAATATACCCTTTTCATTTTTTGTGTGTCATGTTTTGATTTTTCTCAATAGGATAGTTTCTATCTTCATTTTGATACATCACATTTTGTGCGTTGTCACACTTAGCTCCTTCTACAATCTTTATCCAATCAAGTACTTGATCAAAATTGTGAGGTTTCAATTCTTTTGGCAAGGTACTCAGTTGTGGCTCAAAGATTTCAAAAAATAAATCAATACATCATGAATCCTTAGGTCTGAAATTTTTGGGGACCTCCAACAAGGCATCCAAAAACCTTGAGAAAAAATCACATGGTGATTCTCCCTTGTACCTCTTCATGTTAGAAAACTCTTGAATAAAAGATGTATCTGATCAACACTACTAAAATTTTATTGATGTTCAACTTGGAGCTCACTATGATTTGTGTTTTCTAGTGATCTGGAAAAATCAAAACACCAGAAGTAGTATCATCTTGACAATAATTTATATTGTCTGATCCATGAATTCCATTTTCCTTAGGTGTGCTACGATAACTAACACTTGCATCCATGTATCCTTTCTTAATTAAATATTTAAGATTGTTCTCAATATCCATGACAATTTGACACACCTAATGTAATGTTGTGGGATCTTTATCTTTTAACAAATAACTCATTTCTTCATCAAATGCATCAAAGTATACAATTAGACATTTTGTATTATTTGGTCTCATGCTATCAAGGATGGGTATGTGCACGATCATGATGGGCCAAAATGTGCGATTGATGGGTATGTGTAGGGTATGTGGCTGACAACTTTTATTTTTACCCAAAATTGATGAAATGAAAAGGGTTTTTAAAGGATATTCTCAAATTTCCACCAATATAAATTATGCTTTACTTTGAATTTAATAAATTATTATTATTCATTTTCTATTTTAATTACAACTAAAATCCTGATTGATAGGTTGATTGAAAAACATCTATATAGCTTTCAAATGGTATCACATATTTTGAATCTGAAACATTCGTGACATTCTATGCTTTGTATACTATAGGATTAAAAAATAAAAAAATGATTTAATGAAGTTTTGACCAAGTTGAGGTGGTCAAACATACGAGTTTTTATGTTTTTAAAATTTGTAATAAAAAATTCATAATTAATTATTTACTTGGAAAAAAATTACAAAAAGGTATGCATCACATCTGGACATGAGTCTTCTACTTATATCTAAAATCTTATAAAAAAATATTATGATTTTATTGTGTTTAGGGTGGTCAGAAAGACACCTGCTTCTTATTTTTTCCCTAAAATTTAAGTACTATTGCATTGAAATTTCAAATTTTCACCAAATAGATTCTTTTTTTAAAAATAAATCTGGAAGTTTAGAAACTACATTCAAATTTCTAGTGATTCTATTCTTACATACTTTTGAAATAATATAGATAACTTATTCAAATTTTTACGTCTAGTTGCCTAACTCTGATTTTTCTGATTTTTTTGCTACTTAAGGGCCTATTTTTTCCATGATGATCCTGCACATACCCGAATGCCACTTAATGTTTTTGAAAATCTGAGATTGAAAGTTGGGAATATCTCATCTTCTTCTTTCTAGATGTTATTAACTTTTTATCTCACTGAATATGGATTAATACTTTCTCCAAACTATTCTATGAATGCTACCATGAACTCATTCCATTAAGAGATAGAACACACTAAAAAATATGAAAACCAATCTCTAGCATCTTTCTTTAGAGATTGAACAAATAAATTCGTGACAACATCTTCATGACTTATCTCATTATCTCCCACCAAATTAGAAAATTATTGCAAATGTTGAGATGTTGATTCTGATATTTTCCCTTTGAACTTTGGAAAACATTCCCTAACTTCATTAGGAACAGGGTTTGGGAAACCTTGAATACCATTAAAATTCAATGGTCTATATCTTTCCATAAAGAAACTTCTTTGATGACATTACAGGGGTTGCACACTCTTCATGTTTACATCATGCACCCCATAGGGATGTACAAGTGAATGATACATTTTCTTACACCCCTTTACAAACTTCAAACATCAACTCTATAATTGATCACTTCCCTATTTCTTGCTTTTATCATGACCCTAAACTATTACAATGCATAACTCAAATTCAACTACATCTAAGATCTCTCTAATGGGAAGATTTCAAGAACAAGCATGCTTCTTCATTACAACATAGAAGCTTCAAATTATAGCTTAGAAGTATGAAAAAATTACCACTACCATTCCCTTTCTTAGTGCTTAATTGAATCAATAGGGAATCAACATTCTTTCTTGAACTTGAAGACTTCTCATAAACTGCTTTCAAACATAATAATAGTTTATTTAAATTTATGAGAATACCTAGAAACTTGGAGTAGTTTCTAACCTTTCTTCTCGAGTAAAAATTTTGCAGATCTGGAACTTTCTTCACATCTTCATGAGGTTCTCTAGATAGAGTCGCCACCTCTCTTCACAAAGGACTAAATTTCAAACAACATGAAGATCTTTGAAGAATGAATTTCATTGTGGGTCTTCTCCCATAGCAGAGTCACACATGAATTCTTTGAAATTGCTACAACAAAATCGCTTCCAAGTTTGAAAAATTCTCAATATTGGAACCAAATGTTCAGATTCACTAAACACTTGAATCTCTCCAAATGGATAATCTTCTAATGTTCCCCAATAGAGTCACTAATCTATTGGTTCCCAAATCATTGGATTCAATGAGTCTTATAGAATATCCACATTCTAATATTCAAACTCAAAGATAGATTTGGCTAATGAACAAGATTTAGTCAAAGACTAAAATCTCCTACACTTCTGGCTATGTTAAACCAAGGTGGGTCTCCCCAACAGTATGCTTACCAATACTCTTGTGTGCCAAAGTACCCAATATACTATAAACAAATGATTCTCCTTTAGATGCTTAATAGACACAATACCCGAAAAGCTTGGATGACCTTTATAGTAATGCCTAATTTAAACATGAGAGATGTAATTCATTAAAATCCTCACATAGTTAAAATGAGATTCATAAGTAAATTGATTTGAAAATTATAGTTTCTCACGAACAGTCTCAGGAAACTACAACATTAAAAGACCAATGCCATATCCCAAGGTGGAGTCATCCAAACAATGTAATTTAAAACCTAGCATAACATTCAATCTATCATAATTATGTCTATCAAATGATGCATTACACCACTAATATTAGCAACTAAACTATCCATACATAGCAATCCTAGCACACAACTGCATAAACCTCCATTTTTGTTACTACAAATTAACTCATTCTTTGAATGAGAGTAATAACATATACAAACATACAAGGAAAGACAAGAAATTGAATAATAAAAATATTTGATTACTCATATTCAAAATTTATATAATGTGAACAATGTAGACAACTAGTTTAGAATATTATGTCATTTACATTCAACAATGACTATACTATAATTACATTCTTCATTACAAAACTTAGATCACTCCAGAAACTTGAAAAACCAACATTATACATTTGAACCCCTATTACAAAAGTGTTCCTGTGAAAACCAAAATGTGTTACCAACCAAAAATGAGAAGAAGAAAGAAGATATAGAAGAAAGAGAAACCCTAAAACTACATTTGCAATTCATAGTTGGATCCATTCTTCTCAATTGATCTATAACTACCTTTGCTTCCTAAAGAAGTTTCAATCTGCACCTTGGTTCATACATCTTGCATTCACCTGCCCTGAAACAAAAAATTATTTGCTTCATGGTGACCTTCCTCATCCATGCCTTGCTGTTGAAAATATCTATTGAACATGAAAACCTTCATTCCATTTTACCCTATAGCAGAAAATATTTTCTCCTCTGTGAAAGCCCTTTTATTTCTCTTCCTTTATTTCCCCATGTGCACTTCACTTTTATTTTCTACCAAACAATGACCTTTGTCTTACATAGTGAATACTTTATTCACTTTACCTGGAAAAATATAATTCTTGCTTTTATAATGGAAGCTTTTATTGATTATTAGACTACATAAAATTCACCTGTTTCACTCATTTTTTCCCTTATGTTTTATTTTAACATTTGAAGGCTTTAAAATCATTTACCCAGTAATAAAATATTTCTCCTATGGGCTGCCTAGCAAATAATTTTATTTTCCTCTCAGGAATACTCTAAATCACTTCATATTGGGCATATAAATTTTTTCTTATATGTGTACCTTATATTTACTTCACATTTAAAATTATTGCTTTTAATGGTCAAGATTTCAAAATATTTTACTTGAGCTATTAAAATCCTCAACATTTTAATTCATAGTGAAAAAGAACTTAAAAAATGTCCTTTATCAATTGTGTATGGGCCCACCTTGTAACCTCCACCAATGCCCATTCTTGTGTTGCTCTTGATGATGGTAGCAATAATTTGCTCAGGCTCATAGGAAAATGTTTTTTAAAACTTTAAAATAAAGCTTCATACCTATCTTCCCTACTTCCCTATGCCTTTCTTGTGATGTTACCTTTAAAATCTGTGGGCTAGCAAGTGAGGGTGGGGATTCCTCCACACTACCTTCCTTTCTTCATGTCATTGACCAATGACATTTCCCTAATTTTGTTCTATAGATAATATCATGTAATTTGATGGCACCAAAAAATTCTACTTTCAATAATGTTCATTTTCCATCATGTCGATGCTCTCCTTCATAAGGTGTTTGAGTACAATGTAGGCCTCAATGCCAATATAAAAATCCTTCAAAAAATTTTGATACATTTTTATTTCAAACTCAAAATTTCCATGTGAGAAATTACATGTGTTGGGTTTATCCATTCATGGATATTGAACAAAGTAGTTTACAACAACAACCCCTTGTATTGGTGTAAAATGTCCTTCAAAAAATCAAACTAATCTCCTTTAACAAGCACGATGGATTCACAAAATTGTAGCATAAAGCTTTTTTTTCTTTGTGCCAATATACCTCCTACTTTGGATTCCTCTTCTCTTTGGAAGACACTACAAAATAAATTTCCTCAAACAATTTTGATACATTTTCACTATACTTGCAAACTATCCCTATGCAAAGGAAAAATTGTTGAATCTTCCCATATAAAAAACACAAAACAAAGATGTTCCATGTAGTAGCTTCTGTCATGCATAAATTTTTACTTTGCAATATCAAATTTCCCTCCTACAGTGAGTAAAAATGCCTCCCCCAATTCTTAGTATGAACATTTCCCTCAGCAAGTGTGAGTTGTCCCTCAAATGCCTTTGATACACTTCACTGTTGGTTCAGACACTCCTTGTGTAAGGAAAGAAATGCACCAATCTACTCCTATACAACATTTCACCAAGGCGTTTCTTGCAGAAGACTCGTGTATAATAAAAAACAACTCTGGACCCTTCTTAAGATGGTTGCCCTATACCTTGGACTCCTCCTCAATGTGCTTGAGCTATCTTCAATTATCTTGTAGATAATTCAATACAATGTGCATTCAAATGATTCATTTTCCCTTAAGTGCATCTCTCATCTACTCTAAACGAGGTTATATCATTCCAAGCCCACACCTTGGCTATAGGACAAAAAATGCATCCACATTAATAGGAAACTTGAGTGTTGTAAGCCATTTTCTCTTTATTCAAATCATAAACTCATAAATTTTGTTGTCTACCAGTTTCCATGACTGCATTCCTTTGATATATCTGTGAATGTATTGCAAATGGAATACCAACAAAGATATTACTTCCATTATCTTGGAATGGATAATCATACGCCGCTTCAAAATGCTTATATTGAGGTTGCAATTAAGAGCACTTTGTCAAAGGTTATAGAATTTGAGGTTTCACCTATCAATTTCATCTTGAAATCATCAAAAATAACCTGTAACATATCCATTTCATGCATATCCTTATCCCCAGACCTCTTTTCAATGGGCTTGTATCATTTAGCTATTTCAAATAGCCAAGCAGGATCAAAATAGTGTTGTGACTTTATTCCAAGGGAACTTAAGTGAAACACCATCTTCATTTGTAAATGAACTCATTGTCAATGAAACCCTATGTCACTCTATCTTTACATCAAGTGCACCCTCAACATCACTTACATTCAAAACCTCATTTAAATTATTGTGCTCAATGCTAGTTTTAGATACATTTTCCTCTTCAAATTTAGTGTTGAAATCTTTATTGGAAACTTTTTCTTCAGTTGCAAACATTGCATCATTGTTTGAATCATATAGATTCATAAGACAAGTGTGATTAGTAACATGAATATTACCATTGTTTTCATCATAACTAGGAGCATTCTTTACCATGTCTATCCAATCAAAGCAATTTATTTGAAGTGGTTGTAACATTGCAACACTTGGAACTTCACAACTGTGCAAAACATGTCGGGTCCCCATGTGGGCCCATTTTAAAAAAATATTATTTTCAAACATGTTTCACTTTGAATTTATCTAAGGCTACTTGCATATGCATCTTAGGTGAAAAATTTGAAGTGGGTAACCATCATAATCCATTTTTCAGGCACTTTGTACTATAGTCAAAACAAGTGAAGTAACCTCTAGAATTGCCCTGGGAAACTAGTAAAATGACCTCTTGAAGCCATGAAAATTCATAAGCAACTATAAATTTGAACTGAGAATGCACTACAACAAACAATTTGGAAAACAGATTATTAGGTGTAAGATATATTCAATGTCAAAGTGGCAAAGTCAAACTTTTCTACAACTGCACTTGTTCAAAACCAATTAAGGCTCACCAAGTTACCACTTTGAAAAAATATCAAATCACCTCCTGGGGAATTTCCACTTGACACACTAGGCCATTTTGGTCCATTGAGTATGTTTGTAAGAGGAATTTCCTTGAATCATCATTCATCAAAAGATATTAAGGGTTGAACTTGACCTCCTTGAAACATTCTAAAAATGCAGATGTAAAATTAGAACAAATTGCATTTTTAGAATATAGGTTCATATGAAAATATCTAGATAGATAACAATGAGAAATTATAATTTTCTAAATAATACATTATGAATGAAGCAAAAGAAATGTGCATATCCTAGAATTCTTAAGGTTTTTCTATGCTTCCACATTTTGCATGCATGTCCTTTAGTGCAAGCAACAAATATGCTAGAAAAAATGGGAAATTTGGTTTTGATTCCAATTGCATTACCATGGATTTTCCTTGAGCCTTCTTAAAGAAAGTTCATTTGTGCATCTCCTGTAGTCAAAATTATGTTAAAAAATAGTGACTTGAGAAAATGACTCTAATGAATGGAGCTACAAATGTTTTGAAATTTAATCATCATGAGCACATGTACAAGAAAATGTTATTATGTTTATTTTATACAAATGTAATAGAAACTATACTTGCTTCAAATTGTGTAGTACCTAAGTTAGAACCTATAACATATTGAGCTCTTAAAAAATAAATGAGTTATCTACAAGATATACATGTATGTTTAGAGTCTTAATTACAAATACTTATGAATGTAAGATAATTCATATAGTTTGGCTTAGTAAGGAATTGTAAATATAATGTTCCTAGACATATGATTAGTAAAAACTATACTATACGTGCTTCATTTTGTACAACACCTCAATTAGAACCTCTAACATACTTCTACAAAATATATAAATGTATGTTTAGAGTCTTAATACTTCTACAAAATATATAAACAAAGTTAGAAAATCCTTACTAGCATCTCAAGTGAGTTTTCTATTGTATTTTAGAAGAATGTAGAGAGGTTGCTTCAATTGTGAAAATCCTAGTGTGTATCTATTACTATAGATGTCCAAGCCAATATGTTATGAATAGCTAGAACTGTACTTATACATAGAGATTTGTAAACCCGATATGTTCATATAACATATACTTTACATACCTATGAAAGGAATTAAAACTACCAATACATATTATGTGCATATATATAATTGACTCTTAATACTACAATAAAGGAATTAAGCTCAAAATAGAAGAATAAGTGTGTAAAATGACAAATAAGCTTCAAATAGTTATTGTTCCTATTGTGGCTAGTGCTTTGATTGTAGCATGAAGTGAGTTGGTTACTATCCATAGAAATATAAAACAAAACAATGTCTGACAACATACAACATATAGTTTTCTTACTTGGTAAAGGCCTAAAATTTTCCAACTTGCATCATTTTTATCCTGCTTTCTCTACCATTAGTTTATTTTTTCACCAAATTTTATAAATAAAAAAAAAAATGTTTCTTGGCAAAAATCATACAATCCAATAAAAATCCACATTTTTCCTTTTCTGAAGAAAAATAATTCCCACAACCCACAAACATTACATTTGGGGTTTAATATTTTTGAAGGCTCAAATATTAGTGCAAACAAATAAGAAAAAGTCAATACGAAAACATTAGTCTCAGTTGTGATCATTCAAATGAAAAATTACAATGGTTCAAATTTTTCCTACTCAAAAACATTTTATAGTTCATAAAACCCTCAACATTACAAAACAGAGGATATACATCATATATATAAATAATCATGAAAAAACATCTAATTTATTGCTGGTATAATTTTTCCACAGTCCATGAAGTTATAATGTAAAGCTTTTGGATTCAACTGTGTAAATTTTTGTATCGATGTTTCAGATCACACATAGTTGAATCCAAAAGCTTTACATTATAATCTAATTTATTGTTAATCCTTCTAATTTTTAGATTAAATTCCTCATTTGGATAGATTTTTAACTTGTACATTGCATGGAATTTTGGGGATGGGGATGGGGGGATGGTAGGGGACATGTTTATGATATGTTTCCTAGAGGACCATTTTTAGGGGAGGATGACATACTATATATATATATATACAATTTTTTCAAAATTTATTAATATATTATAAAGAGAGAGGGGGAAAGAGAGAGAGAGAGAGATATGACAATAAATTAATAATTGATAACAACAACATCAATATGTAAATAAATCACTAGAGCAGTAGTATAATAGCATGATAAATGTCATTAAATCATTACAAAAATTAACACAACAGTCTCAAACATCAATAAAACTATGGTCTATCAATATCCTAATGTCTCAAACATGCATCCAAAAGTATCAAAGTTAAAAAATTAAATTCAAAATACTAAATACAATAGTCTATGAAATTAAGCCTCATTCAAGTTGTCAATATCAAAAGACTTAGAACTATCTGAGTCACTATCATCCTTTGAAAAAAGTAGATCATCTAATGGTATCCTAAACAATCCTAGTTGCACCTCATCCTCATCAATTTTTTTGACATCCTCAGGATCAACATCCCATTGTGCTACTGGAATCTATCGATAATTAGTAGTATGTCAGTCCTGAAGTCTCAAGGCACTATGAACTGTAACTAATTTCTTAGCTTGTTTTGAAGTAAGCTTGTTTCTCTTAATGGAGTGGATGAAGCCATAGGTGGACAAATTCCTCTCTACAACAAAGGAAATAGTAATCCATGAGTTAAAATGAATGTCAAGTTGTTTCAAATCCAGTGTGTCCTTCCCATGAAATTTCCACCACCCAATTGGGTTTTTTTATGCAATGGTGGCCCTATCCATCCTATCCTCTTGTTTGCTGAATTTAGGACCTTGAAGATTAGAAAAAATAAGACAATTCTCTCTAAGAATGGTTTCCTTCTCATTTGTATATATTTTATGAAAGGATGTTGTAAGCCCCTCTATCACCTCATCATCCTCAAAAGGAAGCATTCAGCCAAGTCTAGGTACATACCACTTCAAATTAAGAGCATAGACAAGCATATGAAGAGGGGTATTCATTGTGTTCCACCTCTTTGTCACAATAGGTCTAATATGATCCTCATAAAATTTCAAATCAGGATCCTTTTGGAAAATAACTTGCTTCATTTGTTCAAGCATGCTATCAAAAGTCTCATATATCTCTCTCAAGCAAGGTGATTATATATCTGCATATAATATTACCCCTATAACTAGTGATATGAAAGAGAAAATCTAACTACAAGCAACAAATTAAAAAATTAGAACTTTTAAAATACAAAGTAAAACATTGAAGTGAAACAAATTCAAAAGAAATTTAAATTTTCATATTTCTTACTTGATTGTGGCCCACCAAGTTTCATTAAGTACTCTATCTCTTAAGTCCTTTCCTTCATTTGTCCTCGATAAAGCCCACCTTTCCCAATCTCCACAAATAACCATGGCTTGTAGAGCATCTTGGACCTCCAACATCCTCTCCAACAAAATATAGTAGCTAGCATATCTAGTCTCAACTATTTTGATGAATTCTTTCTTTGAATAAGATCATAATAGTGCAAGTGAAGTGTGATGATTACATATAAAAATTTATGTCTCTAGCCTTTGCAACTGCTACATTCACATAATCTTATTTTTCAATGTCTTTCAAATCAGTATTCAAAGCATGTACACAACATGGAGTCCAAAAAATACATTTTTAAGCACTCTCAATCATGAAAACAACTAGCTTACAAACATGAGTTGAATCTATCACAACCTACACAACATTAGAAGGCCCAACCTCCTCTATGGCCACCTTCAAAATGTCAAATTGAAATTGAAAATCCTTAATGTTCCTAGAATAATCAACAACTCAAAGAAAGTATGAACCAACAGGACATATAACAATAACATTAATGAGTGGCCTATGTCAAATATCAATCCACCCATCCATGACAACAAAACAACTAGTCGTAATTTATGTTTTCCTTATATCCTCCATCATCATGGTATCTTTTGAATATTGTTTGTTAAGGAGGGATGTATGCAATCTATGTTGTCCAAAGGGGCATAAGAGGTTCCAATTGTCAATATTTCTTTCACCATAGTTTTGAAATAAGGTGACCTTGCCAAGTGAAATGGAAGAGCACGTGCATAAAATAATTTGGCCACTACATCATCAGCTTGCTCACATTTTTGCACATTCATTAACCCCAAGACTAAAGTTTACTCACTTTCTTTCCTCTTCTATCTCTCACAACTCTCTCCAATTGATACATTGGAAGAGGCTTGCAAATCAATTAATGACCATTTTTTATTTTGAATGGTAATGATTTGGTCATCACTTGCTCCAACTAACTTTACAAATTTGAGCTACTACTCTACTATTTTTTCCTCACAAAATCTAATACCCTTTACACTATCACCCACCAGATGACCTCTAATCCTAATATAGCTCCCATGGTAATGAGTTTGAAAAACATGACAAAATCATTTCTTGTTGCCCACTAAATTTTTCCTATTGTTTTCTGTCACATCTATGGAAAACTGACACAATGGTTTCTTGCAATAGAAAGTGACTTTTGCAAAACTTTGAAGAGAGGGATAGGGCATGCATAATGTTTTGAAGAAGCATAGGTTGGATTTTCATAGTTAGATGAAGGGTCTATTGAAATTCTTGTAGCTTCATTTTCATTGTCACTACCCTCATGACTATCACTATTGTTATTGCTACTCATTTTCTCTATTTTTCTTGGTTGAAAGTTTGAAAATTTTAAAAATTTAAAACAAAATACCAAATCAATGAAATTAGAAAATTCAAAGAATCAAAATGTAAACTAGCACTATCTATATAAAGCATCAGTAATGCCTAAAGTTCTAACCTCCAACTTGGAAGTGTAGCTGCAACCCTCACATCAAGACTCAACCCTGGTAAATGAAGCACATAGTTCAACAAGAGGAGTCGAATTTATTTTGAGGATGTACTATGGGTTAATGCCAATGGAAGATGTGTTGCCACCTGCTAATGTGGATAGTTGCTATAAACAATAAAAAAAAATTATGTTCACAGGTGCATGAGAGAGAACCCATGAGTCATGACCTCTATTGTGAGACTAAGAATGAATAGTATTCAATACTTTGTTTCTTTTGGCATTTAGGGAAAAAATTTAGGGTTGGGAGAATTCCTGGGCCCCACACGACCTTAGAAAGGAGAAATAATATTTTTTTTAAATATTTTTTTAAATTTTCTTTACCCTTAGGAAGCTCCTTATTCATGGGAGATGACTAGCTGACACTGGTATGATAAGGGACATTTCCAATGTCCCCATCCATACCAAGAATGGGGACATTTCCTATCATTTCCTACTATCTGGGCTATTTTGTGGATGTCAAGGGGACATCTCCTTTGTGCCCCCTATCCTAGGGACAATTAGGGATGGGGATAGTGGGTTTTGGGGGAGGGGATGCATCCTCATGTAACACATACAACTATACATTTTATGTACAAATAATCATGAAAAATATGTAATTTATTGTTAATTCTTCTAATTTTTAGACTCAATGGCTCATTTGAAAAGATTTTTAAGCTATAATAATAATTGACAATTATGGGCATATATAATGTGCATATATATATGAATGGTTCTTAATACTATAATCAAAGCATTAACCTAAAAAGGGAAGAAAAAGTATGTAAAATGAAAACTAAGCTTCAAAAACTTATTGTTCATATTGTAGGTTAGTGCTCTGATTGTAGTATCAAGTGCACAATTTTCTTAGATCAAGTGGTGTTTATATTTCCATAAGCTATAATATTAATCAATGTTAATTTTGCATTAGCCTTTGTAAGAGTTTTTAATTCAAAAACTCTCACACAGTCTAATACAAAAACAACACTTGATATGGATAGTGACCATTGCACTTCATTTTACAATCAAAGCACTAACCTACAATAGGAACAATAGTTGTTTGAAACTTAGTCTTCATTTTACACACTTATTCTTCCCTTTTCAGGTTAATACTCTAATTGTAGTATTAAAATTCATCTCTATATATATGCACATAATAGGTATTGGGAGTTTCAAGGCCTTTCACAAGTAAGCAAAGTGTATGTTATATGTTATCAAGGTTATAGATCTCTATGTATAAATATAGTTCTATCTATTCCATAACATATTAGCTTGGACATCTATAGTAATACATAAACACTAGGATTTGACTAATTAAGGTAAACTCTTTTCCTTCTTCTAAACTATAGTAAAAAACTCACTTCAAATTCCTATAAGGATTTTATAAAAAAATTTATATGTTTTACAAAATTCTTGAGACTTTAAACATACTTTTTTACCTTGTGGATAACTCAATAATATTTTAATAGCTTAGTATGTTAGAGGGTCTAATTGAGGTGTTGTACAACATGAAGCAGGTATAGTTTTTACTAATCATATGTCTAGGAACATTATCTTTACAATCCCTTAATACTCTAAACATACATTTTTATCTTGTAGATAGCTCAATAATATTTAATATCTCGGTATGTTATAGGTTATGACTTAGGTGTTGCACAGCATGAAACATCTATAGTTTCTACTACATTTGTTGGGATTTCTAAATATCATGTTCTATAGACCAACAATGATCGGTTTTTTCAAGTGATTTTTTATTGTAATTATATAACATGATCATGTGGAAGGAAAGTATTTATTAACCTTATTTGTATGATACAGTTTACCTAGGTTTATATTAGAGGCATTCTTTGCATGATAACTATTTAGGTTTTATGTTAGTTTCCATTATTTTTATGTTACCCATATATGGTTTATTAAGTTATTATTAGGTTTTTTCAATGGGAAACCCAATTATCCAAATTTTATCTACTCTAATATTTAATTTCTTTTAGGAGGAAGATTCGTACTTTATTCATTTATTGTCTAGTAAAATACCTATAAAACATATTACTTTTCATATTTGAGCTCAAGTTTTGATCCACTACCTTCTAGAATTTTACAAGGCATTATCCTGAATCAGATGAATATCATCCACTACAATTTTTTGGTCACTCTGCTGATTGTAAGTACATGGACTAGTACTCATTTTTTGTACATATTTTTTATTATGGTTTTATGGAGCTATATCAGATATTTGTTCAACATGTATTATTTACATGAATCATGTAGAATGGTTGTGGGTGGCACGATTGTAGGGTGCATGAGATACAACTAGCATTCATACCAGACTCAATAATCATGAAAATTTTATTTTACTAAATTGTAAACAAACACCATTATGCAAGTTGTAGTTTCTTCTTGCCTTATTATTAAGGATTTTTTGGAGTAGCACGACTTTTTCTAACTGAGCTCCAAATTTTACTTGTCTATAAACTTATGGTGAGAAACAAGCCTATAGAGCTTTTATTCACAAATAGATTATTTCATTTCTTCTCATTGCAAAGAATAGAGCAATGAATGAAACATTTTTGTTTGTTGTTCAGTATTTATTTGGAAACTACTAGTTTTCAATTTTAAAACCTAGGAAGCTATAATGCAACAACATGCTTTTGTTTTTAACTTCATTCATGCATACTCAGTATTTTGAGAATCCATCATGTGTTGTGACATTTTACAAATCTAATTTTCCATTTTAGATCTCTGAAAGTTGATTAACTTATGCTTCATAAATGTTTTAGAGCATAGTTACTCATAGATCCTTTTTCTTACTCATGCTTTTAAGGTGTGACTCATCCAAACTCTAGATTTCTTGATACTATCTAGCTTCTGGAATTTTTTGAATGTAAAATGATATTATCATTTGTTGATATGTTTATCATTTTCATTTTACCCATATCCCGAGTATGTAAAATTTTGTGTGAGGGTACATTTCAATATTTTTAGTTAAATAGATATCTTTGGGTAGAAATAAACAATATGAATCATGTTCACTATCTCATTACATTAAGAATTCTCAGATGCTCAAGTTAAAAGGTTGGTTCTTTTGCAAATTTGAAACAGTAATCATTAACATCAATGCAAACTAAATTTCAAAACTTCTAGGGATATGCAATTTTCTTTAATTCTTACACTAATGAGTACTATGTGTATTCAACTTCCATTATTGTTTTGCATGATTTTTCCATTTGGTAGGGACTGTAGCTGTAGCACAGCTCTTGTTTAAACAAGTTTCCACAGTCCAAAATATATTCAATTAAATTTTCTAATAATATTTCACTCATAGAGACCCAATATATATGGAGGATAATAAGATTACCTATTGCTTTAAAGATATGATATATTCTGAAATTAATTTATCAATTTTTGTAGTAGATTGGTAATTAATATAATCTTAATATCAATTTTTTTAAAATTGTTAATTATTTTTTAGTTATATATATAGTCCTTAATCAATCTGTAAAGTAGTACTATATTAGGTTCACCGACCCACCACAATATTTTTTCCTTGCATGAAGGGCATTGGCATTCCTATAGGTCCCACAATAGTCTACAAATTTAATTTAATTTTTCTTTCAACATTTTCCCCTCTTGGGTCCCTCCTTAAGGTATGTCCCAATTGAAACAAAAAGGGTAGGCATTGGATTTTCCTTTTATGTTTTCTGCTCATTTGATTTGGTTGGTGGCTTTCCTTCTTTTGATATTCTTTTTGTTTGAGTTCAAAATGGTTCTTAGTAATGCAAGCAACTTTTCATGCTTGGAAAAAATGGTTCTTAGAAATGCAAGCAAATTTGCATGCTTGGACAAAATGGTTCTTAGAAATGCAAGAAACTTTGCATGCATGGATAAAATGTTTGTTAGTAATGCGAGAAAATTAGGAGAAGTTTCGGGCCACAAACTTTTATCTACAAGAGAAAAATCACATAAAATTCAAGAGCCCTGACTAAGAAAGAGGGTGATGATTGTACTAAACACACAAAAAACAATAATTTATCCTCAATACAATGGAATTTTATTCTACTAACTATTTATATCTTATTTACTAAGATAAATAATACATTTTAACATAATATTTATATGTAATAAATGATCTAATATACTTTAGTGTGAGTTAATATAATTAAAAATGAAAAAAATCTAAGACTTCTAAATTTAATTAAGGGAATTGACGAAAGTTTACTTATATCATTAATTTTTAAGTGAACACAATATCTTATAAACCACCTAAAACAATCGTAGTAAAAAAAAAGAATTTTTTTTTATCTAAATAATTTAGACAAATGACACTAAACATCATCATAAATACAATAAACATTACAAAATTTTAAGTAGATAAATTCTTCATTACTAACTCTCAACTATCTTGTGTTAGAACAATATCTTTAGATATGAAAGGATCAAGTTTATGTTCAATTCCAAAATCCACCAACTAACAATTTTAGTTTAATAATTGTCAAATTATCAACTGCATGCAATGCAATCACGTAGTTGTTGAACATAATTCACCAAGGAATAAGTGAAATTTATTTGATCATGATAGTAGTGTCTGACTTAATTATTTTTCCTTTCCCTTGGACCATTTTGTGCCTCCTCACCATAAGCTAAAAGCGCCTACATATCTAGCCACATTTTACTATTGTGGATGGTGGCTCACTAGTGGAGTATCTTGTATGAAGATTATAGTAGGGTAGTAGACCTACCCCAATACTTTTTTCTTGCATGAAGAGAATGTGCATTCATGCAGGTCCCAAAAATAGTCAATAACTTTTAATTTATATTTTAATTTTTTAAAATCCCTCCTTGAGACACATCCCAACTAAAACAACAAAGGCAAGCATTGGATTTTTTTTCCATATTGTTTGTTGCTCACTGGATTTAGAAGACTTGGTGTTTTCCCTTCTTTTTTTGTTCTTTCTATTTGAATTGAAAATGGTTCTTAGCAATGCAAGAAACTTTGCATGCTTGTACCAAGAGAATTTTTGTGTTTCCAAATTTGAGCCACCAAATTTTATCTATGAACACACTCTCTCAAAATCCTAGAGCCTTGAATGAGGAACACAGTGATTATGATTATAATAATCATCTTAATATCAAACTACATTTGAGTGTAGGGATGAAGAGGAGCTTCTATGATACGAGTGAAGGTGAAGATTTTTATCTCATGAAAATTGGGCATAATGGCCCCAGTGAAGGTGGATTGCAAGGACCAAGTGAGATGGTTTTGAGAATAGTTGGTGAGAGCATAGGCTTTGCTCAAGAGGGCCTTTGGAGGTTCACATTTACCCATGTTCATTCTATTCTAAGAAGTTTATGAGTTCTCAGGAATTGGGTGGGAGTCAAAATGCCCACAAGAGGGAAATGAATATGGCAAGGTGATCTCATATGAGTATTCAACGAAGATTATGTAGACTAGCATCTTCACCACTATTTTTTGCTCCCGATTTTGTTTAAAATTCCATCAATTTGAATAGTTTTCCTTGTTTAAGGGGTGATTGTTCCACTATTGAAGGATTAATAGGTTGTAGAGGAGGAGGAAGGCGAATAGATGGATGAGCTCACCACATTGTTGGGAATCAACCCATTGTAGGTAGATACTTTCCCTCTAGTATCTATGGCTCTAACATAGGCTATGACTTCCTTACATAGATGAGTTTTATGAAATGACCTATTACTTTTCCTAGTGCTATGGAAGTAGGAGGAGATGACTCTAGTTCTAGGAAAATGGTCCAAAGAGGGGATCCTCATTTTTCTGAAACAAGTATGGTGATTCATTCTTCCAATCATGAGCTTGATTTATTGTTGCATTTTTTATTGCAATGATTTCCTCAAATTTGTGTTTATTTAAAATTATAATTATTATAAAATGATATGTGCATGTTAAAAATATAAATTTTATTTTACACTCTAATAAATTGTTATGTAAATGCATGTATCATAGAAGACACACATCTCTCCAAGAATGATATATATTTAAATATCTTTGAATTTTGCCTATTTTTATGTAGAAAATATAATATCAATATATCTCTACAATTGTTTACATGATATCAAAGCATTGTAAAAATCCTGGGCTATGGATTTGTGTTTCAATTATGTATGATGTGATTGATTTGCAGTTTTGTAGTTTGAACTACAAAGTATGTAGTTTTGACTTGTAGTTGTAAGATCAAAAACTTTTGATGCAAGTGTGGGATGTGATTTCCTAAGAGGCAATGTGTTTAGATAAGAAATACTATTGTTTGGTTAATTCCTATCAATAATAGAAAATGTAACTGTTATGAAGGTATATGCAACCAAATATCTACAACAAAATCAAAGAAAGAGGTAGTTATGGATTTAGGCAATTGCTATGTTTATTAAAGTCATCAAAAGAAAAAAGATAGTTACCATTGTTTTATTTCTATAGTTGTTCCTCCACATGACCTAGTATAAAAAAATCCAAGAGAGCCACTCCTAGGTTATGATAAATATATATTTGGGATGGATGGAAGTGTTGTGCCCTCAGCACAGACGCCCCGTTCGAAACGGAGACCCTCTTTTCTTTTGCCTTGCCGAGTCTTTCAAGGCTGCCTCATTTTGCGTGCCCCTCTTTTTTTGATGTTCCGCATGGTCGATATTGCTCTAAGGTTTCATCCTAAAATCAACCATGCTTTCCCTTTTGGTTTTTTGTTGCCCTCCGAGGCCTCGTGGGTTCCTTTGGCATTTCTGGCTCTGGGGCGGCCCTGGGTCCCTCAGGCCCGGGCCTCCGGAGTTTCCCTTTTCGGCTTCCCCCCTTGCTTTCGCCCTCCCAGGGGTCTTTCCCCCCCGGGGCCTGCCCTGCCCGTTTGGAAAAAGTTTTTTCCGGGCGGCGCCTGCCCCTTGGGCCACGAACCCCGGAAGTTCGTCTCCGCACTTCCGTCCGGGGTTCACTGTCCGCCTTCGCTCTCCATCCATGGGTTGGTTTTGACCACTTGCCATGGGACTCCTCGGGCCCGGCCATCGGGAGTTCCGTCCTCGGAACTCTGTGACGGTTCCGTCGTCATCCACCGCGGAACCTTGCTTGCCGGCTCCCCGCCATCTAGGTCCCGGCCCATACCTCTCTGCCGTCGTCACCCAAGCAGCATGAAGAAGTCTTCGGCGGAAAACTCCCGACGGCTCCTCGCCCTCCGGGCCCCGGTCCGTACCTCGCCATCGTCCCTGAAAACGTCCAAATATTCTGGCGTCTATAACCTTGCGTCGCCCCGCCTCCCGGGCCCCAGGCTGCCTTTCGCCGCCGTCGTTCATCATTGGAAATAACCTCTGGCAGCCTCTTGCTTGAGTCTCTCTACCTCCCGGGTCCTGGGCCGCCTTTCGCCGCCGCCGTTCATCATTGCAAATAATCTCTGGCGGCCTCTTACTTGAGTCTCTCTGCCTCCCGGGTCCCAGGCCGCCTTTCGCCGCCGCCGTTCATCATTGCAAATAATCTCACAATGGCCATCATACTATGTCCTCCCATGGGCCGGACCCCGGGCATTTCCTCGCCATCACTGCTGAGCAATATGCAAATCTTCCGGCAGCGAAACCCTGCCGGCGCCCCGCCCTTCGGGACCCGGGCCTCTTTTTGCCGTTTCCGTTCAAATTAGCCACGAATCATCTAGTGGCCATCATCCTACGTCTCCCCGGCCACCGGGCCCCACCTTGCCAAAAGCTGTCGAGTCTAAATTTCAAGCATCACATCAGCCGCCTTTTCGCTGTCTGGGCCCTGAGCTTCAGACTTCCGTCGCCGGGTTTCCGTTGCCTGTCGGCTATCTCCATGTGCCTTCTCCTGCCTGCCTTCCGGCTTAAAACCTCTAGAGCTTTTTGGATCGATCCAAATGAGCTCAAATTCACAATTTGACTTTGACCCATGTCCTAAATCTTGCTGGTCTCCATCATGGAGCCCCTTAAACATCAAAATTTGGCCAAAGGTAGTCTCCGGGAAATTTTGGTCACATTCTCCTTCCCTAGCAGCATTCCTGCCAGGGAAGTCCGGCCCTTCGGGCCCGGATTGCCCAAATGCCCTGAAGTGAAATTGTTAACATCTAAAAACAAGATTTATGATGTATTTGATTAATCCTTCAGATGATATGCTCAATATACGAACTAACATTAACACTCTTGATGTTTCATTGTGCTGACTCCGCCCTTTACTTGCAGGATATATGGAATCAGCTGCAGGCACTTCAGGGGCCTCCGCTGAAAAGGACAAGGGCAAGAACTCTGGAAGAGCCGCCAGGGGAAAAGAAGATAAGTATCAGATGAAGTTTTAGTTCCAAGGTGAGCCGTTCCAGTCAAAAGTCTCGACCGACTGGAAAGAAATCTCAGACACTAACATCGGCCAAGTGGACATAGATGAGTTCATCTAGAGGGTCAAGGTCGACCCTAAAACAAAGAATGCCAGAATGATAAGGCAGAGCAGAATTGCCAAGGCTGTCGGCTTCCCTCCTTCTCTAATAGCACCCGAACTTGTGATGGCCTGCAGGGAGGCTTATCAAGTGGACACCAGAACCATTGTGGACAAGGAGGGGAACATCCTTGCGGACATGTCTCTGGAAGGAATGACAAAAACCTTCCACATTCCAACATTCCCACATATGGAGGTCCCCACTTTGGAGCAGTGTCAGGCAGCGTGGGATGCCAATCCGTTGGGCTGCAAGAAATCAATTAACCTTTACTGGCTTAAGGAGAAACAGGGCAGTGCGGCAAAAGTTCCCCAAGAGCTGTTCCACAGCGACTTCCAGGAGGACTATCACGACTTGGTGACCATGTTAAGCAGGGTCATGGGTCTCCCGGTAGCCGCCTACTTCCAAGAGTGGATGGCGTATTACATTGAACAAATCCTGCGAGGGAACGAAGATGTGAACACTAAGACCTCATTCGACTGGGGAGGCATCATCAGCAACTGCTTCCACGAGTAGTTTGTGAATGTTAAGAAAAGCTCCAAGTTCTACATGACCTCGTACTTGGTATACTCCCTGGCAGGCCAAAGGCAATACAGTGGACTATTTGTGGCACCGGATCAGGGGCACAAGTGAGGGCTCAAGCCGTTCGACAAGTACCCTCAGCTCTAGTACTGCCACTTCAAGAAAGAGTATTGTCGGGTCAATGATGCCTTCAATGGCCATGTCATCAAATTGATCGCAGGAGACTTTGAGAGGAGAGTCTCCCATAGCACCAGGGCGCTCCTAAGGGAGTATGCTTTCCTATATATTCAATTCCCCAAATTCACCTACATCCGTGCCCAGGGATTCATGGAACGTCCGAACAAGTTGCCAAGGTACCTTAACGACAGAATCATTCTCCTAGAGCTTTCCCGGCAGCTCCAACACATTTAGATAGTTTTCAGCAATAAGAACGTAGCAGGGATCCCCTATCCCATGACCCTCGGCCACGGCCAGTATCGATTGCAGACATCTGCGTGTGCTGACAACTCTAAGAAAGAACTTAAGGAATATCATTTTGATTGGTACACGACACACCCATGTATGGATCCGCACGGCCATGTTAGGAAGGCACTAGGGCCGACATACGCCCATCAGTACCATGTTGAAGACTTCTGGGCAGATTTCCAAGATGACAAGGAGGTCCGCGCAAGGCACTACATGCGGATGACCGTATAGTTCCTAAGGAGAGTGCGACTATTCCAGGTGTCAGACCAACTTGAGGAGGATGAGTCTACAATAGTGCACCCAAGGTACCCTACGGTTGCTAACCTGGCATTCCCCTCCATCGATTGGGATGAGCAAGAGGTCAATGACCTAGATACTATCACCCAACCGATCATAGCTCGCACTAGGGAGTGGGTCGACGGGAAGGTAGCACAACTGAAACAACAAGGGGTGACCCTAACATATGAGGCGCTCAAGAGCAAGCCAAGCGCCACAGAAGATGTTGCCGCCACTACATCCACTAGTGAGACATCCAAGCCTCCCCCCATCACCAGGTCTCAGAAGAGAAAAGAAATAGAAACTGCACAGTCTGCAGACCCTAAGGAGCAAGCGAAGAAGGACACGGGAGGCTCATCTCCCAAGAGGCTTAAGCAGATTGTAACGACTGCATAATCACAACTTCCTTTGCTCCTCCCTCCCCCGACTGGTGTGTTGCCCGCCTCTCAGGCTGCAATCGCCTCATCTCCGCAGGCGGTAGACATTTATGTTCATCTTGCCTCTTCACCCCCGACTGGATCAATAATCAACGTCGATTCCTCCTCTGGCGTGATCACTTCTCCTTCCTCTACCACCATGTCACCCATTACCTCCCTGCCTTTAGCAACAATAGCGTCACCTGTCCCCCTTTCCACCATACCCGGCGCTATCACACGACATGTACAAAGTCTTCCCCTGAGCTCTCACAACTCCTAATGGACCTCGCACTCCAAGCGGCCCTTGCACAAGCCCTCGCAACAGCTCAGCCTTCACAACCGCCAAAAGGGCCACCTGCCATGGAAGCCATAATGCAGATTTTGAAGGAGTTGGAGGAGCAAGAGCAGGAGGCCTCAAGGCCTATTGAGGAGGAGGCTGATGAATATCATGAGCATCCCAAGTATGAACATCAGACCATCGACAAGGTGGTCTATGAGGGAGAAGAAACAGGCTCCTCCAAGAGTAGGGATGAAGAAGATGGCTTAGATGATAAGGAGATTATTCAGACATTTGATGATGATATTGAGGAGGAGTCGGCTTAGCAGCCGAAGGATGTTGGGGAGGCAGAACAGCCACCACATGGTGAACAGAGACAGCCGTCGGAGGAACAGCCATGAAGGGATTTATCTACGGCTGAGGCCCGTGTTGTGAAGAGCCTCGAAGCTGAGGCTGCTGAAGAAAAGGGAGGAGAGGAGGCAGCAAAAGAAAATGATCCCACCCGGATATTGTCCACCAAGCTGCCCGTCAGGCACCTTGTACTCGTTCAGGACTCCAACGAGGAGGAGGACGCTGCTAAAGAAAAAGAGGAGCCCCAAAAGGAGATAGAGACTAAAATCTTATCTCTAACTAAGAAAGGTGAGGGCAGCGATGATACACCCAAAGACAAATCCGCCATGCCTAACTGGCTGGAGAAATAGCTAGAGAAGGCTACCCCAGTACTGAAGGACCTGAGGGCGAGGCTGGAGGCCATCTTGGCTCGATCCCTGGCCACAACAAAGAAGGAGAAGACGCCTAAGGTCCATTCCAAGATAACGATGGATGCTTCTGGCTCCCAAGTGGCGCAAGTTGCCCCGCCTATAGTTGGGCAGACCGGGGTGAGCTACAGTGTCTCCACCATTGACCTGGGGATGGCAACCAGAGAACAGAAGGTCGAACATTTGGAAGAGTCAGTGGCCACGGTGGTGCATCTGATCAAGCAAGACAAGGTTACCAAGGATGAACTTAAAGCACAGGTTGCTGCCTTAACAGACTATATCCAGCAGTGGTCCTCAGTAGACGACCTGCCCACCACCTCCACGGCCGCACTGTAGTTGCTCTCCAAGGAACAAATTGACAGGATGGAGAGGAGGAAGAACTTAGAAATAACAACTAAGAATTGGTGCCATTAGGTCGTAAGCGTTGGAAACATGGGAATTGGCATAGCTGTGCAAACAACCAATAAGTTCTTGGACCTGATCCAATCCCTGGAAGCCACAAGGAGGCTCTGTACCAATTTCCCTACAACGTACAACTCCACCTTCCCAAGAATTGAGGCCATCCTTCACATGCCAGAGAGTACGTGGGAGGAGAAGCTAGAACTGAGAATGGAGGATCATTGGCTGGTGGATGTGTGGCGTAGAGACCTCATCAACCGGAAGGAGAGGTCGGAGCAGATCCTGAACAAGGTAGATCCAGATATAGAATGGATCAAGGAAATCCGGGCAGAATGCGCCGAGTACCTCAAATTGATGACGGGATATGATATTCCTGTGGTGCAAATGGATGCCGAAAAGATCAAGCCATACTTCGAGAAGAAGATGAAGGACGGGACAGCCGAAGAAATCACCACCAAATTCCTGAGTTTTGCTACCCGCACCCTCGATCGATCAGAGCTATTCAGAGATCAAGGCTCGAAGTCAGAGATCAAGGCTCGAAGTCAGAGATCAAGGCTATTCAGAGATCAAGGCTCGAAGTCAGAGATCGACAAGCTCCAGGAGGTCATCCTCAAGCACATAGAGCATGTAGTTTCTGAGGAGCAGGAGGACAGCCCATCCAAGGAAGAAGACCTCCCTGAAGAGTAACTATAGCCAAGAGGACAACAATTAGCTACAGGACGAAAGAGCAATAGTGTCATCCACTAGATGACGAAATAGGGAAGGGACAAAAGATGTTTTTAAATTGTAAATCTATTTGGGGGTAGGTGAAACCCTATTTTGTAATGAATCTTGGCCACACAATGGAAATGAATCTTGGCCATTCATTTGGTTTTTTGGAAACTATAAATAGAGTACTCCCCTCATTTGCAAAAGTGAGAGTTGAGTTGTTGTAAAGACATGCTGCTGAAATTTATAAGAAATAACATTGACTTGGTGTATTTCCTTGATTTCTCTCATGTCATTTGATTCATTTCTCCAATTTCACATATTTAGTTTAGATCTCTTTGCTATTTAGTTAGCTGTTCATGTTATTTGGATAATCTTAGGAATGTTGTTGGCTGATTGTGAAAATTCCTGCTTTGGTGATAATCCCTTAGTCCATAATTTTTGTTGTTTGTTGAAGGTAGATAGCTGTGCAAAGTTAGCCTGGACTTGATTTGAAGCTGCCCCAAACCTTTTATCTTTAATTCATGCATGTATGTGGTGGGTGAAGGATGAACTAACTGCAGCCCTTAGAAGATAGCACAATTTCCATGATACTGTGAAATCCCTGGTTAAGTGGGACATTGTTTTGAAGGATTGTCCATTGTAGGAACTCCATCGTCACTGTTCGCAGCAAGCTTCAGAGTTAGGAACTTTTCTTCCCCTTCGCTCTTTTCCACTTTTTTTAGAAACTGATCAATACCAAGGTTCATTGCATATTGTAAAGCAAAATCTAACAACCGGATGGAATCCAAGACTGCTGTTTGAACCTACAGCCGATACATTTCAACTTCCCATCCTAGGAACTCTTTTTCAAAGATCCAACTTCATGCTTTATGCTCCTACTTTGTATTTTCTGTAAGACCGCCTTGTGATTTCAACAAATCACATCAAACTACTGAGGTATCTAAGCACTGTCATGACCTGACATCCGAGAGACCTTGGGATAGTGTTCTACAATTCGATTGTGGGAGATTGTCTTTCAAGAGAGGTAGTGCGTCTATGCACTGCCTATGTTGAGAAGTGCATAAAAACACCATGAAGAGTACTAGCGCTAGAAGGAGGGCCATGGTGAAGATACTAAGTTGAAGGATAACGTGAAGCTGGATCAGATCGGATCATTCTCCCTAGAAAGGTTTCAGAGAGTTCTACGGTCAACACCAAACAAGGGAGAATTTGAATAATTGTAGCCTCCATGAGGGAAAAACCAGCACAAGGAAGCAGCGCCGCCTCTTCCTCTTCCTCCATTCCATCCGCCTCCATTTCACCCCCACCTTCATTTGGCTGGCCCGCATCTTCCACCCAACCATCTCAAACAGCATTTGCACATCTTACCTCCGACAGCTAGGGGTTCGCTCCTCTCCCGGCCCTTTCAGCCCAAGGCATAGTCCAAGCAGCCATAGCTCAAGGGTAGCCCCACATTGTGGTTGTATTGCCAATACAGCCCCAAATCCCTATCCTCCAATAGCAAGTGCCACCTCCGCCTCCCCCCATGGCTTGACTTGCACATAACCCTTCGCTGATACATTTTGTAGTCTACAATGATATGCCCAAGAATCCAGAGGGCTTTTGTTCGAAGTTCCATCCGTGAGACATGCAAAGAACAGCCGAGGAGCATATCAAGATATTTGAAACGACGATCACCGAAATGCAAGTGGACCACGAGGACGTTGCATGTCACCTCTTTCTGCATTTGTTGGGAGAAGAGGCCTTCTACTGGTACATCAATCTGCCGAGGGGATCCATCACCTCGTGGAACCTGATGAAGAATTCCTTTTTGCAGAAATACAAGATCCCTGTCAACCCTGCGGACCTCTACCAACAGTTCATGTCCATTAGAAGAGAGGTCAACGAACCTATCAGCTCCTTCAATGATGGCTTGCATCGAGCTCATATGCGGCTTTAGGATCCTTACGTCCATAATGATGCGGCAGCTCTCCCCATCTATTACGCGGCCCTAGACAACCTCACGTCGGCCTTGGTAAAGAGGATGCGCCCACCACCCGTGACCCTACTAGCTGCCTATGCAGAAGCCATTGTCGCAAGTGCGGACTTGGGAAAAAATATCTCTGGCCCACTGCCCTCATTGGGGCCGGTAGCCCACCCAATGCAAATTTAAGGGATCAATCAAGCATTTGCTCATCAAACCTCCCTCATGAACCAAGTACCCCAACTGCCTATGGTGCCACATCCAGGGTAGCCGTTGAACTATGCACCTCCTGCTTCTTCTTATTTGCAATCCCATCAACAATACCAATACTTTCAGGTTGCTCCACAACAGCAAGCATATTCCCAACAGCCCTAGGCGCCATTGTATCTGTCGGGACCGAACTTTCCTCTGGCCTATCAAAATCAGTCGGTAGCTTCGCCCGCTTTTCTCCAAAACCCGACCCCGTCGCCTAGAGGTGCGACCGAGAAAGACAAGCTAGAGGAGCCGATCGAGATGATTAAGAAGATGTCCACAAAGATGACGCATCTGAAGAACCAGAATAATCAGTTGCAGGCCTCCCAATGCAAATTTCAGGCCAATCTCAACAAGGATAGTCGAGAGTCTCGAGATAATAGAGACAACAGAGATAATCAGGAGGTAGGTACTTCCTCTGGGCAGAATTATGAGAGGGGGCATAATTCTAATCAAAATGCAGAAAGAAGACCTTCTCAGAGGCAAAATCGCACATGGAACACCAGGCCTAACAACGGTGGTGTTTCCACACCGTTCAATCAACCAGCAAGCAATGACAAAACATCCAGCAGTGTGTATTTGGCCAAAGCAGCTTTGTCTGGATGGTGTCGACTTCACAAAACCAGTAGACATTCTGAGCTGGATTGCCCCAAGTTCCAGACAGCTGCTGAAATCTTCTAGGTAGAGGTACAAAACGCAGTTGACAATGCCAACTGCAGGGACATTGTCTCGTCTGAGCCATATGATTCCTCATGTCTGGTAGTCAATCATGCGTCGTTTCCGTGAGGAGATGGCAACGAGCCCGAAGTCGAGCCTACTCCTACTGAGGATGAGAAAGCGCAGGAGGTA
This sequence comes from Sequoia sempervirens, assembly GCA_007258455.2. Taxonomy (NCBI): domain Eukaryota; kingdom Viridiplantae; phylum Streptophyta; class Pinopsida; order Cupressales; family Cupressaceae; genus Sequoia; species Sequoia sempervirens. Next base: position 191,309,170 of record VDFB02000017.1, read on the forward strand.
AGTAATGAATAAGCCTTGGCTCAGCTTTTCGATTCAATAGATAATGGTCCAGTGGATGAAGAGGAACCATTTGTGGATGAGGTCCACATGTTCCATTAGTGGTCAAGTCCATACTTCCTTAGAAATAGGCAAGCGGGTGGACCCTTTACAACTTCTACCCCACCAAACAATTTCGCCACTCCGCCTGATCCAAATGCTAGTAATAACCCGGGGCTCTCTCATATACCCACCCAATATCTCAACAAGAACCAATCCCAAAACCAACTGCAAAGTCAGCCTCAGAGCCAACCCCAAAATCCACCTGGGCAAACCAAGATTCAAACCCCTAGTTCTCCCATAGGCCAAGCTTTTAGCTCTGAAATCGAGCAAATGGACGAATATGTGGCAGAAGAGTTCAAGAAGGTTAGAATTAGTTTGTCAGCATTCGAATTACTTAAAGTTCCTACCATAAGGCATGCTTTCTTTAGGGTTCTGAATGGGACTCCGTCCTCTAACACGACACAAGAGACTCTAGCCAAGAGGGTAACCTTTGAGGAGCCTAGGAAAGAACATGAAATACATGACAATGCTGGAAGAAGGAACAATTTGCCCGTGAATCAATCGGCAAGTAGGTACATTGAAAAGGAGCCAGAAAGGGCTAGTAGACAACCTCCCAATGACCAACAATTTAAGCAAACCAAGGATACGGGCAGTGATCAGAACAAAGGTCAAATAGCTCAAATGGATACACCTGTGGGCATCCTCCAAGGGAGATCGGAAACTCCCCCTTTCCTGACTACCATTAGGGTCTTTGGGAAGAATTTGCACAACTGCCTGCTCGATTCAGGTGCGTCTGCCAACATCATCCCCTTGGCCATATGTAAAGCTCTTGGTATCACCCCCATGCCTTCAAAGATAAATGTCACCTAGCTGGACAAAACAGAGATCAACATCATGGGTGAAATAAACCTCATCCCCATGCAAATTACTGCGGACCCTCGGATACAACAGGTTGTTGATATCCAAGTGGTGGACATTCCCGATGCTTATGGAATTATTCTGGGGAGGGAGTTCACCAAGGCACTAAATGGATACACCGCCACGGACCTTTCTCACATGTGGTTGCCATGGAAAGGGCTGCCAAACCAGATCCGCATCGACTGTGAACCCCGTATGAAGTATATGATTACGGAGTACAATAATCTCAGCGAGGTGTTGTTTGTTGAAACTGATTTGGGGAATTATCACCCTTTTTCCTATCAAAATGAGCTTGAGCTTCAGGGAGAACGTGCAGATGAAGTATTGCTGGTGTTGTGCAGCCCCTCGACAGATTCCATGCGAATGCCCTCAGATACCGGAACGTCGATAGAAACAGATAATGAGCTAGGTAAAGAGGACGGTTGGGGACTACTCGATGGCTTCCAAGATTTTATGGAAAAGTGTGCAAGGGATTAGCTCAGCCTAGGAGCTAGAATGAATTTCTAGGATCTCTTATTGCCGAATTGGTGCAGGGTCCACAATGCTGCTCACTCTGAATTTGATTGTTGCCTATGTCAAGCAGCAATGAAGCATGTTAAGAAAACCGCTGCTCCTCCGATAGAAACACCAAAGGAGACGCCAGCAGAACCGCCTATTAATCATTGCCCTGAACCGGAAAACCCCCCTAAGATCACAAGGCCCGCCCTCTAGCCAAAAGGGAACAGAGGCTCAGTCAGACCCGAAGATAAGGAATCCTCCGCGTGTTGGATGCTCTGATTTGATGGATCAAAGTCAAGGCAAGGAGCTAGAGCGGGATCAAACTCATCAGTCCCATGGGTAAGACATTTCTCGCTGCCCATCGATTGCAGTTTTATTGCACCAATAACGTAGCAGAATATGAGGCTTTAGTCCTTGGCCTTCTTATGGCCTTGAAGAAAAATGTGAAAGTGCTACAAGTCTTCAGGGATTCGCACTTGTAGTTAAGCAGGTCAGAAAATTGTACTCCTGCCATGATCGAAGACTCACCAATTATAGGCACAGGGTTTGGGATCTCTTAGAGGGCCTAGATGCAGTCAACATACAATTGGTCCCTCGTACTCAAAATCACACAGCTGATGCCTTGGCTCAAGCAGCTAGCACGTTACAGCCCCTCTCTTTGTCTGGACTCAAGAAGTTCACTGTTAAGCTAACATCTACGCCATCAGTCCTGGATAATGTTACTCACCTACAGGTCTTCAATGACGATAAGCATATCCTCCAGTTCATCACAAGTTCTGACGTCTTCGCTGGCCAAATAATTGATGAAGCTGATCTGCAAGAGGCTGAATTGGAAATAGAGGGGGTTATCAACCTCAAAACCAACACGATCCCCAGAGGCATGGTTTAGCTAGAGCATGTATCCGATTTGGATCAAATCAGGGATCAGAATCAGCAAACAAAAAAAGAGGCTATAAGCAACCAGTGCAATGCTCACAACCTGGAAACGGCCAAGGATACCAAAAATGTTTTTATTGGCAAAGTGTGTACGCCTGAAGAAAAGAAGGGAATCACGGATGCTTTTCGGAGATATCATGACATGGTGGCATGGAGTTATGAAGATTTGAAAACATATGACACCTCTGTCATCACGCACACCATCCCTCTGAAGATAGAAGTGAGGCCATTCCATCAGCGACAGCGCCCTATCAATGCCTTGCTAGAACCTATCGTTTACAAGGAGGTGCAAAAATTACTTTCAGCAAGAATCATCTTTCCCATCCGGCATTCCACGTGGGTGGCTAACTTGGTCCCAGTCAGGAAAAAGAATGGGGAGATTAGATTGTGCATGGATTTCCGCAATCTAAACCGTGCCTCAGAAAAAGACAACTATCCAGTGCCTTCGTTGGATGAGGTGCTGCAAATCATCAACGGCTCCCAGATGATGTCGTTCCTCGACCAATACTCTGGGTATAATCAAGTAATGGTACAATATGAGGATCGCCACAAGATAGCGTTCACTACTAAATGGGGGACGTTTGCATATAGAAGAATGTCGTTCGGGCTCATCAACGCCAGTGCCACTTTCCAATGTGCCATGGATATCGCCTTCAAGGACCTAATTGGAAAATGTATAATCATCTATATGGATGATTTGACTGTATTCTCTAAGAAGCGGGGTGATCACATCTCTGATTTATGCAAATTATTTTAGAGATGCAGGGAATTCGGGGTTTCTCTCAACCCCAAGAAGTGCATTTTTGGAGTGACTGAAGGCAGATTGCTTGGGCACATAATCTCAAAACAAGGAATCTCCATTGATCCTGAGCGTATTGAGTCATTACTCAAGATTCAGCCTCTGAGTAGCAAGAAGGAATTAAAGTCTTTCTTCAGAAAGATCAACTTTGTCCAGAAATTCATCACAGGTTTCGCTGAAATCGTCAAACCCCTCAATGCCATGCTCAAACAGGACGCCAAAGTTGAGTGGATGCTAGATGCCAAACAATCCTTCGAGGAAATCAACCGGGCCATTGCTGAGGCACCTGTGTTAGTCAGTCTGGAATATCTGAAGCCATTATATATCTACTCATTTGCTTCAGAGCATTCTTGGCTAACATGTTGACCCAGAAGGACGACGAGGGGAATGAGCATCCAATCACCTTCATGAGTGCTACCCTCAAAGATGCTGAATTGCGTTACCACAATATCAAAAAGTAGGCGTATGCCCTAGTCAGAGGAGTGAAGAAATTTAGACACTACATTCTACGTAACAAGGTGTTTGCCATCGTCCCTGACCCAGCAGTTAAAACGCTACTCATGCAAAACAAGTTGGGTGAATGAAAGGCTAAGTGGGTCACCATGCTCCAAGAGTATGATATGGAGATCAAACCGATGACATTGGTAAGAGGGTAGGCACACACCCGTACAATGGCCGAAACAGCAGCAGAAGCTGGACCCGAACTCACGGTACAACAGTATCAGCTTGAAGATGTCTCCCTGAGAGAATGGTACCAAGATGTTGTTTATTATCTGCTGTATCATAAGTAACTGCCGCATCTACAAGGAGTCCAAAAGAGGGCCCTAAGATTGAAAAGCAACGGTTATATGTTGCGGGGTTCTATTCTTTATAAGAAGAATCATGAGGGAGTTTATTTAAGATGCCTCGGCAAGGAGGAAGCAAAATGCATTCTGAGAGAGTTTCACAATAACTTTAGTACATGCCATGGCTCGGGTTCTTCTACGACACATCAGATATTAAGGGTAGGGTACTATTGGCCAATTGTCTTCAAAGATGCCCATTGCCATGTTCGTTCATGTCATACGTGCCAGACCGCTGCCACCAGGGAGAGGAATGCTGCTATCCCACTGCAGCCCGTGCTGGAGGTAAGGCCTTTTGCACAATAGGGTCTCAACTTCATCGGTCTGGTAAGCCCTCCATCATCTGTGGGATACAGGTACATTCTGACCGCTACTGATTATTGTACTAGATGGACGGAAGCAATAGTTTGTAAGCATTGTACAACTGAAGTAGTTACCGATTTCTTAGAAAGTTTCATTTTAAATCACTTTGGTTGTCTGTATGCTTTGGTATGTGATAATGGACCTGCCTTCGCTTCATTAAAATTTGCTAGCTAGGAATTTGACTATGGGATTGCCCTTAAATTTTCATCCAATTACTACCCTTAGGGCAATGGCCTTGCCGAATCCATGAACAAGAATTTGATTACTATGATCAAGAAGCTGCTAGATAGGAATCCCAAGGACTGGCATACCTAGCTCTATTTTGCCCTTTGGGTTGATCGCACCCACCACAAGGCTGCCCTTGGTGATTCTCCGTTCCACCTTGTCTATGGCTTTGAGCCTATATTCCCCATCCACCTGAAGATTCCTACTATTCAGTTCATCAACGATTTTTATGGAGGAGATCGTAGGGAAGCTTGTTTAGCTGAAATTTTACATTTAGAGGAAGTTTGAAATCACACGATAGAAAATTTTGCCAAGCATCAGGGCGTAGTTAAGAGATGGTTCGACCACCGAGCCAAAATAAAGGCCTTTAGAATCATAGATTTGGTCCTATATTGGGACAAGGCCCATGAGAAGAAAGGGGGACACAACAAATTTGACAAGCTCTGGCTTGGCCCCTTTCAAATAGCTAAGATTTTGGGAGATAATGCCTTCCGCCTAAAGAACTTAACTGGAGAGAACATCCCGTTGCCAGTCAATGGGCAGCACCTGAAGCATTACTTCCAAGCTTGAGCTCCTTCGAGCTCTTTGTTGTAAATACCTGTACATAGGTTAGAATAGTTGCTTTCTGTTTACATCGCCTTTTGCTTTCTCCCTCCCAGCAGTTTTGTTTTCGAAAGAGGTTTCCTGCTCCTTTGCAGTGGCCATGCTTTCCTAACAAGCAGTTCACTTTGATGTCCGTTCTTGGTGTTCTCTGGCTAAACATTCACTCTAGACTATTGGTCTTTACAGAGCTGTCTGTGAATGATTTCCTTGTCTGAACTCTACTCAGAACTTGACTCTTCGCTGGATCTTCTTACCCGCATCTCAGATCTTGCACAAATTACATAATAATAAGTTTTGAAGGACCGTACTATGGTTATTATGACACCTTAGTGAGTGAAAAATCTTAAGTCTACTCCAGTGACCACTGCAGTCTCAAACCCATTGTAGGCTTCAATGCTTACCCGGTCAAACTAAATGGCAAAAGAGAAGTGAAATATCGAAGCAGGAAAAGAGAAAAGAAACTCTGAAAAAAGAAAATAAATGACCGTATGGGTGTTCAAATAACTCTACCGGGGCTATGGACACCTGGCCGGCAGTAGAGCAATATCCATGAGATTGTAGCGACAACTCCGCCGGGGCTATGGACGCCTGACTGGCAGCGAGGCAATGTCCAGGTTACTTTTGGTGTTAGGCAACTTATGTAGTTCACTCGGTTAAAGTGATAACCCTGGTTACTATCCCTAGGAAGGGAATGAACTCACTTCACACACACTTCTGAGATGCCATGTAAGCTGACCCAATTAAGGATCTCATTCTCTCAGATTAATCCTTGGAAGCCGCTCCTAGTCTGCGAAACTAGAGATTTTGGGTCCTGAATGAATATTTATCCCTAGAACGCTCTGGAGCATTCTCCAGTGGAGTCACCATTTGTTGTGCCCTCAAGACACACCCTCGGAACGGGACCCCTCTTTCTTTGCCTTGGTCGGTCTCTTCGTGGCTACCTCATTTGCGTGCTATTCCCTTTTGATGTTCTCGTATCGATATTGCTTTAAGGTTTCATCCTAAAATTAACCATGCTTTCCCTTTTGGTTTTTGCTGCCCTCTAAGGCCTCATGGGTTCCTTTGGCATTTCGCTCCAGCCGGGTCCCTCCGGGCCCTGCCTCCGGAGTCCTCTTCGCTTCCCCTTTGCGCTGCCACTCCCGGTGTTCCTGTGGCATCTATCCACTTCTGGGGCAGCCCCCGCCTTACCACGCTGGAATGGAAAGTTGTGTTCTGTGGCTATCGGCTCCCTTCGCCCCGGACTCGAAATTCCATTCTCGATTCTTTATCTAGGTTCAATACCTCTTCGGGCTCGGTCCGCGTTGGTTTTGACCACTTTGCCGCAGGGACTGCCCGGCCATCCGAGTTCCGCCCTGGCGGATGGTTCTACCGCTGTCCAGAACTTACTCGCCGACCCCGCCATCCGGTCCCTACCGGCCCCGCCCCTCGCCAACCATCACTTAAAGACGCGAAGTCTTTTGGCTAAAACGCCCCGCCTCTCCGGGCCTAACCGGCCCCCATCGCCCCTCGAAAACGCCAAATATCTTTTTGCAACCTCGGCTGCCCGTCCTGGCCGCGCCATTCATCATTGCAAATAACCTCTGGCGGCCTCTTGCTTGAGTCTCTCTGCCTCCCGGGTCCCGGGCCGCCTTTCGCCGCTGTCGTTCATCATTGCAAATAACCTCCGGTGACCTTTTGCTTGAGTCTCTCTACCTCCCGGGTCCTGGGCCGCCTTTCGCCGCTGCCGTTCATCATTGCAAATAACCTCACGGCGGCCATCATCCTGTGTCCTCCCCTGGGCCGGACCCCAGGCATTTCCTCGCCGTTGCCGTTGAGCAATATCCAAATCTTCCGGCGGCGCAACCCTGCTGGTGCCCCGCCCTTCGTGACTCGGGCCTCTTTTAGCCTTTTCCATTCAAATTAGCCACAGATCGTCTAGCAGCCATCATCTTGTGTCGCCCCGGCCACCGGGCCCCACCTTGCTGAAAGCTGTCGAGCCTGAATTTCAAGCATCACATCGGCCGCCTTTTCGCCGTCCGGGCCCTGAGCTCTAAACTTCTGCCGCCGGGTTTCCATTGCCTGTTGGCCATCTCCGTGTGCCTTCTCCTACCTGCATTCCAGCTTGAAACCTCTGGAGCTTCATGGATCGATCCAAATGAGCTCAAATTCACAATCTGACTTCGACCCATGTCCTAAATCTTGCTGGTCTCCATCATGGAGCCCCTTAAACATCAAAATTTGGCCAAAGGTAGTCTCCGGGAACTTTCGGTCACATTCTCCCTCCCTGGCAGCATTCCTGCCAGGGAAGTCCGGCCCTTTGGGCCCGGATTACCCAAATGCCCTGAAGTGAAATTGTTAACATATAAAAACAAGATTTATGATGTATTTGATTAATCCTTCAGATGATATGCTCAATATACAGACTAACATTAACGCTCTTGATGTTTCGTTGTGCTGACTCCACCCTTTGCTTGCAGGATATATGGAATTAGCTGCAGGGACTTCAGGGGCCTCCGCCGAAAAGGACAAGGGAAAGAAATCTGGAAGGGCTGCCAGGGGAAAAGAAGATAAGGATTAGATGAAGTTTCAGTTCCAAGGTGAGCTGCTCCAGTCAAAGGTCTCGATCGACTGGAAAGAAATCTCAGACACTAACATCGGCCAAGTGGACATAGATGAGTTCACCTAGAGGGTCAAGGTCGACCCTAAAACAAAGAACGCCAGAATGATAAGGCAGAGCGGAATCGCCAAGGCTTCCGACTTCCCTCCTTCTATAATAGCACTTGAACTCGTGATGTCCTATAGGGAGGCTTATTAAGTGGACACCAGAACCATTGTGGACAAGGAGGGGAACATCCTTGCCGACATGTCTCCGGAAGGAATCACAAAAAACTTCCACATTCCCACATTCCCACATATGGAGGTCCCCACTTTGGAGCAGTGTCAAGCGGCGTGAGATGCCAATCCGTTGGGCTGCAAGAAATCAATTAACCTTTACTGGCTTAAGGAGAAACGAGGCAGCGCGGAAAAAGTTCCCCAAGAGCTGTTCCACAGTGACTTCCAGGATGACTATCATGACTTGGTGACCATGTTAAGTAGGGTCATAGGTCTCCCGGCAGCCGCCTACTTCCAAGAGTGGATGGCGTATGACATTGAACAAATCATGTGAGGGAACGAAGATGTGAACACTAAGACCTCATTCGACTGGGGAGGCATCATCAGCAACTGCTTCCACGAGTAGTTTGTGAATGTTAAGAAAAGATCCAAGTTCTACATGACCTCGTACTTGGTATACTCCCTGGCAGGCCAAAGGCAATATAGTGGACTATTTGTGGCACCAGATCAGGGGCACAAGCGAGGGCTCAAGCCGTTTGACAAGTACCCTCAGCTCCAGTACCGCCACTTCAAGAAAGAGTACTGTCGGTTCAATGATGCCTTCATTGGCCATGTCATCAGATTGATCGCACGAGACTTCGAGAGGAGAGTCTCCCATAGCGCCAGGGCACTCCTAAGGGAGTATGCTTTCCTATATATTCAATTCCCCAAATTCACCTACATCCGTGCCCAGGGATTCACGGAACAACCGAACAAGTTGCCAAGGTACTCTAACGACAGAATCATTCTCCTAGAGCTTTCCCAGCAGCTCCAACACATTCAAATAGTTTTTAGCAACAAGCACGTAGCAGGGATCCCCTATCCCATGACCCTCGGCCAGGGCCAGTATCGATTGCAGACATCTCAGTGCACCGACAACTCTGAGAAAGAACTTAAGGAATATCATTTTGATTGGTACACAACACGCCCACGTATGGATCTGCACGGCTATGTCAGGAAGGCACTAGGGCTGGCATATGCCCATCAGTACCATGTTGAAGACTTCTGGGCAGGTTGCCAAGATGAGAAGGAGGTCCGTGTAAGGCACTACATGCGCATCACCGTACAGTTCCTAAGGAGAGTGCGACTGTTCTAGGTGTCAGACCAACTCGAGGAGGACGAGTCTACAATAGTGCATCCAGAGTACCCTACGGTTGCCAACCTGGCAATCCCGTCCATCGATTGGGACAAGCAAGAGGTCAATGACCTAGATACTATCACCCAACCGATCATAGCTCGCACCAGGGAGTGGGTCAACGGGTAGGTAGCACAACTGAAACAACAAGGGGTGACCCTAACATATGAGGTGCTTAAGAGCAAGCCAAGCGCCACAGAAGATGTCGCCACCACTACATCATCTGGTGAGACATCCAAGCCTCCCCCCGTCACCAGGTCTCAGAAGAGAAAAGAAATGGAAACTGCACAGTCTGCAGACCCTAAGGAGCAAGCAAAGAAGGACACGGGAGGCTCATCTCCCAAGAGGCTTAAGCAGATTGTAACAACTGCAGAATCACAACCTCCTTTGCTCCTCCCTCCCCCGACTAGTGTGCTACCCGCCTCTCAGGCCGCAATTGCCTCATCTCCGCAGGTGATAGACATTTCTATTCATCTTGCCTCTTTGCCCCCGACCGGATCAATAATCAACGTCGATTCCTCCTCTGGTGTGATCACTTCTCCTTCCTCTACCACCATGTCACCCATTACCTCCCTGCCTCTGGCAACAATAGCGTTGCCTGTCCCACTTTCCACCATACCCGACGCTATCATGCGGCATCTACAAAGTCTTCCCCCTGAGCTCTCACAACTCCTAATGGACCCCGCACTCCAAGCGGCCCTCGCACAAGCCCTCGCAATAGCTCAGCCTTCACAACCGCCAACAGGGCCGCCTGCCATGGAAGCCACAATGCAAATTTTGAAGGAGTTGGAGGAGCAAGAGTAGGAGGCCTCAAGGCCTATTGAGGAGGAGGCTGACGAATATCATGAGCATCCTGAGTATGAACATTGGACCATCGACAAGGTGGTCTATGAGGGAGAAGAAACAGGCTCCTCCGAGAGTAGGGATGAAGAAGATGGCTCAGATGATAAGGAGATTATTCAGACATTTGATGAGGATATTGAGGAGGAGTTGGCTCAGCAGCCGAAGGATGTTGGGGAGGTAGAATAGCCACCACATGGTGAAGAGAGACAGCCATCGGAGGAACAGCCATGAAGGGATTTATCTGAGGCTGAGGCCCATGTTGTGAAGAGCCCCGAAGCCGAGGCTGCTGAATAAAAGGGAGGAGAGGAGGCAGTAAAAGAAAATGATCACACCCGGATACTGTCCACCAAGCTTCCTGTCAGGCACCTTGTACTCGTTCAGGACTCCGACAAGGAGGAGGACGCTGCTAAAGAAAAAGAGGATCCCCAAAAGGAGATAGAGACCGAAATATTATCTCTGACTAAGAAAGGTGAGGGCAGCAATGATACACCCAAAGACAAATCCGCCATGCCCGACTGGTTGGAGAAACAGCTAGAGAAGGCTACCCCAGTACTGAAGGACCCAAGGGCGAGGCTGAAGGCCATCTTGGCTCGATCCCTAGCCACAAAAAAGGAGAAGAAGCCTAAGGTCCGTTCCAAGATAATGATGGATGCTTCCAGCTCTCGAGCGGTGCAAGTTGCCTTGCCTATAGTTGGCCAGACTGGGGTGAGCTACAGTGTCTCCACCATTGACCTGGGGACGACAACTAGAGAACAGAAGGTCAAACAGTTGGAAGAGGCAGTGGCCACGTTGGTGCATCTGATCAAGCAAGACAAGGTCACCAAGGATGAACTTAAAGCATAGGTTGCTGCCTTAACGGACTATATCCAGCAGTGGTCCTCAGTAGACGACCTGCCCACAACCTCCACGGCCGCACTGCAGTTGCTCTCCAAGGAATAGATTGACAAGATGGAGAGGAGGAAGAACTTAGAAAAAACAACTGAGAATTGGTTCCAACAGGTCGTGAGCGTTGGAAACATGGGAATTGGCATAGCTGTGCAGACAGCCAATAAGTTCTTGGACCTGATCCAATCCTTGGAAGCCATGAGGAGGCTCTGCACCAATTTCCCTACAACGTACAACTCCACCTTCCCAAGAATTGAGGCCATCCTTCACATGCTGGAGAGTACGTGGGAGGAGAAGCTAGAACTGAGAAGGGAGGATCATTGGCTGGTGGATGTGTGGCGCAGAGACCTCATCAACCAGAAGGAGAGGTCAGAGCAGTTCCTGAACAAGGTAGATCCAGATATAGAATCGATCAAGGAAATTTGGGTGGAATGTGTCGAGTACCTCAAATTGATGATGGGCTATGATATGGCTGCGATGCAAATGGACGCCGAAAAGATCAAGCCATACTTCGAGAAGAAGATGAAGGACATGACAGCCGAAGAAATCACCACCGAATTCTTGAGTTTTGCTACCCGTGCCCTCGATCGATCAGAGCTATTTAGAGATCAACGCTCGAAGTATGACGAGGATTGGAATCGGCTGGAAGAGAACGCCAAGGAATGGAGCTATCAGGCATTGAGATGCGAAATCCTCGAGATTGACAAGCTCCAGGCGGTCATACTCAAGCACATAGAGCATGCAGCTTCTGAGGAACAGGAGGACAGCCCGGCCAAGGAAGAAGACCTCCCTGAAGAGTAGCTACAGCCAAGAGGACAACAATTAGCTACAGGACGAAAGAGCAATAGTGTCATCCACTAGATGATGAAATAGGGAAGGGACAAAAGATGTTTTTAAATTGTAAATCTATTTGGGGGTAGGTGAAACCCTATTTTGTAATGAATCTTGGCCACACAATGGAAATGAATCTTGGCCATTCATTTGGTTTTTTGGAAACTATAAATAGAGCACTCCCCTCATTTGCAAAAGTGAGAGTTGAGTTGTTGTAAAGACATGCTGCTGAAATTTATAAGAAATAACATTGACTTGGTGTATTTCCTTGATTTCTATCATGTCATTTGATTCATTTCTCCAATTTCACATGTTTAGTGTAGATCTCTTTGCTGTTTAGTTAGCTGTTCATGTTATTTGGATAATCTTAGGAATGCTGTTGGCTGATTGTGAAAATTCCTGCTTTGTTGATGATCCCTTAGTCCATAATTTTTGCTATTTGCTGAAGTTAGATAGCTGTGTAAAGTTAGCCTGGACTTGATTTGAAGCTGCCCCAAACCTTTTATCTTTAATTCATGCATGTATGTGATGGGTGAAGGATGAACTAACTGCAACCCTTAGAAGATAGCACAATTTCCATGATACTGTGAAATCCCTGGTTAAGTGGGATATTGTTTTGAAGGATTGTCCATTGCAGGAACTCCATCGTCACTGTTCGCAGCAAGCTTCAGACTTAGGAACTTTTCTTCCCCTTCACTCTTTTCCACTTTTTTTAGAAACTGATCAATACCAAGGTTCATTGCACATTGTAAATCAAAATCTAACAACCAGATGGAGTCCGAGACTGCTGTTTGAACCTACAGCCGATGCATTTCAACTTCCCATCCTAGGAACTCCTTTTCAAAGATCCAACTTCATGCTTTATGCTCCTACTTTGTATTTTCTATAAGACTGCCTTATGATTCCAGCAAATCACATCAAACTACTGAGGTATCTAAGCACTGTCATGACCTGACATCCGAGAGACCTTGGGATAGTGTTCTGCAATTTGATTGTGGGAGATTGTCTTTCAAGAGAGATAGTGCGTCTATGCACTACCTGTGTTGAGAAGTGCATAAAAACACCATCAACACGAAGCAACTCAAGTAGTTTACAAATTGTGTTGTTATATTTGTAATGAATATCACATGTTCAAGATCTAAACTACTTCAATGCTTCAAATATACAAAAATAAAATTTGAAAGGTTGTTTCTAATTTTGGGCAAAGTTCACATGCACTAATATATAATTTGGAGCGAGACAAAGGAGAATTGATGTGGTTGGTGATTAAGTTCTAATGAAAGGCATGAGATCTTCAAATTGGAGCACAATTTGAGTTTTTCCTACAAAGTTATAACCATCTATCTATTACAATTATTTTTTTAATAAGTTTGGGGAATGAATATTTTATGTTGAAATTTTAATTTATATCATTATAACAAAATACTCTAGAAATTTGAATAAAGAAATGAGAAGTAATAAAGAAAAAGTTTATTATTTTTTAGTGTGGTTTGAATTGTTGATATTTAAAATTAAAATATTTTATCTTGGAGTAAATCTATATGTGGTAAATGACAAGTGGGAAGAGATTGAAGCTTTAGAAGAAATCATATTTGTGACTATTATTGACATTTGATCAAAGGAAAGGTGATTGTAATTTTTACAACATTTGATGAAATTTGTAGTATTTGTTAAAACCTAAGTTTGAAGATATAAAATATTAGTGGTAGATAATTTTAATCATGGAAGAGTGAAAGCTATAAAGCCAACAAAATCAATTACCATCAGGTATTACATAAGTAATTAATTTTGTGGTTAAATTTTAACTATAAAAAAATTATTTTCTAGTAGGAAAGGTTTGTAAATAAGAAAGGAAAGAAAATTAAAACTAAATATATTGCAATCTTGCTGAAAGTTAAAGATCCTAAAATTTTTGCAAATTTTAGGACTATTTCACTATGCAATACAATTTACAAAATATTCACGAAAGCAATCTATCTTAGGCTTAAACCCATCATTCCAAGGATTATCTCTCAGGAGCAAGGATGATTTGTACCTGGAAGGGAGATGTATGAGGGGGAATTTGTAGCACATGAAGTGTTACACACAATAACAACATCAATGCTCCCCTCCTTTATTGTGAAGTTAGACATCATGTTTATCTAGAGCCAAGTTTTTAGTGATTATAAATAGAAGCCCAATAGGATTATTTTCTACTTCGGAAAGGGTTAGACAAGGGGACCTACTCTCCCCATTTATTTTCATCATAATGGAAGAAGCTTTAAGTATATTTATCCTTCTAAAACAAAATCAGCATTTATGGCAAGGAGTGCAGATAGCAAGCACAAGTATCTCAGTCATATATTCACTCTTTGTGGATTATACCCTCCTTTTGAATAAATCATCACTATTAGAAACTAAGCAGGTCAAAGAAGTTCTAGAAAAATACTCCTTAGCATCTGGGCAAAAAATTAATCTAGCTAAGTCCAAGATTTATATATTAAATACTCTAGAAGACCTTAAGAAGAAAATAGTGAAGATCTTAGGATTCCAAGAAGCATAATTTCCTTGTACCTACTTAGGGATCCCTTTCTTCAAAGGTTCTAAAAGAGATCATTATTGGGATAAGATACTTAATAGACTTAAAGCAAGAAATCTAATATGGAAAGCTAGATGACTATCATTTTCAGGAATAATTCTTCTAGTCAAATCAATTTTAACATCAATTCCAAACTATTTCCTAGCTATTCTCAAAGCCCCTGCATCTGTAATTTTTGAAATAGAAAAAATAATAAGATCTTTAATCTAGAAAAGGTAGCATAGATGATAAAAAAAATCCCTCTATTATCTCTAGAAGGCCTAGCAAGAGGAAAGAAACAAGGAAGGTAGGAGTTAAAAATATTTAATAGAGAAACAAATGCTTTGGGGCCAAACTAGAATGGAAAATGTATACTAATCTAGAGGCTAAATGGACCAAAATTATGTAGACCAAGTATTTAGATAATGATAATCCTACGAGAATCTTAACAATGGTAGACCCCCCAAAAGGTTCTGCTATCTAGAATTTTATTATGAATAGTAGGAATCTTATAATGAAGTATGCATCATGGGAAGTAAATGAGGGGTAGAGTGTAAAGTTTTGGGGAGATTCATGGAATGGGTAACCACCATTGTTAGAAAATCAAGATATACACAAGGTAAGAACAACTCTATTTGAAGCTTGGGGTGAACATTTGTTAGATTATGTGCAATCATTGGGTTCTTTAAATGGTAAAGTAGTGTGGAAAAAACCCTCATGCAACCTTATTTCTCCACAACAGTCAAATCTATTCAATAATGTTATGAAAGAAAGAATAGTATATCTATCTACAAAGCCAGAGAGAATAATATGGCCAACCTCAAAAGTGGGATTATATTATGTGAAAGAAGGGTATGTAGTTCTAAGTCAATCCAAGCATTCTTCACAACCTCAACATACCTTCAATTTTTGTTGGATAGCAAATTCTTACCAAAAGCGGGTAGTTTTGTGTGGCTTTCCATTCAAAAAAGATTTTTAACTAGTGATGGCTTGGTTAAATTGAAGATTGAAAATCCATTCAAGTGTCCATTATGCAAAGAATAACTTGAAATAGCTAATCACCTCCTTCTTACGTGCAATTTTTCTAATCAATGCTAGAATTTTATCAAGGAAAAGTTATAACTCTATAATCCTCTTCCAAATAAACTTTGGGATCTCCTTCAAAGTTGGTTGAACATACTATACCAAACTTCATTTTTTGCCTGCATCTAGCATATTGTCCTAGTGATTGTTGTATGGCACATTTGGCAGGAAAGAAACATGAGTATCTTTAGAAAAAAAAATCACCAGTTGAGTTATCAATATTGAAAATTGAAAAAGCAATATCAGAAGGGGTCAACACATGTGTTCAAAAAGTGAAATTCAAAAATTCATTATTCACAAATTGGGACAGTTACATTTTGAAGAATTGGAAGGGTATCAAGTTACCATTTGATGGAAACCTGCTTAAAACCAGTTCCAATAAAATTGACAGAAACTTAGTCAAATGGATTACGCCTCAAAATGGCTTTGTCAAATTGAATTTTGATGGGGCCTCTAAAGGTGAATTAGGATAGTCAGGGGTAGGTATATGTATCAGAAATTCATCGGGGAAAATTTGGCAGTCTCTTCTTACCATTTAAATCAAGGCACACACAATAGTGTAAAAGAACAAGCATTATTACTAGGATTGGAATTGGCATCACAATTGAGGATTTCAAATCACCACATAGAGGGAGATTCTATGATAATTATAAATGCATGCAAGAAAAGAAAGGAAGAAAAATGGAATTCAAGTTATATACTACATAAAGTATGGTCATTGATAGATAAATTCCATGCCACTGTGATCACAAACACTTATAGAGAAGGTAATAAGGTAGCTGACTATCTTGCCAATTTGGGGTGCAAGGCTAAGGAGATTGAAGTCTTGCATGATACAAGCCACTTAAATGATTTCCCTCAGTTGATTCATCTAATTGAACAAAAGGAAAAAGGAGATCACTCAATTGAATGATTATACTTGTAAATTGGAATATTACCACACGAGGATCATAAGAAAATAAAGGTAGTTTAAATTTTATACATTCTATTGGGACTATAAATTTCTACCTAATTTCATAGATTTTCATCCCCTTGGGTTCCCATATGAGTCCTTATTGTTGGTACATCCTCCCTTCCATTATGACCTTTTGCTTATATTTTGCATTAATCCATCAGGTCTACATTTTTTCACATTCTGTTCTCTATCGGGGTGAGAATCCAGGGTCTCCCTGATCCATTTTTCTGATAAACATCTATATTTCCTATCGGCAAGACGTTTCTACTGTCATGGTGATTGGATTTCATCTACTAGCAGTTATCGGCATGGCATCTTCATGGTTTCAGTGATTGGAAGATTCATATATCGGCAACTAGGAGGTGTTTTTCGGTGAGACTTATGTTGATTCAATGTATGGTCTTGGCGATCCTGTCGAGTCTTGCCAACAAATTTTGATGTAGCTTTCGGTGAGAGATTTATATTATTTTGGCAAACAGGTGTGAGCTCGAGTGTTTCGGTATAACACAAAGTGATCTACAAGATGCCTCACCGATAGTGGGATGTTACACCGACATATATGGGACGGATGGAATCATCAGCAAGAAAATATTTATGTCACAGTGACCAAGGTGTCTCATGTGGATTTTTGGTGTAACAAAGGGCAATCTCTATAAGGTCTCCCTAAGTGCGATGTGTCACAGTGATAGTGAATCAAACGAAATGTGCATTTCGGTGTGAAATTTCTTATGTCTTGGCTACTCACGATGGATAACGACTATTGGTGAAATATGGGATGTTCTATATGATGTCTCCCCGATATGATAAGGTCATAGTGATATGCATGAAAATAAGGAGCTTTCGGTTTGCTTTATTAGAGATTTCTTGACATCAAAATGTCTTGGCGAAGGGCATGAGATAAATGAACTCCATCAGTGAGAGATATCCTTGTCTCTTGGCGATTGGTAAGCACATGAAGAGACACATCTTGATATAGCATTTTGTAATCTGTGAAATGTCTCACCGACATCACAGAGTCTGGGAAAACCACAATGTGCGCATGATGATAACGATATTGTTGCCTTCGACATACTCACAAGGATATTACAGCAAATGACTAATAGAAGCCCAAGCGTGGTGGCCGACCTATGAGTTTCTAAAGTGTCATTGCAAGCTGACATAGATAGGCCTGAATTCTATGGTGGCCGACATGCACTCGAAGCGATTTATTTTCTTAATGTTGGTGTATAAATATGCCTTGCCGATTGTAATTCAGAGGAGATTTTAGATTAGAAGCAATAGGTAGAGATGGATACAGTAGAATAATTTTCTCATGTCAGAGACTATGGTGCATGTTTTCAAATGGCGATTCTAATGAAATTCAGCTGGCGTGGCAGTTTATTTTAGGTATCAATTGTATGTTGAGTTTATTGAAAAGTATTGCTAAGCTGTCTCCAAGTTGATTCTTTTTGGTTATTTAAATTGAAGTGACAAGCTTATTTTCAGTTTACCAATGCACATTTGTTGTATCTGTGTGATTAATCTATTGGTTCTCTCAAGCAGAGATAAAATCCTTTTTGGTGATCACAGTAATTAGGGGGAATTCATCTGGATTATTAAAGTAGAGCTTAGTAGTCATAATCTTGCATGTTTATACAAGTTATAAATAGATCATATGCCAACAATTTGATTTTCTACCAGAATAAGTTGCCCACTTCTATTTCATTACTCTGCATACCCAATGAGGCACTGGTCTCTGTAATTTCATCATTTGAATTCATTTAGTTTCTTTATATTTTTTAATTAAGCCTTTTAGGATTTAGATCAGAAGATTGCTATCAAGTTTGATTTCATTTGTTCACTTCCATCTGCCATTGTGGACAAATCATTGTGCAAGAAAGATAATAATAAGTTAAGTCTGCTTCATTCAGAAAGGTACACCCACCTAGGTTTAGCAGCACCTAAAGAGTAGAAGGTTGAGTTCTCTTGACCTTGTCTGTTACCCTAAAACATATCAAGAGATTGGCAGCCTCTTGAGGCATTCAACCTACATTTTTGAGAGCTAACAAATTGGTGACTCTTATGGGGATTACATTAGAAAATTTGGTTGAAGACCATCATATAGAGTTAGTGAAGAAAATATTTGTAATTTGAGAAGTTTTAGAAAAGGTGATTCTACTGAGAAAATATCAACAATAATGATTTTCCTACTTTTGGAAAAGTAGGTGGTGACTCTGAAAGAAACATTGCATTTGTTCAAACATGAATGAAAGAGGATCTCAGTTCAGGGGAGGTCATGCTAGAGCTCTTCATGGTCAGCATTATATGCCATATCATCATACACAACACTATGGTCCGATGTACCAGCATCAATACCCACATAGCATCCCCCCTCATCAACATACAAAAATGATTAGACAGTTTGATTTGTCGGGGATCCAATTATCCCCTTACCCAATGGATGGCATTTGGAGAGGTATTGTTCCAAGGTTTACAGGGAGTGATGCAATCACTGCTGAAGAGCATTTAAGAAGTTTCAATGCTTTTATCTAAGATTTGGGTGTGCCCTATGAAGATTTATACATGAGGTTGTTCATGATATCACTTATTGAAGACACTAGGGATTGGTTCAATGGCCTACCGACTGTCTCTATTGATTCTCTCCAAGGATTTCAAGATCAATTCCTCAAGCAATATGGGAATCTAAGTGCACCAAATGCTGCTCTTCATGAATTAATACATATTCAGAAGGATCAAAGTGATACATTTTATGATTTCAATCAGAGATTCAATAAGTTGCTGAATAAAATACCTCTCAGATCAAAGTTGCCAGACTTTGTAGCACTGAGTATTTATTTGAATGCATTTGATCCTAAGGCAGGGTATGAATTGAGAAATAGCTTCCCAAGAGATTTGGCTAAGGCTCGGAAGATGGCACTGACATTTGAAAACAATAGGAAGGTTGCTAGGATAATCAGTAAAAGAGATAATCCTAAGATTCCTCAGCAAAGCAGCAATTATCAGTGCAAGCAGGAGAACACATATAGGAACGAAAGGCTGAGGTTGCATGACATGCCTTATAATACAGATTGGAAGGATAGCAAACCTATGATAGCTAGGCCTGGAAATAAGGAAGCTCCTAATCCACTGACAAAGGGAACCTACATGGTAAGTAACAATTACTTCTGTGATTTTTGTGATAAGCCACATTCCCTAGATTATTGTGTTGTAGCCCAAAGAATGGGAGAAGAGGGAATTTTGATGGATAACAAAGGAGAAGATCACACCGTATATTTTACTTCAAATACTTTTCACCATGTTGAGGAGAGTTAGTCATATTTAGAGGATGAAGGTTATCAGGATGATGTTTCAAATTAGAAATACAATGTCCATGTGGTTGAGCAAAAGATTTTTTTTTATTCTGAGGGAGATTATACAAAGCCACATTTTGTTGAGGAACCTACTCAATAGAATATGAAGAGATTCACCAAAGAGGAGATTGAGAGGCTAGTTGTTGCTGTAGTTGAGGATTTTGATCTACAGTCAAGGGATTCTTCTACTTCTTATGAAGATCTGGATGAAGAGGCAATGGGAGATGTTGATTCATCAGATAGTAAGTATACAATACCTCCGACTGTAGTTGAAAGTTATGAAGGTGCATTTGATCATGATGAGGTTTGTACATTTGAAAGTGATTTCCAAAAATTTTCAAACCCATTGTATGATGAAGAATTAAAAGAGGATCAACTGATATTTTTCCAAGGTGTGTCCGTGAATGAGTTTCAGGTATTTTCAAATTCACTTCATGATAGAGAGGAGCTAATTTCAGACAAGAAAAATGATGGAATAAAAGACTGCATTGATAATGTTTTTGATTTCCCATTCTCTAATGGTCTTGGATTTCTTTTTGATGATGATAAAGGTGAAGAGTATAACTGTAGTGATGAAATTGTTGAGACTTGTTCACTTGATAGTGAACAGATTGTAGATTTGTTAACTCCTGAATGCCAGGGATGTGCACATAAAGGTGATCTTGAAGTTTTGTCTCCAACTTACTTTTGTTCTGACAGTGAAAGATCTTTGTGTAAAGATTCTTATGACTCCCTATGTATTTCTTGGAATGATGGTGATACTTTTGGTGTTGATCAAAAGTCTGTTTCCATTCAGGATGAGGTATGTGATTTTGAAATTTCTAATTCATGTGAAGAAGACATTTGTTTGCATACCAACGATGATAGAAGTCCAGATTTTATTGGTTCACATATGCATAATATTGAATACATGAATCATGATCTAGTATTGTCTCCAAATAGAGATACTGAAGAGGTGCAAAAGGTTTCAGATTTGATTGTTTCAGACAATGTTGGTTTGACTGAATTTTCTATTTCTCAAGAGAAGCACTTTGATTGTGAATTTCTAATATAGCTGGGAGAGTGCTTTATAATACATAACAATGAGAAAGATAATGAGGAATATGAATGCATTTTGTATATTGAAGATAATAGGAGTTTGTCCCATCATGATGAAGAATTTGAACTGCAAGATGGTATAGGGATTTTGGGCCAAACTAAACATGATGATTCTTTAGGAACTTGCAATAACAATGATAGGCAATATTGTATGAGTATCTTCAAGAGGAATCTGATGAACTCAAGAGAAAACCAAGTATTTGACAGGGGAAAGTATGATTTAAGTTTCAGATTGTAACAACTCAAAATATGTGAAGTTTAAAAATAGAGGATTGAGGGTTTCCAGTGCATGAACAACTCTTGATGGTCCTCTTTAAACTTATTTTCCATGCACATTTGTTTAAGGTTTTGGTTCACCTCCATTTTGCATTCATTTTGCATTCATTCCATCATGCCCTGTTCCCATTTCCATTTTGCTCATTTTTTGTTTGGTTTGGTCTGCTCACCCATAGATTATGATCCTTGCAATGATCTTACTCTCATTCATCCCCAGATGAAACCACTATTGGGAATATAAATTTCTACCTAATTTCACAAATTTTCATCCCCCTAGGTTCCCATATGAGTACTTATCATTGGCACATCTTCCCTTCCATCATGACATTCTGCTTATATTTAGCATTAATCCATCAAGTCTGCATTTTTTCACATTCTGATCTATATTGATGTGAGAATCCAGGGTCTCCCCGATCCATTTTTCTGATAAATGTCTGTATTTCCTATCAACAAGACATTTCTACTATCATGGCAATTGGATTTCATCTACTAGCAATTATTGGCATATGTGGCATCTTCGTGCTTTCAGCGACTGGAGGATTCATATATCGGCAACAAGGAGGTGTTTTTCAGTGAGACTTATGTTTCTTCGATGTATGGTCTTGGCGAGCCCATCGGGTCTTGCTGACAAAGTTTGATGTAGCTTTTAGCGAGAGGTTTATATTGTTTTGGTGAACAGGTGTGAGCTTGGGTGTTTCAGTATGACACAAAGTGATCTACAAGATGCCTCGCCAATAGTGTGATGTTACATCGACATATATGGGACATATGGACTTGTGGGTGAGAAATTCTTTATGTCACAGTGACCAAGGTGTCTCATGTGGATTTTCAGTGTAACAAAGGGAAATCTCTATAAAGTCTCCCTAAGTGTGATGTGTCACAGCGATAGTGAATCAAACGAAATGTGCATTTCAGTGTGAAATTTCTTATGTCTTGCTGACTCGGGATGGGTAAGGACTATCGGTGAAATACAAGATGTTTTATATGATGTATCCCCAATATCATAAGGTCATAGCGATACACATGAAATGAAGGAGCTTTCAGTTTGCTTTATAAGAGGTTTCTCAACATCAGAATGTCTTGGCGAAGGGCATGAGATAAATGAACTCCATCGGTGAGATATATCCCTATGTCTTGGTGATTGGTAAGCACATGAAGAGACATATCTTGATATAGAATTTGGTAATCTATGACATGTCTCACTGACATCATAGAGTCTGGGCGAAATGCATTGGGCGCAGGATAATAACGATATTGTTTCCTTCAACATACTCACAAGGATATTACAGCGAATGATTAATAGAAGCCCGAGCAGTGTGGCCAACCTGTGAGTTTCTAAAGTGTCATTGCAGGCCAACATAGATAGGCCCAAATTCTACGGTGGCTGACATGTGCTCGAAATAATTTATTTTCTTAATGTTGGCGTATAAATATGCCTTTCCAATTGTAATTTAGACGATAGTTTAGATTAGAAGCAGTAGGTAGAGATGGATACAATAGAATAATTTTCTCATGTCAGAGACTATGGTGCATGTTTTCAAATGGTGATTCCAATGAAATTTAGCTGGTGTGGCAGTTTATTTTAGGTATCAATTGTATGTCGAGTTTATTGAAAAGTATTGCTAAGCTGTCTCCAAGTTGATTCTTTCTGGTTATTTAAATTGAAGTATCAAGCTTATTTTTAGTTTACCAGTGCACATTTGTTGTATCTGTGTGATTAATCTATTGGTTCTCTGAACTAGAGATTAAATCCTTTTTGTTGATCACAGTAATCAGGGGGAATTCATCTGGATTATTAAAGTAGAGCTTAGTAGTCATAATCTTGCATGTTTATAAAAGTTATAAATAAATCATATGCCAATAATTTGATTTTCTACCAGAATAAGTTGCCCACTTCTATTTCATTTGACTCTGCATACCCAATGAGGCACTGGTCTCTACAATTTCATCATTTGAATTCATTCAGTTTCTTTATATATATTAACTAAGCATTTTAGGATTTAGATCAGAAGATTGATATCAAGTTTGATTTCATTTGTTCACTTCCATCTGCCATTGTGCACAAATCATTGTGCAAGAAAGATAATAATAAGTTAAGTCTACTTCATTCAGAAAGGTACACCTGCCTAGGTTTAGCAGCACCTAAAGAGTAGAAGGTTGAGTTCTCTTGACCTTGTTAGTTAATGTATCAAGAGATTGGCAGCCTCTTGAGGCATTCAACCTACATTTTTGAGAGCTAACAAATTCCTCATATCATAACTACTACTTGTGGGTATTTTGTCCTCTTTAAATATGCTTCCACACATAATCTGAGCTTTATTTGACATCATAAACAATGATTACCTACGCTGATGTACTCAAATTGTCATCACCTTAGCTCATTTAATCAAATAAAGGTCACAAGATGGAGCTTTTGTGGATGGAAACTTGTCCACTTCTTTTATTCTATTTAACACATAATCTACTTTAGGGTAATCATATAAATTTTTTTAGGGAAGAATTTTATGCAAATCTGCGGAATAAAGACCTCGCATGAGCTGATTGAACCCAACATAATAATCAATCTCCAGTTCTAGTGGGAATTTTAATGAATAATGATTGTTCCATTATCTCTATTTTGGGCAGCTAAATTCAAAAAAGTTAATAACTATTATCATTGTTTGTATGTTGTGTCAGCACAATTTTCACTAATTCTTTCTAACTCAAAGAATAGGTCATTGAATGGAAATAAGGACATTTAAATTCCAAGTTCTCCTTTAGTAGCATACAAATGGTTAAATTTGCAGGCATGCAAGTAAAGGTCAATTTATTAACTCTATAGAAACAAGAATTTTATACGAACAAAGATGAGGGGTAAGAGATAGCAACTAAGGGTGTTAATAGATAGCATTTGGAGGTGTAAAGGTTAGCCAAGATGATGACTTGACCATGGAACCTGAGAGTCAATTTCCAATTAGGCAAGGGGAATGGCCATTTGAAGAACACCTTTTGCATGGAAATCTGGTGGAGATATTTAAAGTAGAATTCTGTAGAGTGGAGGAAGTAGTAAGATTGACATTGGGTGTAGAAATTACATGCCCCAAAGCTAGGTGCATACTCTTCCCTTCTTAGGTACTATCAATCTTTTTATCAAATGCAATGGATCTTTTCCAATCCTTAGCTGAAATGGAAGCAATCTTAACAAAATTTGTAAAATCCCAGTTATTGGATAATGATGCTCTATTGTGCACAGTGCAAGGCTATAAATTTTTTTTATAGGGGATGGGTTTGTGGGGGATTTATTTCCAAGGGATTACATAAAAAATCATCAGGGTTATGATGAAATTTTTGAAGCAGTTAAGCTTGCTTTACAATTTAGGAATGATAGTGTTATTTTGAAGGCCTTAAGAAAGAACAGTAGGAGAATGTGTGCCACCATGGCATTTGATATTAAGGAGAAATATTACTCAATATCGTTCTTGTGTGGCATGCTCCTCACCCCCATAGAAATATGCCGTTAGGAGTACTTGCCTCTAAGAATGCTCTGTCTGCACCAGTTGAAAGTAAACCAAAAGTAATTGTAGGCCACAATGTTGCAATATTTGCAATTGGGGGACATAAAAGTTATTATGTCAGGGCTTGGAAAGTGCAGGAGGAGAAAAAAAAAGAATCATTGGTAGGATATTATTTATATGTCAATGATATGGGTTTACAGGGCGTACCTAGGGGACAAGATGAGAACTCTGTTCAAGGTGGCGATGAAATGGAAAAATAATTGTCAGTGTTGTTAGGGTCTCCATTTTGGTATTTTGATCAGTGCTTAGTTAATGTGAAAATATGGTTTTCAAGTTTGTTGCCACAATTTTCAAGGACTCAATCTGCTACAATGTATAAATCTGGTTTTGAAGTTCGTAGCTACTATAATGTGTGCACCTTCTAAATTTGTTAAAAGGGTCTTGTAAAAAAGAAAACTAGGCTTATTGTTATCACAATTAGTCATGTAAATAGCGAATTTTTAAGCCCAATAGAATTAGATAGGAAATTATGATTTGGATTATGTTGAAAACTTTGTAAACTCACAACATGGATTGTCGAGATCATTTGTAAGAACTCTATCTTTGATGGGTATTTTGTACAAACAATATCTTTTTGGGCTATAACTAGAGGTTTTCTTCTTGGCTCTTTCCTGCCGGTATGCCCTTTGAACCAGGATGTTGTATAAACTTATTATTATATAAATAATAGTATAGTGCTCTCGCACTTTTAAAAAAAAAATACTTAATATGTGATAGTCCCCTATGATTTTTTTTGTGTTGTTCTTGGTATGAAATTCCACATTTTTTAAGCTTTTAGGTGAGTTACATGAATTAGGGCTTATTGAATTAGTGTTTAGGGTTTATCTTAGCTTGATCAACCTTACAAAAACCTAACTCTTTGGTTCCTTTATCTTTTGGTCTAATTCCATGTTGGCCCAATCCCTTTGACCTTGTGATACTAATTAGTCCTTCACTTTGCATAATCCTTTTGATTTTTCATAATCCAAGCCTTTGAATTATGTCTAGCCGATTCCATTTCAAAAAAAATCATTACCATGAAGTATTTGTTCATTGTCCTAAGTTTGAGTTATGTATATGTGCTTTTTATTGGAATTTCATTTGATTATGTTACCTATGAAATGTACTTTATTTTAAAATAATTTATGTGCATGTGCAAAATAATTCACTTAATTCACTCCATCCCCACTCATCTTTGACCATGTGTTAGATTCTCATTGCATTGCTTAATCTCTTTGCATCAAGTTTTCTATTTTTGAGTTCCTATTACTAAATGTGTTATGCACGGTTGGTCGTGATTGAAATAGGTGGCCGAATTTGGTTTTATCACATGCTTGCTTTGCATTGTGTTTGTGAAATGAGTAGCATATATCCAAAGTGTGATATGCAATGAGAATAAAGAACAAAGGAAGCGATAAAAGAATCTTCTTAAAGAATATTCTAGATAGGTTTCCACTCCTCATTACTTTGCAAGGTCTCTTCCCATCATAGTTTGCATTCCATAAGGCATGGACGAAAGTGTGATATGTGTTAAGCCTCTCAGTTTTTCACACATTTCATCTTCCTACTTCATCACATAACCTCATTGCATTGCAAATATGAAGGTGGAACATGAAAAATGTGATGTACGATGAACTAAAGAAGGAAGGGTATATACTAGAGGGAATATTTTGTACCAGGTGTCGATACCTCAAATTTTCACATTGATCCTTTGTATCGTAAATTTGACTTATTGAGCTTGAAACCTAAATGTGATGTGTGATGGTTGTAAAGGTAAAGTTGGTAGCAAGGCTTTAAACCAATGAGTGGTACATGGTAGTTCCTTCACTCATCACAAAACTCTTTCATATCACATTTTGTGGAGGCAACTTATAAGAATAAAATGATATGCTCTAAATATGCAATGGCCATTGATATTGTTTTAAAATAGTTTGATCGACGTTCAAAATTAAAAAATGAACAACTAACTAATATATTAATTTTTCCACTTGTGTGAGATGTCTCTCTACAATTAATGGTGTATTTTTTCAATCTAAAGGCCTTAAAGTTGAAATTTTCATTTTCTTTTCATTATCTTTGCAAAAGTATTTAAGTATTTAGGTGAACACTTTCAAGCAAAGAATGGCTAGGGTTTCTTGAGTAAGTAAGAATCTTCATCTTTCTATGCAAAATTTCATTTATGTGTTGGAGAAAAGGGTTGTAGTTGTATACAGATTGAATTGATGATGTTGGGGGTTTTAGTGTGGAATTTTTGAAAATAAATTGTTAAATCCCTAGCTTGTTTTAAGGAAATACTTATTTTAACTATGCCCCTCAGACTATTCTCTGATAGACTAACAGTTGATTTATTTTGGGATGAGACATTATGATACATTGTTTTATGTTGGACTTATTGCTATGATGATGTTTGTGATGGAATTTCTACTATTTTGGTTTTATGCACATGTTATGTTTAGAATATGGTTTTATTTGATTACATGAGGACTAATCATATCATGAACATTATGTGATTATTTTAGCATGACAACTATGCAATTATCATGTGACTGATTTTATCCCGATTGATATATGAGTTGATGTGATTATTGGTGATGTCTTACTAATGTGTTTAGGTGAAGGGGAGAGTGTCACATCACTCACTTGTGAGTGCCTTGCGATGTTATTTCCTGTCACAGTGAACTTGGTTATATGTATATGTATATGCATGACCTTTTTATGTCTTTGATGTAGAGAAGGGTGGAGAATTACAATACAATCACAATTAAACCAACTTTGAAAATAAAGAGCCTCAACTTGGTGGTCATCTTACCAATCCTTCAATCCTCCTTGTAGTACTCCAAACTAGGGATTTTCATCATAACTTTCAAAAAATATTTCAAACCCAAAATTGAATCACCATTGAAGATACCCTTTACGCCCCTTTGAAACATATTATATTTGTAGATGTGGTTGTTTTGTTGTGTAGGTGCAACATACCAAGAAGAAAACAAGAACACTCAAAAACAAAAGCAAAAACAAAACCAAACCTACTCTAACCAAAGAAAAACCTAAACTAACTAGAAGCAGAAAATAAACTAAACAAAGAAAAGAAAAAGGAAAACCTACCCTAACCAAAGAAAAAGAAAAATAAAAGCAAGAAGACTTAATCTAACTATTTACAAGGCAAGAGTTGTAAACAACTCAGGATTGGAAGTAATGCTTCAAAGACTGCCCATTAACAAGCAATGGGATATCCTCTCCAGTGAGAGTTTTCAAACAAAAAGCATTGTCTCCTAGTATCTCTGAAATTTGGTAAGGGTCAAGCCAAATTTTATCAAATTTTCCATGCTCCCCTTTCCTATCATGTGCTTTATCCTAATAGAGAACCAATTCAAATATTCTAAAGGCTTTCACCTTGGCTCTCCTATCAAACCACCTCTTGAATACACCCTAATGTTTGGAATTTTTTTTTAAGGCTTCATCTCTTTTCTCCCCAAGGTGCAAGAGTTCAGATAAACAAGCCTCATGCTTATCCCCTTTGTCATAATATTCATTAATGAATTGCAAAGTGAGGATCTTCAAATGGATCAGGAATAGTAGCTCCAAACCATAAACAAGGTGATATGGAGAAGTTCCTATGGAGGCCTTAAGTCTAGTGTTGTATGTCTAGAGACCAAACCTGAGTTGGATATAACAGTCTTTAGGATTCCTCTCCAAAAAATTATGGATGACTATTAAAAGATTCTTATTTGAAGACTTAGCTAGACCATTACCTTTTGGTAGTAATTAGATGCAAATTTAATAATGATTACATGATCAAAATCCAAGCTAGAAAATTTCATTGATGTAAATGCAGGACCATTATCACAAACTAGAGCAAATAGATGACCAAAGTGATTGATTATACCTAATTTGATGAAATTGATCACCACTCCAGAAGTACATTATTTGCATGCAAGAGCTTCAGTCCATCTAGTAAAGTAATCAGTTACAGTGAGTATTGTAGACACCCAAAAATGTCCTTTTACGATACCTTGTCACAACATCACATCATTTAGACATCTTGTAGCATGCTTTTCCCTAGGTACCCATGTCATCATCTAAATTAGTTAAATAAATCTTATTTATTTAACTAATTTCATTTATTCCCTATTTATCCATAATCTCTTTTTCTATAATTAAATAAATATTTATTTATTTAATTATTCATGACCATTTATCTTCTCTAATTAAATAATTATTTTAATTGTTTAATTAGTCATTTATTCCTTCATCTATAATTAAATAAATATTATTTTATTGAAATTATTAATGACCATTTGTCCTCTCTAATTAAATAATTATTTTAATTGTTTAATTAGTCATTTATCTATTCTCATATAATTAAATAAATTTGTATTTATTTAATTATCTTTTTCATCTTCGTCTATAATTAAATAACGATTTTACATTATTTAATTATCTGTCCACATCATCCCTATCCTTTATTAGATAATTCTTTATTATTATTTAATAATTTTATCATTTCATTATCCTTCCCATCATTTTAGGATTTATTTCCTTTAAAACAATAAATCAAAATATTTCTATCTTATTAAAATTTTATCTCATTTTGTTGTATATCCTCTTTTGTCAAAAATAAAATCCTTATCTACTCTTATCAAATCTTATCTATATCCTCATCAAGGTTTTATAAATATAGCCTCTCACAATCCATTTGGGGTTTGATTCTTGAGTATCCTCACTCTGTCAAAATTATTTTTTAGTCTTCCATCTATCTCTATCATTCTCCATTTGTCATTTTCATCAGGTTATTATGTTGTTGAATTGAGCAACCAACATTCCTCCATTATCAATCCTTCAAAATCTCACATTCTCATGCATGTGGAGAACAAAAATGTAGATAAATAGAGGTTAGCATGGATTTGGGTTTACATTTGTTTGTTATTGTGATTTTCATGCTCGCTCATACTCTATTGTGCTATTGAGGATTTGATATATTTCTATTTTAGTTTTATATATAATTTTCTCCTAATTACATTGGTGAACCTGATGTGAATCCTTTGATCTAGCTTGTTTTTTGTAGGTTTTATTGACTTTTTGTTGCGGATCTATCTTTTTTTTGACAAAACCCTAGGTTTTACAAATTTATTCATATCTTCTACAAATTTGCAAATTTTTCTCCAATATTTTCAAAAAATCTTGTGCATCCTCTTAGGACACTACAATAAAAAAATTGAGGGTTTATCGTCATTTTTGTAGGAGTTACTATGATTGTATGTTTTTTCATACAATTTATTTTTTGGACACAAATCAGCCAATTTGTCAAGAAAACTTACATTTTTGAAAATCTATTGAAATAATAATTGTGGTCTAACTTTTACAGATTTAATTTTGAGGTCAAATACAATGCATAAAAATCTAATGTTCATTTTCTATATGGTTTTCATAAATCCACATTTATGGGTGTAAAACTAGGAATTTTTTTCTATTCTTTACATTTTTGGAAAGCTCTGAGAAAATTAGGATGGATCTCTTCTTTGATTTTTTATTTTTTGGATAAATAAAATCTTCATATAATGAAATCTAATTCGGCTATGTCAAAAACATGTATTTGAAATTGCAATTAATGAGATTTTTTTTATGGCTGCATTATAATATCATTTTTTGATCTTGTAGGTGATCATAAGGAGCTATAGTAGTAGAAATATCAGTCATAGATAGTATATTAGAAAGTGAAAACTTTCAGGTGCACTCATTTAATCTTTCATGTCTTAATCCTTTTTGTCACACATTTGAATTTGGGCTCTTAAAATGAATATTGTCTTCAATCACATATTGAAAATTGGATCTAAAATTAACCATTGTCTTCCTACACATTTGGTTTTGGGTTAAAAAGAACAAGTGATTCCATTGTTTGCATAGGAACATTTCATTTCTAAGGTCAATTAACAACTGTGAGTGTGAATCAAGTGCATGTGTGATCACAAACATCTCACTTGGTTTGATTTTGTCAAACCCTTCATAGGATGCCTACTAGGGGATTCCATCACCCCTGGGGACTACCTCAATCAAAGTGTGAATCAAAAGACATGCTTGTTTGAGAGTTAAAATCTTGTCACTCTTGGCTAAGCCCCAAATAACTTTATACCTTTGGGAAGTGAAGGTGAAGGGAAGATTACCCCTTTTTCCCAGTTGTGTGGCAATATTTTTCTTTCAATTTATCCTTAGTCAACCTTGTGCATCCTATCTTGAGACCTAATTGGCCATACCCCACTTGACTAGACATACGGCTTGTTGATGTGTCCTTCATGTGTGCTTGTTTAATAATCATCATTACATTCTTCAAATTTCAAAATTCAAACTTGTTTATGTGTCTTGCATGAGTGACTTATGTGTGTACATGTGTCATCATTCATTTAAAAATTTCCAAATCAAGTTAAACACCAAACACATAAATGCAATCCACTCTACACGTTCCAACACATTCATATCCAATCACTTTTATCCTAATCACCCTTCTTAGCCACATCCTATCCATTTCATCCTAATCAATAAAGTCATCCAATCTTGTCATTCCACATCATATCCTAATCATTATCATTTCTTTAATCTAGTCAACATGATTTAATAGCATGCCAACATTAGAAGACCTATCATCCCAACTTCACAGCCTCCTTCAAACACTTCACCAAATACACCAACCCTTAGACTACCAAACCATACAAAGCCTTCAAACCCTCTTCCAAAATTTTCAACAAATTAAATCACCTCAAATCCAACAACTCCTAGCTTAAGCCAATCATTTCATTTCCACTTGTCAAATTCAACAACCACGACATCATCCTCTATCCATTCATTATCAACCAATTCTACCTCAACCTAATGTTTCATCCCCTTCCACATCATACCAATCTAATCCATCCACTTCTTTGTATGTCAATGCCACATCAACCTATCAAACCACATCACAAAAAACACATGTGAACTTAAGTTATATCTTGCAACAAGGCCAAACTTTGTCATGTTCTAATGCAACCATTCACAAGGGGAACACTAGTCTAGGTCATGCACCCTCTAGGTATATCATATCACTATCTAATCAAAATCCTATCCTAAAGCCACCATTTCCTAGTCCTAATCAAGTGGTCACTACACTTTCCAACATCCTCTAATCCACTTTCCAATACATCAACTCCATATCCTAAGTACAAAAATTACAAAAGTAAACATGTGGCATTACCAAAATCCACCCATCCACCTACAAAGGATGTCACCCAAGGGCTACTAGCAAGGAATCAAACATCTCCATGTCATCCAACTTATATGTTTGAATCTACTAAAGAATATTCAAACACCATTCCTATTCCTCTAACCCCATCATGTAGTCTTCCCCTTGCGCCTATTCAATAGTCTTCCCCATTGAGCCCAAGTCAAACTCCATCATGTCTCCATGTTTTTAACCACCTATAACATGTTGAGCCCATTCAAGAGTCACCCCCTTCCACTTCCATTCAAGAAACGGGTATGTGTAGGACCATCATAGAAAAAATAGGCCCTTAAGTGGCAAAAAATTTAGAAAAATCAGAGTTAGGCAACTTGACATAAAAATTTGAATAAGTTATCTATATTATTTCAAAAATATGTAACAATATAATCTATAGAAAATTGAGTGTAGTTTCTAAACTACTAGGTTTGTTTAGAAAAACAAAAAATTATTTGGTGAAAATTTGAAATTTCAATGCAGTAGTACTTAAATTTCAGGAAAAAAATAAGAAGTAGGTGTTTGTCTGACCACCCTAACCACAATAAACTTATAATATTTTTTATAAGATTTTAAATATAAGTAGAGGACTCATGTACTAATGTGATGCATATTTTTTATAATTTTTTTCAAAGTAAATAATTAATTATTAATTTTTTATTACAAATTTTAAAAAATCTAAAAAACTCATATTTGTGACCATCTTAACTTGGTCAAAACTTCATGAAATTCAATTTTTTATTTTTTTAATCCTATAGTATGAAAAG
This sequence comes from Sequoia sempervirens, assembly GCA_007258455.2. Lineage (NCBI taxonomy): Eukaryota > Viridiplantae > Streptophyta > Pinopsida > Cupressales > Cupressaceae > Sequoia > Sequoia sempervirens. The sequence continues at coordinate 191,341,799 of VDFB02000017.1, forward strand.
CATAGAATGTGACACATGTTTTGGATTCAAAAAATGTGATACCGTTTGAAAGCTATAGATATTTTTCAATCAGCCTATCAATCAGAACTTCAGTCATAATTCGAATAGAAAATTAATAATAATTACTTATTAAATTCAAAGTAAAGCATAATTTATATTGGTGGAAAGCTGAGAATCTCCTTTAAAAACCCTTTTTGTTTCATTAATTTTGGGTTAAAAAAACATTGTCAGCCACATACCCATCATATTGCCACTTTTTGGCCCATCATGATCCTGCACATACCCAAACCCAAGAATTATGTCAAAAGAATTATCCTAAACATGACAAAACATTAACCTCTCATTCTAATCAAGATCTAGGCCCATCTAATGATCCCACTCATAACATACTTGTTCCTATTTATGATCAAGCTCCCCCCAATGTTCTTACCTATGATCAAGAAGGCCATGATGATCCTCTTAGCCAAATTTATGCATTCCATAGTCAAGATCATATCACTTCACCTATCCATCAACAATAAACCTCCATTGCTCCTATCCATCCTCTACCTAGCCCTATCCATGATCCATCAACATCCACTTCCCTTGATGAGACATATGCCTCCCAAGCACACATAGAATATCAAACAAATACCTTGGATCTAAGTGAATACAATGCTAATCAGGATCCTAATGATCCTCCATCACCCACTATCGACCCCATTGCAAGTCCTCCATCATATCCTATTGGTCTTTCCACCCTCATTCATGAATTTTCCTCCTTGGAAAAACAACAACCACTATCTTCCCTTGCTTCATTTTCTCCATCCAATCAGGAACTCGTGTCTATTGTTCCACCTACACCTAGTCCCATTGTCCATTGCATACTCCAAAACATGAACCACCAAGGTAAATTTATAGACCTTCATGAACATGGTATTTTGGAGCCCATCCATTTCAAAGTCCCTCCACACTCATTTAGCCTTGGATACTCACCCCAAAGACACTAATCTCAATATGTGTGTACTTCCTCCATGCATCCTGCATCCACCTTCTCCCATTATAATCCCTATCATACACCCAAGACATATGTTGCCATTCCATCTCCATCATCTTACAAATGTCCAAAGCATGTGACCATACACCTTCCACCATCAACTATGACACCATTTCTTCCAAATCCTATTATCCCTCAATCTAATCTACCTCCATTACTCCCCACACCTAATATCACCATTATACAATCCCCTTATTCATCCATCCATAAATCTTCTAAAAATACTAATCATGGCCAATCAATGCACACATTGTCTAAACATGAAGCTTCCACTCTTTTCACCATACCCATGGGATTCAAAAGAAAAAAAACAAATGCCTCTACCTATAAAGTAAAAAATCCTAAAAATCCTCATGCCTTAGGGCATCAATGCAAAAAGTCAAAGCAAAATACACTCAAAAAGTTATATAAGCCCATACCTCCAAAAGTAAAGGCCAAAACTAAAATGGTTTGGGTCCCTAAGAAAAAGGAAAGCATGTAAAATGGGGCATCTACATCACAAAAATCCCAACCATCCCCTTCCATCCAAAATGCACATTCTATTCAAAAATTTAAAAAATCCCATAATCCAAACAAAAATCATAAAAATACTAAGTCTATGTGGGTACCTAAAACACTTCATCCACCACCTCCTAAGCAAACATATACATTGCTTCCTACACCCTATCCACATCAAAAGCTTCAATGTTTATCACAGTGTGTGCAACCATTGGTCATGGTTCCCTTCCATTTCACAACAATTCCACATACCTCCATCTCCTCATCCTTCACACATTATCCTACATATCTCCCCCACCATCTTCATATGGTCCATGCTTTTGGCTAAGCCTCACCATTCATCTTTTTCATAAGTCCCATATAAGTTCTATATCTTCCCTACATGATCCATATCATAATTCACTATTTTCCTCCATAATCCACATCATAATCCATCACCTACCTACTCCATCTCCCTTTCATGTCATCCCTTACCAACATCTATGAGCATAATGAAATTTGACATGGTCCATGCAATGAAATCCATCTGTAGTGGGACTACCACCTTTTGTGGAACTAGATACTTGAGTCCCTCCTGTCCATATTCCCTTTCTCCTAGTCAAAAATTCAAAAAGTCAAAGTTAAAGAGAGAGAGAGAGATTTTTTTTAAAGTAAAGAGAAATCCTTTCATCCAATGGTGAAAACCTAGAAAATAGGCACCTAGATAAGTACCATGATGAAAACCTAGCAAATAGGCGTTATGTGTAGGTTGAACTTCTATGTCACCTACACTTGGGAACACCATGTCTTATCTATCCAACATATCATTTCCATGTCTTTTCATTTCCATCCTACCTACCATTTTTAGCCATCATACATGCCTATCATATTAAGTCCACTTATCCACCTTTCTCCTTTTGGTCTTGATGAAGACATAAGGGAAAAATGTTGAAACATTTTTTTTGGGTATCTTTTAACATACCTCATCCTTCTAAACAATCCTATCATTATCCTATTTTCATAAGCTTTGTCATGAAAAATCCTAAGTATTGTACCTAGAATGGGGCATGTTATTCCTATGTGACATAGTCTTTGAAAATAACATCCTTGCTCTCTTATGATACATACATCCATTCTATTCACTATGACCTATCCTTTCCATCCATCCATCTATCATGAGCCTTTTATCCCTTATCCTATCACCCACCCTTCCATCCATCAATTCCATCTATCTCCTTGCACCTAGACTTGGTTTTCCCCTTTTCATTGGTATCTAACACAAAGGCTACTCAAATTTTCATCCTTTGACACCTAAAAACAGTTCAAAAATCCAAAAAAAAATCAAAATATTTCAAAAATCCAAAAAAAATCAAAACATTTGAAAAAAAAAAAATCAAAACATTTCAAAGCCCAAAAATTAAACCTTCCAAAATCCAAAAGAATAAAACATTTAAAAAAAAATCAAAATATCCCCAAAAATCAAAACATTTCTAAAATCCAAAAAATCAAAACATTTCAAAAGTCCAAAAAATCAAAACATTTCAAAATCCAAAAAAAAAAATTTTAAAATCCAAAAAATTAAAACATTTCAAAAGCCCAAAAAATAAAACATTTCAAAAGTCCAAAAGAAATCAAAGCATTTCAAAAGTCCAAAAAATTCAAAACATTTCAAAAGCCCAAAAAAAAATCAAAACATTTCAAAAATACCAAAAAATGGAAAAAGTTCTTCAAAAAAGACAAAAAAATCAAATAGCCAACAAAAATCCAAGCAATAAAATCATACCAAACCATTTCATCCAATCAACTCAATTGAATCAATCCAGGCAATAATCCAAATGCAAGTCAATTCTTAATCCATACCAATCAAGTCGATCAAATTTCTTGTCAAATTATCCAATCACATCCTTTGGTCTTGATTCTGATCTTGTTGTAAACCCAATCAATAAATCAATTATCATCATCCTTGTGTTGATCTAGGGATATGTCATTCCCTACAATGACAACACTATCATCATCAATCAAAGTCAATCAGTCAATTATCAATCATCCTTGTGTTGATCTAGGGATATGTCTCTCCTCATAATGACAACACTATCATCATCAATCAATCCATCAATCAATAGTTTACAGCTTGACAGGGACACTACCTTGTTTGTTTTTGAATCATTTGTGCATGCTTGCTTGCTTGTGTGTGTTATCATTTTATCTTTCATTTGTATCAAATCCATATCATTCTAGCTAATATTCATATCTTGTGCATGTTGGAATAGCTTTTTTCACTATCCTTTGTATCTAAGGTCATATCATACCTTTTGTGCATTGGAAGTTTAATGCTCTAAGTTTACTTCCTCATACGTCTAGACAAGGTTGTGTTACACTGGGGCACAAGACACATCATCACCTTAGTCCTTATACCTTGGTGCACAACATCTAGTGTTATATCAAACATCATGATTGCTCACCTTCATTTCAGCATAGCCCATACTTTCATCTCCTTCATCCACTTCCTATCTTGCATCATTCATCTTATCCCTCCTTTGTCATTTCATTTCATTTTGATAGCCTACCCATATTTTTCCAACCTTCCTATCCTCTCGAAGGGGGATCACCATCATCTTCCTATATTTCCTTCACAATCCAATTTTCTTTTATATATACCTTAGCTTCTTTGAAATGATGTTACTTGACACAAGTCTCATCATCTCAAACATCATCTCAAAGAGAGGCAAAATGTAGACACCCAAAAATTTCCTCTTACGATACCTTGTCACAACATCACATCATTTAGACATCTTGTAGCATGCTTTTCCCTAGGTACCCATCTCATCATCTAAATTAGTTAAATAAATCTTATTTATTTAACTAATTTCATTTATTCCCTATTTATCCATAATCCCTTTTTCCATAATTAAATAAATATTTATTTATTTAATTATTCACGACCATTTATCTTCTCTAATTAAATAAGTATTTTAATTGTTTAATTAGTCATTTATTCCTTCTATGATTAAATAAATATTTATTTATTGAAATTAGTCATGACCATTTATCCTCTCTAATTAAATAATTATTTTAATTGTTTAATTAGTCATTTATCTATTCTCCTGTAATTAAATAAATTTGTATTTATTTAATTATCTTTTTCATCTTTGTCTATAATTAAATAATGATTTTACATTATTTAATTATCTTTCCACATCATCCCTATCCTTTATTAGATAATGCTTTATCATTATTTAATAAGTTTATCATTTCATTATCCTTCCCATCTATTTAGGATTTATTTCCTTTAAAACAATAAATCAAAACTTTTCTATCTTTTTAAAATCTTGTCTCCTCTCGTTGTATTTCCTCTTTTTTTCAAAAATCAAATTCTTATCTAATCTTATCAAATCTTATCTCTGTCCACATCAAGGCTCTATAAATATGGCCTCTCACAATCCATTTGGGGTTTGATTCTTAAGTATCCTCACTCTATCAAAATAATTCTTTAGTCTTCCATTTGTCTCTACCATTCTCCATTTGTCATTTTCATCAAGTCGTTATGTTGTTGAATTGAGAAACCAACATTCCTCCATTATCAATCCTTCAAAATGTCGCATTCTCATGCAGGTGGAGAAGAGCAATGGAGATAAATCAAGTTTAACATGGATTTGGGTTTGCATTTGTTTGTTATTGTGATTTTCATGATTGCTCACACTTTATTGTGCTAGTTAGGATTTGATATATTTCTATTTTAGTTTTATATCTATTTTTCTCCTAATCACATTGTGAACCTGATGTGAATCATTTGATCTAGCTTGCTTTTTGTAGGTTTTATTGTCTTTTTGTTGCAGATCTGCCATTTTTTAGACAAAACCCCAGGTTCTACAAATTTCTTCATACTTTCTACACAGCTGCAAATTTTTCTCCAATATTTTCACAAAATATTTTGTATCATCTCAAGAGGCTACAATAAAAAAATTGAGGGTTTATCGTCATTTTTGTAGGAGTTACTTTATTTTTTTTCATAAAATTTATTTTTTGGACACAAATTAGTGAATTTGTCAAAAAAAATTACTTTTTTGGAAAGATCTTGAAATTACAATGGGTGTCTATGTTTTATAGATTTAATTTGGAGGTCAAATACAATGCAAAAAAATCAAAACTTCATTTTCTCTATGGTTTTCACAAATCTACATTTTTTGGATGCAAAACAGGGATTTTTTTTTACTTCTTTACATTTTTGGAAAGCTCTCAGAAAATTAGTATGGATCTCTTCTTTGATTTTTTATTTTTCAGATCAATAAAATCTTCAAATAATGAAATCTAATTCAGTTATGTCAAAAACATGTATCTGAAATTGCAATTCTCTAATGAGCTTATTTTTTTTATGGTTGGATTATAATATCATGTTTTGATCTTTTAGGTGATCATAAAGAGCTATAGTAGCAACAATATCAGTCATAGATAGTATATTAGAAAGCAAAAATTTCTGGGTGCACTCATTTAATCTTTCATCTCTTAATCTTGTTTGTCACACATTTGGATTTGTACTCTTAAAACATATATTGTCTTCATTCACATATCAAAAATTAGATCTAAAATTAACCACTATCTTCCTACACATTTGGTTTTGTGTTAAAAACAAAAAGTGCTTCCATTTTTGCAAGGTCAATTAATAACTGCAAGTGTGAATCAAGTGCGTGTGTGATCAAAAACACCACACTTGGTTTTCTTTTGTCAAACCCTTCATAGGAGGCCTACTAGGGGATTTCATCACCCCTAGGGACAACCTCAATCAAAGTGTGAATTGAAAGACACACTTGTTTGGGTGTTAAAATCTCGTCACTCTTTACTAAGCCCCAAAGAACTTTCTACCTTTGGGAAGTGAAGGTGAAGGGCAGGTTACCACTTTCTCCTAGTTGTGTGGCAATATTTTTCTTTCAAATTATCCTTAGTCAACCTTGTGCATCCTAGCTTGAGACCTAATTGGCCATACCCCACTTGAGTAGTCATAGGGCTTGTTGATGTGTATTCCATGTGTGCTTATTTAATAATAATCATTACATTCTTCAAATTTCCCTCTTAATCTCAGCAAATTCTTCTTTTGCCTCTACATTCCATTTGACCCTTGCTTTTTGTTTCAACATTACATTCAATGGCTTGACTATTTCTGCAAATCTAGTGATAAATTTTTTGACAAAGTTGATTTTTCCAAAGAATGACTTCATTTCCTTCTTACTAGCAAGTGGTTGAATCTTCAGTATAGCCTCCACTCATTCAGGATCAATAGTAATACCCTTCTCCAAAATAACATTTCCTAGCAACTTTCTTTCAATGACTCCAAAGATGCACTTCTTCAAATTAAGTGAAAAATTTCCTACACCTTTTGAACACCTTGCATAAGTCTGCAATATCCATAGCTCTCTGGAAAGTTGCTCCAACATTGATCAACCCAAAAGGCATCCTCTTGTAGGTAAAAGTGCCACATTTGGTGGTGAAGGAAAATTTGTGCCTATTTTCATATTGTACCATGACTTGATTATATCCAAAGTACCCATCTAGAAAGGACCTCATTTGAGATCCATTAACAATTTGAACTTCATCCAGTGATGGGACTAGATAATTATCCTTTTTCAATGCATGATTGAGATTTATGAAATCAACACAAAGTCTAATTTCCCCATTCTTCTTTCTCACTAGAACTAAATTAGCAACCCATGTTGAATGTCTAACTGGAAATATGATATGAGTAGATAATAATTTATGTACCTCCTTTTGAATGATGGGTTCCAGTAGAGCATTAATTGGCCTCTTCCTTTTCCTGAATCATTTGACATTTGACTTAAGAGGTATGGTGTGTGTAATAATTGAAGTATCATATGTCCTTAAGTCCTCATAGCTCTAGGCTATTACATCCTAATGCATGTGTAATGCATCAATAATTCATCTCCTTTCCTTTGGAGTACACACCTTACCAATAAAGGCATTCCTTATATCATCTTGAGTCCCCATATTACATGTTTCACATTGGCTACTAAAAAAATTCCTTTTTAGCTTGTTGTTCTTGATCTTTTATTCTGTCAAAATAAAAAATTATCTCTATCTAGACCATCCGTCTTGGAATAATGTTAGTCTTCAAGTTGATGTCTCATTCAATGTCCATCTCTACCTCTCAAGGCTCCACCTCATCAATTACTTGAGAAGTAAACACATTGCAGCTAGTGATAAAGTCAAGGATATGCTTGTCATCCTCAAACACCTAGAAATTTGTTATGTTGTCAGGCATTAAGGGTACAGGAGTGAGCTACACTGTGAACTTCTTCAAGCCTAAAAGTGAGAGAGTCTACAATGTATTGGCTGCTTGTACCAAAGAATCTGTAGTTTGGTTCTTGCTGTGAGGTATCAATTGAATATCGAAGGAATCAAATCCCTTGATGAGATCCCACACTCTATGTCTATAATTAGTCATCCTTCTATCATGACATGAGTATTATTTTCTTACTTGCTTTAACACCAGTTTTGAATCCCCAAACACTTGCAGAATCTTAACTTTCTTTCTCAATGCCATTAATAATCCATGAACCAAAGCCTCATACTCAACTACATTGTTAGTACACTAAAATTGGAGTCTATGAGCAGCAAAGAAAGTTTTACCTTTAGGGCTGATTAACTCAAATCCTACTCCAACATCTTGTTTTGACTTAGATCCATCAAATCTTAATGTCCAACAACCAACAACTCTAGATTCTCTTGGGCTATCTTTTGTTCTGCTACTACTGGGAATTTCCCAAGGAGGCATTGGAATTTTACCTTTGGGATCATTTTGAATGCTTTGTATGTCCAATCTGACAATTGGGGTTGAATTGATGCACCTTTGTATCTATTATACTACCGTTTGACATAAGCAACATTCCAACTCAGAGTGGGGAGCATTATCGACTCTACACCAATTAGGGAAAAGAACTCAAAATTCATATTTCTACCTAACTAAATTTGATCCTCCATACATTTCTGGATAAACTCTTGGGAATTATCCAACAGGATGTTGAGTTGTCTATCTTCTTGATCATCAAATTCTTCCATTGGTTCAATGAATGACTTAGAACTACCAAATTTTGATGTGGATTCACTAGAAAATCTCTGCAACATAACAATTTCTTTTGCATCTGACTCTAAAATGAGGGAAACCAACACATAGTTTCCCATACTGATTTCTTACACCAATATCTCATTTGAAGTATTCTGATATTCAGTTATTATATACTTCAACCTAGGCTCCCTTTCGATTCTAATTTGATTTGGAACTTCTTTACAAGGGAGCTACATGTGGGAATGATCTATGGAGGTGTATCCATTTAGTGCCTTAGTGAAATATCACTCTAAAATTAGATCATAAGTATCAGGAATGTCTGCTACCTAAATATTGACCACTTGTTGTATCCTAGGGTCTGATGCAACCTGCATGGGAATCATATTTAATTCTCCCACTATACTTACCTTTGTCTTGTCTAGTTGAGTGACTTTATTTTGAGAGGTGGTAGGGGTAATACCTAGGGCTCTATAGAAAACAAAAGGAATAACATTTGTGGAAACCCCTTAATCTAGAAGACAATTATGCAAATTCTTCTCAAAGATGCGAAAAATTTAGAAAAGGAGTTCTTTTTTTTCCTTGGAACAAACTTAATTGTGTGTCAGCCTAAGCAACTTGATTCTTATCCTTTTCCTTTTCTTTATCCCTAGGCTATGCTTGACCTTGGTCTTTGGGTGTTTGTGAGCTAAGATTCCTCTTAGCTACCTCACTAACCATCCTCCCTTGAGGGACTATGTTTGACATGAAAGATTCTAAAACTGCATTTCTAATAGCAGGAATCCTCAATAACTCAAAAACAAAAAGACTCACTTTTACCTTCCTAGGTTCTTCAATCACATATTTTCCTAGTTGCTCCACATTCATATCAGAATGTGTTTCTTTGTGATAGCCAGCCTACTTTTCTTTTCCTTGGTCCACATTGCTTCCTTTTGATACATCAGATTGTCCTCCTTTTGCAAAGTATTGTGTTGGCACATGAGGGTAATATGGGTTATTGCTAGCCTTTGTATTCGGTGGAGTGGTGAAATTATTTGGAGGGATAGACATAGTGAATGGGCCTACAACTTGTGGAATCTTGTTGGGTCTATTCCTCAAATCATATTTCCTCATAGGTTGCTAGAACATATGAACTTCCTCGACACCAATTTCTTCTTCATCCAAGGGGCCATTATCATTCTCAGCTCCTTCATTGAATAACTGAGAAAATTCATCTCCATTAAACACTTGCTTATTCTCTTCAACCTAATCACTTGATTTTTCTTTTGGATCATTCTCTTCACCCCTTGGAAATGGATCATGATACAGTACTAATACTGGAGAATCATAAGGATTGGAAGGTACCATCTCCTAACCATTGGAATTATTTCCAACCTCATACTGAAAGATGGAGGCTGCAATATGGAACTTAGGATAGTCCAACTTAGAATGTTGACTTGTCTTATGAAGCCTGCACTATCTGAGCAAAGCTGCTTCTGCCAGGTACACACCACTTGGAGGCTTCTCTTGATTAGAAGGTTGATCCAATGGGGTAGAAACCCCTCCATTTTTTGGCCTTGCATTCCACTATTTATTTTGACAGGTTTGTTGTCTCCTTTCAAATTCATGGCCACCTTGTTGCCCTCTATCAAAATTATGCCTAGAAGATTGTCCTTTGTCAAAATTTTGTCCTTGTGCAGAATCTCGACTCTCCTTGTTGTAATTTGAGTGCATATTCCTTTGAGTAGCCTAGAGTTGGGTATTCTGATTTATTGAGTAGGTCACATCCATGTTCAGCTTCTTCACTTGATCTGTTAGCTCATCTAGCCTTTCTTTATTAGGATTATTGTAAGGTATCAAATTCACATTATTCTGAGGATATCTTAATACTCCTCTTGAAAAAATAGACTGGTTTAAGACCTCAGAACTCTGCAAGTATGTGGGAAAACTAGCATGTTGTTGTGGATGAAGAGACTGATTGGAAAATTACTGGAGATAATTAGGCATTGGATGAGCTTGATTTATTAGAGGACCTGGGTGCGAGACCAAAGGAAAATGTGGTATTGGGTTCATAATGGGAGTATGATTAGTCAAAGCTTGATTGATTGCTTGGACCTGACCTAGATAAGCAGTGGGTCCTAAATATGGCAAAGGCCCTGACAAATGTTGTCTTAAATCTATGCTAACCTTGATAGCCTTCATGTATGCACCAAGTAGGGTATTTGGAGGGTTGGGTCTCCACTTGAGAAAAGTGGTTTTCAAGCTATCAAGACCCTCATAATAGACTTCTAAAGTAGTAGCATCATCCATAGCATAGGAAGCTTGAAACCTAGTATATGCATGATGAAATCTATTATTGAAAGACCGTATAGGCTCGTTAATTTCCCTCTTAACCTTAGTAAACCGTAGATACAACCCATTAGCACTAATAGGAATTTTGAACTTTTGTAGAAATGTAGTCTCAAGTTTAGTCCAATTATGAATTAACTTAGCAGGAAAATGATTGTAGCAACAAAAGGCATCTTCTCCTAAAGAATAAGGAAAATCCTACATGCAACATATTCATGGTTGATCCCTCTATCTCTAAGACAAGTTTGGAAAATTCTAATATGCTCCTCTATTGTCCTATTAGGATCATTTGTATGACACTTAGAGAAAAAGCGCTTAGGGTTCTTGGGCATAACATTGTAATTATTGAAGGATAGAGGCAATGGGTTGTTAGCCAAGAAATTCATTGGTGGAGGTGGAGGTGGTAAAGAATTATTGATGACTGGTTGGGGTTGTTGAATGGGAAAGGCCTTAGGATCAGATGATGATGAGCTTGAAGAGGGTGAGGATGATGGAAATGGTGAGACTGATGATGACTCTTCCCCTCTTCTTATCCTTCTTGACCTAGTTGGGGGTTGTATTTCTTTAAACTCTTCTTCTCCTAGTGTACATCTGGATCTTCTTCTGAATCTCTCAAGAGAAATGACAAAAAAAATGACCCAACTTGCTTATCCAGGCCCTCCTAGCACCAATCTGTTGATGGTGTTTTTTGCATAGCAACAACTCAAATAGAATATGATATCTTATCTCTCTTGAAAGGTAAATATCTATCAAAAAGCCTCAATAGATAACCCCAAGGTCTCTAATGTCAGGTCTTGACAATGCATAAACAACTCAGTGATAAATGTGAAAATGTTGGTAATCACAAAGGGACCTTACAAAATAAATGTTGGAACTTTCAAACTTATCAAATCTTGAAATGTATTGATACTTGAATTCCTAAATCTAACTTATATTTCAAATAAATAGCAAAATATAAAGAGTTCAAAGAGGTCTTAAAACTAAGCTGACTTCTAAAACTAACAATGTAAATGATTAAACAGTCAAAGTGGACCAATCCTTCAAAACCAATCCCTGCTTAACCTAGATTCAATCTACAATGTCACAGAAACAATGCAATCTTCTAAGGTATTAAATATTTTTAGACTATGAAGCATCTACTCAAATCAACCCAATTTTGCAATTGAAATGAACAAATACCCACAATTGAATTTAGCACACAAATACTAGGCCTAGGCTAACTTTACACAGCAACTTACGATAGACAAAAAAAATGTCCTAAGCATGTGAGTGCCATTTTTCTTCATCCTTGTCCTTTGATAATTGAATAATTTTAATTATTCAATTATGTTTGTTCATATTCCTCTATAAATTAAATATTTTTTAATAATTATTTAATTAATTCAATTTCTAATCTTTATTCTATCTTGATCAATTAAAATTATTTAATTGCATCACTAATTTCTCCCTCTTCTTCAATAGTTAAATAAATTATTATTTATTTAATTATTTTGTCACCTTTCATCTATAGTTAAATAATTACCATTAATTATTTATCTATTCATGGTCCTTTAATTCTTCTATAGTTAAATAATTATTAAAATGATTTAACTATCCCATGCTACCTCCCCTATTAAATAATTAATCTAAATTAATTATTTAAGGTCCAATTTTCATCTCTCCATTTAATTAAATTGATAAATTTAATTAAATGCTCCTCTTTTCATTTTCTCCAAATAAATATTTTGAATAAATTATTTATTTTCCACTTGCCATTTCCCTCCATTTTGAATAAATAATTTAAAATAAATTATTTATGCACCTCCACATGGTCAAAGATACCCTGTTATTATTTCATGTCATAGCCCACATGTCCTTGCATGTCTATCATAGCCTGCATGTCCCTGCATGTTTGTCATAGCCTACATGTCCCTGCATATCTATTTTTCATGATTCCTCCAAAAATAACATATTCTTGGTGCATCAATTATGGACCATTGATCTTGGAATCCTTCTAGAGCATTAATCTTAGCCATCCATTCAAAGGGTTGTCTATAAAAGAAACCATCCTCCATTTTCACCTTAACTATTCTTCTCCAAATTTCTACTTACAATTTATAGGTATTTGCACAAGTTAGACTAAAAATCTGAGGGCATATTTGCAAAAGGAGAAATAGGAGAACAAGAGAAGTGATTCAAATTCAAGCATGGGGAGTATTTTGATTTGATGTTTTATTTTCCTTATGCTTTCATTGTTTTCTCTTGTTTGGATGAGGTTAATAGTTTAGAAGTGTCAATTGTCACTTTGTCTATGCTATTTGATTCTCTCTAACCCAATCTCACACTTACAATAAAAAAGTTGCTAAAAGTATGGACCAAGGATTGCTCAAACACTTAAATTATCAAACCATAAACACCATTGCATTACTTCTAAATCTAAATTCTAACATGTAACTAATAATCTTAAAGCAATCTCAAAGAGATGGAACAACAAGAACCATGCAAGATAAAACACCACAAGAAAGAACACCAAAGAAAAATGTCTTTACTTATATTGAATCACCCAATGTTTGCAACAATTACAATATTCAATGTAACAACACTTGCTCTCAAAAAATACTAACTTCTAACTCCTAGCTCATTCTCTATCACTTAGCTTCTCTATTTTCTAACCCTTAAAAATGAGGAAAAATGCCCAATTTATAGCAATTTCATATGAAGTCGGCCCAATTATGGTTACAAAATAGGGCGGCCCAAAATAGGCTAGCCAAGAAGCCCCTTTTTAAAACAATATTTCTAGCATTTAATGCTTGAAACTTCCTCCTCGTCAGCCTAGACTCTCCAATGCAAATCACTCCAATGCATGTAGAAGTTTGAAAAAAGAAATGTGTAGAAGGTCCTAGATAAATGGGAAGCACAAATCTTGATGCAATCATGCATTATCCAACCCCCTTGTCATTATCTTCACCCAATTTATCTTGCACCCTAAGAAAAATCATCTCCAAGTTGGCCAGTGGTGGAGTAATCAACACTTTAAATCTTCTTTCAATTGAGTTAATCTCCTCCCTTGATTCCTTAATGACCTTGTCCCACTCTACCTTGAGATCTTGAAACCTCTCCATAACAACAATATAGGCAGTCATATCATCCAAATGGTGGGTAGTGATTGGGACATCATCAATTGGAGCATAAACTTCATGCCACCATTTTCTTAATTGTTCCAAGCTTAGATCTTTTGGTGCAAACTTCTTCCTTCTAGTCATTACTTCAAAAAATGAAATGAATCTATTATAAATATCATTCAATGTATTCCCCACATGTTGACCCTATTTATGAATCTTCTTTAGAAATTTCTACTTAATCTGTAGGGTCTCATACCACTCCCAAAACTAGAACCTTTGAAGAAGGAAAGATTCCATCACTTATTAATCTTTCCTCAGAATAATCCATGATTGTTTTTTTTTTTTGCAGGAAAAGATCCACAACCTCTTTATCTTGTGCTAATAATGTCAACAACCACTCAAATTATCTATGTGCATCTCCACCAGTTGAAAAAATTTCCTTAATTAGGTTGTCTCCTCTAAGCCCCACTCCTTGTGACCTTTCATGGGTAACTTGTGTAGAAGTTTTCATCTTTTCAAGCTCACTCACCATCTCCTTAGGAAAGAAACCTCCTATTGATGAAGAAGAACCAATTTTTCCAATGGACTACAAGGGTTTCATGAGATATTGTAGATGTTTCTTTAACTCTACATTTGCTTTCTTCAATCTTTCCTTAGCCTACACTTCTTTATCCAGTCTTTAAAAAATTGTAGCAACAGACCCCTTGAACTCTTCCACTTCCTACCTTCTAGAGGCTAGCCCTAGATTTATTGTTTGAATGCTATAATCATGAGCAGTTACCTCACCCTTATTCCTTTCTAATACAGGAGTGCCAATATGAACCACCCTAATTTTGATGTTACATCTTCAGTCGTATTCTTCCAGCTTGTTGATTATCCTTGATTGAATAAATTAAATAATAGCTCAAGCTATTTAATTTATAAAGTCTTCTATTTATGAAGAGGTGCACCTTATTTAAATGGCATGAGTTCCTACGTGTGCCAACCTTTTCCCTATTGGTTGAATCCAAATGAAAAGGCATCTTGATTATCATTGGAGGCCAACTTAAGACTCATGAAGAGGCACATATTTATAAGAGAGGCCGACCTATTATTATTAGTTGTTTTGTTATCATTATTGCAACTGACTTTGGTTTTGAAGAGTTGTGTCTCTTCTATCATTTGATATATATATGACTTCATTTGTTCACCATTGATCATCCATTCTATTCATTGTTCATCATTGGTCTAAGGTGCAAATTAAGAGAAAGGAGAAGATCAATTCGGTTCATCATAGAAGGCTGAGTTGATCATTCATAGTTTATTCATTCACAAGTGCGAGTTAGAAAGAAGAGCAGACTATGAATTCAATAACAGAGAATAATGTTACTTATTGAAGGATGAATCTCTAATCAGTGAACTACATCTATTTGCATCTATATTTGCATCTATCTGTGATGCTTCTATTTGGCCCACTTATCAGCCTCTTGTAAAGGAGACATTTTGAGTTGACATTCAATATATAAGTGATATATTGTTGCTAGGTTTTTCTCCCTCAAATGGAGGGTTTTCCCAGGGTATCTGTTGTGTTATTATGTCTGATTCTAAATTAATTTTTTGTGCATTAAATATGATTATAAAACTAACACCTATTGCTTGATTCATCCCTATCAAATATAGAAATAGTTCTAGCCTTCTTCTTTACTTTACCTTTTCCAATGTTGGCCAATAAATCATCCCAACTTAGGGAAGTATCATCTACAACTACTTGTTTTCTTTTCAATTCCTCATTAACCTAGCTAGGAATAGAAATATCAGACTGTTGCTCAATCAGTCTATCAATTTCTTGTTAACTAGTAGAGGAGCCAACATTTGAATTATAAACTGTAGGTACTTCCTCACCTTTATCCTATTTTTCTTTATTATTCTCCTTATGCTCCCCTAGATTTTCATTATCTTTCTTGTTATGTATTTATGTCACCTCATGAGTTGGAGAGGGAGTTCTTTCATGCATCTCCTCATTTTCAGGGATTCATCTACTTTATCCTCGATAGGTGGATCCTCATGTGACACCAAAGAGGACTGAAAAATCCTATCAATCTCTACCTTTGCATTGTGAAGATCCCCATCCTTGAATTCTTATGTATCTTTGCATCGAGGGATATCCTCAACAGTTGCATCTATTGGATCTTTTCCTTCACTATGCACTTCTTGAATAGGAGGAGAGGAGGAAGTATCATTTTTTGTTGTGTAACAGAGGGAATCATGGGAGAACCTTCTTTTATTAAATATTCCATAGGGGATGGAGTTCTTGATCTCCGAGTATAAACCTGTGTTTTCCCTCTTGAACTCTTAATACCCACTAGCTATGGTCCTGTCTCATCCTCTCCCCTAGGAGGATCATTCTACTTCCCTGATGTTCTCAATACTCTTCTCTCTTAGGCACAAGGGAATCACCCTTCTTTCCCTCTTCCTTAGGTTCCTCCTCTTGAGAAAACTTCTTCTCTTTGGAGGTAATCCTTCTCTACTTAGACATGGGCTTTCTTTTGTTTTCTTCTCCAATCTTCTGGCTACGTTTGATCTTAATTTTGAAAGGAGAAATCACTTTCTCCTTGCCATTTGGGTCCTACTCCTCCTTAGAAGAAGACTGAGAGTCCAAGCTCCCCATCAAGTCATAAGTGAAATGTTTCCCTTAACTGTCTAACTCCCAAATCTTATGCTTGAGCCACAACTTAGTATATTTGATCACATGGGCATTGATATGCTCCAATTTTGTTATCTCTTCATGCATCCAATTGATTTCACCCATTGGGTTATCCTTAACTGGTTCATAATCATGGAGTTGTATAACCTCCCCATCATCACCAATTTGATCTAAGATGTCCTTGATACTATATAGTCTGATCAAATTGACAAGCAACCTGGAGAACCTCTTTTTCAAAACTTTAAATTCATCCTTGCAATTGGCCCAATAATATTCAAAGTTACCCTTATGCCTGAATTCCTTGTTGGCCTTCTTTTGAGCCTCACTTGTTCTATCAAATTTGGGCCTCTCAATATGCATAGGCAGGTTGAAAGTGCCCATCTCTTCATCTAAAAATTGTATTGTAGCCAAGGAAGGGCAAGCCTCATGACCTCCAATCCTTAGTGGGAAATCACTACCAAAACCATTCTTATGCATTTCCTTTTTCACAATTACATCAAAGGAACAAATATGATTGGTAACCTCAAAAATAATGTTATGATCTATAGGATATCTAGAAAATCTAAATGGATCCCTTAGACAACCATGAATCTTGATGTAGGAAAAGGTGGGAAACTATATAAACCATGCTCCAAACTTTTGAATCAATTCCTTGGCAGCATTAGAAATCTTATGCTTTGCACCTTGGAGCAACCTTGTAATGTACATAGTGAATGCATCATTCACCCTTCTATAGATAGAACTATCCAAATGTAGCCGAGGGTAGACTTCATAGATCACATCCTGGAAAAGATCCCTCGAGTGCTAAATCCCTTATATGGATGGAGCCTTGCCAAGGCATAAACCAAGTAAGATGTCATAGTGAAAGTCTTGGTTTGCAAAAATTTACACAATTTCTCATGAATAATCCTACTGATTATTCCTACCCAATGATAGTTTGTACCTTGTTCCATTCTCACTATCAAATAAAACATCCAATTCTCAAACATTCCTACACTGTTAAGACCCATCACTCTACTAAGAAGGTTAATTGCATCATAGTAGTTTGATTTGAATTTAGCTCTGAACAACTATTCTAGAAATCTAGAAATGTATGCCTTAGGTTTCTCTAGCCAAGTATTGATAATCTCCAGAGCCTTGTTTGTGTCATGCTCATAATACTTCTTGGCTATATCAACATGAAATTACACCACATGAGACCTTTCTAGCCTGTCAAACGTTTGGGCAACTGAGATAGGGGAAAAGTTTGCAACTACTCTACCCTGTGGACTGATTACTCTCTATGTTCCTTGATCATAATGTTGAGCACATTCCAAAAAAAGCTCATAACATTGTACTGTGGAAGGGAAACCAGCCACATGAGCCAACCCAAAGTCTCTCATTCTCTTCACCAACATAGAAGGGTTGTTTGCAACCATCCTTGCTTTGAATTCTTCATAGTCCCACTTACATTAATTTCAGTTACCTCTGACCAAATGGAGACAAGTTTACTCTCAGGAGCCTTACTCTTTATACCTAACTTAATCCTTTCCACCTCTGAGAAGGGAGCTCCCTCAACATCAGGGTCCATGTCTTTTTTCTTACCCTTGTTGGCAATAGCCTTGCTTGATTTAGCCTACACTCAACAAAGATTACAACCACTACCCACTACAACATAAGAGTTAAGGTTAGCCCATCATAAAAAACACATTCATCACATAAATAAGTCCAAACAATGATCAAAGTTCCTTAAGATCTTACAAAAATAATTCTTTAAACACCTCGAGATTTTTGTTCCCTCACAAAAATCAAGCCAGGGAGGAAATTTTGGGGATTTCATGGTTAGGAAAAAATCAACAAGGAAAAAAAAACTAACACCCTAAACATCATTTGATAATTATTATAGCTCAAGAAATGGAAATATCCAAATTTTAATCATTCAAACTAATCATAAAATACCAAAATCATGCAATGGCAATTCATCCATTTCTATTATTTTCCCAATTTCAGAAAGTGCAGGGATTTCCACCCAGGATGGAAATTGGAAAATTTAACATAACCTTCACCTTTATATGCATTCCTAGATAAATGATAGGGATATGAAAATTTCAGAGATTTCTAAATGTGAAGGAATTTCCCAAAATACCTAAAATCTCTCAAAGTTTCTATGTTTTCATAGTTTCACCCAAATTGATCAAATGATCACGAATTTGGGAATTTGTGCTCAAATATTATTCATTTCAAATTTTTTACTAATGGATTAGACCTATAACTCATTCAAGCATAGTTTGATTGATATTGGAAAGGAATTCAAAATCATAACCCTAGAGTTCTACCATGTATAACCAATCCTAGCCTCAATACACACATTTATTCAATCAAATGAGAATAAATTCTTAAAAAAACTCAAAAGTAAGTGATGATCAGATGCAAATGGGAAATCAACAGCTCAAACTCATATCTAGATCATCAAATCATTAAACACAAGGATTCCTAGATCAATCAAACCAAATCACCATCACACATAGCACTAAATTCAAAGGTTGATCCTAGCAAGGATTTAAATCATCAACTCAATGGAGGGATGCAACATCAACACTCAAGGAAGGAATCAAAATGAAATGGGGGGAAACCATAGTTTGTCATAGACCCCCAAAAACATAGAAACCCAAGAAAAGAACATACATAAACCAGAAAACCATACATACTCGACAATTAAAAGAAAAGGAACCATGCACATACCATTAATGTAGAAGAACTTAGGAGAAAAAAATTGGAAGCAAGCTTCAAACTCCAAGAAAATGTAAACAAGGCCATGGAAACGTCACCAAAACCAACAATTTTGTTCCAACAACAATCAAGCTCACATGCAACTCCTTAGGATCAATCTCTCTCAAATTCGATGTGAGACGAATAATACAATTCACCAATATAAAATATCTCAACATTCAACTAAATACAAGCTAAAAAATTCATATGACAAGAATAAATGAGATGAAATGACCACTTGAACCTATTTCGGGGATCCAATGAGATGATGGAAGTCGGGGATTCAAAGGCACAATGGAATCTAGAGAATTCTGCCAGTCATTGAATCAATGGCAATCCCAAAATATCCAATGTATAACAATATAAGCACCCTTAAGGCATCTAAGCAACTAACAAAAATATGAGATTTCTTCCTAGGGAGGAAATACCCAAAATACAAGAAAAACCTAAAACCTTCCCCCCAACTTAAGATTTTTCCCATTTTCACAATCTTGAACTTTGAAGGTGACTTCTAAGGATTAACTCATGATCATCAAATTGCAAGAGGGTACCCCAAAGAGCAATTCCATCAATGCACATGGGTGATTCAAGACATAGACCGAGGGACTTATCCCTTAAGGGGATGAAGTGAAGACCCTACAAAAAAAAAAGAAAAATAAAAACAAAGCAAAGAGGGTCCCTACTTTTAGTGGGGTGTGTGTGTGCAAATTACACAAAAAATCCTTCCCTAATGAAATTTGTTTTCCATCAGTGTGCACACACCTTGGTATGCAGATATAGCCAACTATTTGGTTACATGGAGAGTTACCCCTCATTTCCCTCCAAAAGAGAGAAGGGCGCTTATTGAGAAAACTTTTCCTTTCTCATGGATTGCAAGATGTTTATTCTACACTAGACTAGATCATATAATGAGGAGATGTGTATGGGAGGATGAAACATATGATATAATCCATGCATGTCACAATGAACCCTGTGGAGGGAACTTTGCAGCTAAGAGGACATCAATGAAGATTCTTAATACATGTTACTACTAGCCCACACTTCATAAGCATATAGGAAAGTATACTAGGAAGTGTGATAGATTTCAAAGGATGGGCCAACCAACTAAATCTGATGAGATGCCTCTATACCCCTAGGTAGTCATCACACCATTTGATAAATAGGGACTTTATTTTGTAGGTCCAATTGATCCACCATCAAATGGTGAAACCTACATCTTGGTTTGCACTGACTATGTGACCAAGTGGGTTGAAGTCAAGGCCATGAAACATGCCAAAGATAATAAAGTTGCAAAATTACTCTATGAAGAAGTCTTCACATGCTATAGAGTTCCTAGAGAGATAGTGACAGATCAAGGGGCTCAATTTACATCAACTCTTGTCACAACATTAGTTAATGAATATAATATAAGGCATAGGAAATCTATCCCCTAGCACCCTCAGGCCAATGACCAGTTTGAGGTGAAAAATAGCGAAATAGAGGCTATTTTGACAAAAAAGTGGAAATTCATAGGAGAGATTGGGAAAATACATTTCCAAAAGTTATGTGGGCTTATAGAACCACTTGGAAAAAAACCACTGGTTTCGCCCCTTTTGAATTATTGTATGGGAAAAAAGCCATGATGCCTATAGAGTTTGAGCATAAAACTCTTAGAACTACACTAGATCTTGGGATAGACATATCTGAGGAGAAAAAGGACAAAATCATGCAGATGAATGCCTTGGATGAGATGAGAAAGTCAAATCTTCATCATGCTAAGATAGTGCAAAACTAGAGAATCAAATGGAATGACAAATAAATAAAGGAAAAGAAGTTCCAGCCAGGTGATTGGGCACTCCTTTATGACTCTAGGTATCAAGATAATGCAAGAAAACTACAAACCAAGTGGTTGGGACCATATGAAATTGTAGAATTCTTCTCCAATGGTGTTGTTCAAATCACAACCATTGACCCTGTCAGATTCAAGCTCCTAGTCAATGGTAACCATCTCAGGTTATACCAAAGCCAACTTCCAAACAAGAATTCATGTAGCAATGTATTCAACACCAAATCTCTAAACTTCATGTAATCAAAGGAAGCAGACCTAGTGTCCCTCCTTTTGAATAGTCAAGGTATGTATCCAATCATAATAAAGATTTCCACTTTTGTGGGAATCCACTTCTTCAAAAATAAAGACATCTACCCATCCATATCCATCCTTTCTCTCTCTTCCATAACTCCACCATCACTTCACTTCACCATCACTTCATGCCATCATCACTACATCTCATTTCTCAACTATACTTTTAAAGTAACCCATACTTCCACATTTTTTGCAAAAAACACCCCAAATTTTTAGGTACGTGTGTAACAATCTATTATATCTTAATTATCTTAAGTGCATTTATTTAATTTATGCATATTAATGTTGATATTTCACATAGCATATATTTGTACTCTACCTTGTCACATCATAATTACATCCTAGTCTATGTAGACATATGCTCTAATTTAGGTTGTGGGGAGTGTGAACCCACATGTCCACGTGTCATACATATCAACAAATTTGAAATGAACCAATTTGAAATAATATAGTTGAAATGACAACTTGTAGGTGTGATATGATATTGAACTACTACAATTTTCTTGATGATACCCATCATTTATGTTTCTTTACTACATTACTCATAGTCATAATGTCACCAAAAAGATAAATTAAAGATTTACATTACATTTGTGTTAGCACTAAAGAAGAGTTACAAGAAGAAGAAGAAATTGGGTTTTTAGAGAAGGATTACCCTACTTCTAGGGATGCAAGGTCAGCTAGGGAGGAACTTACTGAACCTACCGATCCCCCACTTGTTGTAGATAAGCAGGGAACAAGGAGAACTTCTATGCCAGAAAAGTGGAAACAAATTTTCTACATTGTCAAATATGATACATGGAAAAAGGATGAATTTTCCCAATGTGTTGTGCAACTGAAACACAAAAAGGTAGGGACAATTTTGTCTCCCATCACTATTTCATAAAATTGTCAGTAGAAAATTCCTTACAAGAAGTATCTGGAATGTCATGGGAAGAATTTGTGAACATTGATCAATTTAGACTGGAAAATGTGAGTCATAGAGGTCAACCCAAAAGCTCGTAGGATTAGTAGGGGTGAAAGGGTTGCTAAAACCACTCCTAGAGCTTCAACCTCTGGCACAAACCCTAGTATCAACCCTCCTACAGCCAAATTAGCAATAAAAATTAGCTCCTCTAAATTAAAGTATTTAGATGAAGAAAGTTCATCATCAAACCCTAATATCAATACTCTTCCTCAAACTCCAATTTGTACTAGGGCTACCATTAGAAAATGGTAGAGGTGCACAAAGTTTATGAGAAAGGAGTTAGAAGGTCCATAGTTTGAGTTTGGTGAAATTGGGTCATTTCAATGTAATAAGGCCATTTTAAGGCCATTTTAGTGTTTTAGGAGTCATTTTCTATCATTTAAGTGATTAGGAAGTTTTTAGTACAATAAAGTGCCAAAATGGAAAAGTTGTCAAATTTGAATGTTAATAGTTAGTTTTTGGTTCTTTGAAGGTTGGAGTTAGTTATGAAAGGTAAGTTTAGTGTTTTTTTGTTTAAAAGGCCTCACATGTTCGAGGTTGAGGTGAGAGAGCTTTTACTTGAAAGAAAATAAATAAAACCATATTGTTTTCTTTGTAAAATTCTATATTTTACCAGAAATTTGATGTTTCCTTGAATTGTACGGTTCTGTACACAATGATTGTGCTCTGTTTTGGATGGAATCTAGTGGGGAGCAAGCCTGAAATCATCTTAGACTTGGTTTCAGGTGATTTTATTTGATTTTATGCAATTTAGAAGTAAAATACTGAGGGCCAATCTTTATATCTTGTTTTAAGGGTTTTGAGTGTATTAAAATGTCATATTAAGCCTTTGAGTATGTGTAGGATCATGATGGGCCAAAAAAATGGCAATATGATGGGTATGTGGCTAACTACTATCCTTTTACCCAAAATTGATGAAATGAAAAGGGTTTTTAGTGGAGATTCTATGCTTTCCACTCAAATAAATTATTCTTTACTTTGATTTTAATAAGTAATTATTATTCATTTACTATTCAAATTACGACTAAAGTCCTAATTGATAGGTTGATTGAAAAAAATCTATAGCTTTCAAATGATATCACATTTTTTGAATCCAAAACATGCACCACATTGTATGTTTTGCATATTATAGGATTAAAAAAATAAAAAATAAATTTCATGAAGTTTTTACCAAGTTAAGGTGGTCAGACATATGAGTTTTTTATATTTTTAAAAATTTTGTAATAAAAATTCATAATTAATTATTTACTTGGAAAAAAATTACAAAAAAATATGCATCACATCAGGGCATGAGTCCTCTACTTATATCTAAAATATTATAAAAAATATTATCATTTTATTGTGGTTAGGGTGGTCAGACAGACACCTACTTATTTTTCCTTGAAATTTAAGCACCACGCATTGAAATTTCAAATTTTCACCAAACATATTTAAAAAAAAAACAAACCTAGTAGTTTAGAAACTAAATTCAATTTTCTACATATTCTATTCTTACATATTTTTGAAATAATATAGATAACTTATTCAAATTTTTACGTCAAGTTGTCTAAATTTGATTTTTATGAATTTTTTGCCACTTAAGGGCTTGTTTTTTCCATGATGATCCTGTATATACCCATTCAACCCATTGTAATCTTTTGTAACTCATTGTAAAGGCTTATTTAGGGTTATAAAACATGTGTGCAAAGTTTTATGTGTAGGAGAGGTCTAAATGATGGTTTTGGATGATGCCCTAGATGGAATTTTGTGTGATTTTGAATGAAAAAGAGAGGTTAGAGAGGGGAAAAGTGAAAAATAATTGAGGGAAAAAAAATTATGTTCTTTTAAGTTTGTGCGGGTTTTTTGGAAGGTTTTGAGTTCATTGGGTAGATCTGGTAGGGTCTACAAGTGGGTTTCTCAATAAACCCTTGCCTAAATTGTGCAAATAGAGGGTTTTGTGGAATGAGGTCTTAAAGGGCGAGTTCCTAAGGAAAATTTAGAAAATTAGAGGTTTTGTTACCCAGTGAGTGCTTCCCCATTGAATTTTGGGTTTTGTGGATTGTTTCAAAAGGGGTTGCTTTGTTAATTTGGCCTAATTGGCCTTGTGGATATCATAGTTTACTTGTTTTGTGAAAGTTGATCCAAAAGAGTCTTATGAGGGTTTGGTGTATGTTGAAGAAGGCTTAAATGGGTGCCTAAAATGGTGGTTTTTTTCAGAGGTTGTTAAGGGATTCTAAGATTTAAGGTGAGAAAAATGGGTTTGCAAACCTACTAGGGAGACTAGGTGAAAAGTTGAAAAGAAGCCTAGATTGAGTTTGTGGGAAGAAAGGTGGTTTGGAATCTCTTGTAGTAGGAAGGTGATTTTTTTTCCACTTTGATTTCTATCAATTGGTATTAGAGCCTAGGAAGTAGGTCTCTTAAGGGAGAAGGTTGAAATTTTATGTGCAAGGAAAAAGGTGGAATTGGAGGAGTCAAGATGCGTCCTAAGGGAGGCACTATTGCTAGAAATATTGATAACTAGTCTAGAGAATTGGAAGCCTTGAAGAAGGAGATTATTGCATTGAAGTCTAATTTTGGGGTCACCATGGATGAAAGTGATTATGAAGAGGAATAAACTTCTAGTGAAGAGGAAGAGTTGGATCTAGAGGATGTGAGGATGTTAAAGCCTTTGAAGGTTGTGAAAGGTGATGGAAATAGAAAAATGGATTTTCCTATGTATGGAGTTAAACTAGATGGTGAAGAGCTCTTGGAATAGATAGGAGCCATGGAGAATTACATTGAAAGTGAAGAAGTGGATAAATATCGCAAGGTGAAGAAGGCTAAGACCAACTTGAAAGGACATGCTTTGTTGTAGTGGAACTTTGTGAAAGATGAAAGGAAGAAAAAGGGGAAGACTAAGATTACTTCTTGGGAGAGAATAAAGACAAAAATCAAAGGTAAGTTCCTTCCTAATGATTACAATGCTCAATTGCTTAGAAAACTTCAAAATCTTAGGAAAATAGACTTAGATGTGTAAGCATACACCGAGGAGTTCTATAGGTTAACTATAAGAACAAAGCATGAGGAGGATGAAAAAGAATTAGTAGCAAGATATCTTAATGTTCTGAGGTATAATTTTTAAGATGAAATAAGTTTGATGACACCAAAAAAAGTATAAGAATGTTTTCAAATGGCTATAAGAGAATCAGAGAAAGTGAAGAGTAGACAAGAAAAGACAACAAGAGGTAGAGGCAGTACTTCTAGAGGTAGAGGTACCTTTTCTTCCTCAAAATAGTCCAAGGGTAAAGAATAAGTGATTGAATCTAGAGGTGGATGGAGAGGTGGAAGAACAATATTTAGGGGTAGGTATGCAGATCAAGGAAGAGGTACTAATATGTTTTCAAGAAGGTGTTGTAACTGTGGTGAGTTTGGTCATTCATCCTTTAAGTGTCTTGGAAATTTTGGTGCTACTTCAAGTGGGCATGAAAGAAGAGGTGAAAAGAGAGTTCAAATTGTGCAAGAAGATGAAGAGGGGAGTGTCAATTCTCAAATTCATGATTGTGAACCACAAGTTGGTGAAGCTTTGATAGCGCAAAGACAACTCTTGAAGGCCTCCAAAGAGAAGGAACCAATTCCAAGGAGAAAGCTATTCAAGACTACATGCAAGAGCAAAGGTAAAGTATGCAAGGTAGTAATAGATTCAAGCTCCATTGATAATATAGTATCAAGAGAAATTGTAGATAAATTAAGTTTGGTGAAATATCCTCATGAAACACCCTATAAGGTGTCATGGTTAAATGATGATCAGTCACTTCTAGTCAATCACTAGGCTTTGGTTGAATTTCAGATTGGAGGGTACATAGATAGGGTTCTTTGTGATATTCTACCAATGCAATGTTTCCATTTGTTTCTTGGAAGACCATGGAAATTTGATAAACATACCATGTATGATGGAAGGGATAATACATATTAAATTGAACATGACGGGAACACATTTTGTTTGGTGCCATTGCAAGAGAAGGTCAAGGAAAAAACAAATTTAGCAAGGGTAGCCATGCTGGGTAATAAAAAATATGTGAAGATGGTGGAAATTAAGAATGATCAGTTGAAAACCATGACAAAGGTTGTAGATATTAGGATAGGGGTATTATAGGGTGGTACATAGTTAGAAAGGAGAAATGATGAGAAGAAGATGTTAGGGACTAACTTAGAGAAGGCCACAGATGGATTGCTTGTAAAGACATCAAAATTTTTGGAGAAGTGTGATAATGTAGTGGTTGGGACAATGCTTTGTCCACTTTTTGGAAGAAAGGATGGTGGGAAGGTGTATTCTACCAATACAAAGGTTAGAAACTCTGATAAAACATAATTATTTGGGTCTTAGATCCTGAGAAGAGATGTAAAGACCAAGAGTGAAGTGATAGAGGGTGCTTGGCCAAGGCATATGAATGAGTTCAAGCATGCAAGGATGATGAAGGGCAGAGTTCAAGAAACAAGAGGTAAATGTTTGCTTGCATGTATGGAATTATTTTTAGTTGAGAATGATGGTGGAAAGCTCGAGTCAAGTTTGTTTACAGAGATGAGGCAATGGAAAGGTGGACACAAGCTCAACAATGTAAGATCGAAGCAAGAGCTAGGTATTTGTTCCCATGGAGGATATTTTTTAGATCAAGAAACATTTGTAGCACAAGGAGATGTTGTGAAAGAGTTAGGTTCAAGGCAGTATGGTCCTCGTGGTAGATGAGGTTTTTTTTACAAGGGTTGTATGGTGCAGGTACACCAAGTTCATGACAAAGGTGTTAGAAGGTCCATAGTTTGAGTTTGGTGAAATTGGATCATTTCAATGTAATAAGGCCATGTCAAGGCCATTTTAGTCTTTTAGGAGTCATTTTGTGTCATTTAAGTGATTAGGAATTTTTTTTTGGATTTTTCTGATATGTGGTTGTCATTGATGTCAACACAATTAGCATTATTAGCATTGAAGTTGTGCTGAAGTGAAATTTAGTTTGTTGGCTAGCCTAGTATGTTGATTATTAGAGGTTGTGGATTAAAGGGTTTATTTTTGAGTCTATCTAGTTTATCCACGTTGAGTTTTAGAGGTTTGCATGAAGAATTGATCGAGTTATGAGTTTCAGTGTTTGACAGTTTTTTTGTTGCTTTAGTTGGTGTTCTTGCATGAAGATCATAAAGATCATATGATTCTGGTAAACTAAGTTGTTGTGGATCCTTTTTTAGTATTTCATGATGTTCATGGATGTTTTTGGATTGTGATCTATCTTTGTTGTATGTCAAAATTGGTCGGTGTGCTCGCGATTGGAGATTTTTTCTTGCGTGTTCATGTTTTTCATGTTCTTGGCTGACTAGGTGATTGTAGCATGTTGTGGATCTTTGAGGAATAATTATTGAAGGTTTTTTTAATTCAATGAAGTTGTTTTGGGTTGTCACTATGTTGTGGCTGACTTTGGTTGATTCACATTATAATTTATTTATGATTTAGGCCTACGGTTTGTATTCAATTTATATTTTGTTTGAGCCGAGATGGAGATGATGTTATTTCTTGTTGTGGATATATAAGAGCAATTTTTTTATCATTTATATGTATGAGTGTGTGAAGTTTTCAAGTCCTATGTGCAAATAAATTTCTAATCATTCGAAGGAAGAACTGAAGTGTTAAGAGTGAGAAATTTTTTTGTGCTTAACCAAAATAGTAATCAGGCATGAGAGATACTATTTTCTCAGTTCAATCTAGTGGATCTAATCCAAATATTTTTGTAAGAGAGTGTGTCTTCCTTGGGAAGTAAGCCTTGTTGTAATTGAGCAGTGAGCTCTAGATAGTGCCCCTAAATGCATGTGCATTCCCTATTTATTCTCTTATCCTTTTAACAAGGTATAATCTTGTGCACTAACCTCCACCATGCTTTTTCACCTAACAAGGTTTCCACATAAAAAATATTCTTGTTATGTGTGTTTCTAATGTGGTGATGATCTATGATTTGATGGTTATTTATCATATCTAAGAATAAGGTTAATAAGTTTGATAATTTGTTTAATTTATGTGACAACTAATTCACCCTCTCTCTCAGTTGTCTTCTCTTGTGTTTCCAACAATTGGTATCAGAGCAGGTTCCTTGGAAGAAGTTTAAAATCTTGAGGTGATCTAGGATGGTGACATACAAGAAGGATAGTCCTAGATTTGATGGAACAAATTATTCATTGTGGAAGACTCGAATGTAGTGTCATCTAAGATGCATTATTGAGCCCTTCTGGAACATTACAAAGAATAGATATATCATCCCTCATAATGGTTCTTCTTTTGCAAGTGAGCTAACAGATGTTGAGTACAATATTAGGGCTAAGGAAGCATTATTGAGTGCTCTAACTGATTTTGAGATGAAAAATGTAATGGATTTGAATACTGCTTATGAGATCTAGAAAAGGTTGGAAACATTGTATGAAGGTGATGCACATGTGAAGATTTCTAAGCTAAGAAGTCTGAAAGGGAAATATGAAAACTTGAAGATGGATGAAGATGAGAATATCACTACCTTTATGAGGATATTGAATGAAATTGTGTGTAATATCATATGTGCTAGTGGAACATTGGATGAATTAGAGATTGTTCCTAAAGTCCTCAGATCCCTACCTACTGCATACAAACATAAATTTGTTGCAATTGAGGAGATTTGGATTGTGACAAATGTAACAAGAGACATATTAATTGGTAAGCTTACTTCTTTTTAGTTAAGTGAGTTTGGTGATGCTCTTCCTAAGATAGAATTTGCATTTAAAGCTACTACCTCTAGAAGAGATAAACATAGATATGATTTGGGAGAAATTTCTTCTAGAAAAGTGTTCAAGTATGAGGAAGAAATGAGAAAAATTGAAGAAGAATAAGAAAGAAATTTGGATGAGCATGAAGCACTTCTTGTCAAGAGAGTACCTAGAGGAGAAGGTAAGTATAAAGGAGAATTGCCTCTTAAATGTTTTTCATGTAATAAGATTGGTCATTTTTCCTCAAGGTGTCCTGAAAGAGTTCCTAAGCCAAGACCTAACAAGCCTAGATTCCAAAGAAAATGTTATTATGTTGTTGATGAAGGTGTGACAGATGATGAATTTGATAAAGGGAATGCAAATGAGAATGGATGGGTATTTATTGATATCAAGGAAAATAATATGGTACATACTAAATCTAGTATTTGTATGAATGTGGAGAAAGTTTTTGTTGCTAAAATTGAAGAAAAGAATGAATGGGAGATTGACAATAGATGCTCGTATCATATGATAGGTGATAAGAGTAAATTTGTGAGCTTGGAAAAGTATGATGGTGGTGTTGTAATATTTGGTGATGACAAAGCTAGTGTGATCCATGGTAGAGGATCCATTTCTCTTGATGGTAAGAATAATATTGATGATGTCCTATATGTTGAAGGTTTGAAGCATAATCTTTTAAGTGTTGGAAAGATGGTTGACAAGGGATACAATATTCAATTCAAGGATGGAAAGTCTAGAATATTGGGAAATTCTAGGAATGTGATTGCATCAGGTACAAAAACAAAAGGTAATATCTTTCACCTGAATGTTGCTAGTAAAATTTGTTTGATTGTCCAAGTTGATGAAAGTTGGTTGTGGCATAGGAGATTGTGTCATGTAAACTTTGATAATATTATAAAGATAAGTTCTACTCATGCTATGAGAGATCTTCCTAAGTTGGTAAAGCCTACTAATACCATATGCAAGGAATTTTAGTTAGGGAAGAAAACTAGAGTTTCATTTCAGAGCAAACAACATTGTTCAAATGAAGTAGTGGAGCTTGTGCATACTGATCTATGTGGTCATTCAAGAGTCAAAATTCTACAAGGAGGTAGGTATTTCATGTTACTCATTGATGATTATTGTAGAATGATGTGGGTTGCTTTCTTAAGGGAAAAATATAAAGCTCTTGAGAAATTCAAGATCTTTAAAGTTGAGGTTGAGAAGAGACAGGTATGAAGATTAAATGTTTGAGATAAAATAGAGGTGGTGAATTCATATCTAGTGAGTTTAATTATTTTTGTGAACATGGGATAAACAGATAGTTATCTACACCGCAGACCCCTTAGAAAAATGGAGTTGTTGAAAGGAAGAACAAGATAGTTCTAGATGCTACTAGGGATATGATGTTGGAAGGAAATGTGCCTCATATCTACTAGACATAAGCTATCAGTATTGTTGTGTACACTCTCAATCGAGTGCATATCAAAGGTGATGCTGATAAGACCCCTTATGAGTTATGGTTTGGTCATAAGCCTATTGTTAGATACTTCAAAATATTTGGGAGTAAATGCTATATCAAAAGAGATGAAGATATAGGAAAGTTTGATGCTAGGAGTGATGAAGGTATCTTTCTTGGTTATTCTACTAAAAGTAAAGCCTACTGGTGCTTCAATAAGATATTGAAGAAAATGGTTGAAAGTGCAAATTTGAAGGTTGATGAAGACACAATTATACAATCCAAAACCTATGGATATGATTCAAATGAAGGGAATGCCAGTATAGTTCAAACTCAGAATCAAGTGCAAATCATTCTGGTGAATCAACAAAGCCAAGTAGAAAGAACTAGTGAAAGTGTAAAAGTGAGATCACAAGAGCCTAAATTTCAAGAACATCCTAAAACTCCAAGGTATGTAAGATTGAATCATTTAGAAGGTCAGATTATAGGTGATAAGAACAAAGGTGTTCAAACTAGGAGAAGAATTGTAGATGAGTACTATTTGATTTCAAAGACTGAGCCTAATAATTTCAATGAATCATGCAAAGATGAACATTGGATGGAAGCAATGAAAGAAGAGCTAAATTTTTTTGAGAAGAATGATACATGGATTCTTGTTCCTAGACCTAAGGACAAAAATGTAATTGGAACTAAATGGTTTTTTCAGAACAAACTGAATGAGCAAGGTGAAGTTGTCAGAAACAAAGCAAGATTGGTGTGTAAGGGATATTTGTAGTTGGAAGGAATTGAATTTGAGGAATATTTTTCCCATGTCGCTAGGATTGAAGCTGTGAGACTATTTCTTGCTTATGTTGCTTACAAAAATTTCAAGGTTTATCAAATGGACGTCAAGTCAGCATTTCTAAATGGTGAACTGGAAGAAGAAGTGTATATTGAACAACCTAATGTATTTCAATTGGCTGATCAAGAATATATGGTTTGTTGATTGAAGAAAGCCTTGTATAGACTCAAGAAAACCCCAAGAGCATGGTATGATAGATTGGATAAATATTATTTGAAGCTTGGATTTAACAAAGGTACTACTGATAGTAACTTGTATTTCAAGATTGATCATGATTGAGATTTG
Organism: Sequoia sempervirens; assembly: GCA_007258455.2. NCBI lineage: Eukaryota > Viridiplantae > Streptophyta > Pinopsida > Cupressales > Cupressaceae > Sequoia > Sequoia sempervirens. The sequence goes on from VDFB02000017.1 coordinate 191,373,626, forward strand.
TTTGTTGAAGTCTTTGTTCATGATATCATTTTTGGAGGAGATGATGGCTTATGCATGAAGTTTGTTGATGAGATGCAAAGTGAGTTTGAGATGTTAATGATTGGAGAGATAAAATTATTTTTGGGATTATAAATTATTCAATTAGACAAAGGGATCTTTATATATCAGTCAAAGTATGTGAAAAAATTGCTAAAGAAGTTTGGTATGGAAGATTCAAAGCTAGTTGGTACACCTATGGTGACCAGATGTAAGTTGACTCAAAATGATGATTTTCCTAAAGCAAATCAGAGAAGATACAAATCGATGATAGGGTATGTGCAGGATCATCATGGAAAAAGCAGGCCCTTAAGTGGCAATGAAAATTCAGAAAAATCAAAGTTAGGCAACTTGACATAAAAATTTCAATAAGTTATCTATATTATTTCAAAAATATGTAAGAATAGAATCTATTGAAAATCAAATGTAGTTTCTAAAATACTAAGTTTATTTTGTTTTTTAAAATTCTATTTGGTGAAAATTTGAAATTTCAATGCAATAGTACACTTAAATTTCAGGGAAAAAATAAGAAGTAGGTGTCTGTCTAACCACCCTAACCACAATAAAATGATAATATTTTTTTATAATATTTTATATATAAGTAGAGGACTAATGTTAAGATGTGACACATATTTTTTCCAAAAATTAATTATGAATTTTTTATCACAACTTTTAAAAAATATAAAAATTGTATGTCTAACCACCTTAGCGGTCAAAAATTCATGAAATTCAATTTTTTTTAATCCTATATAGTATGTGAAGCATAGAATGTGATGCGTGTTTTGGATTCAAAAAATATGACACACTTTGAAAGTTATAGATGTTTTTCAATCAGCCTATCAATCAGAACTTTAGCCGTAATTCTAATAGAAAATGAATATTAATTATTTATTAAATTCAAATTGAAGAATAATTTATATTGGTGGAAAGCTAAGAGTCTCCTTTACAAACCCTTTTCGTTTTATCAATTTTGGAAAAAAAAAATTGTCAGCCACATGGGTGAAGTCTAGAAAAATAAGGTAAGTTGTCAAACATGTTTTTTGCATTGACTTCTTAGGATTGGCATGCCCAAGCCAAATTCCAAAGCAAGCCCAAGGCTAATCCCTAGACAATAAATTATGTGTTAGACATATTGGATATCTGTTTCAAATCGGATATCTGTTTCAAATTGGATATTCGTTTCAAATCAGATTTCCGTTTTGAATCGGATATCCGATTTGGTTTATATATGATTTTAAAAAATGTTATACACTTTATAATATATGATTTAGAAAATGCAATAAATATTTTATAGTTTAT
>VDFB02000017.1:191377505-191634961 GCA_007258455.2 Sequoia sempervirens
CTCTCTCTCTCTCTCATTCTTCCCCTCTCTCTTCCCCCTCCTAATTCTCCCTCCCTCACTCTCCCCTTCTTCCCCTCTACCCTCCACTCTCTCTCTCTTTCCCAACCTCCACATCCTAATTACTATTAGGTCTATATATGTACAAATCAGATATCCAATTTATAGCACTAAAATCCTGTCATTATAGAGCATTATAAAATTATTTTATTTTAAAAAAAAAATCATATTAGATATCAGATTTAGTTAAATATCTGATTTGTGGGCATACCAAAACTCCATATGGTCAATTTTTTGCATTCCAATGGAACCTACATTCTTTCTGTAGGCTTTGTAGGTGAAAAACACGTGGTTTCATACAAGAAGAGACAAAGTTCAACTTTTTGGAGCATCTTGTACTCAAATTTGTCAGAAACAATGATTTTTTAGCATCTTTTATGAGGTATAATGGGAAGTAGTAGTCTTCAAAAGCATAAACGTAAGAGAAAACTTATAAAATAAAAAATTGAAGAATATAGACAAAAAGATAAAGATCATAGGAAGAGAAGACAAGGTATGTTAAATATTGGTGAATCTAAGCCCTATGGTCTTTCAAGTGAAGAGGAAATTGAATATGTACAAGGTGAAAATGTTGAACATGATATTCAAACTGGGAATGAAAATGTTTAAATTGATAAAATTTTCAAGCTAAAAAATGTTGGAATTGAAGATGTTGAACATGATATTCAAATTGGGAATGAAAATATTGAAATTGATAACGAAAATGTTGAAGGTGAAAATGTTGGATTTGAAGATGTTGAATATGATACTAAAATTGGGAATGAAATTATTCAAATTGAAGGTGAAAATATTGGAATTGAGATGTTGAACATAATATTGAGCTAAGTGTAAATTATGTTTCACCAGATTACATGAGAAATGAAGAACCTTGTGTGGAAGAAAGACATATTCTAAATTCAAGACCTTCAAGAACCCCTAAATGGTTACTTGAATTTGATGAGAGCATTATAAACAATTTTGAAGGAAAGAGATCAACGCGAATTGTTCGATTCTGGGCTAGAAGACTTTTCAACCAATATTTTAGTGATAAGACATTGACCGAGCAATGCCAAATTTTTGTACAATTGCTAAAGATGCAAAAGATGAGACCTTTGCTAGCTAGATTGAAGATTCGTGTGAAAAAGAAGACCAAAAAAAATTCTAACATCGTCAAAAATATTTTTAATGATCTCAAGTCTATTGGAAAAAATAACAAGGAAAATGATAAGAAAACTACTCGAAGAGTCATTACAACCGCCCTAGTAAGCCATCAATTGAAAAAGGCTCTCTTTATGAGACAAACTTGTATTGATTTTGACATAAATCATAAAACTTTGGATAGAGCACTTGCAAGAAGAGAAAGAATGTATGATCCTCTTCAAAATGATACATGGGCTTTTTCTGGGAGGCTTCCACGTGTTGATAAGAAGCTAATTGATAATGTAAAGCAGTTAATTCAAATTTTTTGGTGTGATAACTCTAGAGTATCACCCAATCCAAAGGAAGTTTTAAAGTTAAGAATTGGAAATTGAGACTGTAAACCACATCCTAAACATTTCTTGGAATCAAGCCAAACAATGTTGTTCAAAATATTTATTGAAACACATCCAAATATGGAAATCTCGCAAAAGAATTTTGAAGGTTTGAAGCCATTTTATTGTGTGCCTCTTAAAATTCGTAATACTTTCTGTTGCAAATACCATGTGGAGTTTTCAATGTATGATGAACTATTATGCCATATTCATTCTACTTTGCATACTAAAGAAATGTTGTAGGATTGTGGTGCAATGCATCTTCCAAAATCATCAAGGGACTTGCTAGATATTTTTGTATGTTCTAGAGATGATGGTTGCTTTTTCTATAGAAATTATTGTTTAAATGCAAAGTGCTCACAATGTGTTGGCTTGTCAAAGTTTGTTCAATGTTTTCATGAGAGTTCCAAACATGAATTTGTAAAGAACCTTGTTGAGAAAAAGAGATATGAGATAGTCAAATATACTTTGCAAAGTGGAGGTGAAGGTTCTAGATGTGAGTTGGTTTCAAAAGAATGCAGTGTTGCTAATTTTATTTTATATTTTAAGGACAATCTTTTCTACAAGTATGCAAGGCATAGTCATAGGTCTCAGTGGTTGGATCAATAGTTTAGGATGTGTAAGGACTCATTTCCGATTGGCACTATTATATCAGTGGTTGATTTTTCAGAAAACTACACATTGCAACCACAAAATGAGGTACAATCTCAGTATTACAATTCCATTCAAATTGCTATTTTTGTCCACATAACATTTAGACATGCACCTAATAGTACAGAGGAGGATCTAAAGATAATCAAAGAGTATCATTTTTATATGAGTGATGATAGATCTCACTCATCTGAGTATGTCCAACATTGTTTCGAGAATTATTTTGAGTTCTTGCAGGAGCATGATATATAGCACTAGGCCGACATCTAATTTGGTCAGATAATTGCAAAGGTCATTTCACGAATGCATGTAGAGAGGGGTCTACCTCATATTTGGAGTTTTTTTGAAGCTGGACATGGGAAAGGGGAGCATGATGGAGTAGATTCATGCACAAAGAGAGCTCTGGTTAAGGAGCAATTGAAGATTTCAGGAGCAAAATTCAGCAATGCACATTTTATAGTTGATTGGTGTAGTTCAACATTGTCATAGGGAGGGACACTTGATTCAATAGTGCACAAATTCCTTTTTTTTGTTAAGGAGGGTACAATGGGAGGAATATTGGATTGTCATACAATCAAATATTCTTCAAAGATGCATTCATTTTGAAGCTCAGATGTAGGCACATGGACCATTTGGACACAAGAGTTGGCTTATTTTTGTCAGAGTTGTATTCAATGCGAGTGGGATCAATGTGAGTCAAGTGAGTGGGTGGTTACATGGGTACCACAATATCTAACTCCTTTATCTCAAAAAATATCCATGACAAATTACACAATGGAAAGTTCAGTTGATTATGACTTGCTTTCAAATCTACTATAGCTAGGACATATTTTTGCAGTTTTTGCACCGCAGGGGAATGAAGGGAGATCAGACTATTTGTTGGCTTGATGTGTGTGGGTAAAGTATAAGCTAACACAAACAATGGAAGATGATGATGGTTTTGTGTATCCTACAGGTTTAGTTGTGGTTGTAGGAACTTGGTTATGAACATACATGATTAGAAAGAATGGCATACCTGCATTTGAAGACTACGAGAAACACAAAGCCATTCTCATGTATTTGCACCTTGTTATAGCAACAAAGGTTAAGTTGTTGAAGGATCATGCCAAACCAAAGACAAAACAACTATGGACACTTAGTAATGTTGATCATGAAGCAATATTGGATACTCTTAAGCAAAGAGATGACCATTCAGGCACACTTGAATAACATTTTCAAGAATGGAAGGTAGAATGCTTATGTTCATTATGATTAAGTTCATTAGTGTTCTTTATTTAATACGGCTATTTTATATACTATTGCAATGCAAGTGTCTTTAATATTGATATTTTGCATGCACTTTTGCGATATTTTTGGCAAGATTGATCATGACCCTCCTGCAACAATAGCCAGCTCTGATCCTTTTAAAGAGGTATGCGATAGATTAGAACAATATAGATTGGTTATTCTAAGCGTCTTCTATAGTTTGCATCACCAAATCATCATCATTTAGGTTTTTTAGATTAATATAGATATGTTAGTCTAAGCATCTTTTCTATTGTGACAATATAGATTTCTCATTTTCCCACTTTTTTGATATTCCTAGCATGATTGATCATGGACCTACTGCAATAATAGCTAGCTCTAATCCTTTTGGAGAGGTATGCAATAGATTACAATAATATAGATTGGTTATTTTAAGCACCTTTTATAGTTTGCATTACCATCTCATCATAGTTTGTGTCATTTAGAATAATATAGATTGGTTATTCTAAGCATCTTTTATAGTTTGCATCACCAATTCATCATCATTCAAGTTGTTTAGATTAATATAGATTTGTTAGTCTAAGCATTTTTTCTATTGTGACAATATAGATTTCTCATTTTCCCACTTTTGAGATATTCCTGGCATGATTGATCATGGACCTGCTACAATAATAGCAAGCTCTGATCCTTTCGGAGAGGTATGCGACAGATGACAACAATATATATTTGTTATTTTAAGCATCTTTTATAGTTTGCATTACCATCTCATCATATTTTGTGTCATTTACAATAATATAGATTGGTTATTCTAAGCATCTTTTATAGTTTGCATCACCAATTCATCATCATTCAAGTTGTTTAGATTAATATAGATTTGTTAGTGTAAGCATCTTTTCTATTGTGAAAGTATAGATTTCTCATTTTCCCACTTTGCGATATTCCTGGCATGATTGATCATGGACCTGCTGCAACAATAGCCAACTTTGATCCTTTCAGAGTGGTATGCAACAGATTACAACAATATAGATTGGTTATTCTAAGCGTCTTTTATAGTTTTCATTACCATCTTATCATATTTTGTGTCATTTAGAATAATATAGATTGGTTATTCTAAGCTACCTTGATGGATTTTATAGGTGCTTGTCAGTCCAAAACGTGAACATACTACTATTGTTAAAGACTGTGCCCTGAATGCCTCTAATAGGAAAATTTTGTAAAATTTGAATTTTCAAATTGGAAACAATGTAAAACGGTCATAATTGTGTATGGGAATAATCTATATCCAGTGATGTTTTTTGAAATATGGGTCAAATGTCTGGCATTGTATAAAGGGTATGTTTAAAATGTAAAGGGGTCTATATTTTGGAAACTCATAGGTTTTCTAAAGGGGTCTATTTTTGTACTTAATCGAGCTACAACAGAAGGTTTTCTTCTTGGTTCTTTCCTGATGGTATGCTCGTTTGAACTAGGTTTTTTAATATCTCCCATTTATATATAATAACTTATAGTGGCTTGCAACTTTTGCTCCTCAAATCCAACTTGGGTGCAACTTCATTTTTAGCAACTTTCATGAGGATTTTAAGGAAATCAATGATTAGAGTGTTAATATTTTGAGTTTTTGTCTTTAATGAGATTTAATAGTCCTAATGGTCATGTATTAGGAGGAGTTTTTAGGTTTTAGGGTAAAAAAAACATGGAGATCCCAACTTGTCCTAGTTGTTGCTTTGTAGCCTTTGAAGGAAAAATTAGTAAATTTGTTTAGGGACAAGCAAGAAAAGTGTTTTGAACATGTAATGATGCTATTTCAAGCCATTAAGTGAGGTCTTAGTAAAGTTAGAAGTGGAAAAGTGCAACATTTCATTATGAGTCATACTAATGTGAAAAATGTTTGTATTTTGGCCTTCAACGGTCATTAAGGTTTCAAAAGTCAATTAATATTGGTGGTTAAAGGCATTGGGAGTTAGATTCCAAGGCATAGAAATGTACTTAAAGCCTTCAATGGCTTGAGACAGGTTTGGTTGAAGGAGTTTTTTTCTTTGAATCAATAAAGTTTCAATTGCTCAGTTCATATTTTACTATTTTTCTTGTGTTTTATGCTTTTGCACAAGCCATTCAAGCATTGTTGTATAAAAAAATTGTGTATAAACATTATTACATGTCTTGAATTTATTCTGACTTCTTAATAGAGGGTTTCTTTATTCATTTTGTGCCTCAAAACTCAGACTTTCTTTAGATGGGTTCCTAAATAGGGGAATAAGAGTTTTGCAATTTTAATGGATTGAATCTCATCCCACCTATTGTGTGCCAATTTGAATCAATGGGATGAGTTGGTAGAGATTAGGAAATGACATTTCAAGAGTGGAAGGTGTGGAGAAATGGGTTTTGAAATAAAATGTAGAGTTAAAGGTCTAAAAATGGTGGGTTTTTTTAACTTGAAAATAGAGATTTTACCCTAGGGTTTGCAAAAATCTATGAGATACCAGAAGTTTCTTTGTTTTCTAAGCATATTGGGGCCTAAATAAAGGTGTCTAAGGTGGTGGCAGAGTTTGAAAGGTTGTGGAAGTGCTACATCCAATAAACCCTCAAGAATTACACTAAAAACAAGGGTTTTATGATTTTATGGTTACAAGTCCGTACAAATGGAATCCAATTGTAGAATCTTTGTTTTCTTGGCAATTTATTTTCTATCCCAAGTTTTCATGGGTTTGTGTGGTGTTTGAAGGTATGTTGCTTTGCATTTTTGGGCTAATTGAGTAGCCTTTTCAAGGGTGTATGTATAGGAAGTCAATGCTGGTCCAAAGGATTCTATGTTGTTTCTCCTATATGTTGTGTAAATTGGATATGGGTGTTTGAATCATTCATGTGTTGGTATGGTGTTTTGGAAAATTGTGGAGTAATTGGACAAAAACTAGTTTCTCACTATTACAAGGGTTTAAGGGGGTTAAAGAGGGAAATGTGTATTTAGTTGCTTTTCAATTTCTATGGGAGCTTTGGACTATCCAAAGAGATCAAAATAATCTTGTTAGATGCCTCAAATAGGCAGGTTGCAAAAATTTTGTGATTGTGCCCTTATGTTTGCATCAATTTTTCACCTAATTTCACTCAGTCCAATGTACTCAGAGTGATTCGGTATATTTGGTTGCAAAAGAGGACCATCCCTAGCATAAACATACCCATCCAAATGTGTTGGAACAGTCTATTTGGTTGTACGAGTTGCGGAATGAAAGTTGCACCACTTTGCAACTTTACGCTACTTGCATCTGGCAACTTTTTCCTCCACTAAAAATTCATCACCACAGGAAAACACCTCTGAGATAGCAAGAACGAGAGAAATTTTTGTAGATGGTCCCAAAATGATCCCATAGCCTTGGATGGAAATTTTTTAAGCATCATGGTCTCTAAGAAATAGCCCTTCAAATATTGCTACCTTTTAACACTTTGGACTCTTAAGGGAAATCGTTGGTCCAATGTAGTTCGGAGTGATTCGGCATATTTGGGTGTAGGAGAGGACCATCCTTAGCATAAACGTACCCATCTAGATGTGTTGGAATAGTTTGTTTGGTTGTACGAATTGTGGAATGAAACTTGCACCACTTTGCAACTTTACACTGCTTGCATCTGGCAACTTTTCCCTCCACTGAAAAGTCATCACCACAAGAAAATGCCTTCGAGATAGAAAAAAATGAGAGAATTTTTTGTAGATGGTTCGATCACAATCCCATAGCCTTGAATGGAGAGTCGGTAAGCCTTACAGTCTCTGAGAAATATCCCTTCAAGGATTTTTTCCTTTTAGCACTTTGGACTCTTAAGGGAAATCGCCAGTCCAATGTAGCTCAAAGTGATTCAGCATATTTGGGTGCAAGAGAGGACCATCCCTAGTGTAATTGTACCCATCAAGATGTGTTTGAACAGTTTGTTTGTTTGTACGCGTTGTGGAATGAAAGTTGCACCACTTTGCAACTTTACACTGCTTGCATCTGGCAACTTTTCCCTCCACTGAAAAGTCATCACCATAGGAAAATTCCTATGAGATAGAAAAAATCAAGAGAGGTTTTTTTAGATGGTCCCAACACAATCCCATAGCCTTAGACAAAGATTTTGTAAGCATCACGGTCTCCAAGAAATAGCCCTTCAAAGATTGCTACCTTTTAGCACTTTGGACTCTTAAGGGAAATCGTCGGTCCAATGTAGCTTGGAGTGATTCAGCGTATTTGGGTGAAAGAGAGGACCATCCCTAGCATAAACGTACCCATCTGGACATGTTGGAATAGTCCGTTTGGTCGTACAAGTTGTGGATTGAAAGTTGTACCACTTTGCAACTTTACACTGCTTGCATCTAGCAACTTTTCCCTCCACTAAAAAGTCATCACCACAGGAAAATGCCTTTGAGATAGAAAAAATAGAGAGATTTTTTTGTAGATGGTCCCAATATGATCTCATAGGCTCAAACAAAGAGTCTGTAAGCATCACAGTCTCCAAGAAATAGCCCTTCAAAGATTGTTTCCTTTTAGCACTTTGGACTCTTAAGGGAAATCATCAGTCCAATGTAGCTCGAAGTGATTCAGCATATTTGGGTGCAAGAGAGAACCATCCCTAGCATAAATGTACCCATCCAAACATGTTGGAATAGTGTGTTTGGTCGTATGAGTTGTGGAATAAAAGTTGCACCACTTTGCAACTTTACACTTCTTGCATCTAGCAACTTTTCCCTCCACTAAAAAGTCATCACCACAGGAAAATGCCTCCGAGATAGAAAAACCTGATAGAGGTTTTTGTAGGTGGTCCTAACACAATCCCATAGCCTCAAATGGAAAGTCTGTAAGCATCATGGTCTCCAAGAAATAGGCCTTCAAATATTTTTGTGTTTTAGCACTTTGGACTCTTAAGGGAAATTGTTGGTCCAATGTAGCTCAGAGTGATTCGGCTTATTTAGGTGCAAGAGAGGACCATCCCTAGCATAAACCTACCCATCCAGACATGTTGGAAAAGTCTGTTTGGTCCCAGATGAGTTGTAGAATGAAGTGAACAAGTTGTGATTAAGCTTAAAGGTGCCTTTTGATGTTTGAAGTTTTATGGAATATGGGGATGTCAATTTTGAATCATGTGATAATTATTTTAGCATGAAGCTTCCTTCCTCATTGATGGACTCCTTGTACATTGCTCATTTTTATGGTTCCAAAATAGGAGTGCTAATAGGATGTTAAGAATATTTAATAATAGGTACTAGAGAACAAATGGAGTGGGGAGACCCCATTAGCTTATAGACTCAATTGAGTCATAATACTATGTCTAAACATTAGTATTGCTAATAATTTAAGGTGTTACGATAAATTCTTATGATAAATATATTTATCTATAATCTTAGTGAATATGAAAGGAAAAATAGATGAAGGAATCATAAGTTTATATATGTATATCATTGTAGTATTGATTTTCTAGTGTGGAACAAATGCATTTTTTTTACTAGCAATGTCAACTAGCTGGGTGTACCTCTATTGATGATCAGAGATTTATGCGATTGAAGATTTTACAAGCATTAAATTTAGTCGTAGGTGTGATCTTACATTAAAATGTTAAGACAAAAATATTATGTAATAAAGTTAATTTACAATTATTACTTAGGGATCCATATATTATAAAAATTAATGTCACAAGATCAAGAGAGTGAGGATGGATGTTAAGACTGGTTAGTTTCATGAAGCAATTAAAATAATATCCATGTTTCGTACAACTATGAAACCTTAACTATGGCATGAAACTATTAAAAGGACCAAGAAAGAGAAAATGTAAGTTAAATGAACAGAATTATTATGATATATAGTATCAAATATTATCCTTATTAATTAGGAAAGTACCAATAAAATTAGTATAAAGCATGGTTTATATTCAGATATTCCACAAATGATAGAAATTGTTAATCATTAATTTAATATCTATTTGAACACTAAAAGAACATTTATTATAAAGGGAGTCCAAATTAATAAACAGTTTACAGGTATGAAATTATCATTAATAATTATTAAGATATTAAACTAATGTTCCACCATACTATTGAAATGTAAAGCAATCAGAATAATTGTGAAAACTAGATCAAGTGCACATAGATGTAGAAATCAATGCTGGGCAGCGTAGAATTTTTATACCTGTCAAATATTTAGTTTTGAAATCTAGCACCATGATTCATCCTAGCCAAAATATTGAGGCTATTGAGTTGACTAGTTATTGACATAAATGTCAGAACAATATGGGGATTTGATAATGGTTTTAAAATTAGGCTCATTTATAGAGTGCCACTTCTAAAGAGGCTTTCTTTTCAACTAGTTGTCAGAGATGTGAAAGATTTGATCAGCATCAGGGGATAGGTAGTACCCTGCAAAACATTGAATTTTTCACCAGAACAACTCACTACTTTAATCAGGGAATATTATGATGAGCCAAGATGGAAGGACCATAGGATTTCACAGAGAGAGAGAGAAAGGGGGAAAAAAGATCTTGTTAGATCAGTATGGGGAAATTGGAATGCCTGAAGGGGGGGTTATCTAAAACAACCTGTAGAGCTATCTATTAGATCATGGGTATAAATCATGGGATGAATCCATACAAGTAGATATCGGATATCAGATTGATTCTTTCAAAACTCAAGAAGATGATTGTGCACTAGAATGAAATCTATTGACAAATAAAAGAGTTTTGCAATTCCCATCTCTACCACTTGTGCAACCTTCTATCTATCCTCCCACTTTTTGTAGACATCTATCAGAGATTTCCAGTTATAATATCGTACATAGATCCCCCTTTTATTATGCTTTGATAGTTGTCCTTAGGTGGAGAGATTCACTTTGTAGGAGACTTCATAAGAGAGCTTTGAAAATGGAGATGTTGGAGGAAGTGTTTCTTTCACATTGCAGGAAAAGGAATCAACTTTCAAAAAAAAAATAGTCTAGGAAATGGCATTAGAAATCCACTTTGAGAACTTCATGTACTCTTCAACATCTCTCTTCTCTAAAAGCAACCTCTAAATCACTTCAAACAACTTAACTACCCTAAAAGTGACATCTAAATCACTTCAAACAACTTAACTACCTCATTCTTATTCATTTGTTTTGCAAACAATAATTTTCATTCCAAGAGGTTGACCTTTCATTTTTTCTTTCAAAGAAAAATCTTCCTATGCCACTATTACACTGCACAGGTAAACTAGGTTTTGTATTGTGGACCTATATTAAGCTACCACTCTCAAGACCAATATAACAATAGTACAAAATAACTTTTGAGACTACAAGAAAACATCAAAATGGCTAGTGTACTAAGAGAATTCTTATGATTTTTGAAGAATGCTGATAACTCTACTTAGTTGTCTTATTTTTTCAATATCATACAAATTGAACCATGAAATCAATAGATTTTGTATATCAAGCTACCACAATTCAAGTTTCAATGATGAATATTTATTATGCATGTTTTAAATGAAATTCAAGTTTATGGTGGTTTTTTTGTTTATATGATGTTATGTGATATTCTAATCATAAGTCATGCTTCTAGGCTGCACATCTATATATATATTATTTTTACATGTTTTCTCCATTGTTCATCCCCTACACTGCAAGTAAATTGCTGCATAGCATGTGGAATGAGGGGGCAACAGGCCTGAGACCCCTTTAAAGTTTTTTTGAGTGCATTTAAAATGAACTTTTAAGCCTTGCACCCTAAAAGTGACCTCTAAATAACTTCAAACACCTTAACTACCTCATTCTTATTCATTTGTTTTGAAAACAATAATTTTCATTCCAAGAGGCTGAGCTTTCATTTTTTCTTGTTGGATTGAATGCGGACCATGACACAACTTTCTTTTTTCAAAAATTGTTCAGCATCATTGAACTAAGAATTTATCACACTTCTGCAGAGAAACAGAGGAGTACTACAAACTAAAACACATTACACTTTTGTTCTCATTGACTTGATGTGCTCTCCAACATCTCTCTTCTCTCACGTGGAGAGTAGAACTGCTTTTCCATGCCTTTGCATCATTAGGGAAGTTTTTCTCTTTTTGACAATGTCAAAAGCATGGCTGCATATAAATTAGGAAAAATACCTTTTCTTTTAGATTAGCAATGCATGGAAGATTCAAAAAGTATCCTTGATATTACAAAAATTTATGTGTTTATAAACTTCAAATGTGCAATCACTCTCAAGACCAAAGTAAAAATGATACAAAATAACGATTGAGACTGCAAGAAGATGTCAAAATGGCTAGTGTACTAAAATAATTCTTATGATTTTTGAAGAATGTTGATAACTCTACTTAGTTGGCTTCTTTTTTCAATATCATACAAATTGAACCCTGGAATCAATCAACTTTGTATATCAAGCTACCACAATTCAAGTTTCAACAATGAATATTTATCATGCATGTTTTCAATGACATTCAAGTTTATAGTGGTTTTTTTGTTTATACGATGCTATGTGATATTCTAATCATAATTCATGCTTCTAGGTTGTATATATATATATATTATTTTTACATGTTTTCTCCATTGTTCGGACCCTACATTGCAAGTAAATTGCTACATATCATGTGGAATCAGGGGGCAGCAGGCCTGAGACCCCTTTAAAGTTTGTTTGAGTTCTTTATTTTCATTTTTTGTGAGTTTTGTGCCAAGTTTCCTCAAAGAAATGTGGTCTCATAGAATTCCATGAAAAGCTAATGCAATTGATAGCTGCTCCTAGTTATTAGTTATGTAATGTGAAGTAATTGCATAACTGCTTAGGTTAACTTTGTAAAAACTATATTGTTATTGAAATTTTTTCATCTATCATCATCTAGTTGTTACTTATGCAATGTGAAGTAATCCTTTGCGTTTGAAAGATGTGCAATGCAATGTAATCAGCAATATGAATATAAACTACATAATATTTAACCATTCTTTTTATGCTATTGTACATTGATATTTAACCATTTATCACTTGATTAAATTTTCAAAGAGTTTAATCATGCACACGAGGAGGAAATTAAATTTCAATTGTCAACTTATATATATCAAATTATCCAATAATCAAGTGTATGTCCATATACAAAAATGGCATCAACGCCAACTCAAAAAAAGTTTTACAATATGTGGCATATGCCATCTTGGTATCTATTCAAAATTTACATGCCAAAATGTCTATCTCATCCTAAACCACTGGTGGATCATCAAAATGGAGCCTCTTTGAAGCACTCATTAGCTCTGAAGGTAGCTACACAAGAAAACGTCAAACCACAATTGAGATTAGTTATACTATATAATTTAAAATTGAATAATTAACATAAAAATCAATATACATTGAATTATAATTGAACTCTAAAATTGAAATCTTGATTACTTGAAATATACATCTCTTTGAAGGGTCAGGACTCCTAGAATATACCCCTCTCAAAGAACCAACCAAACCAACTTTTGTAACGTCAATCTATATATGTCAACAAAACATAAAATTGATCCAAGTTAGCATAGAATTGTCAGTAATAAGAACATATTTACCAAGCACAAAAAAAAAAAAACACATACCTCTTTAGGCTGATCTTTTTCTTTATCTCCTTTAGGTGTTTCAACACCTCCTCCTTGATGTGTTTCAACACCTCCACCTTCAGGTGTTCAAATACCTACTCCTTCAGGTGTTGTAACACTTGTCAACAATGATGTATAGCTCACAACCACCTGTACATGAAAATGACAAGTACATATGAAACTACAAATCTATGTCAATGTATGCATAATCAATAAAAGATCTTATAAATATTAATTCAATCAAATTTGAGTTCAATTTCCTTTCCCTTATCTAACATTGTTCCTCCATATTTTGGAGAGCGTCGCATCTCACTCGCACTAGGTGTTTCCTACAAGTAGAGAATAAGATAAAAATATAAGTTAATATATAATTTCATTAATGACAATTCAAATTCCAAGCAAGTATACAGTAAAAAAATGTAAATGAGTGAGTGCAAAAATACATACTTTGTGTGTGCCGAGGCCAAATGAAATGGCCCTAAGGGTGCTATCAGTAACCCATGTGAGCTCCTCCTCAGACATTAACTATTAAATAGACCATGTAAATAAATATTAGTACTTGATACTATCTCTTATTAATATTCATTTTAAAAAAATGCAAGTTATGAATTTACACCTTAAATGTTACCTGTGTAACTATTCCAATGTCCACTTCTCTAGTAGGAGAGGACTTTGTAGGGTGTACTCCACTCCCCTGTGTGTGATCTGCTATAATCTCCACATCCTAGATGTCATAATCAATAGAGCCTAATGGATGCTCAGTGGGCTATACAATAGGACCCAAGCATATCTAATGGCACGTATTGCAAATATGTGGCACACAAGTATGTGGAACCGAGGAGGATGATGCAACAACATTGGATCCATGGCCAACACTAGAATGTGGCTAAGCTACTGAATAGTTTGTGTGGTTGCATCCTCTGTAATATCTAGGTGTTGTATTGGAGGTGGTGGAGGAAGGGGAGGAAAGGGAACATGTGGGTGCCTGACTACTCTAACTACCCCTGGCCTATCCCGGGGCATACCTCCACCAATGCCCTAGAAGGTTTTAATGTCAAAGTAATTGACATGATGCCCTAACAAAAACTCAGCATATAATTTTTTAATAAAGTAAAAGGGTACATCAAGATTATTGTTGGGTGGTTTATCAAAAACCCTACACCAATGATCCCAAAAGTTATCTACTATGCCCCTATGCATGCACCATTTTATAGAAAGTTTTTGTTTGTTAACATTAACTGGAAAACCAGTGTTGGGGCTAATAAATAAAGAGGCTATTTGGGATTTTGTTATTTGGATAATTTTCACATCATCATAAGACAATCCACATGCATAATATTCCCTCAGGGTTTCTTGCCACGAATGAAAGGAATTATGTTGGGTGGAGAGGGTTTCTACATTTGTAATTATTCTTGTCAATGTGGTTGACATACGAGATAATCAAGGGATTTTCTTATAAACATAA
Organism: Sequoia sempervirens; assembly: GCA_007258455.2. NCBI lineage: Eukaryota > Viridiplantae > Streptophyta > Pinopsida > Cupressales > Cupressaceae > Sequoia > Sequoia sempervirens. Next base: position 191,391,983 of record VDFB02000017.1, read on the forward strand.
ACAATTCCCCTCAATTGCTCCAATTTTTCATGAATTAAGTCTTCAATTGATGGTTGCGGAGGTGGTGGAGCATTTGGCATTTCTACATTTTGATTCTCAGCTGGTGGATTTTCATTCTCAACTGGTGGAATTTGTGCAATCTCATTCTCAACAGCCGTAATGCCTAATTAAAGTTAAATAAATAATTAATCTAATTAAAATTAGACAATATAAATGAAAATATTATAAAAAATACCTAGTTTTTAAAAAAAATCCAAAAAAACCCTACTTTTTACAAAAAATCTATAAAATTCTTTAATTTTTAATACAAATACATAAGCAACACTATTTTTAAATCAAAATCCATAAAAAACTTTCATTTTTTCTATCTAAATCCATTCTAAACTCAATTGTTTCATAAAAATTCAATCAAAAACCCTATTTTGATAAAAAGTACACAAAAAACATTCATTTTCTTTTTATCAAAATCCATTCTAAACTCAAAATTTTCATAAAAATTCAATCAAAAACCCTATTTTAAAAAAAAATCTACAAAAATTCTTTTTTATCAAAATCCATTCTAAATTCAAAATTTTCATAAAAATTCAACAAAAAGCCTATTTTGAAAAAAAATCCACAAAAAACTAATTAAAATTATCCAAATCTATTTCAAAATTGAATCAAAGAAAATTAAAATCTAAATCTTACCTTTTCAAATATGATATTGGCGAAATCGAATATCTGTTATGCGAAGAACCTCCTCACTATGCACTCATAGGTTGCTGACTGTCAAATGATTTTAAAACATGCACATAATTTGTATATATTTACATTTTACAAATTAGATATTTGATTTGGATCGGATATCCGATTTGGAAAACTAGGATTGGTGTTTTCTTTGGTGGTGTGTACTAACAACCAAGCCTAAAAAAATTCAACACGATATTTTTTGCATTTTTGGCTCAATGAAAGATGTCTTTTTGCTCATTGCCACTTTTTGGCCCACCATGATCCTGCACATACCTGATAGGTGGATTGCTTTATTTGACTCAAAATAGACTTGATATCATGAATGTTGTATGCATTGTTTCAAGATTTCAAGTTGATCCTAAGGAATCTCATGTGACTATTGTGAAGAGGATTTTTAGATACTTGAAGAGAATAGTTGATTTTGGTCTATGGTATCCTAAAGAAGATGACTTTACTTTGTGTTCTTTTATTGATGCTGATTGGGAAGGAGATGTGGATGAATAAAAGAGTACCAGTGGTGGTGCATTTTTATTGGAAAAGAAAGTAATTTCATGGTTAAGTAAGAAGTAGAATGCCATTCCCTTATCTACTACCGAGGCAGAATACATTGTTGTTGCTAACAATTGTACTCAAGTATTGTGGATGAAGCAGATGTTGAAGGATATCAGAGTTGTGTATGATGAGCCTATTGATATATTCTATGATAATTAAAATGCAATTAATATTTCTAAGAATATGGTGTTGCATTTAAAGACCAAGCATATATCTATCATGTTTCACTTTCTGAAGGAAAAATTGAGTGAAAAGGAAGTTAGATTGGAGTATGTGCCTACAAAGGAGTAGATTGTAGATATCTTTACTAATACTTTTCCTAAGGATACTTTTGATTATCTCATAAGGAAGCTAGGAATGATTACCCCTCCTAATTAGAACTAAGATGCATTGAGTTGCATCAGTCTGTGCATTTCATAGTCATATCTTGACCTAGATTGATGTTTTAGTGGTTGCTACTCAGGGGGAGTAGTCAGATATGTGTTTCAGAGCTTGTAATGTCTATATTTTCCATTGATGTCAAAGGGGGAGAAGAGTCATGTGAAAAAATTTGAGAAAAGAAGAGTTGAGGAGAAGAGGAAAGTGCTAAAAGAGAGAAAGTTAGGTTGATGGTGTTTTTCACATCATGTGTTGCCATCAATTCCAAAGGAGAGATTGTTGGATGTTGTTGATATGTGATTTTCATTGATGTCAACACTATTAGCACTATTAGCATTGAAGTTGTATATGTCGAGGATATTGAGAAAATTGTAATAAAGTAAGTTGCAAGTTGTTGGTGGTGAAGTGTAGTTCAGTTTGTTGGCCAACCTAGTATGTTGATAATCAGAGATTGTGGATTAAAGGGCTTCTTTCTGAGTATATCTAGTTTATCCACAATGAGTTTTAGAGGTTCACATGAAGAGTTGAAGGAGTTATGGTTTTTGGTGTTTTGACAGTATTTTTGTTGTTTCAGTTCGTGTTACTAAATGAGGATCATATGATTTTGGTAATCTGATTTGTTGTTGATCCTTCTATAGTATTTCATGATGCTCGTTGATGTTTCTAGATCATGATTTATCTTTTTTGTACATTTTCATTGGTTGGTGTGCTCGCAATTGGATATTTTCTCTTGCGCGTGTTCATGTTTTTCATGTTCTTGGCCGAATAGGTGATTGTAGCATGTTGTGGATCTACAAGGAATAATTATTGAAGGTGTTTCAAATTCAAGGAAATTTTTTTGGGTCATCACTATGTTGTGGCCAATTTTGGTTGATTCACATTGTAATTTATTTATGTTTTGGGCTAACATTTTGTATTCATTTTATATTTTGTTTGAGCCGACATGGAGATGATTTTATTTTCTTGTTGTGGATATGTAAGAGAGATTGTTTAATCATTTGGATGTATGAGTGTGTGAAGTGTGCAAGTCCTATGTGCAAATAAAGTTCTAATCATTTCAAGGTAGAAGTTAAGTTTGAAGAGTGAGAAATTTTTTTGTGCTTGACCAAAACTATAATCAGGCATGAGAAAATGTTATTTTCTCAGTTCAATCTTTTCGATCTAATCCAAATCTTTCTATAAGAGAGTGTGTCTTCCCTAGGTAGTAAGCCTTGTTGTAATTTAGTAGTGAGCTCTAAGCAGTGCACCTAAATCCATGTGCATTCTCCATTTATTCTCTTATACTTTTAACAAGGTATAATCTTTTGGACTGACCTCCACCATGGTTTTTCCCCTAATAGGGTTTTCACATAAAAAAATCTTGGTGTTATGTGTGTTTCTAATGTGGTGATGTTTTATGCTTTCATGGTTATTTATTAGATTTGAGAATAAGGTTAATAAGTTTGATAATTTGTTTAATTTTTGTGAAAATTATTCACCCCCCTCTTAGTTGTCTTCCCTTGTGTTTCCAACAATTTTTAGTGCAATAAAGTGTCAAAATGGAAAAGTTGTCAAATTTGTAAGTTGAAAAATTGCAACAAATTTGAATGCTAATAGTCAGTTTTTGGTTCTTTGATGGTTGGAGTCAGTTGTGGAAGGTAATTTTAGTGTTTTTATGTTTAAAAGGCCTCACATGTTTGAGGTTGAGGTGGGAGAGTCTGTACTTGAAATAAAATCAATAAAACCATATTGTTTTCTTTGCAAAATTTTGTATTTTACTAGAAATCTAATGTTTCCTTGAATTGTACAGTTCTGTATAGGGTTATTGTGCTCTCTTTTGGATGGAATATAATGGGAAGCAAGCCTGATATCATCTTAGACTTGGTTTGGAGTGATTTTATCTGATTTTGTACAATTTAGAAGCAAAATACTGAGGGTCAGTCTATATAACCTATTTTAAGGGTCTTGAGTGCATTAAAATGTCATATTAAGTCTTCCACCCACTGTAATCTTCTATAACTTGGTGGAAAGTCTTATTTAGGGTTATAAAACATGTGTACAATTTTTTATGTGTAGGGGAGTTCTAAATGATGGTTTTGGATGATGCCCTAGATGTCATTTTGTGTGTTTTTGAATGAATAAAAGAGGATAGAGAGGGGAAAAGTTAAAAATACTCAAGTGCAACAAATTTTTATGTTATTTTAAGTTTGTACAAGTTTTTTAGAAGGTTTTTATTGAATTGGGTAGATATGGTAGGGTCTACAAGTGGGTTTTTCAATAAACACTTGCCTAAATTGTGCAAATAGAGGGTTTTGTGGAATGAGGTCTTAGAGGGTGAGTTCTTGAAAAAAAGTTGGAAAATTGGATTTTTTTAATCTAGTGATTGCTTCCCCATTGAATTTTTGGCTTTGTGGATTGTTTCAAAGGGGGTTTCTTTATTAATTTGGCCTATTTGACCCTGTGGATAGCATAGTTTGCTTGTTTTGTCAAAGTTGATCCAAAAGAGTCTTATGAGGGTATGGTGTATGTTGAAGAAGGATTAAATGGGTGCCTAAAATGGTGGTTTTTTGTAGAGGTTATTAAGATATTTTGAGAGTTAAGGTGGAAAAAATGGGTCTATAGACCTACTAGGGAGACTAGGTGAAATGTTGAAAACAATCCTAGATTGAGTTTGTGGGAAGAAAGGTGGTTTGGAATCACTGATACATTTGACTCCAAATTCCAACAAAATTTTGTCAGAATTTTGACAAAATTTCATTGGATTTATTTCGTCGATTTTCCAATGAACTTTGAAACGTCAAAATTCTGACCCAACATCATCAGCTGGGTCGAAATTTTGATGTTTCAAAGTTCATCGGAAAATCGACGAAATAATTCCAATGAAAGTTTGTCAAAATTCTAATGAATTTTCATCAGAATTTGGAGTCAAATTTATCAGTGAATCTCTTGTATTGGGAAGGTGATTTGTTTGCCACTATGATTGCTATTAGAAAAGAGGAAGCACAAATGAAAGAGGGAGAAATTAGAAAAGGGAAGGCCAAGAAGAAAACATCAAAAAAAGTAACAAAAAGCCCTAGGAAATAGAAATTTGATGACACTAGTCTTCTTTCAACCACTGAGAAACATAAAATCCCTCCAAAGAAATCAAAACCAGCTGAGCCAAATATTGATATGCCTCCAAAAAGAATCCCTAGACTCGGAAGAACACATAGGAAGGAGAAAAAGGATCCTAAGGGGAAGGTAAATGTTGAGGTGGAAGGAATTTTTGAGGAAGAAGCAAACATAAGATTAGCATAGCTTGCTATTGTTGCAGAGTAGATTGAAAATCAAGAATCACTACAACTAGAGCAAGATGAACAACAAGAACCATTGCAATTGGTGCTATTTTAACAACATGAACAAGTGTGAGGAAATATCTTGGTAGGAAAACATAAACCTCCAACTTTTTCATGGAATCTTGTAGCCTTGAACTTATGGATTGAAATACAAAGGAAAGAGTAGGAGTGAAAAAAGGAAAGATGCAAACTACATGATGAAGTCAAAAGGGAAAATTAAAAAATTGAAGAAAAGAATGCAGATATTGCTGCATTGAAAGATAAGGTAGATAATGTGGTGGCTCTATTGCCACCAATGATGACATGCAAAACTCCTCCAAGATTATATGTAGTACATTTGAAGGAGCAACATCTTTCCTTCAAGTTGTCAAGGGTTATTTTAGGATTAATCCCTTCTATTGAAACTCCACATTTCCAAGCCTACCAATCTTCTTATCTTGAAGTTCAAAATTTGTTGTGTGAATTATACTTGCATAATTATGTTGTGCCTAATGATCATGAGTAGAACCCATTGATATACATTGGAGATATTCATTTGAGGGCATTCATGTCATGGATTCAGAATGAAATCAACTGGGGATAGCAGCTTAGAACTTATAGGGAAAGAGAACTCCATACCCCCTTGCCTCTCAGAGCTAAATCCAGTAACCCTTCATACATTTACTATACATGGCACATAGTTTTTTATCACCCAAGCTACAAAAATAGGATCATGCCCATTAGGGAAGAAGCATGCAAATAATATGAGCATGTAGCTACTACTATAGGGAACAAAGTATCGGGGTACCTATCACAAAGATGAAATAGTTTGATAGATCAATTGAAATGAGTTGAACCCCACTCCTTGCAAAATTAATTTGCAGCATGTAAACGAACTGCTAGGTACATGCAAATTGGAAGGATGAAATAGTAGTATCTACTTCCATTGAAATTTAAACCACCTACTCTACTGTGGCTATTACTAGATTACAGATACTATTAGTATGACAGCTACAAAAAGGCCAAGGTGGAGCAGATTGGAAAATAAGCAAGGATTCTACATGGATCTCAATTCAGATACTGCAGGGACTGATCTAGAACAATTGGCAGTTGGTGACTTCAAATATTTTACTAGACAAAGGAATAAAGCTCCCTCTACTAGAGGACCAGTAAATCATTAGGTTGGGGGAAGATGATGAGCACAATTAGTGGCTCAATTTTGATAGGGTTTATCATATATTTATTGTTGTTACTATAGACTTTGGCACCTGGTTATTAACATTCTCCATGTTATTTTTGTAGATTTATGAACCTAGGGAATGAACCTCTACTTGTGAATTTTGATGATATTAACATGCTATGTGGATTATCAATGTTAATTTTACATGTTGAATGGATGTTACTTTAAGGTAATTATGGATATGCAATTTTTTTGTGTGTGCTAATGTTATTATGCAGGATTATATTAAGGTGTTGATATGAATGAAGCCTACAAAGTAGAAGAAGCTCCTGCCAGCTGGTTGGTTGCTAAGGAAGTAAAAATATGGTCATTAAGAGGCCAAAGGAGGGAAAATTGTCAATGGAGGGAAACTTCCAATGGAGGGAAATTCCAAGTTCAAATGAAAGATTGTAGCTACCTTTTAAATGATCATGCTTGTTAGTTGAGAAAATATAGGAAGTGTGTTGTGTTGGATCTTCATTGGGGAAAGTCTATTTTGACTAAATCTGGTGCATGATTAACTTCCCCCCTCTCTTTTCTATGCTTTCAATAAATGGCATCCTTCTATTTTTCTGGACTCAACTACCTAGTTAGTTAGCATTAATTAGAAGATTTTCCATCTATAAATAATTGTCAGATGCCCCTTTTCCTAAAGTTCGATGTTCTGAGATTATACTTGCATTTCCAATTTGAGTAATACAATCATATTGCTGATATGTTGTAATCATGTTTCCAACGAATAAAATGATATTCTAATTTGTTGCATCTAAGTTAGCTTAAGGAAGACTCTGTTGGAAAAACAAGGATAAACAATTGAGAGGGGAGGTGAATCATTTTTCATAGAATAATTAAAATTTTCAATCTTTACTTAACTTAATATTAGATCTTATGAATGAATAAATAACCATGAACAATCAACACATCAAAAACACAAAGAACACAAAGATTTTTTACATGGAAACCCTATTTGGGAAAAAACAACAATGGAGGTTAGTCAAAAATATTATATATTGTTAAAAGTATATGAATAATGGGAATGAACATGCATTCAGGCACATTTCCTAGAGCTCACTACTCAAATACAAAAGAGGACTCACTATCCAAGGAATTTTTTAGATTAAAACTATCCAAATGTGAACTAAGAAAATAGCTTCTACACAAGCCTGATTATAGTTCCAGTTAAGTACAAAAAATCTTCTTCACACTTCGCTCAAACTTCTTCACACTCTACCCAACCTTCTTCACACTCTTCTCTACAATCAAATGATATTTTCACATACACACATAGGAGTATGCTGATCACATTGAACATACACACATTTTCCACTAATGAAACAATCACTCTTATATATCTGCAACAAGAGATTACATCCACATCCTTGTCAACTAGAAAAATATAAAACATATTTTCAATGTCAACCCAAATTTATAAATAAATTTGCAATGTGAATCTACCAAGGTTGGCCACAACATAGTGGAGAACCAAATTAAGAACTCCAACACAAAAAGACTTTAATTCATTACACCTCGAAGATCCACAACAACTTACCACCATCATGTCATCCAAGAACATGAAAAACCAAACACACAGAGAAAAATATTTGACCACAAGCACACCAATCAACATGGACATACCACAAAGATAGAGCACAATCTAGAAACATCCATGAGCACAAAGAAACAATAGAGAGACATCCATATCAACAAAAAATACCAAAAACACATAAGCTTCACTTAGGAACACTGACAAAGACCACAAAAATGTTGTCAAAATACAATTGTTTATAGAACAACCAAAACTTAATGCATACCTTTGAATCTTTTGTTGGATGAACTAGGTAAAATTAACAACAAACCCTTTAGTCCACAACAATTTATCCTCAATGTACAACACAATACACCTTCATGACCTTCAGGGTATGTGCAAGATCATGGAAAAAATAGGCCCTTAAGTGGGAAAAAAATCAAAAAAGTCAAGGTTAGGCAACTTGACGTAAAAATTTGAATAAGTTATCTATATTATTTTTAAAATATGTAAGAATAGAATCTATAGAAAATTGAATGTAGTTTATAAACTACTAGGTTTGTTTAGAAAAAGAAAAATCTATTTGGTGAAAAATTGAAATTTCAATCAGTAGTACTTAAATTTCAGAGAAAAATAAGAAGTAGGTGTCTATCGACCACCCTAACCCACAATAAAATGATAATATTTTTCTATAAGATTTTATATATAAGTAGAGGACTCATGTCCGATGTGATGCATTTTTTGTAATTTTTTCAATTAAATAATTAATTATGATTTTTTATTACAACTTTTAAAAATATTAAAAATCATATGTTTGACCACCTTAACTGGTCAAACTTCATGAAATTTATTTTTTATTTTTTTAATCCTATAGTATGTGAAGCATAGAATGTGACACATTTTTTGGATTCAAAAAATGTGATACCGTTTGAAAACTATAGATTTTTTTCAATCATTCTATCAAGTAGGACTTTAGTCATAATTTGAATAGAAAATGAATAATAATTACTTATTAAATTCAAAGTAAATCATAATTTATATTGGTGGAAAGCTGAGAATATCCTTTAAAATTCCTTTTTATTTCATCAATTTTGGGTAAAAAAAATTCAGCCACATACCCATCATATTGCCACTTTTTGGCCCATCATGATCTTGCACATACCCTTCACTCTTCCACTAGCAACGTGCAACTCTTCTCTTAACAATTTTCTCAATATCATCGACATATACAACCTTCAATGCAATACTGCTAATAGTGTTGACATCAATGGAAACCACATACCAACAACACATCCATAACATCCAACAATCTCCCCCTTTGGCATTGATGGAAACACATGATGTGAAAAATACCATCAACCCAACTCTCAATCAGCACTTACTCCTCCTTAGATTCTAACTCTTCTTCATTCTGCTCTTCTTTCCTAGAAATATTTTTCACATTACACTTCTCCCCCTTTGACATCAATGGAAAATATAAGAATTATCTTCCCACATAAAAGCTCTAAACCACATATCTGCACATCTAACTACTAACTACTCCCCCTGAGTAGTAGCCACCAACATCAATCTGGATCAAAATATGATCATGAAATGCATGGATTGATGCAAATTAATGCATCCTAGTTCATATCAAGAGGGTTAATCACCACTATCATCCCTCTAAGATATTCAAAAGTATCCTTCAACAATGGCTTGGTAAAAATGTATTCAATTTTCTCTTTGGTAGGCACATACTCCAGTTTGACTTCTTTCTCACTCACTTTTTCCCTCAGAAAGTGGAACTTGATTGATATATGCTTGGTCTTAGAATGTAGCACCAGATTCTTTTATATGTTAATAGCACTTGAGTTATCACAATATATGACAATAAGTTCATCATATATACTCTAATATCTTTTAGTATCTATTTCATCCACACCACTTGAGTACAGTTATTTAGAACAACAATATCCTCTCCTTCAGTAGTAGATAGATAAATCGAGTTCTATTTTTTTCTCAACCATGACACCAGCTTCTTCCCTAGGAAGAAAGCACCACCACTAGCACTCTTCATGTCATCTACATCTCCTACCCAATGCATATCAGTATATGCATTCAAAGTAAGATCATCATCCTTAGGATACCAAAGCCAAAATCAATTGTTCCTTTTAAATATTTAAAAATTCTCTTTATAGTAGTCACATGGGATTCTTTTGGATCAGCCTAAAATTTAGCAACCATACATACAAAATTCATAATGTCTGGTTAAGTAGAGAAATCCACCAATCATTGATCTATATCTTGTTTTATTTTCTTTAGGAGAATCATCATTTTGTGTTAACTTACATATGGTTACCATAGGAGTACCAATAGGTTTTGAATCATTCATTCCAAACTTCTTTAGTAGCTCTTTCACATATTTAGAATGAGATATAAATATCCCCTTTTCTAACTGAGCAACTTGCAATCCTAGAAAGAATTTCATCTCACCAATAATACTCATCTCAAATTCACTCTTCATTTCAACAAAAAACTTCATACATGTAGATTATCATCTCCTCCAAAATTAATATCATCAATAAATAATTCAATAATTAACTCTTTTTCATGATCCAACTTGAAATATAAGTTGTTAGTAGTACATTTATTGAATCCAAGATTCAGTAAATATTTATCTAGTTTAGCATACCGGGCTTTGGGGGCTTGCTTGAGTCCATATAGAGCTTTCTTCAATCGACAAACCATGTCTTCCTCATCAATTAGTTGAAATCCATCTAGCTATTCAATGTATACCTCTTCTTCTAACTCACCATTCAAAAATGTTGACTTCACATCCATTTGATAGACCTTGTAGCTCTTATATGTAGCATAAGAAAGAAATAATCTTACAACTTCAATTTTGGAAATAGGGGGAAAGGTTTCTTCAAAATCAATATCTTCCATTTGTTAATACCCTTTACATACCAGTCTTGCTTTATTCTAGATCACTTCACCTTGTTCATTCAACTTATTCCAAAAGAGCCACTTAGTAACAATCACATTTCTGTCTTTAGGTCTGGGAACAAGTATCCATGTATCATTCTCTTTTATCTGAATCAGTTCTTCCTTCATAACTTCCATCCAATATTCATCATTGCAAGCTTCATTGACATCTTTAGGTTCAATCTTGGAAATTAGGCAATACTCTTTTGTAATCTTCCTTCTAGTTTGCACACCTTTATTCTTGTCTCCTATAATTTGATTTTCAGAATTATTTAGCTTCATATACCTTAGAGTTTTAGGATTCTCTTGAAATTTTGATTCTTTTGTTGTTTCTTCTACACTTGCACTTGTCTCTGCTTCTTGACTACCTTGATTTACCAGAACATATGGCACAATTTGAAGTTGATTTTGTGTCTGAACATTCTTCCCTTTGTTTGTATTGTCTTCATATGAATCATATCCACAATATCTGGAAAATTTACCAAAATCCTCATCAACTCTAACATTTTCACTCTCAAACATTTTTCTTAATCTTTTGTTGTAGCAATGGTAGGCCTTTCTTCTAGTAGAATAACCTAGAAATATTCCTTCATTGCTTCTAGTATCAAACTTTCCTATATCATCATCTCTTTTAATGTAGCATTTGCTTCCAGAGATCTTGAAAAACCTAATAGTAGGCTTATAACCAAACCATAATTCAAAAGGATTCTTACTAGAATTACCATTTAAATTTATCCAGTTCAAAGTGTACACAATAGTGCTTACAACTTCACTCCAGTAGATGTGAGGCACATTTCCTTCAATCATCATTGTTCTAGCAACATACAAAACTATTTTGTTCTTCCTCTCTACAACTCCATTCTGTTGAGGGGTTTTGTGATCAGATAACTATCTTTTGATTCCATGCTCATCACAAAAATAATTAAACTCCCTAGAGGTGAACCAACCACCTCTGTCTGACCTTAAGCATTTGATTTTTAGACATTTTTCATTCTCTGCCATAACTTTGAAACTTTTGAACTTCTCTAATGCTTCACATTTTCTCTTAAGCAAGAAACCCATATCATTCTAGAATAAATAGCATAAAGTACCTTTCACCATGAAGACTTCTGACTCTAGAGGGACCACATAGATCAATATGTATCAGCTCCAATAATTCATTTGAATGATGTTGTTTGCTCTAAAAAGAGACTCTAGTATGTTTTCCCATCTGACACTCCTTGCAAATTGTGTTAGCAGGCTTCACTAACTTAGGTAGATCTCTTACTACTTGAGTGGAACTTACCTTGAAAATTTTATCAAAATTAACATAACACAGCCTCCTATGCCATAACTATCTTTCATCTACTTGAGAAATTAAACAACTTTTAGTAGCAACATTCACGTGAAAAATATTACCTTTTGTCTGTTTACCTAAAGCAATCACATTTCCAAAACTTCCAAGCATCCTACATCTTCCATTTTTTTATTGAAGATCATAACCGTTGTCCACCATCTATCCAACACTCAATAGATTATTATTCAAGCCTTCAACATAAAGAACATCGGTAGTGTTATGCTTACCACCAAGACAAATAGATCCTTTTCCACAAATCACACAAGAATTTTTATCTCCAAATCTCAAAACCCCACCATCATACTTCTCTAAACTTACAAATTTTCTTTTTTCACCAATCATATGATGTGATCATACATTGTCAATAACCTACTCATCCTTTTCTTCAATTCAGGCTGCAAGATCTTTCTCAACTTTAGCAGATTCAGTAGCCACTGGACTATTTTCCTTGATAGCAATGAAAAACCAATCACCTTCATTTCCATTATCTTTATCAAACTCTTCATCAGTCACACCTCCTTCATCAAAATAACATTTCTTTTGAAATATAGATTTGTAAGGCTTAGACCTAGGAATTCTTTAAGACACCTTGATGCAAAATGACCTATTTTACTATAGGAAAAACATTTGATAGGAAACATTCCTTTATACTTACCTTTTCCTCTACCTTATTTCTTTACAATCAGTGCTTCCAACTCTTCTACCTCTCTTTCTTCATCTTCAAGTTGTTTCATTTATTCCTCATACTTGAATGTATTTCTATAACTTTCTCCTAGATCAAATCTTTTCTTTTTTCTTCCAGATACAATAGCCTTAAATGTAGTTTCAGTATTGGGAATAGATTCACCGAATTCGCTCAACTCAAAAGCAACAATTTTACCAAACAGTGTATCCCTTGTCACATTCATCAATAGCACGAGCCTTTGCTTTGTAGGAGGGAGAAAATGATCTGACCAATTTAGCAACAATTTCTTCCTCATCTAGGGTACCACTGACACATCTAATGCCCATCACTATTTCATTTACTCTTTGCATAAAAGAAATATTTTCATCTTCACCCATCTTCAAGTTTTCATACTTGCTTTTCAAACTCTGTAGCTTAGCCATCTTCACATGCACATCACCTTCATAAAAAAGTTTCCAGCTTCATCCACATCTCATGAGTTGTCTTTAGACCTATCAAATTTGTCATTTCTAAATCTGTTAGAGCACTCAAAAAATATTCCATAGCCCTAAAATTATTCTCATCTTCTTTAATTTTATCAGTAGTGGAAGGACCATTTACAAGAATAACATATGTAGTCTTTGTAATCTTCTAGAAGGGTTCACCAATACACCTCAAATGACACTCCATCCTAGTTTTCCACAATGAGTAGTGTGTTCCATTGAATCTAGGACTTTCCTTCTTGTATGATGTTATCTCGTATGACCTCAAGCTTTTAAACTTCTTTACAGGGACCTACTCTGATACCAATTGTTAGAAAAACAAGGACATACAACTAAGAGTGGGGGTGAATCAATTGTCACAGAATAATTGAACTTTTTAATCTTTACTTAACTTAATCTCAGATCTGATGAATGAATAATTAACCATGAACATTCAGCATATCAGAAATAGAGAGAACACCAAGATTTTTACGTGGAAACCCTATTAGGGGAAAAGCCACAGTGGAGGTCATTCCAAACTATTACACCCTGTTAAAAGTATATGAATAATGGGAATTCACATGCATTCAGGCACACTCCCTAGAGATCATTGCTCAAATACAAAAGAGGACTCACTATCCAAAGAAAGGTTTGGATTAAAACCATCCAAATGTGAACTAAGAAAATAGCTTCTACACAAGCCTGATTATAGTTCCAATTAAGTACATAAAGCCTTCTTCACACTTTGCTCAAAATTCTTCACACTTTTCTCAACCTTCTTCACACTCTACTCTACAATCAAATGATATTTGCACATACACACATAGGAGCACACTAAGCACATTGAACATACACAAACCTTTTCCACCGATCAAATAATCACTCTTATATATCTACAACAAGAGATTATATCCCCAACCTTACAAAGATTACAAAATGGGAATGCACTTGCATTCAGGAACACTGCCTAGAGCTCACTGCTCAAAATAAGAAGGCTCACTTCCTTACAAAGATTTGGATTAAATCCAAGAAAATGAATTGAAGGATTCACATCTATAAATGCTTGATTACAGTTCCAATTAGGCTCTAATCTTGATCTTCTATCCTTCTAATTGATACTAGACTTCTACTCTGCTCTACTTTGATTCACACTGCAAAATATTTATGTGCAAGTCAAACTATGCATAAAATCACTCTAACACTCTTTAGATATTCACACCACACATCAACACACCTTCTTCATCTATTCAAATGATATAATCAATCATCTATATATATCCACGACTAAGATTTTAATTGCTACAGGTCGGCTTCAGTAAAACTTAAAATGCTTACAATGATCGGCTCAAATCATGAACAAAATTCAATGTGCATCCACAATGGTCGTCTAAAAATTAGATTGGACCCAAAACATAATGATCAACCACAAAAATATTTGAATAAATATTCCTTGAATATCCGCAACACATTTTATCAATTGAGTCGGCCCTAAAATACTGATAAACAAAAACTTACCAACCCGATCTTCAAACTTACACAAGGCTTGGTAGGAGGCACTGATATTTTTGGATAGCATAATAAATACACTAATAAACCAGCCATGAGATCCACACCTCAAAATAACAATTGGAAATTTTCACAAGAGTTGATGAACTCAAAACTACTGGATACTTTGTTCATCTTGACTGTTCACATTCTACCTATCGGTAGGAGAAAATGGTGTCATGTAGATCGAATCATACCAACTAGGGTTGTCATCAATGACAACACCAAAGCATAACTATAGTTTCTCTTTCCAACAATCTCCCCCTTTGGCATTGATGGCAACACTTAGTGAAAAATGACTAAGTTTCGGATCAAAACCAACATGAATTACACTCCCACTTCAAAACTCCAAAAAGAAACTTTAATTGACTCAGAAACACAACTGTTAGGGTTAGAGATGGCAGATATCTAACAATTAAATGTAGATTTAAATAATAAATAGAGAAACTAAAACATACACAGAATAAATCATAACACAGAGAATTTAACGTGGTTCACCCAATCTGGGCTACATCCACCAAACTGTAGCCATCCAATACTTTTATTATCCAGTGCAAAACCTATTACAATCTTGCGAATAATCGCGTTTTTCTTCATACTTTAACCCCCATCCCAACCCCTTTTAACAAGCTTTTAGAAGCTTCCAGAATTAGGGTTTTACAACTTTTCTTTTTTTTTGAGATTTTTCTTTTTTTTTTGCTGACGACGCGAAAAAAATGGCAAAATTTCTCGAGGCGCCCGAACCCCGCTTTTCCATTTTTGAAAGTTTCAAATACATCAGATTTCTACCTAAGGAAATAAATCCATACCTTTCTAGTTGCATCATCAATGAATGTAACATAATATAGAGAGCCACCGAGAGAAGATACCTAAGCTGGTCCCCATACATCTGTATGCACAAGCTCCAATTTCTCATCTTTCTTTTTCTTCCCATCCTTGAGAAAACTAACTCTCTTTTGTTTTCCATAGACACAACTTTCACAGAAATCCATATTAACACATTTTAGACCTGGTAAAACATTATTTGAATGAAGTACCTTCATACCTTTTGCACTCATATGCCCAAGTCTATTATGCCACAGTGCTGATTTAGAGTCCACAGCAACTGTATGATCTTCTACCTACTTAACTGCAACAACTGTTCCTGAACATTGACCCTTTTCGTAACAATTAAAGTAGAAGGAACAGTATGTCCTGTACAAAGATATAAGGTGCCTACTTTCACACCTTTTGCTACTACTAAGGCACCCTTTGTGACCTTCCAATTTTTATCACTAAATGTAACAACACAACCTTCATCATCTAGTTGCCCTGCTGAAATTAAATTTTTGCTTAACTTTGGAACATGCCTTACCTCAGTAGCCAATGATTCCCATTCTGCAACTTAATCTTGATTCTTCCCTTTCCAACAATCTGACAGGGTTCGTTATCTCCTAAATAAACCAGCCCAAAATCCCCTTGGACATAATCAAGAAAATAACTTCTATGTGGGGTAGCATGAAATGAAGCCCCTGAATCTAACACCCAAGAATCATCAGCATTATCAAGGGAAAGAATCAAAGCATCCTCATCAGATTTATTACTTAACACATTTTCCTCTTTGCTTCCTTCTTTGTTGTCTCCATCTTTATTTTTCCAAGACCAACAATCTTTCTTCAAATGACCTGGCTTACCACAGTACCAGCAATCCCTCTTATCTCTGGATTGGAACCTTTTTTCCTTTGATTTTCCTCGTGACTTCCCACGATTTCTAGAATTGTTTCCTCTCTCCTTTGTTCTCGCTGCTTTCTGCATTCATAACGCTGCCTGATGTGGATGTTCCACCTGAGCTTTTCCTACGAATTTCCTCGCTCAAAATAACACCAACAACATCATCAAACTTCAATGTATTCGAACCAGAAACATAATTGCTAACAGCCATTACCAAGCTATTCCGGCTTTCAGGAAAAGAACACATAATCAAAAGAGCCCTAACTTCTTCATCAAAATTTACTTTTAGAGAGGTTAATTGACTGGTGACCGTATTAAACTCATTCAAATGATCAGTAACTAACCCACCTTTTACCATTTTCATATTAAATAAACGCTTCATAAGAAATACCTTATTCGAAGCGGAAGGCTTTTCATATAACTTTGCTAGGGTTTCCATCAAATCTTGAGTTGTCTTTGCTGTAATATTGAATGCCACTGATTGTGCCAGGAATAAATGAACACTACCAAGATCCTTTCTATCCAAGATCTCCCAGTCCTCATCTGACATTGCTACAGGTTTCTTGGCTTTCCCTTCCAATGGCCACCATAAATCCTTCTGATAGAGATAGTCCTCCATCTGCATCTTCCATAACTTATAGTTCTGCCCATTAAACTTCTCAACCTTCTTACCCTCGTCTGCCATTTCTCCCACTCCACCGTGAGACTCCCACTAATCGCGAGACCTTCACACAGACAATAATAAAACACACAACTCGCTCTGATACCACTTGTTAGGGTTAGAGATGGCAGATATCTAACAATTAAATACATATTTAAATAATAAACAGAGAAACTAAAACATACACAGAATAAATCATAACACAAAGAATTTAACGTGGTTCACCCAATCTAGGCTACATCCACCAAACCATAGCCATCCAATACTTTTATTATTCAGTGCAAAACCTATTACAATCTTGCGAATAATCATGTTTTTCTTCATACTGTAACCCCCATCCCAACCCCTTTTAACAAGCTTTTAGAAGCTTCCATTAGTTTTAATGTGCTTTCTTTTTCAGATTTTTCTTTGCGCAAAAATTTTTCTGGCGCGGCCCAAAGCGGGGCCCGGCCCGGCCCCGGACCCCGGCGAGGATGGGGGGCCAGGGTGTACAGTATACCATGGGCTATACAGTATAGCATGATCAGTCACCACATACCAACAACAACTCCCCCTATGATGCCTATACATTTTTAATTGTACACTTCTCCCCCTTTGACATAAATGGAAAAAACTAGGAAAACCAAAAAAAAATTCCAAAACTATATAGGAAAGAACTTGTAACTTACAAAAGTTTGAAAACATCTTCAAAATCTTGCTTCAACACTCTTAAATTGTCATCAAAAATCTTTTTGAGACTTTCCATAACTGTTATGTGACCAGACATGAAGTAAGAGTGAGCTTCTACAAATTCTAGGTTTACTAGGTCACTAACTTCCACAACAGCTTTCACCTCCTTCAAAGCATTCACCATTATCTCAATCTTTGGACAAGTTAGTACTCTGAGTTAACTAACTCTCCAACAATCCTGCCAGATTCATTCTTCAAGCATCTTACTTTGTCAAGTAGAGATGTTACTTGACCTTCTTACTAAGCAACATCATAGGCTAATGGATCAAAAGTATTATAAATGATAGCCAATTGATTTTAAATCTCCTTCACCTTTTTCTCATTACCTTCAATAAACTTGGATAGAACCTGTGTGAACCCCAATCCTAATACCTACAAAACAAAGAGAATAAACACCTCAAGTTAGATATTGCAAGCACGAACAAGGATTCCCCATGAAATCAATTTAAAAACTTCAAATTAGGAAAGAAAATAATGAAGAACACAATAAAACATGAAAATATAGATTCAATCCTAATTAGAATAGCAAACACATGATCCCATGGGGGAATTGGTGCCAATTTGATGTGAAAATTGGCCCTTTCCCAATTCCTAAGATGAAAGCTTGATATGTTGATGATGATTGATCCACTTTTTTGATGAAGGATGAGAGCTCCAAGCCAAAAATCTGCAAAAAACCTAGCTAAGAACTCAATGGTGATGGATGGAAATGGCTAAATATTTTAGCATACTAACTTTGCATAATTTGTGGATGATCAAATGAGGATATGAGCTCTTTATTTATAGAATGTCAAGATGGATGAATGTCCAAATTTGAGCAATGTGGGACTAACACTCATCCAATGTCATGATGCCACTTTTCAATCTATGAGTGGATGGAGGATGTGCAAGATTTGAGAATTGTGCCAATAAATGCATATTTTTGAATTTCAAATTTGTTGAAATGACTTGTAAGAGGGAAGGGAAACTGCAACAAATGCCACTTGGCTCAAGGAAAAGGACATGTAAGATGAAGTTATTGCCTTGTTGGATGTACATGTTGACTTGGAATTTTTGAATTCAAATTTAGAGAATATTCCAAAAGATGCCTTGTGAGGAAAATAGAGATTTAATAAATGAATTAAATCTATTTTCATATGCAACTTGCAAAATCTAGAGGATATGGCATGATTTAGAATTAAATTAATCAAGGGTTAATTAATTCAATAGGAGAGGTTAGATGATGTGACCTATTTGACTCAAATTTATGGACTTATTTAAATCAAATAAGAGAGGAATATGATAAGAGATTAATTTAATAAAGATTTTTTATTTATTTAATTGAAAGAGATGGTGTTAGATTAAATCAAATAAGGTTTTAATTTATTTAATTAACAAAAGAGATTGACTTAATTAGATGAAATGATTTATTCAATTAAGAGAGGAATATTGATGGATTTAATCAGATAAAGGGGTTCGATTAAATGGTTAGACCGAGGGATGATTCAAGATGAAATGATGTTAGTAGTTAGGATCATATGCACAATGTCAATCAGTTTATTTTACGTGTCTACATTTTGCCCCTCTTTGAAGCAATGCACTTGTTGCATTGGTTCAAAGAATAAATGCTCTCGATCAAAGCCAATTTTTTTTATATTTTAAAAACTTGCCCCACTACTGCTTGGCGAGAGAAAACATGCCATTATATTGGCCCCTCGAGAGATTGGACGAAAATTTTAATTTTTGGGTGATGTCACGAAAAAAGAGGGCAAAGTAGGTCCGAAAAGGCTCTGGGATGCTAAAAACATGTCTAAATGCAATAAAATGATGAAAAAAAAGCCTCAACTAGACAAAAATAGGTTTGAGGCTCCAAAACCCTAGGAGGACAGCCAATCAAGGTGAAAAAAACCCTAATTTTTAGGCTTAAAAGGGGCCTGGGGGTCACTTTCAAGTCATTTTCAAACACTTCCAATAGCAACCTTGAGATTTGAGCTCTCACCTCATGACAATATGGTGCAACGACAACTTCCCCTACACATTTCTAACCGAGTTCAGACGTACTAGCGACCACTTGGTATCGGGGCACCAATAAGTGACGCTTACCTGAGCTCCATTTTTCATTTATTGCTTCATTTAATGCTTTATAAGGCCAGTTAGTATGCATTGGCACTATATAGCATCGCTCAAAAGTCAAACTGCACCACTCAATACTGAATAGTGCCACGACGATGTAGTTAAGAGTTTCAAATCTCTGACGCTGAGCTCGGGGCTTGTGGGGGAATTTGAAAATTGCGATGCGGTTGTTCTAATTCTACCCAAAGTGTGCCGGTAGATGAGAAAGTGCCCTACGGCAGTGCAATTTTTCCCTTTTAAGCCCTAGCATTGAAGTTTGATTAAAAATTAAACTGCAATGCCTTCATGGGTTGCACCACTAGAGAAGTTTTTTGAACACGTGATGAAGAATTTTTCCAAAATTTAACATGGTGACCTTCCTTGATGCAGGATGCGGTGAGGGAGCTCTACTCTCAAGAGAACAGGTCGTGGGACCTAGCTGGCTATCTATAGGACCTAAGCGATAGAGACCAAGATTGACTCTAGATTGTGGGGTTATGGTACATTGCTTACACAACACCCATTCGCACTCACCTAGGGATGCTGTCAGTGTTGGCCAAGAGATGGCATAGTGAGATGTTGTCGTTTCATCTTCCCATTGGTGAGGCCACTGTCACCCTAAAGGACATTTGTCATATTTTAAGATTGCTGATTCACAGTTGTTGGGTGATCTTTGACATGGACGAGGGGCATGAGCCCTTCGATAGATTCCTTGCCATAGATGAGATTTTCTTTTGCTAGGGGTAGATAGAGCTTGAGCGGCACAGGATCCTGGCACCTCCCCACCACTCGGTGATTGCATCTATCATTTCAAGTCTCATTGCCCCTGAGAGATGAGGGCTATACTTCAATCCCTGCTGGGGATATTGTTGGGAGTGGATGGTTCGAGACAGGCTGGTTCATTTTTCTTGGGGGCTTATGCTTCTTACTTCATTATATAGAGACCTCCATGAGTACTTGTATATGGATGGCTGAGCGTTTGGAGCAGGCGTTACACTTCTTCATTTCTGGGTGTGGGAGCACATTGCTGTGCTACGTCCATGTGTTGTTTCTATTTTGATGTTTCCAAACAATCCCCTTGTGTGGCGATACAGAGGTGGTGTGTCCTTTACACACACCGACGAGCATGTGATCCCGTATTGGAGGAGGGTTCTTGAACAGATGTAGGTTTTTACCTGGCGACCATACCTTGGTTGGTCTAGATGGGCCAACGATGCTAATCAAATATTTTATTGCCACTAGGATAGGTTCATGCAGGGGTAGGAGCATATGATGATTGAGAGGTACCTACCTGGGCATGTGCAATGTTAGTTCAGTGAGTTGCAGGATTGCCCAAATGATGATTATGCAGTCATCTTCACCTGCTCCATGACAGAGGTTTCATGGGGGTAGTATATTCCTACTTTGGAGGTGGTGGATAACTTCAGACAGTTGGTGGCTCGGTCATGGGCCTACGATCAAGGACTCGCAGATCCAGGCATGACATAGGCCTACAGGGATTGGTTCTAGCATCCACTTCGATTGACGATTCCAAGTGCAGTCCCAAATCAGCAGAGAGTCAGAGGCAAATGGTGAGGACGAGGTTGGAGGGGGGATGCTTGACAAGAGCAGCCAGTTGTGCCTCCAGTTTAGCCAGGGCAGGGAGATGTACCCATGCCAGATCAGCAGCCAGTGCCACTAGGTAGACCACCATAGGGCGAGGATCATCCTTAGGTGTAGCCACAAGTACAGCCTCAAGTATAGCCAACAGGACAAGTGGATCCCTAGGATACGCTGATTGTGTAGTTATAGGCTCAGGTCCAGGCCATGACAATTGAGAGAGATCAGGCAAGGGTTGAGAGAGAGTAGCTCAGGGCTGAGAGGGATTAGGCCATTTAGCAGAGATAGGTTGCAGTGTTACATGTAGCTATAGAGCTAGGCAAGAGACACTAGCTAGAGAGCATGGTAACCTCCTCCTCCTAGGCTATAGTGTCTGTTTAGTCATACAAGGATGTCATCCGAGAGGCTAAGTACTATAGGAGGTATTATCTTGAGGCCATACCCAGAGCAAAATGGGTCCAGAGTACTCAGAGCGGGCCAGCCAGAGACCAGTAGAGGGCCATGGAGATAGGGGTAAGGGTAACATACACTGGGATAGAGTGTGATCAAGATGCTATGATGCTTTTTGTGGCTTATGGGCTCCTTTTTGATAGCCTGATGGGCCTTTTGTATTGATTGACATATATGTACAATGATTCAATTTATTTCCTTATACTATGAAAGTTGCATTATTGATGATATATATATATATGAGCCGATGATGATTTTGATATGATGCGATGTGTACCCTTTATTTATGCATGGATGATTTTACATCTATATATTTGTGCAATGATTCTTTTATGGATGCATTTATTTCTTATGCAGTGCTTGTGAATAATAGATCTATATTATGTTAACCTATGATATGAAAATGTGATTTATATGATGCGTAATGATGCTATCTATATGATTATCTGTTTATGTTAATGCAAATGGTGATGTGATTTGTGATATGGAATGTAATATGAAAAATGATATGGTATATACTTTAAATATTATGTGAATTATGCTTATATATGAACGAATTATGGATGGATGTACCTTTTGCATGTAATGAATTATTTATGCTTATGTGGAATGAATGATTTATGAGATGAAATGGATGATGTAATGCAATGATCCTGATATGATGCAAATGTCATTATCCTAAACATATTAAATGATGATGTAATGTATGTGATGCTTTCAATATGATGTACTATATGCAATGATATGATAATGTTTTATGCAAAATGGACTTAATGCATGAGATGACTTTATGATGTTATGCTAGTACTATGTGATGGGTTATCTTATAATTCCTGTGTACCTATTGTTTATGATTATGTAGCATGTGATAATGAAATTCAAATGAATGTTTATGTGGTGATTGATATAATGCAATGTGATGCAATGTAATGGATGAAATGCAATGAAATGGATGCTCCTATCTATGAAGAATGCCTATGATAACCTATTTATATGATGATTTAAATGTAATGCATGTGTTTCCTATATGATATGTTTATGCAATATGGTAATGGTTTGTGGATGCAGGATCAATGACGATGATGGTGATGATGACCAACTATCTTAGTACCTTGTTAATGTGGTGAGCAAGAAGATAAGAAGTCATTTCAACAAGACACAAGATGATGCAAATGCAAATGATGATGATGATGATTACTTATTGAGGAATTGGGATTTTCAAAGGGCCAAAATTTCTTATTTTTGATAATGCACATGGTACAATGCATCAAGATATAGAAAACCAGGATGGTGTTGTACCCAGTGTGATGGAATTTGACTTGACAAGCAGATAGGAGTATCCTTGTTCACACCTGACATATAGAAACCCTGCTAGGATGTACTTTAGAAATTTCAAATACCTCAGACCAAAACATGGAAAGCTAAACCTATCAATGCATTAGTCAACAAGTTGTCCAAAACCTCCTCCATACATACCTAACAAAGCAAGTATTTGCCAAGGTTATATTGCAAGAATGTCCAACAAGCATAGCAGAAAAAAGATAATGATCGTTGCACCAGTCCTATTTCTCTAAATCCTCTTGTTCGGATATCATCGAGAAGTCCTTGGAATGAGTGCAATAAGATAAGTCAATAGATAAAGATAAAGTATACAAACAAGTTGATGCTCTTCAATACCACTAACCAAAAGAGGATTGCTTTCTAAGGATAAGAACCAAAACTTATTGCCAAAAGATAATTCCCATTGTAGGAAGGATTCATCCTAGAACATGTTAGTGGATGGCGGCACATCATTTCGTTTATCCAAAGCATTCTAAGAGATGATTGATATGGGACCGATTTTGGATGATGAGTTATCGACACAAAGAGATAACCAACTTGTTTATGCACTAACTTAGACCTAAGACTTTGACGTTTTGAGTTTTGACTTTCAACTGGTCAGACTCATTTCTGACTATATTACCAAAGATTGAGGATGATGATCATTTATTAAGAATGATGTTATTGTGGGTGCAAGAAGGGTGAGATGGATAGATTTTTTAAATATTTGGATGTTTTTGACATTTTGCAATGTTTTTGAGGCTATTTTTTGGTATTTTTCAAGATTTTCAAATGTTTTGATTTTTTGATTTTCTGAATGTTTTGGGATTATCTAAGATTTTGACCAAGATACTAACACAAAGACCTATCCTAGGGGCCTCAAGGGTCGATCAACAGATTAGCCTTGCCTACATTATACACGCAGAGACCATGTAGTTCGACAAGATGACCCTATTTTTTACTTTTTCAATGACTTTTTGACCTGTTTTTGGATTTTTTGACATGTTTTGAATGTTTTTGGATTTTTTGATTTTAAGGATTTCAAGAACATACACGAATCCGATCTGATAAGAAAATTCCCCTAGCGTGATGCAATAGACTACTCCCTTAAAGGAAGGATAAACTGACCTTGAGGATGGGTCGAGTAGTACTAGGAGGGATCATGATACAAACACAGGACCAAGCTATGGTGCGGATGTGGGTGAATGATTGATGGATGGAGACCTGAATGCGATGGATGATGCAGAAGAATCCATAAAGATCCTAGTAGATGGAAAGTGCTTATTTATGCAAGGCACCTGTTTGCCAAGTTTTCACCAAGGTACTTTTCCAAAGTGCCACCGAAGTGGTTTTCACTAGAGGATGATTTTTCTCTTTACTATTTTTGATCCTTTTCCAATTTTTTTGGACTTTTTTATTTTTTTATTTTTTTGTTGTCACCAAGATGCCTATTTTCTAGGTTTACGTTGAAGTAACTATTTTTTTAGGACATTTTTTGATTTTTTTGGATTTTTTGGTTCTATACCTTGAAAGATTTAGGCATAATTTTTTTTGAGATGAGAGCTATTCATGGGCTCTTGCAGAGGTTCCCCTTTAGGTGTTGATAACTAATATGCCCTTGACTTATAAATTTTTGTGATAACGAATAGTCCTAGCCAATTTCGTTAAAATTTTCCTTTGCTCCTTGGGTTTGGGACATTCTTCTAATTCTCCTTTAATACCTGCTCTTTGACTTAGAAAGTCCTACTTCTGATTTTGTTATTGTAGCTCCTTTTGAGTTTATTCTGATAGAATTTCAAATGATTCAAAGCATCCATACGTCGCTCATCCAATAGCTCTATCTCATTTAGTCTTGATACCTAGTACTCTTCATCCATGATGAGGTTTTGTAATGATATCCTGAGTGATGGGATCTTGATCTCAATGGAGAGTATTTCTTCCGATCCATAGACTCGAGGGAAGGGGTGGCACCAGTGGGTGTACAAATGCTAGTTCAATAGGCCCAGAAGGCAGGAGTAAGCTATAGATGCTAGTCACAACCTATGTCATTTACTAATTTCTTGAGGATTTTCAAAATGGTTTTGTTTGTAGCTTCTACTTGGCCATTGCCTTGGGGATAGTATGGGGTGGAGAAGCAATGCTGGATTTTGAATTTTTCACATAAGTCATCAACCTCCTGATTTTTAAAAGGTGTTCCATTATATGAGATAATGGCTTGTGGAACGCCATATCGGCCAATGAGATAGTTCAGGATGAACTTTGAAATTTGCTTCCCAGTTATGTATGTCATGGGTATGTCCTTCACCCACTTAGTAAAGTACTCTATTGTGGTTATGATGAATTTGTGGCCATTAGATGAAGTGGGCATGATTTTACTAATGAGATCAAGTCCCCACTACAAAAAGGGCCATGGTGTGATGATAGGATGAAGCTCTTGAGCTAGAGCATGGATGAGGTCCCCATGCTACTGACATTGTAGGCACTTTCTGGCATAATCATATGCTTCTTGTTCCATTGTGGTCCAATAATACCCCATCCTCAACAGTTTTGTAGCTATGGTCATTCCACTTGAGTGAGAACCACAAATACCGCTATGTACTTCAGTTAGAACAATTAATACCTCCTCAGAGTTTAAGCAATGCAATAGGGTTCCTTCTATGCTTCTATGATATAGGGTATCTCCTAGGATGAAAAATCTGGATGCCTTTTTAACAAAGGTTCATTTTAGGTTTGAGGGTAGGTCGGCGGGTATGACTCCTATACGAAGGTATGTGTAAATGTCATGATACCAAGGATTACTAGGAACAATGATTTCACACAAATATTCTGATTTTGATACCTCGAATGTGGGCATGAGAAGTTACTCAATCGGGAATTCATATTTTGGAACGTTGTGGGGGATGTCGAGCAAGGATCCAATTGTTGCCATGGTGTCTGCTACTCTGTTGTTGGTTCTAGGAATCTGCTCAAATGTTATTTCAATGAAGGATTATTTGAGAGTCTCCACCAATTTCTTGTATGGTGTGAGCTTGTTGTCCTTGGTTTGGTATTCATTGTTCACTTGATTTATGATTAATTGAGAGTCTTTGTATACTTTGAGAGCTATGATGTTCCACTATACTGCTATTCTAAGACCTATGGTCAAAGCCTTGTATCTTGTAATGTTATTGGTGCCAGGAAATGCCAATTTTTAGGAGCTTGGTATGCAATCCCCTTGTGGTGTGATAAAGAAAAAACCAGCTCCTAATCCATGTTGCGTGTATCAACCATTGAAGTATAGTTTCCAATGGTTAGCTATGTTGAGATTAAAAATGGATTCATCTGGAACCTCTGAGATGAGAGGGTTTTCTGAATAGATTGGTTCTTTTGCTAATTGGTCTATGATGACTTGGCCCTTGATTTCTTTCCTCTCCACATATTCGATGTCATATTCTAATAGTATCATCACCCATTTTTCCATTCTTCCTATGAGCATTGCCTTTGATAGTAGATACTTGAGAGGATCAATTTTGGTGATGAGTTTTATTTTATGTTCCAACATGTAATGTCTGAATTTTTGTGATGCAAACACTACTACAAGGCATGCTTTCTTGATGAATGAATAGTTTAGCTCATGACCAACCATTGTCCTACTGATGTAATATATAGCCCTTTTCATTCCATTTTCTTCATGCTGGGCTAGAAGAGCTCCAAGGGATTTTGTTGTTGTTGACACGTATAAGATCAATGGTTTCTTTGGGATGGGTTGCATTAAGAATGGTGGTGTTAGTAGATATTATTTGATTTTGTTAAATGCCTCTTCACACTTGGTATCCCATTTTTATGCTACTCCCTTGTGGAGTAGATGGGAGTATGGGTTGTGCTATGAATCTACGAATGTATTGTAGTCTGCCTTGGAGACCTCTTAGTTGCTTTAATGTTTTCGGTGCCTCCATCTCGAGGATTTCTTTTAATTTTGTTGGATCCACCTCGATGCCCCTCATTGACACTATATATCCTAGGAGCTTTTCTAATTGTATGCCGAAGATGTACTTCTTTGGATTTAGTCTAACCTTGTACACTTCTAGCCTATCAAAGATGACACTTAGGGTTGCTATGTGATCTTTTCTCTTTTTGGACTTAGCTAGAATGTCGTCAACATAGTATTCAACCATCTTATGAATCATGTCATGGAATATCAATGTCATGGCACTTTGATATGTTGCCCCTACATTATTTAAGCTGAATTGTATCATGTTCGAATAGTATGTCCCCCATGGACAAGTGAAAGTTTTTTTATGTTGGTCCTCTTTAGCTATCATGATTTGATTGTACCCTGAGAATCTATCCATTAGTGACAACATTTCATGTCACATTGTCATGTCTACTATCATGTCGATGTTGGGAAGTGAGAAGTCATCCTTTGGACATGCCTTATTCAAGTCTTTGAAGTCTGTGTAGATTCTAATATTTTCATCTAGTTTTGAAATAGGTACCAAGTTTGATACCCATTCTGGATAGTCTATTAGTCAGATGAATCCTGCATCTAATAGCTTTTTAGCTCCATTTTGAGTAATAGGGTGATTTGAGGATGCATTTTTTGAAGCTTTTGATTGACATGCTTTGCTTTTGGATACATTCCTAACTGGTGAACCATGGTCTTTGGATCAAGTCCTAGCATGTCAGCATAACTCCATACAAAGTTTATATGTATTTTTCTTACAAATTCCGCTAGGATCTCTTGCTCTTGTGATAGTAGTGATTCCGCATAGAACATGATATACAGGGTCTCCTCTGTTCCTAGGTTGACCAGATTGCATTTTTCTGCCAAGACTACTGACTTTTCCTGATGAATAGCTCTTAAAGGAAGTTTGAATCCCCCATCCTTGGGTGCCTCAGAGAGGTTTCCATCGTTGGATGTGTCCTTTCTTTTTAATTTTTTCTAGTCAGAGAATGCCAAATTGTGGTTTTCACTCAAGGACTTGGAAATTATTCTTAATTTCTTGCTTTTTGACTAAAGGATTCAATCATTTCCCCATAATAAGCATGTGTGTCCAACTCTATTATGATCCCTGCTTTATGGTCCCCATCTAGAATGTTATCCCTTAGTCCCATGAATTATGAGAGAACCTCATCGTTTTCGAATGTATTAAGAACTAGTGGTCCTCATTGGTTGTAGTCAATGAGTTGGGGATATACTAGGTGGATCTCATGATTTTGATGGTTTGTTTCAAAAGATAGAGTACTAATCATGCAATGAGTGGTATCCTCAAATAGCCTAGGTAAGTTAGTCAAGTGATCCTCGTCATCGCTACTACTACAGACATCACTTATATCAAATGTAAAGATATCTATGACTACCTGTAGACACTAGTAAGCGTAGTTCTGCTGGGGTTGGTTAAGGAGGATTATTGACTATCTAACTAGCGGGCTTTGGTCTCATATGGTTATACTCAGAGGGGTACATACAAGGCCAAGATTTTTTATCAGTTGCATCTCTGAAATGATAGGTGTTATAAGCCCATTGTCATTTTGTCCAAGTCTTTGGTTTCTATTGTAGCCCATTGCAAGAATCATTTGCAAACCCTTGCTTTTGTCATCCATTGGTAAGTCAGGTACTAGTCTTTCATCTTGCTATAGCATATGAGATGGATCTTCCTCAATAACCTCTT
Source organism: Sequoia sempervirens (assembly GCA_007258455.2). Classification (NCBI taxonomy): domain Eukaryota; kingdom Viridiplantae; phylum Streptophyta; class Pinopsida; order Cupressales; family Cupressaceae; genus Sequoia; species Sequoia sempervirens. Next base: position 191,420,881 of record VDFB02000017.1, read on the forward strand.
GACTAAGGTCTCCCCAGCTTGTGAATTTAGGATAGTCTTTAGGAGATGTTTGAGATGTGGAAGCCTCATTTATTTGTGGGAGTCCCTATGATCTAGGAGATTGTGGTAACTCTCTTACGACAAAGGAATTATTAGGAAGCTTGTAGTTTCCACAACCATTATCTTGGATAATGAGCTTGATGTCAGAGATGGTGGGAATGGTGAGAGTGGCGGGTGTCTCTGTCGCAAAAGTGGATGTGAGAGTGGTAGGATCAATGTATGGTGCAGATGGGCCCTCATCATTTTTTGGCACTTGGGGGATTTTGTAATAATTTTCTTCAAGGCTTTTGTAGTAGGAGAAGGGTTCAGGATCTCCATGAATGGCAACTTCTTGTCCTTCATGTGTAAATTTCACACATTGGTGGAAAGTCGATGCTACTGCCTTCATTGCATGAATTCATGGCTGTCCTAGGAGGATATTATATGGAAAGTCAAGGTCCAAAACCTGACAAGTGGTTTCCATGATGGCAGGCCCTACTTGAATAGAGAGTTTGATCATGCCTTGAGACACTCTTTCTTGATCATCATATACTCTTATCATGATACCCTTCCCTTTGTCGATAGAATATTTTGATATTTTCAATTGCTTGATGAGATTGAGAGAACATATATTCAACCCTAAACCTCCATCCACCAAGACCCTTTTGACTTTTCTCTTATGTATTATGTCTTCAAAATGAAGTGCACGATTGTGAGATGGTTGAGTGGGGAAATCCTAGTCAGAGAATGTGAGGATATTTGGAAAAATGATATTTCTAACCATAGCTTGTAATTGTTCCACATCAAGATCTGCAGGGACAGTGGATGAGGCCAATGCTTCTTCAAGGATTTTCCTATGGGAAGATGAGATTTTTAGTAACTCCATGATGGATATTTGTGCTGGCATTCTCTTGAGTTGATCTAAGACATTGTAGCCATTAGGAATAGATCTAGATATAGGAAATTTGTTTGGCTGGGATGATCTTGTGATGGTAACTTTGCCGCCTCTTGTGGTAATCCACAATCTTTGGCATGGGCACCTTTGACGGTGATGACCATGCAACTTTCATCTAGGGAGCTGATAATTGTTTCATACACATGATTTACATTTGAGTGGGTTCCTTTCTCTTTGTCATTGCTATTCCCTTTGTTGCCATGATTCGACATCAGATTCATATATATCTTAAGATCTTGATTTCTTGTAGGTTGTTCCACATTTATGATTCTTTTATCGATGAGATCTTGAATTATGTTCTTTAATCTCATGTAGCTATTCATGGTATGACCTTTGATTTTATGGAACTCCTAGAGTTGGTTCTCATTATACCAAGGAGGTTTCATATCTGGTTCTTGGTAATTCTCAAATGTAGGAGGCTTGATGATTTTTATGTCTATCAGCTTTTTCATTATGTCCTCAAGTGGTTCCCCCCAAGTGGTGTACTTTTGCTTGGGATAACTCTTGTTACATTGGGGTGGTCCCCTTTGATCATTGAGATTGCTGATTGTTAGATTTTGGTTTGGTTGTTCTGTTGCATGATGATTGTTTTGGTGTTGGATTTGGATTTGTGGTGTGGGTGTATTTTGGTGAGGGGCACTAATGACCACCTTGGTATTGACGACACCATCAATGGTAATGTTTTTGTTCCTTGCCCACGTATGAGGTTATCATTGTAATTGGATGGTGGGTGGTCATTTTGTTGTTTTGGGTATGATGTTGTTCCCTTAGGTTGAGTCATAAGGGCTCTTTCGATACTAAGCGCCTTGGGGATCAATTTATCATATGTGGTGATGCCCTGGACCTTGAGATAAAATTCCAAGAGACCGTCAAGGTTAGCGATGATGGTGCAAAATTGTTGTTCTTCTGGCATGGTTCACTTGCTCTGATTGGCCTTGGATCACCATCGTTGTAGGAATGAAGTGAAAGATTCACCCTTTCATTTTTTCAGAGCTGACAGTTCTTCTAGACTAACATCCATTGCAATGTTGCATACGTAGTTCTTAATGAATGCGTCTATAATTTCTTGGAATTTCCTAATGCCTGAAGGTAGACAAGAGAAACATCCCATAGCATGGCTAGCCAAACTCCTAGGAAATAGCCACATTAGATAAGTATCATGATATGCGACTTCCATGCAATGAACCTGGAATTCCCTGATGTGATCTTTAGGGTTTCTGTCCCTTGATATTTGTCAAATTTGGGGATCTCAAATCCCTTGGGGAATGGTTTCATTATTAGGATCCTATCAAATGGATAGGGACACAAGTTTCTTGGTGTTTTGGTTGTTCGCCCTGATTGAAGATTGAGCACTCGTTGTGAGAATAACCTAATCTGTGTTGTTACATCATTTTGCAGATCAGGGGGTGGGATGAAGGTGTTTTTAGGATTATTTATTGTGGGTTGAATGGGTGGGTTGGTTGGTGTGTTTTTTGATGGGATGTGCACATTATGACGAGCTAGGTATGCTTGCACCTGCTACTGTCTGAACAACGCTTGCTGTTGCTACTCTAAGATTGCTTGTTGTTGTTCCAACAATGCTTGTTGTTGAGTTTCTTGGTTTTCTTGTTGTTATTCTTGTTGTTGTTCCAACAATGCTTGTTGTTGGGCTACTAATTCAACTACTTCTTTCTACTCTTGGTATTGTTTTAATGCTTGCTGATATGCTTGGAATTGCACTGCTTGTTGTTGTGCAAGAAGTTGTGCTTGACATTAGGCTTGTTGTGCCTAATATTGAGCTTGTGCTTGAGCTTGATCTTGGGCTTACACTTGTGCTGCTTGTGCTTGTGCTGCTTGTTGTTCCAATAGAATTTTTTCTTGAGTAGCCTTCTATGCTCACAATGCGGCCTAACCTACTTGAGTTTCTTGTTGTTGTTGTTTTTGCAATTGGGCTTGTGTGGCCTATTGTTCTTGTAGTGCAACTTGGGCTGCTTGGGCAGCTTGAGCAACTTGTTGAGCAGCTAGTTGTACGACTTTTTTTTTTGCACTTGTTGGTATCCCCTTTGAAAAGTAGCCTGCAATGTCACGTTGTGTTGGTTTCATGTGGTGGAAGTTGGTGGTGATGAAGGTGGTGGTGGATTTGGGATGGCGTTTGTGGTGAGCGATAATGTTGTGTTGATGGATGGTGTTGTTGATGTGGTTGGTCCTTGGGAGACCATGCTTTGCAATGTTAGGGGGGTGGTTGATGATGTTGTCATTGCTTGTGCATTTTTTGTTTGTTGTTTGATGTCGATGACAAGTTTTGAGTGTTTGGCATAATGCTTTGATTGATACTCGGTAAAGGGGGAAGCCCTAAGCCATGAAGTAGTGTGGATGATGATGGAAATGGTGGAAGAGGTGGAAATGTGAGGAGGGTGGGTCTTTGAGAAAATTTTGTAGTGCCAAAAATAGCCCCATGTCCAAACATGTCTCCTTCCTCTTACAAATTTGTGGGGATAGGTGTTTGAGGTGTTGCATAAAAAAATGATGATGATGGGTCATGATGGAAAGTGAGAGGAACATTCTTGTGTAATGGATTTTGGGGTATGTTTTATTCCAATATGGTATTTGCATCCAAGTTTTGATTATTAACAAGGGGTGTGTTTTCATAGCATTAGAAAATGCATTTCCCTTATTAACATTGGGTTGGGTTGGAAAAAAATATGTTGTGGTTTCAGGAATGTTTTGTGTGATGCTTTGGGATGGGGGTGTAAATGAGATGGGAATGGTGGATGAGATTGGGGGAAAATATGTCTCCACTATGGTTCACATCAAAATCCAAAGGTAATTTGGCCCCTTGTTTTTCTAGTTCAAGCATGTATAATGAAGGGTTAAGCCTCATCATGATGTTGATGATTTTATGGTTTTTCAGATTTTGAAGCATTTTAGTCATTTCGTCATGAGACATTCCAAAGGTAAGATCCTCTCCTTGGGTTTCCTCTTACGGATTTTGTGATGATGAGATGGTCAAAGGATTGCTTGATTTGGCATGATTCATTTCAATGTTTGTTTGGCTTAGATCACTTGAACGGGTGTTTCTTTGTTGGCTTCCATGCTCTTCTTGTATTGAGATATAGTTTGAACCATAAAACAAGGATCGATTTTCAAGAATATGGGAGATGAATCTCTTGATTCTTTGGATTGATCTTTATTTTATGGCCAAAGTAAAATGTTTTAGGATATCTTGAGGATCAAAAGGTGATATGATGATGATGCAAGGGATGGATGATGTGAATGTTTTTGTCTTTTGATAAATCTGGAAAGAGATAGTAGGCTTTTAGGACTTTTGGATATGTTACAGATTTTGATTTTGATTTGATTTGGGATTTGGGATTTTACCTTTATTTTGATTGATTTTGATTGCTTTGATTTTGAAAAAAAAGACCCTAAGATGTTGTATGATGATCTAAGGGGTAGTTTTTCCCAAAGGATGATAGCTTGAATATGTGTAGGGAGAATGATGCATCTACCCACACCTATTCAAACAAGATGATAGTAAAACTAAGCATACGAAGAAGGATTCATCTACATATACTAAGCTACACAATACGATTTTGATAACTTTGACTAAGTATATGCAAAAGGATGCATCTACACATACCTAGCCAAAGGTGATTTTGATAAAAGTTTTCAAGGATTTAGTCTTAATGATTTTGATTTTGCTACAAATCCTAGCATTAAAGATGATTTCAAGATTTTCCCAAAAGGTGATGGTGAGATGAATTTGTTTTGATGATTTGAAGGATGGATGAAAAGGATTTTTATTTGCTTTGATCCTAAGATGAACCTAAAAGAGACACTTTGTTTTGCTAGAACTAGGTATTCAAGAGCATACAATGCTTCTATAGACCTTTGTAACCAAGAAATGATTCCATTTGAACATACATTTTCAGATTTCCAACCAATGATTTTTCACTTTGGGATTTGGAATTTTTAAGGCTTCAACACACATGAAAGTTCATTTTGTTTTAGCTTTGCTTATTTGCTTTATTTTACCAAAAACACTTTCTTTGATTAAGTTTTCAAACTAAGATGTCCAATGTCTTAATTTCTTCCCACCCCACAAAGTATGTTATGTGGAAATTTGATGAACTCAAGGCAAGGGTTTTCCTATTGTTTACTTAAGTAGACAAATCAAGATGTAATCAAATGTTTAGAAACCTATAAGGATGTAAATCCCAAGGGAAAGCAATAACATATGGATTGAGTCAATTATATTTGTCTCCAAAAGGGTTTGAAATTTGTATCAAGATGTTTTCGATCAAGCAATGCATTTAGTAACCCAAGAATAAGTATAATCTTATGGATGTGTAAGACAATATTTGTTGGATTCCCACTTAGACAAGTCCAACTACGCTTATCTTTATCGAATGGTTAGATGCTTGACCCCATTGGCTCCCCTCCACAACTCATTAACGTCAATTGGGGCAACCAAGTATCAACACCCATGAAAATACCATGGCATGCTTTCCATTTCTACTAAAAGACCATAAAAGTGTGGGGTGGCTTCAGAACAACTGTTCTTGCACCAACCAATAGATTAAAGGATTTTGGAAAATTCTAGCACATGGGTTTTAATAAGGACTTTCCGTTCCTAGAAATTGACCCATATGCCAAGAGTCCCCTTTCGGATCCATCTTGTCGGAATCAACCATGTGATATTGGCGTTTACTCCAATACCCACATTTATATACTGGTTATAAATACTCTTAGCTTTAGAGTGTACCAGTTGAGTCGTTCCCTTGGGTGAGTACTTTTTCCCCAAGGCAGGCCCTCTAGGATAAAAAAAAAGCGAATAAAGAACAATATTCGTAACTTGATCAATCTTTGTTGGCAACAAAGAGAGAGAATATATGCAATAATTCCCCCACTCACACTCGCACAAGATTTTATTCAATTTTAAAACCCAAATTGAAGTGTGGAGGTGATTTCTTTGTCTCACCCTAAAGTCATGAAAAAGTCCTTTTGATTCCCAAGGTCGCTATAAAGTGCGAGAGAACTGCATACATCCTTTTTTAATAAATTTAGTTTAAGTAAGCCTTCACAAAACAATGTAGCACATGTTCATTTTAGATCCCACAAAGCAATAATAAATTTTTTTTAGAGCACCAAAAGACAAATGATAGAAATTTTGTTCAATTTTCTAGCCAAATAAACAAAATCTAGTATGTTGTGATCCTAATGTTCGTTTTAGCCTTTGAAAGAAATGAAAAGATTCTTTTTAAAGCCAAATGAAATTAGTGTCCCACGAAAGAAGTGATAACAACTTCTTAAGAAGTGTTAAGCAAACACTAAAGTGTTTAAAAACGCTTTGATTTGATGAAATATCATCATGTTCCTCCCTCCTTCGCTTTTGATATCCAACCTAGAAGGGAGAAAACTAGTCAGATTCTGGAAAATAAAAAAATTAAAAAGCATAAAATAGAATATAAATTGATCATTAATCAAAAAGCACGTGCTAAAATTTCATTTCCACTTTTTACTCCCTACCAGCGGCACAACCCATGATTGTGTTGAAGTTTTATGTCTCAGCAGTGCCCTCACAATGCCACTTACTAGTCAGCATTGCTCTATGTCGGGACAGAGAGCTCAATTATGTCGCAGTTTTATCCAGCGTCATTTTTTTTTTTGAAAATTTATGTATGTCAAACAGTCAAGCAATGGAGTTAAAAATTCAAAAAATTTAGGCACAAAGAGTCCAGCATCACACTTTGAGTTTCTCGCTGTGCTATATAGCGATGTTAAAGGGTCAGCGGTGCCAACATAGTGACACTGAGCTCTCAGTATTGGAATTTTCTTGTGTATGAACAAAAATGCAGAAATTTGTGAGAAAAGGGATAAAGAATGATATCCATCCCTCCTTCTAGTGCCAAAATGTGTAAACCCCAATCCTAATACCTGCAAAACAAAGAGAATAAACACCTTAAGTTAGATATTGCAAGCATGAAAAAGGATTCCCCATGAAATCAATTTAAAAACTTCAAATTAGGAAAGAAAATAATGAAGAACACAATAAAACATGAAAATATAGATTCAATCCTAATTAGAATAGCAAACACATGATCCCATGGGGTAATTGGTGCCAATTTGATGTGAAAATTGGCCCTTTCCCAATTCCCAAGATGCAAGCTTGATATGTTGATGATGATTGATCCACTTTGTTTATGAAGGATGAGAGCTCCAAGCCAAAAATCTGCAAAAAACCTAGCTAAGAACTCAATGGTGATGGATGGAAATGGCTAAATATTTTAGCATACTAACTTTGCATAATTTGTGGATGATCAAATGAGGATATGAGCTCTTTATTTATAGAATTTCAAGATGGATGAATGTCCAAATTTGAGCAATGTGAGACTAACATTCATCCAATGTCATGATGCCACTTGTCAATCTATGAGTGGGTGGAGGATGTGCAAGATTTGAGAATTGTGCCAATAAATGCATATTTTTGAATTTCAAATTTGTTGAAATGACTTGTAAGAGGGAAGGGAAACTACAATAAATTCCACTTGGCTCAAGGAAAAGGACATGTAAGATGAAGTTATTGCCTTGTTGCATGTACATGTTGACTTGGAATTTTTGAATTCAAATTTAGAGAATATTCCAAAAGATTCCTTTTGAGGAAAATAGAGATTTACTAAATAAATTAAATCTATTTTCATATGCAACTTGCAAAATCTCGAGGATATGACATGATTTAGAATTAAATTAATCAAGGGTTAATTAATTCAATAGGAGAGGTTAGATGATGTGACCTATTTGACTCAAATTTATGGATTTATTTAAATCAAATAAGAGAGGAATATGAGAAGAGATTAATTAAATAAATATTTTTTATTTATTTAATTGAAAGAGATGGTGTTAGATTAAATCAAATAAGGTTTTAATTTATTTAATTTAATGGATAGACTTTAGAGATTTAATCAAATAAAATTAATCATTTAATTAAATAGGGATAATTAGATTAGATGGATTGATTTAATTAACAAAAGAGATTGAATTAATTAGATGAAATGATTTATTCAATTAAGAGAGTAATATTGATGAATTTAATCAGATAAGGGGGTTTGATTAAATGGTTAGACTAAGGGATGATTCAGGATGAAACGATGTTAGTAGTCAGGATTAGATGCACAATGTCAATCAGTATATGTTACGTGTCTACAAAACCAAACATGCCTTATAGGCCTTTCCAACTTCAAATATAGAATCTTGAATGTTCTTCATGCAAGTGGCTAACAGATTCTTATCCTTTGCAATCACTTCCTTTAACCAACTAAGTTTCTTATTATTAAACTCTTTTTTCATTTTATCCTTAGAAATTTTTTCAAGAGACTCAAATTGAGTACTTATAGCATTTATGAGCTTCTTTAGCTCATCAGAAGACAAACTAGATGGATCCATGACATTAGTAGGCATTAATTTCTGCAAGAATCCAGATGCAAGACTTAGTAATTCACTATCCTCTATGTGACAGTTTAGAATCTTCTTGATGGCCTTAGATTGAGAAATTGATGTGACCTTCATCATCTGAATTGGGAAGAAAGTGGATAGATTGATTGAGCTTTCATCCAATTTAGGATTAAAAAACTTCCTATTGCTCCACCAAAGATCTCTTCACTTCCTTGGAAGTGTCTCTTGCATCCACTCTAATTTCCTTGGCTTGAACCTTTACTGCTTCAACCTTGGGTTCTTCAGAGACTGATTATGGATTGGATTCAATCACTTTAACTTCTTCATTCTAGATCTCCTTCTCTTTAACTATCACCACCTTAGGAACCTCAGTTTCCATAGGTGTCTCTATATTTTCTACATTAGGAGGGATCTAAAAATCCTCAGCATTTGCATTCATTTCCTCATACTCTGGAACATTTTCATCATTCACTTCTTCAACATTTATCTTATTCTTTGACATAAACTCTTTCAAAATTTTCTTGGTGTCACTGAAAACAACATCAGTTTCACCAATCATGAGTTTATTCACCCTTGACATGCTCTTAAATTCCTTTTTAACTTTTTCAAGGAGTGAATTCCTCTCTTCAATTAACATTTCAAGATGCAGATCAACAAGAATTCTTTTCCTCAGATTCTCTTCTTTTTTTCTAACACTTAACCTTCTTGACTCCAAAAGATTATACAAACTTTTTGGTAAGCTAGACATAATCTCAACAAGAACCTTATTGAAAATGTTCATATGCTTTACTGTGGCTTCTTCAAGAATTCTTTGACTGGATTCATCAAACGTTTCATACAATTCATAAAGGGGTTTAATATTAGCATCCTTGACAATTATATTCTCAACTTCCTCAACTAACATACTAGGTTTTTCAACTTTCACCTTCTTTTCCGGAAGATTTTCTCTTTTCTAGCTTTATAGCCTTAGTTTTGGTAGCCTTTACTTCTCTTAAAACTTCTTCTAACTTTGTTTTCTCATCTTCTAAAATAGGTTCTTATGTTCTTGAGCTTTTATTCTTCTTCCTTTTACCAGAAGGCTTGTCTTGAGTTGGCTTGGCTACAAGCAAACTTCTGGTAGATCTAGTGCGGGATGAAGATGTTCCCAAACTAGCTAGCTCTTTCTCTTTTTCTGCTTCAACCTCTTCTCTCTTCCTCCTTTTTCTTTCAATTTCTCTACTGGTATACCCATATTTTATATAATATTTTCTACCTCTTTCCTTACTCTCCTGGTTATCATAGGATTTTTCAAATCCCCATCAACTTGCATACTTTTCTCTACATAGTTACAAAACCTTTCTTATCTTTGATCTAGAGGTGAACTTAGCAAGTGATCTACATACATCTTTAGGATGTTCTCCTCTACTTGATAACCCATAGGCATGATCCATATAGTTCTGGGATCAACAAATTCCATATGACATTGGTCAATGTCCACCATGAAGCATATAGAGTCCTTTTATTGTTCCACAATTGAAGTGGGAATTCTTTCCTTGGCATTCATCATATCCTATAATTTTTTGAAGTACCCCCAGAGGGTAGTATTTCTCATTTGATGATCACCAAAACCAAACAACATGTTCCTTATCTGAACAACTACAGGTTCATTATTCTTCCAATGAACTTTACCAATACCCAAAATTTGATTCAAGAAATAGAAAAACAAACATATTAGAAGATTACCAAATTTGAATGTATTCTCCTTGTCTTTCTTGTTTTTTCTTAGATTCTCCATCAACTGAATTCTAAGTAGCTCACACAAGTCATATTCCACATTTTTCTTTACCTGTTCATAGGTTACATAGATGGTCGTACCAGATACAAAATTATCCTAGCTAGAGTGGTATATCTTATAACCAATAACCATTGATGCAAATTTTACATCTACTTCAGCAATGTCTTCTATTGTCATTGGCCTTTTATCCCATTTCAAACATATTTCTTCTATAACCTTTTCATTCTTCATGGATTTCAAGACTAGAAGTTTGCTGGTGGAATTCAGATGCGTGACTACGCATATAGCTTCTTTCTTAATTTTGAAGGGTATGCTTAGCCACATGAATTCATCATGAACATGACTCAAAATGTATCTAACCCATTCATTCTCCTCAAATATGGGAAAATTCATAAACTGTGTGAACTTCTTGTCTTCTAGGGTTTGGTATTCTAGTTTGACAGTAAAGTCTTCTCCAAGTACATGGCTTGAATACAAATTCATTATTTGAGAAGTGCCTAACTCTTCAATGTTAACATTAATATAAGCCCTAATATCCTTAGTGTGAAAAACTTTGAATGACACAGATGAAAACACACTGAGAGGCTCAGTCTTAGTAGACTTATAAGGGTGCCATTTAAACTTAGGATGAGGTCAATCCTTGACTTCGACTACCAAAGGAGTGGCCATTCTTACAAATTCATAAATTTATGGGTTTTCTGACAAATACCTTTTTTGTTGGATTGAGGTTTGATCACAGATTCTTCTTTGCACTCTAAATATATCCACAAATTTTCAGCAAAGTTTCACTCCAAGGCTCTTCAAACTACTTTCCTTCAAAATGAAAAGTGACAAATGAAAGATAGGAGTGGATTTGTATCATTCACACAACTAACCCTTTTGATGCAATAAATGCCTTTACCCTAGTACATCTGGTTACTCTGTTTCATGCATAGAGACAAATAAACTTTCTATAGATCTTTTGTACTGCATAATACCTTCTAAAATTGGTTGAACAACATCTAAAAAGAATTGATCCACCTACTAGACTGGTCCACATTCCAGTATCAACTTCCTACAAAGGGGTTAAAATATTTTCCTGATAGCTTCCCCTAGGCCAAAAGCCTACAACTAATTCCTAGAGGAATTACCAAAAACAAGTTTTGGTGTAGGGACATTTTCTTCAATGGAGGGTTCCATCTTCACCCATTTCTTTCGAATCTACCTTCTAATCACATCTGTAGTAATTTTACCTTTTCCTTTGACATCTTGCTATCTATTTTTATTTACTAGACCTCTTCAGCTCCAACAAAATCTAGTAGTATGGCCAAATTTGTTGCAGTTGTAACACACAACATTTCTCTATTCAAACCAACTATTCCATTGATTTTTCCTTTTCCTGCATTAATTAGCAATATGCCCAAGTCTATTTCATGCATAAAATCTAATATCTCTATGAAATTTATTCACCAAATTTTTGCATTCATTGGACTTATGACCATACTTGTTACAATTGAAGCACTGGCTTGAGAATGATGGTCCACTTTGATTTATTCTACTTCTACAATGAGAAGCCATATTTCCAAACCTATTGCAGGTAAAATAGTAACCATTGAATCTCTAAGAATTCAGTTGTCTTATTAGATTCCTTCTAGCTCCATTCGTCTAATTTCCTTGTCAAAATCTTCCTTGTCTAGAATTCCTTTGTCTAGAATTCCTTTGACCAAAGTTCCTTTGATTGGATCTAGAATTTTCACCTTCCTCATAGAAAAGACCTTGCTTATCACCATCAATCCTTTGACCTTTAATCAATTCATCAAGCTTGGATGAGCTTGCTTATAATTTCTCCTTGTACTCATTTGCAACAATAAGTTCATTTATGAGATCATCAAGCCAATTTTCAAGCACTTCCTCATTGTTTTTAGATTGTTCCAATTCATTGTCTAATTGGCTACATTGTTTAGATTTTTCTTTCAAGGATTGAGCAATATTTTATTCATTCTTCTTTCTATCTTCAATCTCCTTGGTCATCCTCATCATGATAGATTCCATCTCATGCTTCAGGACATCATTTTCTCTGGAGAACTTTTCACATTCTTCTATTTGCACCTTCAATACATGAATTAGTTGTTCATCTTCCATGCTTCTATTCTTCTACTTAATTTTATCACATAGTTCTTTTCTTTTCTCCCTTGATTCATTGATCTTGTCTTTCAATGACTGGATGAATTTTTTTTCATTCTTAATATTTTCTTGCAATTCCCAATTCTCTAACTTTGATTGGTCAAGATCATCCAAGCCCACCATAAGGTGATGTTGAAGACTACTTGTATCCATTGAAAACACTTTCCAAGATCTACCCAAGCTGTTAGACTTCTTTCGAGGAACTAGCTATGAAACCAATTGTTGGAAACAAGCAACATTGAGAGGGGGGTGAATTAGTGTTCTGCAAAAAATAACTTTTTTATTCTGATCTCTAATCCACTTAGAAAATTCAACCAAAAGTAATATGCAGACATATTTGTTGGAGTCGACTACCTAGTTAGTTAGGGTAAATTAGAATCTTTTCCCTCTATAAATAATGTTCAGATGCCCCTTATCATAAGGTTGGATGTTTTGATAAAATACTTGCATTTCTAGTTTAAGTAATATAGTCATGTTGCTGATATGTTGTAATCATGTTTCCAAGAATAAAATGATATTCTAATTTTTTGCATCTGAGTTAGCTTAAGGAAGACTCACTCAAGGGGGGCCACTTGGTGAGAATTCTACCCATTTATTTTAAAAGTTATTTTTCTGTTCAATAACTAGTTTCAATTTCAACAGTTGTCTATTCTTGCAGCCATTGGGACTCTGTTATGTGACTGTTCGTATAGCCAAGGTAGACAAAGTAGTTTCTTGTCTATTTGCTACGATTTATATTTCTATTATTCATTCCAATTTAGTTGTTGATGCTCAGTGTAGTTGTTGATTCATGCTCAATGCTTATATTAATTTTTTTCCAACATTTTATTTTCAAGTACTATTTCTTTTCTATATTGAGGATGACTACAATAGAGTCCTAGTGCACATACAATGCTGAACCATTTCATGTTTACATCCCTAGTTGATAATGAAATGAAAATTCATGATGAGTAAAATGATTGCTTAGTGTAGATGTCTAATCTCTAAGTCACAACTCTAACCTGGCTTAGTTGTTGAACTATTAGAGGAGGCCAACAAACCCCAAAAATACACTTCTTCAGATTTAGGTAGACCTAGTATTCTTCTAGCCTCTTTAAAATCTTATGCAATATTGGCAAATGACTATCTCTTGACAAATAGTTTTCTAGGAAATCATAAACATAATATTCCATAAGTGTATGCATGTAGTCATGGAAAATGGTGATCATAGCTCTCTCATATGTTGCTCTATCATTCTTAAGACCAAATGACATGACATTCCAACAAAAGGTACCCAAAGATCAAGTGAAGGCTATTTTCTGTTGATCCTCAGGGGGATTCTGATATGATTATATCCTAAAAACCCATCCATAAGTGATCACATCCCATATCTCACTATGAGGTCTATTATGATGTCAATATTAGGCAACAGTAAATCATCTTTAGCATAATATTTGTTTAGATCTATGAAGTTTTTGTATACTCAAATTCCACCAATTGGTTTAGTGACATGTACTAGATTTAATATCCACTTTGCATAATCTATTGGATAATTAAAACCAACATCCAAAAGTTTCTTCATTTCTACCTTTACTAGGAGCACAACTTGTGGATGTATTTTCCTCAATTTTTGTTTAACTAGTTTGGCATTTAGAACCAGTGGAAAATGATGTAGAAATAGTTTTGGGTCCAACTCAGACATATCAACATATGACCATGAAAAATTGATTTGTCTCTCTACAAAGAATGTTGTGAACTCTGGGTTTTCTTCCATGGTCAAAGATGTTGGAAGATGGATGACCTTAGGGTTTTCTTTTGTACCAAGATTATATTCTTTGGATTTTTCCACTAGCAGTGATAATCTCTCTTGATTTATGGGGAGCATGTCCAACCCTCCATCTTAGGTTCCTTAAAGATATTTTTTCCATTGGACATGTCCTTTATTTTTACTTTTTCTTGATCTAAAGGTGCCTTTTGGTTTTCACCTAGAGAAGTATTCTTTTTATTTTTATCATTTTTGTGACTAGAGGGTGAAGCAAACTCTCCAAAGTATGCCATAATGTAAAGTTCTATGATAAATCCAACCTTATGGTGCCCACTTGGTGTCCATTCTCAAAGTCCCATGAACTCATTTATCACTTCGTCATTCTCAAATGTGTCTAAACTCAATGGTCCTTGTTGATCCAAATCTATGAGATGTGGGTAGACAAGGGGTAATCCATCATCAGTATTGTTAAGGCTGAATGAATAGGAAGATCTAGTAAAGATGAAAGTATTATGAGGATCCTGAAAGGAATTGATCTAAGCACTACTTCTATGAGCTTTGGTCAAAGAAGATGATAAGTCAAGGTATTGAATGATCTCAACTAGTTCATAGTCACTGGGTCTGTAAGAATCTCACTCTCATTCATTGGAGTTGGTTTCGGTGTGGTATTCCTTAGATGTCTTTATTTCATTTGAAGCATTAAAATTTTCACTTGAAGGTAATGTAGTACTAGGAATCTCCTTTGGTGGCACATACCCTAACCATGCATTCTTTGGTAACTAAGAAGGAAATATTGGTTATATCATTCCATGTGTGTTCAATCCAATACCACTATGCCCAATATAACATTGTTGCTTCATGATCTTGAATTATTTTAAATTTTGCTCAATTGGTAATTACTTAGGAATAGTTTCTTCCTCATCTTTGTATATCCATGTAGAGATATCCTCACATATAGACTATTTTTTCAATTCACCCCACTTAGTGACTTTGGTAGGAGGATTACAAATGAAAAATTTAAATTTATTCTTGATAGGAGGTGTTTTTTCATAATATTTTGGTGAGGCAAGCACTTTCCCAGCAAAATTAAACTCTTGATGTTATATTCACCACAACATTTGTCACGGATCTAGACTTTAGGATTGGAAGGTTTAGTGGATGGAGTGGATGGTTTTATCAGTGAGGATGGATCAATGTAATGTGATGAGGTAGAGGATGAGGCTTCTTGATTGATAGGAACTTCATGTTTAGTGGTCTCTTTTAGGTTACTGCAATATTGGAAAGGGTCAGGATCACCTGGTATAGTGATTTTGATGCTATTGTGAGGAAACTTAAGGCATTTGTGGTATGTTGAAGGCATGACTTGCATGGTATGAATTTGGAACAGTCACAGTAGGAGGGTTCTCAAAGAGAACAATACAGACCATGCAACAAGAGTCACACAATAGAAGCAACACAAATTTTTAAGAGAATTCTAATAATTAACATTTTAATTATTAGAATTCTCTTAAAAATTTAATAATTTAATTTATTACTTTAATTAAATAAATATTACAAAAATGATCTACAAAACCCAAAGAAATACCTAAACAAAAATGAACAATGACCAAGCAGAACAATGTTAAATGAATACTTAAAATGAATGACAAAAAAATGATGCCATAATAAAACAGGGTAGTGATGGACAACATCGTCAAACGACGATGGGATGACATACTAGGTTATAGTCAACTCTATTTTCAACTTCATAACCATTGAGATTTATGTGGCTCACCCTATCCTGATAGTGTAGGTGGAATCGAGGCTTGGGTACCTACAATCCTGCATAAAACCAAGGGTCAAAACAACACATACATCCAATGCCATACACACCATGAGAGAGAATTATAGTGTGGCAGGGCAGTCACAAATGAGTGATGCAACACCATCCCTCTCACCCAAACCTCAATCAATAACTATATTCTAAACAACATCATCATTAAATGATAAGTAAACAACTACATAAGCATAACATCAAACATATATGTCCACATATCAAAGTAGTAGTGTCATAGACAACCAAGTCCAGTAAGCAGAACCATCAACCAACCAAACAACATGATGAATCAATCACCAATGTAGTCTTGAGTATGCATCAATCACACAAAAATTTATCATAGGAGTACAATAACATGGGAGACACTACACTAAAGGTTTGAATTTGAAGCCTTCTCATCCAGTCAACTGAGGGTCAAAAATCCAGTCTGGATGTTTACATGCATTTTCAAATGAGCCACAAGGGTCTTGGTTTTTATATATGGATATATATGTCTGTGTATATGTATATTTTTAAATAAAAAACAAAAAATTCAATATATATATACACCAATTGTAGTGTAATGGCACAATAGGAAGTAAATGCAATATTCAATGTTGCAGTGGGGGAAAGTATACTACAAAATATGTAAGAAAATATATTGATTCAGTTGCATTCTCAAAAGACCCATTCTTGCATTATGAATATGTTACACATACTGCATGATTAAATTTTGTCTTCTTAACAAATAAAAGCTTCAAACACATAGCCTATTAGCTAAAGATATAAAGTTGAACAAATAAAAGAACTATTAGAATAACACTTAAAAGCCACCAAACTATTTTTTCCTCGACGCTCATACAAATATCTTTTCAACTTGCCAAATCAATTATGCAAGCCCAACTCTTTATGATGATACTTATTTTTTTTAGGCTATGACAACAATTACATGATGCAACAATATCCACAAAATATGTATAATTCCATATACTTAATTATGAATTCAAGCTACATTGATTGGCATTAAATATTATAGACAAAACATTTATGCAACGCACCCAAGCAAAATGACTTGCAGCAAATATTTCTTATTCTAACACCTCTTATACAATTTCTTTGTTTTTCTTCAATATTTATTAACAAAGAACATAGCTCAAATCCTATATGAATATGTTTCATGATATTCTTTTTTCCCTTATTCGCTTGAAGCTCCCTACAACAAACTACCCAGGTTTGTTGCCCCTGTTTTGTTGTTTGGTTTTGTGACTATTTCCAGATAGAAATTGAGGAATGTAACTATATCACTATCTATTACAGTTAAAGCTACAAGACCATTTAGACAATTGTTACATAGATTGCCTGTGTTGTGTGAATATGTTTTATGATATTTTTTCCTCCTGTTTCAAAGCTCTATTAAATGTTGGGTTTTGATATTATCTCATTTTTTGTGGTTCTTGAGTGTTTTCCTAGTAGTTCTTTTAGAATTTTCCTATTTCTCTATAATAGTGGTGTCAAATAATGGAGCTCAAATTTAGAATATATGTATGTATATATTTAACCATTCAACCAGCCTTTGGTGTATTGCTTTTGATGAAGTTGCCACTAGTTTACTACAAATTCCAACAAAAGACCTATACATGTTGCAGGACAACTCTGAGTCGACAACATATCTTGTTGTTATTATTAAAGGCCTTGTTTGTAAACCATACATCTTTACTGAGTGTGTTATATCAATATGTTTCATTATATTATTTCTTCTTTATCTATTTCAATTTGACCGTCATACATTGGTTGCTACAAATACACAACATATTCTATTCTTCTGACTACATTTCTCCACGCTCATAGAGCTATCTTTTTAGCTTGCTAAATCAACTATATAAACTTGGTTCTTTATGATAATACCTACTTTCTTTAGCTTATGACAATAATTATATGATGTGATCCTAAATCTTTTTATGTAAAAAAGACCTTGCCCATTTCTTTAAACTTATATAGAGATAGCAAAATTTGAAACATATTGATACAAGATTTAAGCTACATCCTTTGCTGGTAAATATTGAAGATAAATAGAGAATTGTATAAAAGGTATTAGACCTTATGATGAAAATTAGTTATAGGCATCTCCACCTATAATTCTATCACTATCTAGACAAGCTGTAACAACAATTTCTATGTAACACTTGGCTTCTCAATTGAAAATTCAAGCTACATTATTTGCCACTAAATATTATAGACAAAGTAGGGAAATTCTAAAACAACTATTAAAAAACACTTAAAAATCATAGGTAAATCATAGATGATTGGAAACCCACACTAAACATATTTGTACAAGACAAGAAATTTGTGTAAGAGTTTGTTTGTCAATTCAAAATTCAAGCTACATTCTTTGGCACCAAACCGATATTAAACAGAACTCGTAAAGCCAATGAGTAGCAATGGTTTGCACAAATTGCCTATAACACCACAGGCTTAATCATAAATTCAAGCTACATTGCCTGGAACTAATTTTTGTATACAAATAGAGGATTTGTAAAAGAGTTATTGCATGACAAATCCTCTTCACTGTTAATCCAACAAAGAACCCATCAACAACTTCAAATAGATAAATTGAACAAATAAAAGAGATATTAGAAACAATAACACTTATCAACCACCAAACTAATTTTATCTCCAACATGTTAATCCTTTCATACCAACCCTCTACATATACATTTTTATGCAATCACTCCTATGTTAATCTGCAATTGGTCCTATGTTAATGCATCTAATGAAAAAGATGCACACAAATTGTAACGTCTGAAAATGAAACAAGCTTTTGCACAATAGACAACAAGAATCAAGATTAGAAGCACCCATGCATACAATACTAAATCTAGAATGCAAATTCATACATTAAGCAACAAAGAACATGGGAAAGTAAAAACGTAATTAAAATTGAAACAATCTCACCAATTCCAAACGTATTTCCATGAATTATCTCGATTGCCCTTCTCCATTTTGCTTGTGTAGTATAATTGCCCTCAGATTTTCAAGTTCGTGCAAGCATAGCCTTATGATAATGATTAGCAAAATATCGAAGATTCAAGACAAAAGTGCTCTCAAAAGTTATCAAATTCGCGAGAGAGAGATTTCAAGAGAGATTTAGCGAGAGATTGGAATGAAGAATGATAGATCAATTTGTAGAAAATTGATTATTCGAACGACAGGTCAAGATTGAAAGATTAACGGACGGTTGAGATTGAGAGATTAGTCATGCATTCAGATAACTGATAGAATTAAAGATTAAATAAATGATTTAATCTTCAGTTCGGATTCGAAAACATTAGAAATATCTTTGCATGACAAAGATAAAGATTGATTATAATGACTCTTTGTTTGAACGCACGCACAACATTTAATTAATTAAATAATAATATTTAGTTAATATGCATGTGCACGCAAATGAGTTAAAACTGGAGGATTGCATGATCTGAAGAAGAGATTACTCGAAGATGCCACTCAGACATTAAATCAATAGTTAACTGAGCGATTAAACTAGATGTCGAGTCGAGTAAAAGTGAATACTTAGATAACTCACATAATTATCTAAAATATAGAAGAATATGTTAAAATATAATTAATGAATTTAATAATTCATTTAATTCAAGACTCGATATTTGAAGAATAATTAAATAAATAAGATTTATTTAATTAAGTGACGAAGGGGATTTAAATGAATAATTAAATAAATTATGAATTTATTTAATTATAGTTGAAATATGATAAAGAGTAAATTAAATAAGAATTTATTTAATTTGACAAGAAGAAGGTTAATTAGTAAAATAATTAAATAAAAAGCGTTTATTTAATTAATCAGATAGAATAAAGAGAAGTGAATTAATTAAATAATTAATATTATTTAATTAATAGAAGAATTAATAGAAGATGAATTAATTAAATAATTGACATTATTTAATCAATAACCATGAAGAATACGAAATATGAAGAATGTGGAAGTCGCAGGCCTAAACCAGATTTCGGTGTCTACATTTGCCCCTCTTTGATACAATGTCATTCAGGAATTGTGTCAAAGAAAATCGATGGAAATATGCCTCAATCAAGCTCCGGATTAGAATAGGTGAAGGTATGCCCCTTCGGGAAAATTGACAAATTTCAGAAATGTTCAGAAAAATTTGGAAATGCGCCCGATTAGTTCAATAGATAGGCAGAAATGCAATGCAGTTCACGGAATGAGGTTCGGACATGGGAGGGACAGGTATGGGATGATAGAAAATGGAAGTTTACATGGCCAGTAGGAAGAAAATGCCACCTAAGCCCTAGGTATATATTGGAATTGGGGTGAAAAACTATTCATTTGCACCCACCCAGCTTAGAGATTTCAAAATTTGCTCTGACTTTCAGTGAAGATGTCTCCAGTTCCAGCCACCCATCATCGTGCCTACAGGATCAGGACGTTCTAGAGACCAGCCGGCGCGGACCCCCCGGTATGTACCTAAAACTTGTCTTTTGAAATTTTTTTAGTTGCATGCATTTTAAGGTATTTATTGCATTTTTAATTGTGCGTCGCTTTTTATTTTGCACCGCATCTGTATGCACGAACGACGCATCTACTTGCAAAAAGCCGCATTTGCATTTTAACGCCGACCGGTTAGGCTTAGTTTAGAAAATAACCGCATGTGTTTATTTTGTCACGCATTTGATATTTGTGATGCACATTTGAAATTTAGCTACGCATGTGCATTTTATTATACGCATTTGTTTATTTTGATACGCATGTGACTGTTTGGAACGCATATGCATATTTATAGTCGCATTTGCTTATTTAGAAACGCATTTGAGATTATGCAATGCAAATGTTAATTTTAGCATGCATTTGATAATAATTAACCGCATTTGATTAATAATGACGCACTTGCAATATGTGGACCGCATTTGTAGAAAAGCGACACATGTGTTAAAACAGTGACGCATCTGCAAAAATAATGACACATTTGCATTTTATGTCAAAACATTCATTTTTCACTAGGGTAGATGATTCAGGTTGACATGAGGCATGTTCTTGCAGGTTGTTCTTGACCCTATCTACACACGTGAGTCGAGACCTACGATGTTTCGATTCAGAGACAGCCTACGACCGGCCGAGCGACGGACTCTATGGCATTTGGGTTTATTACACGTGAAAGATATGCCCCAGATTAGGGCAAATCGGGGTTTACTGACAGCACTTTGCGAGCGGTGGCACTCGAAGACGTCTTCCTTCCACCTTCCGACTAGAGAGGCCACGGTGACCTTGGAGGATGTGTATAGGATTTTGAGACTACTGATTAGAGGGACATGGGTAGTTTATGATACCCAGAGGGGTATAGATGAGATGTGTAGATATTACCCCCATGCTGACATTAGACAGCTAGGGGTTGATGACTATGAGATTAGATGGCGGGTACTGGCCCAGAGATATAGACAGTTAGACTGTCTAGTAGTGACACTGATAGGTGGTATTGTACTGCCTGATCACCAAGGTCATGGATTGCCTGTGGGATGGGGTTAGATGCTAGTGGGCATGTTGGAGTGCCGAGTTGTATATACTTAGGGTTCGTGTGTGCTGGGGATGCTATACTTCCACCTGCATGACATTGCCTATAGAGAGGCCC
Source organism: Sequoia sempervirens (assembly GCA_007258455.2). NCBI lineage: Eukaryota > Viridiplantae > Streptophyta > Pinopsida > Cupressales > Cupressaceae > Sequoia > Sequoia sempervirens. Next base: position 191,442,415 of record VDFB02000017.1, read on the forward strand.
AGTCGATGAGCTACGGCACCACGCTCTTGATGGTATGGGCGTGGGAGAATATTGGTATTTTTAGACCACCTGTGATAGTAGATCTAGCTCGTGGAGCGCCATATGCCTTTCGGTATGCGGGAGCCACCACACAGCACCACATTGGAGACACGGGCTATTATAGACACGTTATAGACCTGATGCAGGAGTTTACATGGAGACCGTACTTAGGCTGCGAGGCATGGTCAGATGAGGGCGAGCATTTGCCATTTTGTCGATAGACACAGTATTTGGTGGGACGGACAGTGTCCCATATGCATATCATAGAGCGACAGTTGCCAGATCGGGTATTGAGACAATACGGAGAGGTACAGGATGTGCCTCGGGGTAGAGCAGAGTTTGCGCGGTCATTGCGAGAGGTCCTGCTGTGGGGGCCAGAGATTCCAATCGCCACTGCAGAGGCAGACATTGATGGATTACAGGCGCAGCCATGGGGATGGAGGGGTGGACCAGTAGATCCAGGTACGACCCCTGCTTATGATCAGTGGTGGGCATTGCACAGGCCGATTCCCTTGACAGATCCAGGGCAACCAGCACCGGTAGAGCGGCGTATTAGAGGTCCCAAAGGCAGATGCGACAGAGGAGGTGGTCGAGGAGGCCGAGGAGGCCGAGGTGATGGTGGGGATGATGGCAGAGGTGGCCGACGCGGAGGCAGGAGAGGGAGGCGTGGTCGACGGGGACGAGGAGCAGCCTTGTCATCGATCTGAGAGGAGAGGGGAGGAGAGGAGGATGTGGCCATGCTAGATGTGGCCAGAGGTGGCGAGGAGGAGCAGCCAGCTGAGGCAGTTATCCCTGACATCCCTGACATCCCAGCAGAGGCAGAGGCAGGTGCAGAGGAGGTAGTTGTAGAGAAGACAGTGGGAGAGGAGGCAGAGATTGATGCCCTTGGATTGTTAGGCGCCTACCAAGAGGATGATGATGGAGAGGATGATCACGAGAGAGAGATTAGGGATCAGATCCTAGAGGAGTTGAATGAGGAGGATGGGAGAGACAGGGTCCGTCAGGATGATACAGAGGCAGAGGTGCCTGATACTAATATATTACGAGCCCAAGTTACCTCCTTGGAGGAGGAGATGAGGGTGTTGATGGTAGAGAGAGATGCATACAGGGTGGAGAGAGACAGAGCCTTGATGGAGAGAGATCAGGCTGTAGCCCGACGGTAGGAGACTGAGCAGAGATTCACAGAGCTCAGGACATTATGTATAGGACTGTCAGCAGCATTTGCCAGAGAGTTGGTCAGAGCCGGTGAGAGGCAGAGATACTACCGAGACTTGTATGAGGCAGAGGTTCCCTTAGAGAGACAGGCTCCCAACTTTTCAGCAGCACAGAGTAGTAGGTCTCAGAGCAGGACCCACACACGGACAGTGAGCACAGAGGGAGTGGATCAGCCACGCAGAGCAGGGCCATATGACAGACCTCCCATAGCTCCAAGATCAGCAGGTTCCCAGCATCAGTCTCCTACACACTCTCGACATGATGGCAGTGGCAGTTCAGGATAGAGATACAGTTTTGAGGTCCATTTGAGACATTGTATTTTGATTTGATAGCCTGCGGGCTTCCATGTATTTATGATACATTATAACATTGTGATGTGACACATATGAGCGATATGTATATATGATTTTGGCGGCGATTCTTATGATATGCATTGTCTATTTATGGATTATGCAGTTATATATTTATGCATGTGATGTTTATATGATATGCCTATGTGATGGATGGTTGTATGTACTTTATGTTGTTTATGCAACTAATGCGATAAATTTGATTCTATGTGACATATGATTCTATATGATTATGAGATGCAATGTGATGTTATATGTATAATGACACGTGATGCTATACAAATGTAATGTGATGCATGTATTTAAAGTTTATTTCTTATGATATGCAATGTTGAATGATGATTATTGTCTATTATGCCATGATGATCTAAATGTGACATATGCCTATATATATGTTTCTAACATGTATGTTGATGCAGGATGATGTATACCAATTTGTGTCACAGGACTCCGTCATAATGCAAGAAAGAAGAATTGTTAGTGCGGAATGGAAGATCGACAAAGAATGAAAAAGACAGAAGATAAATGTTAGTGTTAGGAATCTTCGATATTTTACCATATCACAAAAGGTATTGCACTTTATCATCATTGGGCGGGACTAATACAAATGGAGACAAACACCAGGATATGACATAAATCAAGGTGTGCAAGGTCATCCACTTGCTAAAAACAGACAGTCGCAGACAAGGATTGTCACTAACTCATACTAAGGACACAAATTGCCCCAGTCTTTTTGTCAGGACAAACCACAGACAGCAAACAAAGAAAAAGACGGGTCATGAGACGTCATTGCTCCTCTAAATCCTTCATGGGACATCCTTGAGGAAACTAGTAACATGACTCAAAATCAAATTTAAAAGACAGTCGACAGACAGCAGTCAAAGAAAATAGAATTCTGATACGTCGTTGCTTCTCTAAATCCTTCATGGGACATCATTGAGAAAGCTAGTAACATGAATCCTAGTCATCAATTCAAGATAAATGATAAGATAAATAAGCCAATAAAGTCAAAAAGTCAATAAAATGTTTGCCAAAACATGATTTGTTTGTTTGATTTGTTTGATTGATAAAAGGATTGATTGATAGAGCCTGGTTTCAGGAGATACACATACCGGATAAGACTTTGAATCTGGTTTCAATGTTATGACTATCTGTATAAAGCATGACAAAGCCTAGTTTCAGAAAGACATGTATCGTATAAGACGTTGAGTCAGATGCCGTTGATGTGATAACCTGTGTAAGGCTACGTTTGATTGTTTTGACCTTGTCGATTACGCAGGAAGGATGCATCCTGAATAAGACATAGGTTGATTGGTTTGACAACGTCTGTTTCCAAGAAGGACACATCCTGTAGCAGACGGTTGGTTGATTTGTTTGAATTGTTTTGTTTGGAAAGTTGTTTGATTTGACTTAGAGACATTGCTGACTTGTTCACCAGAGTAATGCATGACTTGATATGATGTGTTGCCAATTGACTGTGTGTGATGAGAAACCCTAAAGGACTGACCTAGTGCAGCCTCGGGGGCTCATCGTGTGATGGCCTTACCTATGTTGTACACGCAGAGACCTCGTAGTTCGACTTGATTGTGACCGACAAGACTGAATACAAATAGAAGACATGTGTGAAAGTGAATGCGACGAACCCTAATGGACTGACCTAGTGTGGCCTCGGGGGCTCATTGTGTGATGGCCTTGCCTACATTGTACACGCAGAGACCTCGTAGTTTGACACGGCCAACGACCTTGTCATATAGACAGATGGATTGATGCATGACTTTATACAGACAAACCTAAATAGACTGACCTAATCCTCGAGGGCACATCGGCAGATGGCCTTGCCTACGTCCAGTCGCAGAGGCAACGTAGTTCGACAAACAACAAAGACTGACAAGTCGACTGACTCTGCTATTTTTGGATTTTTGAAATGTTTTGATTTTGATTTTTTTTTTTTTAAGTTTTCTATTTTTTTGTGTTTTTCTCAGGTCATTTTGCGATGTTCGTGGGTTTTTCTATGGTTTTACGTCCTCAACACAACCAATGTAAGAACCAATATGACACATGTCAAGTGTTTGCCCCCAGTCGAGTATAAGACCAACTGACTATGAATAGGGTACAACGAGGGATATGAAATGCTCTCGATGTCAATCGTTCCAAGTTATGGAAAAGACTACCACTTATTAGGAATGATATATACAAGTGATGGACACAAAAGGTAAGGGATATGTAAAGGATAGTGGACTATGTACAAGGAAGTGGACTATGTACAGGGATGTGAGCTATATACATGGTAGGGACAATGTTCAAATAAGTGATGTATGTACAAGATAGATTAGAATAATAGTAGACAAAGGAGCAGAGTTGAGTACACATGGCGCCTGTTTGCCAGGTTTTCACCAAGGCACCTATCCAAAGCACCGCCAAAGTGGTTTTCACTATTGGACGATTGATTTGTCTTTACTATTTTCCATATTAACTAATTTTTTTGGTGTTACCAAGACGCCTGTTTTCAGGTTTTCACCTTGATAACGATTTTGATTTTTTTTTTTGATTTTTTTTTTTTGTATTTTTGCTAAATAAGACAAAGGCTCCCAGAAGCTATGCGTAGAACTTCTTCAGATGCATACTATTGATTGGTGAGGACAATGGTTCACCTTCAGGAGTAGAGAGTTGGTACGCTCCTGATCCAAAAGCTTCTGTAACAACATAAGGCCCCAACCAATTAGGTTCAAACTTTCCTGGTTTGTCTCTTTCTGCTTGATTCTTTGGGTTCTCCATTAAAACCAGGTCTCCAATGTCAAAATTTCTGTTTAAGACCCTCCTGTTATAGCTACGACGAAGGCGATTTTGATATGCTTGGAGATGGTCCAATGCCTTTTGTCTTCGCTCATCCATGAATTCTAGTTCATGGAGTCTCGACACTCGATACTCTTCATCATCAATGTGGCCTTTCAGGGATACCCTTAGGGAAGGAATCTCGACCTCAATAGGCAAAATGGCTTCAGATCCAAAGACAAGTGAGTATGGGGTAGCACCAGTGGGAGTACGGATACTTGTACGATAAGCCCATAAGGCAGGATTAAGCTGTAAATGCCAGTCCCGACCAGCATCATTGACAGTCTTCTTGAGGATTCTAATGATGGTCTTGTTAGACGCCTCCGCTTGGCCGTTACCTTGTGGGTAGTATGGAGTAGAGAAGTGATGTTGAATATGAAATTGATCACACAAGTGACGGACTTCTTGGTTCTTAAATGGATGGCCATTATCAGTGATTATGGACTGAGGGACACCATACCGACAAATGATATAGTTCAAGATGAATCTAGAAATCTGTGTGCCAGTAATGTATGTCATAGGAATGGCTTCAATCCACTTCGTAAAGTACTCAGTGGCACTGATAATGAACTTGTGTCCATTTGAATATGTAGGGTGGATTTTACCTATGAGGTCAAGTCCCCATTGGGCAAAGGGCCATGGTGACGTGATAGGATGTAGCTCCTGTGCTGGGGCATGTATCAAATCTCCATGAACTTGGCATTGGCGACATTTTGTTACAAAGACATATGAGTCTTTTTCCATAGTAGGCCAATAGTAACCCAGTCTCATAATCTTTTTAGCTAAGGTAGGACCGCTAGAATGGGAACCACATATACCCTCATGCACCCCACGCAAGGTTGCTTGTGCTTCCGTAGTATCAAGACATCTCAACAGGGTATTATCTAAGGCACGTCTATATAAAGTGTCTCTGACGATGGTGTATTTGGCTGACTTGCGAAGGAATGTCCTACGTTGGTTATTGGATAGGCCAATGGGGATGACTTCGGCATGAAGGTAATCATAGATTTCTTTGTACCATGGGGAATCAGGACCAACAATGTCACACACCATTTCAGAATCTGGGATATCGTAGGCGGGGACCAAAAGCTGTTCGACCAAGAACTCAAACTTAGGCACGTTGTTAGGAATGTCAAGGAGTGAGGCAATTGTAGCCATAGCGTCTGCTGCTTTGTTTAAAACATGAGGTATCTGATGAAACTTGACTTTGTCAAAGTAATCTTTAAAACTATCAGCCATACGCTTGTACGGAGCAAGCTTCTCATTCTTAGTCTCATAATCATCATTTACCTGTCTTATTACTAGTTGAGAATCACCATATACCTGTAGGTTCTTGATTTTCCACTTGACTGCCATGCGTAAACCTATCACTAAAGCTTCATATTTCGCCATGTTGTTAGTGCATGGAATCACCCTGTGGTGTGATAAACAATATCCCAGCCCCTGAACCATGATTTGTATGTGAGCCATCAAAGTACAGTTTCCATGTTTATGTTTGTGTCAAAAGTGAATATGAACTCATCAGGAAAGTCTGCCACTAATGGGTGATCTGCCTGTATTGGTGCGTCAGCTAACTGATCAGCAATGACCTGTCCTTTAATAGCCTTTCTTTCTACATATTGGATATCATACTCACTAAGTATCATAACCCACTTAGCCAGACGTCCTGTTAATGCTACCTTACTGAGTAGATATTTCAGAGGATCTATTTTAGCAATCAACATTGTTTGATGGTTTAGCATGTAGTGCCTCAGTTTTTGGGTAGCAAACACTACTGCAAGACAGGCACGTTCAATGTTACTATAGTTAAGCTCATAACCAACCAAAGTCTGACTGATATAATAGACTGCCCGTTCATGACCTTCATCGTCATTCTGTGCAAGCAATGCTCCGAGTGATGAATGGGTTGCTATGATATAAAGAATCAATGGTCTTCCTTCAACAGGTGGCATTAAGACAGGTGGTGTAAGTAAATATTCCTTAATCAATTGAAAAGCCTCTTCACACTTAGCTGTCCATGCAAATGGTACTCCTTTCCGAAGAAGATGTTGAAAAGGATGTGTCTTGTCTGCTAGCTGCACTATAAACCTTCTGATAGATTGCAACCTTCCCTGTAATGTCCTTAGTTGACTGAGGTTGTTGGGTGGTGGCATGTCCATGATTGCTTTCACCTTATCCGGATCCACTTCAATACCTCGTCTTGAAATGATATAACCTAATAGCTTTCCTGACTTGACTCCAAACACACATTTCTTTGGGTTGAGTCTCACATTATACTTCTCCAGTCTCTGAAATACCTTGTCTAAAATCGGTAAATGTTATGCCCTTGTCTTGGATTTAACAATAAGGTCATCAAAATAATCCTCCATGCAAGTGTGTACTAGATCATGAAAGATAGTAGTCATGGCACGTTGATAGGTTGCTCCTGCATTTTTGAGTCCGAAGGGCATAACATTCCAGCAATACGTTCCCCAAGGACAAGTAAAAGCCGTTATATGTTGATCTTCAGCTGTAATTTTTATCTGGTTATACCCTGAGAATCCATCCATAAGGGACAACATCTCATATCCTGCTGTCATGTCAACTATCATGTCTATATTAGGCAAAGGGAAGTCATCCTTAGGACAAGCCTTGTTGATATCTCTAAAATCAGTGCAGATGCAGATGCCCCCAGCTGGTTTGGTAACTGGTACAAGATTGGAAATCCAGTCTGCATAGTCAATAGACCTGATAAAACCAATGTCTAACAATTTCTTAAGTTCTGCCTTGACTAATAAAGCAATCTGTGGATGCATTTTTCTCAACTTCTGTTTCACTGGTTTGGCACCTGGTTGCAAAGGTAAATGGTGTAGAAAAAGTTTAGGATCTAACCCTGGCATTTCCGCATACGACCAAGCAAAATTTATCTGTCTCTGTGCAAAGAAGTCGTGGAACTCATGCTTTTCTTCTATTGTCAATGACGCTGCAAAATAAACCAGTCGTGGATTCTCTTTTGTGCCTATGTTGACTTCTACAGTTTCTTCCACGAGCATAGGTGACTTTTCCTGTGTAATGGGAAGAATGTTCAAACCTCCATCCTTAGGTGCCTCAGAGAGGTTTTCACCTTCGGATGCGTCCTTTCTTTTTACTTTTTCATTGTCTAGAGGTGCCTTTCGGTTTTCACCTAGAGACTCATCCTTTTTATCTTGTTTATTCTTTTTCTCATTTTTGCGACTGGAGGGTTGAACAGATTCCCCAAAATATGCTTTATTTTCCAAGTCAATGGTAAAACCAGCTTTATGATCCCCATTAGTATGCCTTCACGTAATCCCAGGAACTCAGCAATCACTTTGTCGTTCTCAAAAGTATCTAAAACAGGCGTATCTTGTTGATCCCAATCAATGAGTTGGGGATAAACTAAGGGCATGTCATCGTCAGAGTTATCAAAATCTAATGGGGTCAAGGTAAGGATTGAATTATTCATGTGATCACAAAAGTCTTGTACCAAGTCCTTTTTGCTCTTGGGTTTGGGTCTAGGTGGATGAATAGGTGGGCCCAATGCCAAGCTTTGGCAATCAGAAAGAGGTGGCTGAGGTTGCCAAGAGGTAGGATCAAGTGATTCCCAATAGTAGTGTTTAAACCACTCCTCTTTTGTCATTTTCTTTGGTGGACAGGAATTTAAAGGGCTTGGTGAGGAACTTAACAGCAAGTCAAGTTCTCCAAATAACTTGTCAAGGTCCATGGAAGAAGTAGAGGATAAGGAATCCCACTCATAATCATTAGAGTCAGGAGAGTTACAATGATTTTGGTCTATTGGTTCGTGAGATGTCTTAATGTCTTCTGAAGCATGTACTTCCTCAAGTAAGGGTAATGGAGTACTAGGAACGCCAATCTGAATCGGTTGAAACCCTAGCCCTACTCCTTTTGGCCACTGAGAAACAAATATTGGTTCAATTCTGCCATCTTGGTTTAAGCCTAAACCACTTTGTCCATCATATCCTTTGCTTTGCATGATTTTGAAACCCTTTCCATATAGTCTTGTAGGAATATGAGCAAGTAAAAGGGGTTCTTGATTATCTTCCTTATACAGCCAGGAAGTAACATCTTCTGTATCTACAACCTCTTTGCTTAATTCACCCCATTTAGTGAAAGTTGTTGTGGGGGGAACATGTATAGTGATTATAGACTGTCCCCTACCTATTGTAGGAAAACCATATGACTTAGGAGGGACCAAGTGGCTAACACAATAGGAAGTCTTCATATAATACTCTCCACAACCCTTGTCTTGGATCTCAACCCTAGGAGTAGTGGGAAGTGAAGGTGCAACAGATTTTCGAGTGAGTGTAGACGGGTCAACATAAGAAGATGGATTAGACAATGAGGCCTCTTGGTTGACTGGCACTTGGCGTTGAGGGATCTCCTTTAGGTTAGTGCAATATTGGAAAGGATCGGGATCACCATCAATAGTTATTTCGGTGCCATTGTAAGGGAATTTAAGACACTGATGATATGTGGAAGGGACTGCCTTCATGGCATGAATCCATGGTCTACCTAGCAAAAGGTTATATGGGAGGGTGAGATCCAAGACCTGGAACTTTGTCTCCATTACCGCAGGACCAATTCAGATAGGAAGTGTTACCACCCCCTTTGATTTTCTTTCTTCATCATCATAAGCCTTAATGACAATACTCTTGGTGGTATCTACGCATGCTTCTGAAATACCTAATGCCTTAATTAGTTTTAAAGTGCATAGATTTAACCCTGCTCCTCCGTCTACCAAAACTCATCTAACTTTGGTGTCATCAACAAGGACTTCTAGATGTAAAGGGTCATTGTGGTTCGTCTTATCTGTGGCATAGTCTTGTTCAGAAAACATGGCATGATGATTGTTGGTCAAGTAGCCCACCATTTCCTGGAAACGATTGACATCAAGGTCATTAGGGACCGTGGTATTCTGTAAAGCCTTATCGAGGATAGACCGATGCTCGGGGGAGATATGCAACAATTCCAAGATTGAAATTTGGGCTGGGGTCTTCCCCAACTGGTCAAGTAGGTTATATTGTAACTTGGAAGGTTGTGATGTTTGCTGCGATGGAGGGCCTTGGATAACAAACTTAGTACGACGAGTATTGACCGCACATTCTGGATTAGTATTGATAGTAATGGTATTGATGTTGTCATCGGCGGCGCGAAGGCAATGAATGAATTTGCCACTATCATAGTCATGTTTTATATTTGCATAATTGGCTAACATATTGGTCTTAGTACTCGAACTGGGGACATTTCCCTTCCCATGGTCATGTAGTGGGTCTGAAAAGACTTGATGGTAAGTGTTCGATGTCTTTTGTTTTTGTCCACTAACTTCAATGATTCTCTTGTCAACAAGATCCTGTATGATGTTCTTCAGTTGTCGACAGTTTTGTAGGTTATGCCCTTTTGTCCTATGATAATCACAGAAGGCATTGTCATCCCACCAAGTTGGTTTAAACTATCCTGGATCGTATTGTCTTGATTCCTGCAGTTGTATGAGGTTGTGTTGCAACAGTTGTTTGAACACCGACTCAATGGGTTCCCCTAAGGGAGTGAACTCACATTTTTGGAATCTCCTTGGTGGTGGACGTTGAGTGTTTTGGACCACGTTGGGAGGTTGATTGATAGCATTAAGCATGTTGGCGAAGTTATGAGGCCCTTTTAATGTGAGGAGGGGTCTTGCTTGTAATGTTTTAGCATCAACCACCCCATCATTGGTGACATTTTTGTTGCGAGACTAGAATCTGTTTCTGTCGGTGGGAGTGTTTTGCACGACCGTGTTTCGATTGGGTGTTGCCATCTTGAGTTCACCCTTTTCAATGAGATCCTTCTCTATTATCACCCCCTTTTCCACTAGTTTCGAAAAAGATATGCAGCAATGAACCCTTAAGTTACTCCTGAGTTTTGGATGAAGGTTTTCTTGAAACATTGTAACCTTTTGTTTTTCAGGTATCTCGACAGGACATCTACTAGCAATAGTTCTCCATCTCTAGAAGAAAGCAATGAATGTTTCACCTTCATCTTGTGTTGTGTGGCACAAGGTTGCTATATTTATCTCATGGTCAATGTGGAAGGAGAATTGCTCCACAAATTTCTCAACTAGTTCTCCCCATGATCTAATGCCAGAATCTAGACCCGAGAACCATTCTAGTGCAACCCCTACAAGACTTCATGGAAATAGCCTCATAAGGTACGTGGGGTCGTAAGCGACATCAATGCATATGGTAGAAAATTCCCTGATATGTTCAACTGGATTGCATTTTCCATTGTACTTAGGAAGATTTGGTATGACATATCCGTGAGGGAAAGGTGTCATGTACAATGATCTATCAAAAGGGAATGGGCATATGTCCTTTGGTGAAAATGATTTCTTAGTTGACACTGACATGTTATCCATTTGCATTTGTAATGCCTGCATTTGTGTTTGTAGGACGTCAACTTGAGTCAAAGATGTGCTAGGAGGATTATGCGGATCCATGTATGTATTCTGAAATCCAAAGTCTCGTGATGGGTTTTGATTGAACGTTGGCATCTGAGGTGGATTCAGATTCAGAATGTTGGTAAATGTATTCTAGTTTGGAATCGGCATAGATTGATGTTGTCCTGGATTCTGTGTAGATGGATTCGGAGTACCACTCTGTACAAAGGGATTCTGATTCAGAACCGATGTGAAATAGTTTTGGCCTGGAATTTGGGTAGACAGATTCTGACTACCAATCTGTGAAAAGGGGTTCTGATTCAGAACCGATGTAAATTGGTTTTGACTGCTAGTATGGAAAGGTGGATTTTGATTGCCATATTGGAAGGAGGGAATGCCCCCTATTTGTGTAATCCTTGGTATAGTACTAGTGACTTGAGCACTAGGTATGGCCATCGACTGTGGTAAGGTACCCATAATGCTAGCAGTAGGTGTGGTTGTTGATTGCGCACTTGTGACACCGACATAAGATGTATGGGCTGATGTTTTAGGTCTTTTACTCCCACTAAGAGGACCGAAGGGAGTAGATGATGAAGCCCCTGTAGTGAAACTAAATCCCGATGTCATAGTAGGTGTACCAAATGGGGATGTATGGACTGTCGTACTCTGTGTAGACTTGCTAGATGGCATAGTCGTGCTGACTTGAGGTATAGTAGTACTAGCAGTTGTGGTATTTGTCCCTTGTGTAGGTTGAGTAAGGTACTGATATCAAATCCTGGAGGTAAGGTAGCACCTTTAGCTAGCAATTTTCCTAAGAACCGTTGACGATCGTTTGCTAGGTACTCATCTACAAAAGAGGCAAACTCAGGGTCCTGTGCGGTAGCCTCTATGTCTTCTGTTGTAACATGTCCTTGAGTGTTTCTAGTGGTAAATTTGTCTAATAGAGTCTTATGAGGTCTTAAATAAAATGGGTTGATGAACTCGCTTGGGTTCGACATGTTTTCTCTCTCTCTTCTCTTAGACCTAGTTTCAACCATGTAAGACAAGCTCAATATGCGGGAAATGCAAAACTATATCTAGAAACTGTATGACTCTATTCTATGTTTTTGGGGTTTTCTTATGTAAAATAAGGGATGTCCTATGATGATACTAGTCTAGAATCTAAAGGTGCAAGAAGTCTAAGTCAGACCCTAAAATGATCAATTCTATAAACTCAAGGTGGAGGGACCAACTACCTAAAGTCAAACCAAAGTGTCAATTTAGATAAGTCAAGGAACCAATGTAGGACAAAGATCAAAGACACGTTGAGTTTCCTAACTAGACTGATGAGCTAGGACAACTCTCTGTAGGACAAAGTATATGATGATAAGACTAGGTTCAATGACAAATTTCGTTGACACTATGACCTTTCTAGAGTATAGATGGTGGACTACTCCTAAAGTTTGTAAAAGTGACTTTTCTAGAAGTCTAATGCAAAGTAATATGAACCCTATGATGAAGCTAAACTCTAACTAAAGACAACTATGGTAATGACAAAATGACCCTAAAGGATGCAAAATTGAGCAAATCGTTTCAGGTTTCTATTTTTGAAGACTGTTTGTATGAAGACCACTGAAACTGGTATAACCCTACTAACTGGACAGTGACAATGAATTTTGGTTTTTCTGGTAATCAGACAGATGCGTTTCACATTTAACAGTTGCGGTTCAAACTAACAGATGCGACTCAAAATTACCAGATGCGACTCAAGATGATAGATGCGACCTAGAATATAACGCATGTGGTGTTTCTAAAACAGATGCGAGTCAAACTGACAAATGCAACTCAGAAATTACAGATGCGGCTCAAAACAACCAGATGCGACCTATATAAATCATATGCAAGCCGAACTTACAGATGCGACTCAAAAATTACAGATGCGACCCAAAGCTTACAGATGCAACTCAAAATTAACAGATGCGACTCTAAAAATCAGATGCATGTTTCTGGTGAACAATTGCAACTCTCTGTGAATTTTCAGTGATATGAATTTTAAACTGACCCAGTTTTCTATGATCAAATTCTAACAATCAAAGACAATCGTAAGACAAAGTGTTTTCAGTTTCAATTTTGGACTCAAAGAATGTTTAAAGTGATAACAGACAAGCACATCCTAATAGGCCAAAGGTCTAGGGTTTGTATACTTGGTATAGCTCACCGAAATACCCTGGATTGTTGATGAACACCTTTCCTTCTCGAGAGCGGATAGCTTAGGAACTTGGTGGCATTGGCTCCCCTCCATAGCTCATTAACATCTTTCGAGCACACCAATTCTGAATTCATTGGGTAGTGACATCCCAAGAATTGCTATCTCTACTCAAGGGGATCAGTAGTGAGTAATCTTCGGGCATGATACTGTACCCTGCACTAATACCAAGCAACGGCCACAAATAGGTTGGTCTCTACAACAAAGGGTATTTAATTTGGGCATTCTGTTCGTGGGGTGTGATCCATACGGCGCAAGTCCCCTTTCGGATCCATCTCATCGGAACCACACTCGTGATTCTTGGGTTTTCCCCAAGAACCCACTTTTGTATACCGGCTGGAATTCCCTCGGGTTCAGGGTGCTACCGGTCTGAGTCGTTCTGGGGTGAGTACTTTTTCCCACCAGAACAAGCCCAAGTTCTAGAGTTGGTAACCGTTTCTCTTACACCCAAGATCGCACGGATGCGTAAGGGGAGAGGATACTTCGGTGTACCAAATCGTAAGGGTGACCAAACTTGTGCTTTTGCACCAAACACAGTAGACACTTGTTAATTTTAATCCAAATGAAAGATTTTCTATGCTACCAAACAATTTGTTTCAAAATTTAACTAGGGTCTTCGACAAGCGTCCTGCAGAAGATATCATTAGTAATTTTCAATATTGTCTTCGTCAATCGTCCTGCAAAAGCTTGTTAACTCCAAATGGCCACACGCTGAAAATCAAATATCAGTAACACGAAAATCAATTGAAAATTCTAGATTGTCGAAAGCAGAAATAAAAATTTTTACCAGTCAATTGCGTCATTTTGTTACCAGTCAGATGCGTCGTTTATTTTTCAGTTGCGGCTCGGGATATCACTTGCGATTCGGGAATTGTTAGATGTGTCGTTTATCTGTCAGATGCAGTTCAGAAACTCAATTGCAGCTTAGAAACTTCACATGCAATTCCAAAAAATCAATTGCGGTGCAGAAACTTCACATGCGTCGTTCCGTACAAAAAATCTGCAAAAAGGAAAATTAACAGATCTACGGATTAGCGAAGATGGTATCTTCATGTCGGGTTGAAACAAGATTTTGCACAATAGACAACAAGAATCAAGATTAGAAGCACACATGCATACAATACTAAATCTAGAATGAAAATTCATACGTTAAGCAACAAAGAACATGGGAAAGTAAAAACATAATTAAAATTGAAACAATCTCACCAATTCCAAACGTATTTCCATGAATTATCTCGATTTCCCTTCTCCATTTTGCTTGTGTAGTATAATTGCCCTCAGATTTTCAAGTTCGTGCAAGTATAGCCTTATGATAATGATTAGCAAAATATCGAAGATTCAAGACAAAAGTGCTCTCAAAAGTTATCAAATTCGTGAGAGAGAGATTTCGAGAGAGATTTAGCGAGAGATTGGAATGAAGAATGACAGATCAATTTGTAGAAAATTGATTATTCGAACGACAGGTCAAGATTGAAAGATTAACGGACGGTTGAGATTGAGAGATTAGTCATGCATTCAGATAACTGATAGAATAAAAGATTAAATAAATGATTTAATCTTCAGTTCGGATTCAAAAACATTAGAAATATCTTTGCATGACAAAGATAAAGATTGATTATAATGACTCTCTGTTCGAACGCATGCACAACATTTAATTAATTAAATAATAATATTTAATTAATATGCATGTGCACGCAAATGAGTTAAAACTGGAGGATTGCATGATCTGAAGAAGAGATTACTCGAAGATGCCACTCAAACATTAAATCAATAGTTAACTGAGCGATTAAATTAGATGTCGAGTCGAGTAAAAGTGAATACTTAGATAACTCACATAATTATCTAAAATATAGAAGAATATGTTAAAATAGAATTAATGAATTTAATAATTCATTTAATTCAAGACTCGATATTTGAAGAATAATTAAATAAATAAGATTTATTTAATTAAGTGACGAAGGGGATTTAAATGAATAATTAAATAAATTATGAATTTACTTAATTATAGTTGAAATATGATAAAGAGTAAATTAAATAAGAATTTATTTAATTTGACAAGAGGAAGGTTAATTAGTAAAATAATTAAATAAAAAGCATTTATTTAATTAATCAGATAGAATAAAGAGAAGTGAATTAATTAAATAATTAATATTATTTAATTAATAGAAGAATTAATAGAAGATGAATTAATTAAATAATTGACATTATTTAATCAATAACCATGAAGAATACGAAATATGAAGAATGTGGAAGTCGCAGGCCTAAACCAGATTTCGGTGTCTACACAAATAACTAAAACAATAATGGAGGCCAATAAAAATACTAACCCTAACCATATTTTTTGAGGAAAGAAACAAAATTCAACTACAATTGCTCCTATGGTAATGGGTATAAGACCAAAGATGGACAAAGATAAATTCACTCGCATGCTAAGCAAGGGCTTGTCCAAAAGTATGCACTTTATGTGAAAGGTGGACAATAGGAAAAAGAATATCATGCAACATATTAGTGCAAGACAAGGAGTCTATATAATAGTTGTAAGAGCTATTAAGATGATACTTAAGAATCAGATACATATGTCATTCTCCAATGTTTTCCTTATAGTTCTTTTACAATTTTCCTATTTGTCTATAATATTGAATGCCAAATAATGGAGCTCGAATTTACAATATATTCATGTATATATGTGTGTGTATATATAGATATACATACATCCATACACATATATACATATGTAGACACATATATATACTTTGTGCATGTTTGGTGTTATACACATTTCGTACAATTAATCCCTTGGTAGCTTTCTAATTGATTTAACTTCAAATCCTTACAAAGACGATGGTATAGATTGTGAGTGGCTACATAATTTATTCCTGTGTTTGCATATGTACATTTGCACATTGATTGAGCTGTCATGGTTTTTATTTCACTTTGGTGCCCATGATCTTTGTAGTCAAATAGAGTAATTGTATAAAAGGAGCTGCATTATATGGCATTTAGTATTATAGAGAAATGGCGAAATTGTAATAGATCTATTAGTAAAGCATACATACATATATTTATGCATATATACATATCTATATATATGTGTTTGTGTCTATGTGTGTGTGTATATATATATATACATATATACATACATGTATATATGTATATATATACATATGTACACACACATAGATATATATATATATATATATATATATATATATATATATATATATATATATATATATATATACAGACTTAATCAAGAATCCAAGTTACATTAGTGTTATTTTAATACCTCTTTTACAATTTCTCTATTTCTCTATAATATTTAGTGTGAGGTGATGCAGCTCGAATTTTCAATGAAGTTTGTGGAGTTATACTCTTTTTTACATGGGTGTTTTGTATAGATGATTAATTTATTATTAATGTCTTCTTGTTATATGTTTCTATCTTTGACGTCAGCCTCATCATTTTTCAGACTTCTGGCAGTCAGAAAAAAGGTGGTGGCTAGGTTATAAATTTGGTCAAAAAATTTGTCAGCCTCCCAAATTTTTGGCCTTCCAATGGCTGTGAAAAGGTGGCGAAGGTGGTTGTTGGCTGCTTTGGGAATAGGGTGGTGTTTGTCAGGCGGCATGGATAGACAAGGCTACATAATCTAAATGTTGGTTTGTAACAACATTAATTGTTGTATGTTTTGGGTGTACTAGGGATGGTCGTAATGAAAAATGCCGTTTAACGCCTCGAGGAACAAAACGAATGTTTGGGAAATTTTCAATAAGGCATTGTTTGGTGTCATTCTATTGGTATACCTGATATGAGAGGCGTGAGTGATGAGGGTAAGCTTCTGTGAGGGTGCAAGCTAGATTAAGCTTTTTGCAACTTCTGTGAAGGTGGGTGGAGGTTATTTTGTGTTTTTGCATGGGCGGATGGTTGGAAATGCAAAAGAAAAGTGTTTCCTATGATAATATTTTTCCTTTTTTTTTGCAAGAAAGTTAGGGAGAAGAGGTGTGTTTGAAGCAAGTGGGAGGAGGTGCAAGTTAGAGAAACCCTTGGCGATATTGTTTGATTTGTGGTTTAGAGTCTGTGCTAGGCTATATATTGCTTGATTTTCCATAAGGTACTGTTGATTTATGGTTCACGTTTTGTGTGTATGGCTTTGCATGGATTTGATACTATGATTTTTTGTGGGTTTTTGTTTAAGGTTTCCGTTATCTACATATATTTGCAGGCTTGGAGAAACAAGGCAGCCTGGCGAAAGCTGGTAGAAAGAGGTTTTTTTGAAACAACTGGGAAGAGTTGCATATGGAAAAACCCGTTTTCCATATTGTTTCATTTGTGGCTCACCATTTTTGGCAGGCAATATTGTTTTATCTATGATAGGGTACTGTTGATTGCTTCTAATTTTGATAACGGGATGCTGAGAAAAGACTATATTGTTTGTGAAAATGAGTATTGTTTAGTTTAAGGTTCACGTTTTGTTTTTATGGTTTTGCATGGGCTCTTATCTATCATTTTTTGTGTTTTGTGGGTTTCTTTGTTGGGTTCAGTCTTTAAACCAATATTGTTTGATTTATGGCATTCGATTTTTGGTTATGGTTGCCATGGAATCAAATAGTCAATCCTATACACTTTGTGTTAGCTTCCATTGTGAATTGTCGATTATAGTTTTGTTGCTTAAGCTGTATTGTTTCATTTTGTAGAAGGTGTTGTTGAAAAGGGTGTGTTGTTTCAATTTTTGAGGAGGTTGTGTTGAGAAAGGAGTTTTTTTTTGTATGGATTTGTTACTGTCAATTTTCGAAGGGTTTCTGTTTAATGTTTGCACTTTATGGGTATGTTTGCAACAAAATAAAATTGTTGAGGTTATGGAGTTTTTTTCAATTGTTATTGTATACCTCGGGCTATATTGTGGCTTTCTACATTTGGGTGGTTGTTGAAACCAATGTTGTTTGATTTATGGCTTTCATTTTCTGGTTATGGTTGGAACATAATAAAATAATTAATGTTGTTGATTCTATGTTTGGTTACATTAGGTATTATTGATTATTGTTCTCTACCTTAGGCTATATTGGGTATATTTTAATATCAATATAAATGTGTAAGAATAAAAAAGTTAAGGTTATGGAGTTTTGGTTGATTCTTATTGTATAGCTTGGGCTATATTGTGGCTTTCTGCATCTGGCTGGTTGTTGAAACCAATGTTGTTTGATTTATGGATTTCATTTTCTGGTTACGGTTGGAACAAAATAAAATAATTAATATCATTGATTCTATGTTTGGTTACATTAGGTATTATTGATTATTGTTCTTTGCCTTAGGCTATATTGGGTATATTTTAATATCAATATATAAGTATATATATACGTATATATATGTGTATATATATATATATATATATATATATATATATATATATATATTCTGTGGGTCTCTCTTTATGGCTTGCATTTAGTGGATATATATATATATATATATATTCTGTGGGTCTCTCTTTATGGCTTGCATTTAGTGGATATATTGGCAAGAGGGGAAAATTCTTGACCTTATGCAATTTTTGTCAATTGTTATTGTCTAGCTTAGACTATATTGTATCATTTTCAATCATGTTATGTTTAAAAGGCTATATTGTTTCAATTTTCAATAAGATGTTGTTCATAGAAGAGAATATTATTTGTTAAAACAAATTATGTTTCATTTATGGACACGTAATATGGGTTAATTTTCAATGGGTTTCTCTTTAATGTTTTCGTTTTGTGGGTATGTTGGCAATGGGATAAAATTGTTGAGGTTATGCAGTTTTTGTCGATTCTTATTGTATAGCTTGGGCTATATTGTGGCTTTATCCATCTGGGTCATTGTTGAAACCAATGTTGTTTGATTTATGGCTTTCATTTTCTAGTTATGGTTGGAAAAAAATAAAATAATTACTGTTGTTGATTCTATATTTGGTTACATTAGGTATTATTGATTATTGTTGTTTTCCTTAGGCTATATTGGGTGTATTTTAATATTAATATATATGTGTATATCATTGTTAGTTTTGGAGAATTCGTTGTTGAGAAAGCTATATTGTTTCAATTTTTTGATAGGGTTGTGTTGAGAAATGAGTATATTTTAACTTGGGTTTGTTTATGTCAATCTTTGTGGGTTTTTGTTTATGACCACCGTTTTATGGATATATTTGGAATGGAATAAAATTGTTGGTGTTATGCACCATCCCCACTGGATAGGAACCATAGATCAAATAGAAATCACTATTAACCTATAAAAAGAACAAGCATATTAAGTATCATATATGAATATAATCTGCATCTGATTTTAGATAGATAGATGTCTACATATAGGGATGAATAATGTGTGTCTCTATTTTCACAAACATATGTATGTATACATAGGCTGACTGAAATGAGGAAGAAAAAGATAAGGGTTGATGTCCACCCTATGTTATTGAAAGAATAAGTAGAGAAACAAATATATATGGATGGTGTTTACATCTAATTTGACATACACAGATATCCATAGTGGAGAAAAGAGGAATAAAACACTAAAAAACAAACACATACTTTTTTCCATGCAAATATCTGTAAGCAAGAGATTTGTACATATACATCCAACAAATGGAATAGATGTATTTAGAGTTGGAAAACAAATTCTACATCAATGTATATGTCTCAAAAGTTAGTTGCAAAGGAATGAAACATTTTATATATATGCTTAGAAAGAAAAATCTATACAGACATATATGTATCCAAAGCTATGTGTACAAAACAACCATATCTGTCCATAGGTGGACCTCAAACATGTGAATATTGTTTGCATGAAATGTCAAAAACACACAGATTTGTGCATATGAAATATCAAAATCTTGCAATTCTTATTAAGGCACAATATTTTTTGTCAATTGTTGATGGCTAGCTTGGGTTGTTTTTTTAGGCTTAGTTTATTGCTTTGCAACAATCAACAATACCCTTTGGAAAATAACATATACCTTTTTAGAGATACTCAAGGAATTTTTTTTCTCAATATGCACCTCTTCCGTCACCACCACCCCACTGCCATTGGCTACACCTCTTCCACTTTCGTTCAACAAACCCTAAAATAGCCTGCAACTGGTTTCACATAAATCATGTAGCCAATTATTGGACTTGCCCCTTTACAAAATCTTTCTCTCAATGTTCACATCTACTATATATATGTATGTATAAATATTTCTATATATGTATATCTGTATATGTATATCTATATATATATATGTATATATATGGATTGTTTCAAATTATAATATGTTTTTTTTTAGGAAGGACTCTATTTTCTTATTGGTTTTCTACTATTAATTTCTAAGGTGTTGTTGGGAACACTATATTGTTTCATATTTCCATAAGTTTTTCTTGAGAAAGGGGTCTATTTTTGGTTTTCTATGTTATTGTGAATCTTTGTGGGTTTCTCTATGTGGCTTGCATTTTGTGGCTATGTTTGGAACAAAATAAAATTGTTAAATTTATGCAACTTTTGTTGGTGTTGTGTTTTTTTGTGGGCTTCTTTTAATGGATTCCATTTTTTGTTTATGTTTATAACATAATAAAATTTTTAAGATGGTACAAATTTTGTTGATTGTTGTTGGGTGGCTTGGGTTATATTCCCCCATTCGTTTGTTACTCTATATTTAAATGAAACAATATTGTTATCAACATTGACAAACCCATACAAAGAACATCCCTGCAAATCCCGAACAATAAATCAAACAATATTGGTGTGAACAAACTATATAGTTTTTTTTCAACACAACCTTATCAAAAAGCTAACAATATACCCTAAAAAAATGTAACTTGTAAAACATTAACTATTTTATTGCAACATATTTATATATATATATATATATGTGTGTGTGTGTGTATGTATATATATTTGTATACATATATGTATATATATGTGTATATATATGTATTTATATGTATTATTATGTATATATATGTATATATGTATATATATATGTATTTATATGTATATGTATATATATGCATATGTGTATTTATATGTATTTATATGTATTTATATGCATATATATATATATATGTATGTATGTATGTATCTGTATGTATCTATATATATGCATAGATATATCTATATATCTATGTATATATATTTGTATACATACATATGTATATGTATGTGTATATATAATGTCCAAAACACTAGCTATTTTGTTGCATTGCAACCATAGATAGTAAATGGAAGCCACAAATTAGACAATATAGCCTAAGGTGGACATCAACAACATGAACTACATAACATTAACTATTTTATTCCATTGCACCCATTACCATAGAATGTTGAAAATCACAGTTATAGACCTATTCAAAACCTTTTGCACAAAAGGGTGGTCCATGTACAACTTATGTGTACATATGTATATATATGTATGTATATTTACATCTATATATAATTTTCATAACATTTGGTATTTTTTGTGTATATATGTATATATATATATGTACATACATATATGCATATATATGTATATGTATAAAATGTATATATATGTATATCTATATGTATATATATGTATATGTATAGTATATATAGTATGTACATACATATATGTATATATGTATAGGTATATATATGGCTATTTTTGTAAACTTTGCTCAGAATTCTTGTTAGCCTCCCCACTTTTTCAAGCCTCTTGTGGTTTGAGAAAAGGTGGAAGAGGTGGTTGTTGGATGCTTTGGGAAAAGGGTGGGATTATCTAGGCTACGTGGATGGAGAAGGCTATGGAAATTAAATGTTGGTTCGCATCAACATTAATTTTTGCATGCTTTGCATGTACTGGCAATTGTCATAGTAACAATTGTAATTTAACACCTCGGGGAGTGAAACAAATGTTTGGTGAATTTTCAATAGGGAATTCTTTGGTGTTGTTCTATTGCTATACCTGATATGAGGGCTGTGAGCGATGAGGGTAATCTGTTGTGAGGGTGCAGACTAGATTAAGCTTTGTACAACTTCTATGAAGGTGGGTGGAGGTTATTTTGTGTTTTTTGCATGGGTAGATGGTTGGAAATGCAGAAGAAAAGTGTCACCTGTGATAATATTTTTCCCATTTTTGTGCAGGAAACTTGGCGAGAAGAGGTGCTAGAAGATTATATTTTTACATGGCTTTTTAACTTTGAAGCCAATATTGTTTGATTTATGGTTTTTGTTTAGTCATTATGGTTGCTATGCAATGAAACCGTCATTGTTATATAGTCTATGTTGAATTTTTTTCTCTATATTGTTAGTCATTAGTTTTATTGTGTGTACTTTGGTTGGAATCCTTGCTAGCCTGTCTGGGTTTTGAGCTTCCCACCAAGCTAGGAAAAGGTGGTGAATGGCCTTCTCTTTTAAAAAATATTGGTTAGAATTCTCATCAACCTCCCTATTTTAATCCTCGTGGTGGTTGTGGGAAGGGTGTCACAAGTGTTTCTTGACTGCCTTAGGGATATGTCGTGTGTTCCCCATTGTGTTGATAGAGAAGGTGACTAAAATTAAGCATTGGATTACATCAACATTGATTTTTTTATGCTTTATGTGCCTTGGTGATGGCTGTGATAACACCTGCCATTTATTTACATGTGGCTCCCATTTAGTGGTGATGGTTGCCACATGCTAAAAATAGTTAATCTTGTGTAGCTTATGTTGTTTTCCATAGGGCAGTGTCATTGTCCCTTGTCTATCATTGGCTAGATTGTTTCATTTTCATTTGTGCAACCCTAGACAAAGTATTTGAATTGTCCCTTTAATAGGTTCAGAAAGGTGTTGAACACATGTATGTGGTAGCTAATGTTCTTTGGTATGTTTAATATAAATCCCATGTCTAAAATAATTCCTTTTCAAGAATGAAAGAAATAAAAAATTTCTTTCAAAATAAATAACTATCTTCTCAAAACAATAAATTTGAATGATTTGTCTCCCTTTTTAAATAATGTCTTTTTAATATATAATTCTTATTAAAACAAGTTGCAGGGATTCTTCATATGGTGCTTGATTAGGATAACAAGGTGTTAATAGAGAAATTTTTTCGCATAAAACCTTGGAATAAACACCTTAAGGGTCAATCAAGAGGACACACATATAGGTAGATATATATATATATATATGTGTGTGTGTGTGTGTGTGTGTGTGTGTACAAATGTAAATATTTATTTATGTAGAGACTGCTATATCTAAATGGATGTGTATACCATATTTTTTGCCTTGATATACAACTGGCTTGTTCAAAATTATAGAGAGAACAAACATCCTGACTGAATTTTCCCTCATTTTCCTTAACAAGAAGGCTATGAGTTCAAACCTTTTGTTAGCTATAATATATTGCATAGTCTGAAGCAAGGAATTGTTACAAGCAACAAAAGCATTGAATTCGTAGCCTTCTCAGCCAACCAGCTGAGGGAAAATGTTGTGTAGATGTTTGGTTTCTTGAATGTTGGATGGTATCGAGATTAGTTGTTGTATAGTTTGTGTGTGCTTGCAATACTTGTTATGATATTTGCTGTTTATCCAATTGTATATAAAGTGTGAGATGAAAGATAGGTCTTGTTTTGTATTGTACTTAATGTAGGCATTAATGTGCATATAAATGAAACAATATTGCTAACAGTCACCCACATACAAAAACCCATAAAATAGAAAGAATCTTGACTTCAAGATTTACCAAAAATACACTAGATTAACTATTTTACAACCATTCACACAAAATGGAAGCCATAAATGAAACAATATAGCCAACAATCACCCACCTACCAAAACCAATGAAACTACATAGTCCTTTGAACAACAATCAACACAATGAAACAATATTGGTTTCAAGAGTAAGCTAGATGAAAAATCCTACAAAAAACACATGAATTCAACAAAGGAAATGTAGAAAAAAAAAGATCTTGTTGGAAAGCCCATATTGTTTCAATTTTCAATAAGGTTTTGTTGAAAAATAAATAGTATGTCTTCACATGGCCTTCACACTTCAATTTTCTAGGTATGGGATTATGTTTACTCCTTCAACTTTGTAGCCATGCCTATAAAGGAATTATATTGCTAACACTATTCAGGCTTTACATATATACATATACATATATATGTATATATAAATATATACATGTATATATATATACATATATACATACAAAAATCTACATATATACACACATATAGTTTGTTGAGAAATGAGTATACTTTTACTTTCGTTCCTCATTGAACCTTTGTTGGTTCCTCTCAATATATATGTGTGTGTGTGTGTTTGAATGTATGAATGTACCACATCCATTACTGCTAGATGCACTTGCACCTTCATATAGGCTTGCCATCCATAGTTAAAACTACTATATATATACTATATATATATATATATATATATATATATATATATATATATATATATATATATATATATATATATATATATATATATATATATATATATATATATATATATATATATATGTATATATGTATAACTATATGCTTTTCCATGTACTAGCAATGGTCATAATAATAGTTGCCATTTAACTCAAGGAACAAAATGAATGTCTCAAAAAATTCAATAAGGCATTGTTTAGTGTTGTTATGTTGCTATACCTGATATGGGAGTGTGAGCGATGAGGGTAAGCTTTTGTGAGGGTGCAAGCTAGATTAAGCTTTGTGCAACTTTGCGAAGGTGGGTGGAGGTTATTAACACACAAAATTTATAAAGAAATAGTATTTCCTTCCACCAATGGCAGCTACATGGAAACCATAAACCAAACAATTTAGACTAAGCTACAGAGCAACAATCAACAATCACCTTTTGAAAATAACATAAACTATTTTAGAAATACTCACGAATGGTTTTTCCAATATGCACCTCTTCCCACTTCCTTCAATTACACCTCTTCCTGCTTGCTTTCTCTTCCCTCCATTCTTTCTCCATGGCCTGCAAAAAATGAACATAGAACTATCACAACCCACTGTGGAATTTATATGAAGGTGGTTGGAGGTTATCTTGTCTTTTTGCATGCATTGATTTTGCAAAAGGTGTGGGTTGTGATAATTCATATATATCTATTTATATGTATGTGTGTATATATATATATATATATATATATATATATATATATATATATATATATATATATATGTATGTATATATTTAAATGTGTATAGATATAATTGTGTGTGTGTGTATATATATACTGTATAGTTTTGTGGGTTTTTGCATATGGGTGGTTGTTGGCTCTATTGTTCCATTTATGGCTTTGGTTCTATGTGAATGGTTGCAAAATAGTTAATTTGGTGTTTATGTATCTTTATATACATATATATATATATATATATGCACAATACTTTATTGAAAATTGCATAGACATTCACTTTGTTTTCTAAGGAATTTAAACACAGATGTTACTTGCACCATCAACACTACATGGAAACCATACAATTATTAGTGCTAATTCCATTTTTCTAGCCTCCTCTATCGTCATGGAAAACAATTTTTTTAATTTAAAAAAAAAAAATCAGCACCTACTACACAGTGCCAAAGACCTAGAACCGCAAAGGCTAACAAAAATTCTGACCAATGTTTTCCATAGCCCAATGCTAATTTTTGTTCTCCATCTTTGGCTATATACTTTCATTTGTTATGCATAATAAAATAGCTGATATTATAGACTTGATGTTGTTATCGAAAAGGAATTCTTTTCGATAGGGTGGTGCTCAAGAGGTTGTATTGTTTCAATATTTGATAGGGTTCTGGTGAATACATTTATGTAAGTATATCTATATATATACATAAATATATGTTCATAAATATATATATATATATACATATATATATATATATACATGAATATATATACATATATATATACATGAATATATATACATATATATGTGTGTGTGTGTATATGTAAATTTATACGCATTGTTGATTACACAAAGGACAAAAAATTGTGCTTGGAAAACCAATCGATAAAAATAACCCAGGCTAGTGAGCAATAGACTACAAAAGAAAATTGTATTATGTTAAAAATTTTATTCTGTTGCAAACATAGCCAGGAAATGGAGTTCATAGAAAGAAGCCGAAAAATAAACTGGCATTGACAAACCCATGGAAACCACTGCCTTGTTGTCCCAAAAAGGTTTGGAAAAAATTATCACACATGACACTTTCATTTTTATTTTGCAAACATCATTTTCCTACAAACACACAAAATAGCCTCTAAACATCTATACAAAAGTGCCTATTAAGTCTTCCTTGTGACATTATATAGTCCATCACTCTGACAACTCCTTTTCTGAGGCTGAAGAAATAACAACTAGGAATGTGTATTTAATGCATACTTTCCCCTTTACTAATAGCTATCTTGAAGAACAAGCTAAACCCAGAGAATGACACCCAACAATGTGTTATCAAAAATTGAAACAATATAGCCTTTTCTCAATAGAACCCTTTGAGAAACAAATCAATATAGCCATATGGAAATGCCATTTCAAATATTGTGCAAGAATTTTCTATCTTTGTGACTGCTTGAAAAGGTAGCTGCTACTTATAGCTATTGTCACTACATGAAAACCATACAACAATTAATGTTGATGCCATTTCATTGGCCTTCTCTATTGATGCAACAATTTTTTTTAATTTAAAAATAAAAACAGAATCTACCACCTTCCTTTTTCGGCCACACTGAATGGAGGAAAAAAATGACACAATAGCCTAGTGTAGACAATAGTGAATAGTGCGTTGTGTAAAACAATAGGAAAACCCAAATAATAAAATAATAATAAGAAATATTCAGAATAGTCTCAGATAATAAAATGGTTTCCATGCAGATGCAACAAGCCCAAAAGAAGATAGGAAAACCCAAAGAAAGAGAAGAGCAAAAGGAAAACCTACCCTAACCAAAGAAAACCTAAACTAAGGGTATGTATAGGATCATCATGGAAAAAATAGGCCCTTAAGTGGCAAAAAATTCAAAAAAGTCAGAGTTAGGCAACTTGACGTAAAAATTTCAATCAGCTATCTATATTGTTTCAAAAACATGTAAAAATAGAATATGTAACAAATTTAATGTACTTTCTAAACTACTGGGTTTATTTTAAACAAAGAAAAATCTATTTGGTGAAAATTTGAAATTTCAATGTACTAGTACTTAAATTTTAGGGAAAAAATAAGTAGGTATTTGTCTGACCACCCTAACCACAATAAAATGATAATATTTTTTTTATAATATTTTACACATAAGTAGAGGACTCATGTATAGGTGTGATGCACATTTTTTTGTAATTTTTTTCCAAGTAAATAATTAATTATGAATTTAATTTTTATTACAAATTTTAAAAAATATAAAAACTTCTATGTCTAACCACCTTAACTTGGTCAAAACTTCATGAAATTCAAATTTTCTTTTTTTAATCCTATAGTATGCAAAGTATAGAATGTTATGAATGTTTTGGATTCCAAAAATGTGATATCATTTGAAAGCTATAGATTCTTTTCAATCAGCCTATCAATTAGGAGTTTAGTCGTAATTCAAATAGAAAATGAATAATATTTTTTTATTAAATTCAAAGTAAAACATAATTTATATTGGTTGAAATATGAGTCTCCTTTAAAAACCCTTTTCATTTCATCAATTTTGGGTAAAAAAAAGTTGTCAGCCACATACCCTACAAATACCCATCATAGTGCCACTTTTTGGCCCATCATGATCCTGCACATACCCCTAACCAGAAGAAGAAAACAAACAAAGCAAAGAAAAAAGGGAAACCCACTCTAACCAAAGAAAAAATAGAACAAACAGAACAGAAACCTAATCTAACTATTTACAAGGAAAGAGTTGTAAACAACTCAGGATTGGAACTAATGCTTCTAATACTTCCCATTGACGGGAAGTCGGATATACTCTCTAGTGAGAGTTTTCAAGAGAAAAGCATTATCTCCCAGAATCTCTAAAATTTGATAAGGTTCAAGCCAAAGTTTATCAAATTTTCCATGCTCCCCTTTTCAGTCACGTGCTTTATCCCAGTAGAGAACCAAGTCAGAGATTCTAAAGGTTTTTAGCTTGGCTCCTCTATCAAACCATCTCTTAACTACACCCTGATGTTTGGAAATTTTTTTGTAAAGCTTCATCTCTTCTCTCTTCAAGGTGTAACAGTTCAATCAGGAAGGCTTCACGCTTTTCCCCTTCATCATAATATTCATTAATAAACTGTAAAGTGGGGATCTTTAACTGGATGAGAAATAAAGGTTCCAATCCATACACAAGGTGATAAGGAGAGGTCACTAAAGAGGTCTGATGTCTTGTATGGTCTTCCCAAAGAGAAAATCTAAGTTGAGTGTTCCAATATTTGGGATTATTCTCTAATAGCTTATGGATGTCTATTAAAAAGTTCTTATTAGAAAACTCAACCAAACCATTTCCTTGTGGGTAATAATTAGATGCAAACTTTATAATGATTCGATGATCAAAGGCACAATTAGAAAATTTTACTGATGCAAATGTAGGACCATTATCACAAACTACAACCAATGGACACCCAAAGCAATTAATAATACCTAATTCAATGAAATTGATTACCACTTTAGAAGTACATTGTTTGCATGCAAGAGCCTTAGTCCACCTAGTGAAATAGTTAGTGATAGTAAGAATATACCTATGGCCTATAGAATAAGGTGGATTTATTGGACCTATGAAGTCCAATCCCCATTGCGCAAACAATTTTACCTCTATAACTGGTTGAAGTGGAAGAGTTGCATACTTCTCTCTGCTTGTTGTGGTTTGACACACATCGCAAGTTCTTACATGGTTATGTGTATCTTTGGACAATGTGAGCTAATAATAACCAGCCATCAGGATCTAATTTTTAGTGGAGGGTGTAGATCCATGTCCTGTACAATATCTATCATGAAACTCTTCCATTACTCTTTCAAATTATTCCTTTCATAGGAACCTTAAGTAGACACCCTCATGGTTTTTCTTGTACAAGAAAACTCCCTTCATTATAAAACTATCACTCTTCAAACAAAAATCTCTCCTTTGTATTGAATTAAGATGTTCAGGACATTGTTGATTCAAGAGATAGTAGATAATATCATCATACCAATCTCCTGGGGATACGTCTTGGAGATGGTAGTATTAACCTGTAAGATCAGGACCCATCTCTACCATTTTTTTGGTTATCCCTTGTCCTCTCACTAGCTTCATAGGTTGAATCTCAATATCGTATTCCTGCAACATAGTTACCCACTTAGCTCTGCATTCTCCCAATTCATTTTGCATCAATAGCAGCTTGAATGCAGGATCAAGAACTATTGCAAAGACTTTATTCTTTATAATATAATGTCTAAACTTCTTTACAACTTTGACTAAGGCATAGGCCTACTTTTCCACACTTGGGTACCTTAATTCTACATCTTTTAAAGGAGCACTCATAAATTCTATGGGGTGCTAATTCCCTTGATCAAACTTTTGGGTTAACATGCCAACACAGGAATGGTTTGAAGAAAATAAATATATGTAAAAGGGATTGGCATAGTTAGGACTTACCAATACTGGAGCTTTAGCAATGGCTCTCTTAATTTCTGCAAATACTTCTTTTGCTTCTACATTCCATTCAACTTTGGCTTCTTGCTTCAACATTACATTCAAGGGTTTGACTATCTCTGCAAATCCAGAGATGAACTTCCTTACGAAGTTAATTTTTCCAAAGAATGATTTCAATTCCTTCTTACTAGTAGGTGGCTAAATCTCCAGGATAGCTTCCACTCATTCAAGATCAATAGAAATTGCTTTGTCGGATATAACATGTCCTAGCAGTTTTCCCTTAGTAACTCTAAAGATACACTTCTTAAGATTATGGGAGATGCCAAACTCTCTATACTACTGAAATACTTTGCATAGATCTGATATGTGATCACCTCTCTTCTTGGAAAAGACTATCAAATAATCCATAGAAATAATTATGCATTTACTAATGATGTGCTTAAAGGTGATATCCATAGCTCTCTAGAATGTGGCTCCAACATTGATCATCTTGGCAAAGGGCATTCTTCTGTAAATAGAAGTTCCACATTTTGTAGTAAAGGTAGTTTTATTCCTATCCTCATTTTTCACCATAACCTAGTTATATCCAAAGTACCCATCTAGAAAAGACATCATTTGAGATCCATTGACAATTTGAAGCACTTCATCTAATGAAGGAACTAGATAATTATCTTTTTTTGATGCCCTGTTTAGGTTCTTGAAATCAATGCACAGTCTCATCTCTCCATTTTTATTTTTCACTGGAAAAAATTTGCAGCCCAAGTTGAATGTATTACCAGGAATATGAAATGAGCTGAGAGAATTTTTTGCATCTCCTTTTGAATGACTAGCTCCAAGAAGGCATTAATCAGCCTTTTCCTTTACTTGAAAGGTCTTGCTCCTGGCTTAAGTGGAATGGTGTGTGTAATAATTAAAGTATCATATGTCTTCAATTATTTGTAACTCTAGGCTATCACATCTTGATATGTATGCAGGGCATCAATGATTCCTTTCCTCTCCTCTGGAGTACACACTTTACCAATAAAGACATTCTTGATATCATCTTGAGTCCCCATGTTGTATGTTTCACATTGACCACTGATGGACTCCTTCTTAGCATCTTTCTCTTGATCTCTGACCCTATCAAGATCAAAAACCCTCTCTAGTTGTACCATTCCCCTCATAATAGTATTAGTCTTCAAATTGATGACCCCTTCCAGATCCATCTCTACCTCCTGGGGTTTAGCTTCATCAATGATTTGTGCTGTAAAGACATTAGAACTTGTGATAAAATCCAATATATGCTTGTCATCTTCAAATACTTGAAAGTTGGTCACATTGTTAGGTATTGAAGGTACTAGAGTTAGCTCCATAGTGAACTTCTTCAATCTAGCTACCTAAACCAGAGTGTTTGTAGTTTGGTTCTTATTGCGAGGTATCAACTAGATATTAAAGGAATAAAATACCTCAATAAGGTTCCATACCCTATGCCTATAATTGGTCATCTATCTATCATGGCATGAATATTGCTTTCTAACTTTCTTAACCACTAACTCCGAATCCCCAAATACTTGCAAAATATTAACCTTATTCCTTAGTGCCATAAGCAACCCATGAATCAAAGCCTCATATTTAGCTACATTATTGGTACAATGAAATTGCAATCTATGAGCAGCAAATAAATTTTTACCTTTTTTGGCTGATCAACACAAATCCTGCTCCAACACCTTGCTTTGATTTGGATTCATCAAACCCTAGTGTCCAACAACCAACAACTCTAGATTCCTTTGTCTTTTCTCTTATGTTGTTACTGTTGGAGGGTTCTTTAGAGTGTACCACACTCTTCCCTTTGAGATCATCTTGAGTATTCTGTATATCAATTCTGACTGAGCTGGAGTGGGGTTAATGCACTTTTGTACCTATTCTATTGTGGTTCAATGGCACAAGCAACATTCCAATTTTGAGTGAGAGGCATTGTGAACTCTACACCAACTGGGTAAAAGTAGTTCTTTAAAATTCATTCCTCTACCTAGATGTATCTGATCTTCTATAATTTTCTAGATGAACTCTTGAAAATTATCCAGCAAACTGAGTTGATTATCTTTAGGATCATCACCATCTTTAACTAGTTCCACTAGGGCCCCAATACTACTAGATTTTGTTGTAAGAACAACGGGTTTGGTATGCAGCATAAGAATTTCTTTTACATCTAACTCTTCAACCAGGACTTCCAACACATAATTTCCCATGCTCGCTTCTGATATCAATATTTCATTTGAAGTATTCAGATACTCTGTAATTACATACTCCATTTGGGGCTCCCTTTCAATTTTGATTTGATTTGACACTCCCTTCCAAGGAAGCCACATATGAAATTGATCAGTTGGTATATATCCATTCAAGGCTCTAGTAAAGTCTCTTCATAGAATCAATCCATAGATATCAAGTATGTCTGCTACCTGTATATTAATGACTTGTTGAATTTTGGGGTTTGAGGCTATTTGCATAGGTATCATGTTTAATTCCCCTACCACATTAACTTTTGTTCTCTCCAATTGAGTGACTTTCTTTTGGGAGATAGCAAGGGTAATTCTGAGGGATCTATAGACAATAAAGGGCATCACATTTGTGGAAGCACCTAAATCTAGCAAGAAATTGTGCAAATTATTTCCAAAGAGACAGACTGAAATCAGAAATGGAGTTTTTGTTCTACCTTGGAAAAAAGTTAGGGGGTATTAACCTGAGCAAATTGAATTTTATCTTTTTCCTTCCCTTTGTCTCCGAGTTGTGTTTGGACTTTCCCTTGATCCTTTGACACTTGAGGACTAGATACTTTATTAGTAGCCCTACTAACCATTTTATCTTGTGATATTGAATTGATATCGTAAGCCCCTAAAATTGCATTTCTAACTATAGGAACTCTCAATAATTCAAATACATAAATAATTACCTTTAGTTTCTTGAATTCCTCTGCACCATATGCATCGAGCTACTCTGTGCTCATTTCAATAGGAACCTCCTTGAGATATTCCACCACCTTATCCTTGTTGGTATCTACACTCTTTCCTTTTGATGTCCCAACTTGTGCCTATCCTTCATTTGACAGATATTGCTTAGGCACATGTGGATATGTTGGATTATTGTTGGTGTTAGGATTTGGAGGTATGGTAAAATTGTTTGGAGGGATTGAAGTGGTGAAAGGTCCTCGAAGTTGTGGACCTCTAGTGGGCCTATCTCTTAAATCATATTTCTTGATTGGCCTTTGGAACACCTACACCTCTTCAACATAAGTTTCTTCTTCACCCAAGGTGCCATTATCATTCTCAGTTCTTTCATTGAATAACTATGTAATCTCATCTCTATTGCACACTTGATCTGTCTCCTCCTCCTGCTTACCTGACTCCTCTTTAGGTCCATTTTCCTCACTTCACGGGGAAGGAGCGTGATTTAGCACCAACACAGGTAAGTCATAAGGAGTGGATGGTACTAACTCTTGGTTACTTGCATTATTCTCCACCTCACAATGAAAGATAGATGCAGTCATTTGGAACTTAGGGCATTCTAACTCAACATGTTGACTTGTCTTATGGAGACTACACCAACCTAATAAAACAACTTCATCCAGATACACACCATTTGGAGGATTTTCTTGATTAGCTGGCTGACCCAATGGGGTAGGGATGCCTCCATTGTTTGGCCTTTTATTCTAGGTTCTATTCTACTTGGGTGGTTGTCTTCTATCAAAGCCTTGTCCACCTTGCTATCCTCTAACAAAGTTTTGATCAGAAGCCTGCCCTCTTTCAAAATTTTGTCCTTTGTCAAAATGTTGTCCTATATCAAAGTTCTAACCTTGTGGAGGCTCCTGATTTTCTTTATTGTGGTTAGCCTACATACACCTTTGAGCAACTTGAAGTTGACTATTCTGATTTCTCAAATAAGTGACCTCCATGTTTAACTTCTTCACTTGTTCACTAAATTCATCCAACCTCTCCTTATCATGATTACTATATGAAGTCTGGTTCACACTGTGTTTGAGGATATCCTGTTGCCACACCAAAGCTCAATGACTGGTTCAATACCTCAGAATTCTGTAAATATGTGGGGAAACTAGCCTAGGATTATGGATGGAGGGGTTGATTAACATTTTTCTAAGGATAATTGATCACTGTTGGGGCTTGATTTATAGGGGGTCCTGGATGAGGGACTATAGGCAACTAAGGTATTAGATTCATAATAGGAGTATGATTGGTAAGAGCCTGATTGAGAGCTTGAACTTGCCCAGGGTGAGAAGTGGGTCCTAATGATGGTAAAGGACCATATAAATGTTGTCTCAAATTAGTACTAACCTTAATAGCTTTTGTGTATGCATCTAGAAGGGTGGTTGGAGGGTTAGTTCTCCACTTCATGAAGGTAGTTGTTAGGCTATCAAGACCCTCATAATAGACCTCTAAGGTAGTGGCATCATCTACAACATAGGGGATTTTCAACCTAGTATATGCCCGATGGAATATGTTATAAAGAGACCCTATAGGCACATTGGCTTCCCTCTTTAATTTAGTAAACTGCCGATAGAGCTCATTAGCACTAATAGGAATTTTGAACTTTTACAAAAAATGAAATCTCAATCTTAGGCCAACTATGGATTGACCTAGCAGGAAAATGATTATACCAGTAGAATACATCTTCTCTTGAGGAATAAGGAAAGAGCCTACATGCAACATCATCATGGTTGATTCCCATATCCCTAAGGAAATTTTGAAAAATCCTGATGTGTTCCTCTATAGTTCTATTAGGATCATTAATATGGAATTTAGAGAAAAAATGGTCAAGGTTCCTGGGCATGACATTATAATTATTGAAGGAAAATGGAGATGGATTGTTAGCAAGGAAAGCCATTGGTGGAGGTGGAGGTGGTAAAGGTTTATTTATGGCTGGATGAGGCTATTGAATGGGAATGGCTTTAGAATCAAATGAAGATCGACTTGATCAAGATGAGCATGAAGGAGATGATGGAAGTGGTTGGGTGGATGATGATTCTCCCCTTCTTCTAGTCCTTCTTCACCTGGTAGGAGCTTGCAACTCTTGAAACTCTTCTTCTCATGGAGTAGATTTGGCTCTTCTTTGAAATATTTTAGGAGAAATGGCAGATAGAAAATGATCTAGCTTGCTTATTCAGTCCCTCTTAGTGCCAATCTGTTGATGGTGTTTTTAAACAACAACTCAGATAAGATACAAGTATCCTATCACTCTTGAAAAGTAAATCTCTATCAGCAAGCCTCAAAAGATAACCCAAAGGTCTCTAATGTCAAGTCTTGACAATGCAAAACAACTTAGTGATAAATTTGAAAATGCTGGTAATCACAAAGGGACCTTACAAAAAAAATATTGGATCTTCAAACTTATCAAATTTTGTAATATTTTGATACTTGAAATTCTAAATTTAAGCCAAAGGATGAAACAAATAGCAAAAGATGAGGGTTTAAGAGAGATTTTTAAGATTAAAACTACCCCTAAGAGAAAAAATGCAAATGATAAAATACTTGAAATGGATCAATTCCCCAAAACTAATTCCTGTTTAACCCAGATTTTATCTACAATCTTACAAATCTAGTACAATCTTCTAAGGAATTAAATATTTTAAGATCATGAGACATTCATTCAAACCAATCCTATTTTGCAATTGAAATTAATTAAAAATCCACAATTGAACTAAGCACAACAAATATAAATTCCAAGCTAACTTTACACAACAACCCAAAATCAACCAGTTGCTAAAAGTATGAACCAGGGATTGTTACAAACACTTCAAGCATCAAACCATAAACACCATTGAATCATGTTTAACTCTAAATATAATTTATACCTAATATTTTACATGCAATCTCAAAAGATAGAATAACAGGAAAAATGCAAGATAAATCAACACAATAAAGATCACCAAGGCACAATGTCTTCACTTGTATTGAATCACCCAATAGTAGCAACAATTTCAGTATTTTGTGTTACAACACTTGCTTCAAAATAGACTAACTCGTAACTCTTTGCTCTATCACTTAACTTGCTCCAAAGTTCAACTATCTATCCCTTACAAATGAGGAAAAATTCCCTATTAATAGAAATTTCATACTATGTCAGCCCAAATAGAGCTACAAAGATGGTCGGCCACAAAATAGGCCAGCCTAAAAAGTTTCTAGAATAAAACAATATTTTTGCATTTAATGCTTGAGGATTTTTCCAGGTCCACTTGGGTTCTCTAATGTAGCTCACTCCAATGCATGTAGAGAATGGAAGAGGAGATAATGGGAAGCTCAAATTTCAATGCAGTCATTTATTAACTGGACCCTTATCTTTATCCTAACCCAATTTATCTTGCACCTTAAGAAAAATTATCTCCAAGTTGGCCAAGGGTGGAGTAATTAATAATTTAAATCTTCTTTCAATGGATTTAATTTCCTCCCTTGATTCCTTAATAACCTTGTCCCACTCTACCTTGAGATCTTGAAACTTCTCCATAACAACAATATAGGTGGTCGCATCATCCAAATGATGGGTGGTGATTAGACCATCATCAACTAGAGAATAAACCTCATGCCACCATTTCCTTAATTGTTGTAGGCTTATATTTTTTAGTGCAAACCTCTTCCTTCTAGTCATCACTTCAAAGAAAGAAATACACTTATTATAAATGTCATTCAATGTACTCCCTACCTATTGACCTTATTTTTAAATTTTCTTCAGAATCCTCTATTTGATCAGTAGGGCCTCCTGCCATTCCCAAGGTTCTAAAACTTTTGAGGATGACAAAATTTCATCACTTATTAATTTCACTTCAGTATAATCCATGATTTTCTTTGTTTTCTACAGGAGGGGTCCACATCAACTTTATCTTGGGGCAACAAATTCTACAACCATTCACATGATCTGTGAGCATTTCCATTGGTTGAAAGAATTTCCTTAATCATATTATCTCCTTGAATCCCTAATCCTTGTAACCATTCATGTGTAGCCTATGTGGATGTTTTCATCTTATCAAGTTCACTAAATGTCTCCTTGGGAAACAAACTACCTTCTGGTGAAGAAAAACCAACTTGGCCAATGGACTACAAAGGCTTCATGAGATCCTGCACATACTTGTACATATCATTCAACTACTTTTGCAACTTCTCTTTTTCTTCTATCTCCTTATCCAATCTCCTCATAATGGCCTGAGAAGACTCTTGGAACTCTTGTTTCTCTTGATCTTTGCTAATAGGCCCCAATTCAATAGTCTGCATCTTGTAATTAGAAGTTCTAACTTCATCCTCAAATTTATTAGGTGGAGGAGCAGCAATATGAACCACCCTATTATTGGACTCATCTATGGTGATCCTAGAAATAACTCTAGCCTTCTTATTTGCTTTACATTTTCCATTATTAGCTAGTAAATCATCCCAAATTTGAGGAGTATCATCTACAATAACTTGCTTGCTCTATAATTCTTCATTGAGCCAACTAGGAACAAAAATACCTAGTTGATGCTCACTCTATTTATTCTTTTCTTGTTGACCAATAGAGGACTCAACATTCAAATCATGCACCACAAATACCTCTTCACCTTTATCTTCTTCTCCTTTATCCTTTTCGCTATCATCCTCTGCATTTTCATTCTTCTCCTTGTCATGTATTTTAGTCAGTTCATGAATTAGAGAGAGATCCTTCATTCATTTCTTCTTTCTCCAAGGATTTACCTCCATTTTTATTGATAGGTAGATCCTCATGTGACTCCAAATAATACTACAAAATTTTATCAATGTCTATTGCCACACTGTGAAGATCTCCATCCTTTAACTCTTCTACATCTTCACCTTGAGGAATATCTTCAATAGTTGCATCTATCAATTCCTTTTCTTTATCATGCAATTCTTGAGCAAAGGGAGAGGAAAAATCATCCTTTTGTTGTTGTGTAGCAGGGGAAATCATGAAGACAACCTCTTTCACTAGACTCTCTTTCAGATATGGAGTTCTTGATCTCCGGGCATAGGCTTGAGTCTTCTCACCAAAACTCTCAACATCCACCAATTATGGTCCTATCTCATCTTCTCCCTTTGGAGGCTCATTCTACTTCTTTGATGATTTTGTCGAACTCTTTTCCTTTTAGGCATAGGGGCACCTTCCTCCTTTCCTTCTTCATATTCCTCCACTTGAGTAGATTTCTTTCCTTTGGAGGCACTCTTTCTCTTCTTTACAATGGGTTTCCTATTCTTTTCTTCCCTAGTTTCTACTTGACCACCTTTAATTTTAATCTTGGAAGGAGAATCCACCTTTTTTGTGCCTTTTGGGTCTTGCTCCTCCTTAGAAGTGGAATGAGATTCTAAGTTCCCCATTAAGTCATAAGTATATTGTTTTCGCTCACTATCTAGTTACCAAACCTTATGCTTGATCCAAAAATTAGTGTATTTGATCACATGGGAATTTATTTTGTCCAATTCTATTATTTCCTCTTTCATCTAATCAATTTCACCTATTGGCTTATCGTTAACTAGTTCATAGTCATGGTTTTGTGTGAATTCTCCATCATAATCAATTTGATCTGGGATGGCCTTGATGTTGTATAATTTTATTAGGTTGTTAAGAAATCTAGAGAACTTCTTCCTTAAAACCTCAAATTTTTCCTTGTGATTGGCCCAATAATCCTCAATATCATCCTTATGTCTAAACTCTTTGATGGATTTCTTTTGAGCCTAACTTGTTCTATCAAATCTAGGCCTCTTGGTATGCAAGGACAAGTTGTAAGTTCCCATATCTTCTTTAGAAAAGTGTGTCTTGGCCAAAGAAGGGCAAGCCTCACGACCTCCAATCCTCAATGGGAACTCACCACCAAAATTAGTTTTGTGCATTACCTTCTTCACAATTATATCAAAGGCATAAATTTTCCTTGTAACTTACAAAAGAATGATATGATCAATGGCATACCTAGGTAATCTATATGGAGCTCTTTGAAAACCATCAATTCTGATGTATGAGAATGTGGGAAACTATATGAACCATGCCCCAATTTTTTGTATCAACTCCTTGGAAGCATCAAGAATCCTAACATGCTCTGCACCCTAGAACAACCTTGTGATGTACATGATGAATGCATCATTCACCCTTATATAGTTAGAATCATCTAAATTCATTTGAGGGTAGACCTCATAGATCACATCCTGGAAAAAGACCCCTCGAGCGCCCAATCCATTACATGGATGGAATCTTGCCAAGGCATAGACCAAATAAGATGTCATAGTGAAATTCTTGGTCTATAGAATGTTACACAATTTCTCATGAATAATGCTACTGATAATTCATGCCAAATGGTAGTTTTTTACCTTGCTCCATTCTCACTATCAAGTAAAACATCCAATTCTCAAACATCCCTGCTCTCGTCAAGCCCATCACCCTGCTGAGAAGAGTGATTGCATCATAGTACTCTCATTTGAACTTAACCTTGTCCAACTATTTTGGAAATTTAGAGATATATGCCTTAGGTTTCTCCAACCAAGTGTTGATAACCTCCAAAGCCTTATTTGTATCTTTCTCATAGTATTTCTTTGCTAGATCAATGTCAAACTATACCACATGGGATTTGTCTCGCATGTCAAATGTCTAAGCAAATGAGACAGAGGAGAAGTTTGCAAGCATTGGGCCATATGGACTGATCACTCTCTATGTGTCTTGGTCATAATGTCTAGCACATTCCAACACAAGCTTATAACATTGCACTGTGGGAGGAAAACCAACCACATGAGCCAACCTAGAATCTATAATTCTCCTTACCAACACAAAAGGATCATTTGATGCTATCCTTGCCTTGAATTCCTCATAGTACCACTTTCCTACATTGGTGTCAATCAACTCTAACCAAATGGAAACAAGCTTAGTCTCAAGAACCCTATTCTTTATGTCCAACTTGATTTTCTTAGCCTTTGATATATGAGCTCCTTCACCATCAGGATCCATCTGCTTGTCCTTAGCCTTGCTTGAGTCAGCCTGCACTCAGCAAAAATCATAATCAATATCCATCACAACACAAGAGTGAAGGTTAGTCCATCACAAATAACATATCCATCCAATAAATAAGCTCAAACAATTATCAAAATCCCCTAAAATCTCTCAAAATACAATTCCCTAAAAGCTCAGGATTTTCACCCCTTCATAGAAATCAAGCCATGGAGGAAATTTGTGGATTTGAGACCAGGAAGAAATTAGCAAATAAATTATATATATCGCCTCAAAATAAACCAATTAATATTGTAGCTCAAGAAATGGAAAAAATTAACCTTAAATTAGTCAAACAACTCTTGAAATATGAAAATCATGCATTATCAAATCATCCATTTCTACCATTTCCTCACATTTAGAAAGTTTGGTCATTTCCATCTAGGATGGAAATTAGTGAAGATATCATAAATCTCACCTTTACATGCATTTTCAGGAAAATGACAATGTGAGGGAAACTCGAAGATTTCCGAGTGTCAAGGAAATTCATGAAGTGTCAAGAATTTTTGAAATTTCCAACTCTTCACAATTTGGCCAAATTGATCAAATGATGATTAATTTGGGACTTTTCTTGGGTCTTTTGTTCATTTCAAATTGTTCTTCAATGGCCTAGACCTGCAACTCATTCAAGAATAGTTCAATTGGTACAAACAAGAAATTCAAGGATCATAACCCTAGGGTTCTGCCATGGACACACAATCCCATCTTTGATTCACTCAGTCATTTAATTAAACCATAATAAACACTTCCAAGGCCTTGAAAATCAGGTGACTATCAAGTGTGAATGAGAAATGGTAGTTCAAATTTACTTAGATCATTACTTCATCAAGCACAAGGAACCCTAGATCGATTGCACCTAATCCCCATTAAGTTCAGGATCAAATTTGGAGGCCAAATCGAGGAATGATTGGTATTGTCAATTCAATAAATAGTTGTGATCTCAATGCTTAGGGGAGGTATCAAAATGAAAAGGGAAGACCCTAGTTTAATCATAGACCTCAAAAGAACTTAGAAACCTAAGCACAAAATGCACACAATACCACGTAACCACACATACTCACTAATCAAGAGAAAAGGAATCATGTACATACTATTGGCCAAGAAATTTTTTGTAAGGTAACTATTGATAGTAAGCTTCAAATTCTGAGCAAAAGCAAATGAAATCCAAGAAACGTCACCTAAAACCAATAGTTCACAACTTGAGCAATCCAAATCGAATGTAGCTCACAGGACCAAACTCTCTCAAATTCGATACAAGAAAAATAATATCAATTCACTCCTATAAAATTTATAAAAATACCACTAAATGGAGGTTGCAGGATTCATACAAGTAGCATAAATGCGGTAAAATGATAGCCCAAGATAGATTTTGGGGATCCGAGGAGGTGATGGAAATCAGGAATCTGAGGGCCCCAAGGAAGTTTGGGGATTTCCGCTAGACACAGAATTCCACGAAACCTAAAAATATTTGAAATAAAATAAAATTAGTTACCATTAGGTATCCAGGACACTAATGGAAATAAGAGACTTCCATCCAGGGAGGAAATACCCGAAACAAGTGAAAAAACCCAAAAATCACCTCAAAACTTAAGATGATCAATGAATAACTTCAAGGGATCATTTGTAAGAGTGGGATAAACATTCAAGCATACTTCAAAGCAGCAAAAATTTCACAATCAGAGGATCAAAAGCATCCAAAAATAAAGCAAGAGTGGGTCCCTTCTTTTAGTGGGGTGTGTGTGTGAAAATTGCACAACACTACTAAGGATGATATCATGACGTAGTGCCTCCAAAGAATCGGGTTAGTTATGCATAGTCTACTAGTACAAACACTCATTCTAGGACTGCCAACAAGGTTGTTACAGGGCCACCATGTAGAGATCTAGGGGCTGGGACATCAAGTGCAGTAGAAGGTACAGAGTCAGCACTGTCTGGAGGTAGCACAACATAGTTCTTGTTATGATCACTTCTGATGAGACATGACGTACCGATTTTTTATGATGTATACACTAATTCAAATACATTATGGTTTCTACCATTTTTTGATATTATATCTCTCCACATATTTGGACATCATTGTACATTTGACATTATTATTTTGAGATTTATATGAGATGGAGTGATGATTAGCGATCTATATGTGTTTATGATTTCATTATGGATACCTATGATGAATGCATTTAATTTCTACATTATGATGCTTATATGATGTTTATATGATTATAATATGATTATGATATGAATTCAATGATGATATGATGACGTATGAATGATGATTCTATATGTTTTTATGCATGATGCTTTATGCTATGAGATGAATGCAAATGAAATGTGATGCCCCTTATGTTTTTGCATTTTCTTGACATAAATATATGCCGTGTCTATACTATATGGGATGAATTTGATTATGCAAGTGGGATGTAATGCACTTCTTTTTTCATTTTCTAATGCAAATAATATGATGTAATGCATAGATGGATGAATGATCTAATGATGTTTTATAATGTATGTATGATATGAAAATGATTATGCCACTACATGAGAATGATATGTTTTTATTAATGTCAAGTATACTCAATCCATTAATGATAGAAATAACATCATTTAGAAAATTTTGCTAGCCTTGGAAAATGCATAAATATAGAAGCAAAAATAATATGGATGCAATCTAACTTAACCATGTGTTGATAGTGTTTTCTACACAACAACAACTCAAACAGAATATGATATCCTATCTCTCTTGAAAGGTAGATCTCTATTATTAAGCCTCAAGAGATAATCCCAAGCTCTCTAATGTCAGGTCTTGACAATGAAAAAACCACTCAGTGATAAATGCGAAAACATTGGTAATCAGGGTATGTGTAGGATCATGATGGGCCAAAAAGTGGCAATATGATGGGTATGTGGCTGATAACTTTTTTTTACCCAAAATTGATCAAATGAAAAGAACTTTTAAAGGAGATTCTCAGATTTCCACCAATATAAATTATGCTTTACTTTGAATTTAATAAGTAATTATTATTCATTTTCTATTCAGATTATGACTAAAGCCCTGATTGATAGACTGATTGAAAAACATCTATAGCTTTCAAACAGTATAACATTTTTTGAATCCAAAATATGTGTCACATTCTATGCTTCACATACTATAGGATTAAAAAAGGAAAATTGAATTTCATGAAGTTTTGACCAAGTGAAGGTTGTCAGACATATGCGTTTTTTATATTTTTTAACAGTTGTAATAAAAAAATCATAATTAGTTATTTACTTGGAAAAAAATTACAAAAAAATATGCATCACATTGGGACACGAGTCCTCTACTTATATCTAAAATCTTATAAAAAAATATTATCATTTTATTGTGGTTAGGGTGGTTAGACAAACACCTACTTATTTTTTCCTTGAAATTTAAGTACTACTGCATTGAAATTTAAAATTTTCACCTAATAGATTTTTTTTTTTTAAACAAACCTAGTAGTTTAGAAACTACATTCAATTTTCTATAGATTTTGTTCTTACATGTTTTTTAAAATAATATAGATAACTTATTCAAATTTTTACATCAAGTTTCCTAACTCTGATTTTTTTTATTTTTTTGCCACTTAAGGGTCTATTTTTTCCATGACAATCCTACACATACCCATCACAAGGGACCTTACAAAATAAATACTGGAACTTTAGATTTATCAAATCTTGAAATTTGGTGATACTTTTAATTCTAAAAGCTAAATCAGATTTAAAAAAAAACAACAAAGGATAACAGTTGAAAGAGATTTTAAAACTAAACTAATTCCTAAGACCAACAATGCAAATGATTAAATACTCAAAGTGGACCAATCCTTCAAAACCAATTCCAAATAGCACAATCTTCTAAGGAATTCAAGATTTTTAGATCATGAAGCATTCACCCAAATCAACCCTATTTTTCAATTGAAATGAATAAATACCCACAATTAAACTTAGCACACAAATTTAAGGCCTAGGCTAACTTTACACAACAAATTACAATCAACAAGATACTAAAAATATTGACCAAGCATTGCTCAAACACTTCAAATATCAAACCATCAACACCACTCCATCACATCTAAATCTAAAATCTAAAATGTAACTAATAATCTTAAAGCAATATTAAAGATATGGAATAAAAATAACCATGCAAGATGAAACAACACAAGAAAGAGCACCAAAGAACAATGTCTTTACTTATATTGAATCACCCAATGTTGTAACAATTAAAGTATTCTTAATGTAGCAACACTTTCTCAAAGAAAATGATAACTCCTAACACAATTTTAGCTCTCGTAACTATGACTTAACTAATTCTAACCATTACATAGGAGGCTTGAGCCTCAATTTATAGATAATTTTTTACTAGGTCGGCCCAATTTAGGGTTTACATCAATAGGTCAGCCAGGCAAGTCGGCCTAGAATTTTTTTGAATTAAAATTAAATTTGCATTTAGTATTTGAGGCTTCATCCAGGTTAGCCTAGGTTCTTCCAAAAATATCCTCTTGATGGCACAAAACTCGAGGTTTCCCAACTTGCTGGTTGGAGGTCACATGTCTAGCACAAAAATCTAGGTGACTGCTTGCTGACTATTATCCTTTTCTCCCTCCTAATTGGCCTCTAATATATTTGATAATTCCCTGGCCTTCTCTAATATTTCTTTGACATCTTTTGGGTCTGGAAGTGGAATAAAATTAATT
This sequence comes from Sequoia sempervirens, assembly GCA_007258455.2. Lineage (NCBI taxonomy): Eukaryota > Viridiplantae > Streptophyta > Pinopsida > Cupressales > Cupressaceae > Sequoia > Sequoia sempervirens. The sequence continues at coordinate 191,486,769 of VDFB02000017.1, forward strand.
CTAGTTTTATGATTTTTAAATTCTTCCAGATATTGAGGCATTACCTTATTCCATTCCATCTGTAACTCATGGTATTTGTCCAATTTTGAAATATAGATTGCTACATCCTCCATATTTTCCTTAGTAATGGGAGCATTCTTAGAAGGAGCATATATCTCATGCCACCATCCGTACAATCTAGCAATGTTCACATTTTTTACCACATTTCCTCCTTGTAGTCATTATTTCTAGGAAACTAATGCAACTATTGTATATTTCCTTCATCTTCCCTTGTAATTTATTTATGTTCTTCAATTCCTTTGTGAGAAGATCCTTCCTATAATTCTAGACCTCGATCCATTCTTTCACCTTCCCAGTTTCATCATGGGAGAAGATATCCAGCTTGGCCAACTCAACTTTAGGTATCTACAAAATCTTTTTCAACTCATCAACAATTGACTCATCAATTTTATTACAATTTGTAGCAAATTGTGAAGTATGCTCAAGAAAATTAGAAGCATTAGTGTATATATTCAAAAATCTACTCAATTTCTTCATCTCCTCTACTACTAACATCCTTGAGCTAGCTATGTGTACAATGCATAGAGGACTTTAACCTTTCAATCTCTAAAATTGCCTCCTTAGGAAACAATCCCTCTAGCACAGTTCCTTCACTTCCCACAGTCTGCAAGGGTTTCATTAGATATTGTACATATTTATAGACATCATTTAATTTCTTTTGTAACTTTTCCTTCTCCTTAGTTTCTTTATCTAATCTTCTCAAAATGCACTGAGAAGAATCTTGGAACTCCTCCTTTTCTTGTTCCTTAGTAGTGGGCCCCAAATTGATAGTTTGCACCCTATAGTCAGATGCCCTAGCTTTATCGTTGAATTTATTTGCTACAAGAATAGCCACATGAATAGCCATGTTATTGAATTCATCTCTTGAGATCTTAGAGACTGTCCTAGCTCTCTTTATTTTCTTTGGCTGCCCCCACTATTCAAGCAATGTTTCCTAGCTTGGGGTTTCCTCCTGTAAAATTATTGACTTCTTGTTGAGCCATTTCTCCAACTATTCAAGAGTTGTAGATGGTTCAGTTCGCATCTCCTTATTAGAACTATCAACTACATTTACTTCAACATTTTACTGTCTCTGTTTGATTTTCTTGTTCATCCTTGTCCTAGTGAGGACTATCAACAACTTCTTCTCTATTTTCCCCTACCTCAGGGTGATCCTCAAGCTCATCAATTATTACCCTTTCTAGAGACTTTGATGCTTTTCCTTGGACAATTTCAGATTCTATATTCTTGCTTTCTACTCTGGAGGTAGATTATCTCATTTCTTGTACAAATTTCCTCCATTCTCCAATCTCAAGAGTAGAAATATCATCATCCTATTCATTTGGATGTTCAGGATCATTGGATATGTTCCCTTCATGATTTTTTTCCTCAGAAACTTGCACATTTTGATGAGGAGAAGTAATGAGAGAATTATTTCCTAGAGCTCCTCTCTTATCCATATCATTAGTAGGTACCTCTTCATCTTGCACCTCCTCCTATGTAGCTTTGACTTCTTCCACTGGAGCAACCTTCTGCCTAGGAGAGTTTCTTCTAACATATACTTGGGGATTTTACCATGAACTTTCTAAATCAACAATTTTTTTTGTAGAAGGAGCATATGTGGTAGATTCACCTTTCCTAGCTTTAGCAGGCTTCTACCACTTAGTGATTATTCTTCTTTTCCTCACTGGTTGTGAGGCTTCACCTTCTTCCACCATGGTGCTAACTTGAGGAGCCTTCTTAATTCTAGGAGATGGATTCTCTCCTTTCTTTACTTGCACTTGGCTCCTTGTTCTCCCCTTGATAGAAACTAGTCTATCCACTTCTTCATGGGTTTCCTCCTCATGGGGTTTAGCAGCTTCATCATCTTTATTGGTTTCAACTTCCTCTTCATCTTGAGACTCCAAGTCTCCCATTAAGTCATAGGTGAAATTCACACCTTCATATTCCAATTCTAACACTTTATGTTTTGCCCATGATCTAGAGTACTTATTTACTGGTTTAGTAACCTGATTCAAATTGGTTATTTCTTCCCTGGACTAATTGATTGGAGGGAGAGGCCTATTCCTGTATGGTTCAAAGTCATGGTGTTGGAACAGGTCTACATCATCATCTTGTATCTGATTAGGAACCTCCACAACTCTATATAATTTAATTGATTTCAAAGGAAACCTTGAGAACCTTCTCCTTATGGCCTCAAATTCATCTTGACAGTTGGCCCAATAGTCTTCAATGTGGTCCTTGTCCTGAAATTTCTATTGGCCTACCTCATGGCCCTACCATATGGATCAAAATTATTCTTGTTTGTATGAGAATACAATTCAAATTATGCCATCTCCTTCTTAGAATTTTTAGCACTTTGAATAGAAGGGCAGGCCAATAAAGTTCCCATCCTCAGTGGGATTTTTGATCCCAATCATTTCTTCTTTATCTCTTTTTGTGGAATTTCTTCAAATCCTACTGGTCATTTGTCTTGTCAATTCTAGCATTCAGAGTTTATTGGTGGGATATGCGAGTAGTCTGAGAGGAACAACTGGAGATCCCTATACCTGGATGTATGTGAAACTTTGGAACTAGATGAACCATTGGCCATACTACTTAATCAAATCCATAGCATTTAAAGAAACCCTAATATGAAGAGCATCATGCAGTAGTCTTGGAATATACATGAAAAATGCATCATTAGCTCTTCTGTAGTTGGATGTTTTGTGCTATAGTTGTGGGTATACTTCCCATATTTTTTCCTACCTTATGGTTCCTTTGCAGCTGAGACCCTTGTGCTTGGTTTTATTTTCCAACATGTAGAAAATATATGAGGTCATGGTAACCTGTTAGATTCTTACACACTCCTCAGTTGGGCATCCAAATTGTTGCTTATGATTATTGCACAATGATAATGTTTTTTTTCCACAATCTATGTAATGGGATGGAGCATCCAAGTTTGAAAGATGTGAGATTCTTCCACTCCCATGACTCTGCCCAAAATATTTATGATATCATGGTACTCTACCTAAAATCACTTTTGTGAAGGTGCTTTGGAAACTTTGAGTAGTGTGGCTTGGGTTTCAATATTCATGCATTGTTTATGATTTCTAAAGCTCTATTGGGGTCTTCTTCATAGAACTTGATAGATTCCCCAATGTTGATTTCCTCAATAAGCTTGTGATGAGAGGAAATTTTGAATACCTCTGCAATGGACTCCTTAGTTAGGTTGGCCATGACTTTTCCTTATTTATTAATTATGATTCTTATCCTAGATTCATAGTGCTTTGCACATTCCAAGACCAACTCAAGACATAGTTGTGTCTGAGGGAATCCCACTGTTTGTGTGAATCTAGTGTGAGTAATGATTTGTGTCAATTCTATGTGAGCCTTTCCAAACATCCTCAATTGAAAGTCATCATAAACCACATGACCCATGTATGTATCTACTATCTTTGACCATGAAAAATCAATCTTGGTCTCTAGCCATATGCCTTTGAAATCATACTTCATCCTTTCCTATCTTCTCTTAACTTCTTCTTGCACTAAAAAAACCTTTGTCTTGGTGGTTTTTTCAAGACTAACCTTAGCCTGCATCTATTAGAGAAAGGACCATAATCACCAAAATGGAAAACAAAACAATAATATACTATATCCATTTCATGAACTATCAATATGAGATGTTAATGCCATTAAATTAAGCTAATAACAAGTAAAATTTAATGGAAATGCAATGTGAACAACTTATTTCATCATATTCCACAATGATATACAAGTAAATCACACCCAAATGAATTGATACATGTCAATAAATGCCAAGAAATCATCATATGCCACTCATTTATCAATGGTACTTTAAATACATAATGAATGGAGAAAGTTTGGATAATCTGAGCTAGCTTGGATTTTTGGTCAAACTAAGGTTCGGTCAATCTGAGCAAGCTCAAATTTTTTGAATCTAGCCAATTGACTACATTTCTATTGATAATCATATGAAATTTTATGATGGATGAAGTTTGTTGGTTCAATCAATCCCACTCAAGTTTAGATCACCTCATGAATACTTCACAAATTACTTTATTCCAAATTTCAAGTGGCTTCATGCATTTGGGTTCAATCATTCATGAGGCTTGAGTATTTCAAGGGACCTCGAATTACTTGGGTGAACTAACGTTTAGGTAATCTGAGCTTGCTTGGATTTACCGATGAAACAATAAGCTCAAAAAATTGACTAAGGGTTCAACATTCAAGCTCAAACCCGAGACTAGTCAAGGAACCAAATAATCTAAGGGGGCTTAGATTCTTCGAGCGGATTAGAGCTCAGAAAATCTAAGCTACCTTAGAATTTCCAGATTTTGCTTGAATATGTGATTTTCACTAAGTATTTAATCTTGACTTCTTCAAATCAATAACGATGAACACCAAATCTTCTCAAAATCAAATCATTAAGATTTTATTATGGATTTCATTCAAGCAATCTATTTCACAATCACCAATATCTCTTATCCTAGGACCAAGCTTGCAAACTCAAAACTAGGGTTTCAATCAATCATGGAAAGAACAAAATTACTCCAAAATGAAGATGTCAATCATGTAAAAAGGATGTAATGAGTGAGTTTTGAAATAATTCAATAGATTTAGCTCATTCAGTGTGTTTAAATTGAAATCCCATGTTGACCCCTTTAGCATAAACTCAATGTACAAAAGTACAAACCCTAGATAATGGAGTAAAACCCAATATCGAACTTAACAAATGGCCATTCTACACAAGGATTCCAAAATGAAGTTAAAATGAATCCAAAACCAAATAAAAGAATTGAAATCATACCATGAAATCATGCACAATAGAATAAAACTCAATGATGAACTAGTCATGAAAGGACCAAAACACTAAAACAATCACCAAAGGAGGCTACCCCCAAATCAAACACAAAGTGATGGAAACTCTTCCAAACTTTTGGCTCTTAACTACATAATATGAAAAAATGACCTCTTGCTCCTCAATTTATTCCCAAATTGGTCTTTTGAACTCATTAACTCAAGCAATAAATGTTCGCATAGGTGTCTGAGGAATCTTAGAAATATGACACAGGCTTGGACTTGAGTAATCTGAGGTAGCTCAGATTAGCTGGCTAGATTAAGGTTTGGGTAATCCAAGGTACCTCAAAATTATAGAACTTCCTTCTTAACTAATTTTTCCCCAATTCCAACTTTTTGATCAAGGGTTAGTTTCTAAGAGCCAAACCATCACATGAAGTTGCAAAATGACATCTTAAATGAAAAAAATTATCATTAAGCACATGGGCAAAAAAAGACCAAAATCGAGAGAATTATCCCTTAAGGGGACAAAGTCAAGACCCTACAAAAAAAGAAAAGAAAACAAAGCAAGAAAAGAGGGTCCCTACTTTCAGCAGGGCATGTGTTCGAGAACTACACAACATCATTTAAAACTAATATGTAATGTTGTCATCGTAATAGTCAATTTATCATGCTTTTATCATCATTGAGCCTTTAACATGTTGAAAATGAGTACAAACATTGATGGTATAATTAGACCATGATGACCAGATTACTACTTCCATGATTTTTGATATTGCAAGTTAACATAAGCATCTAGGTTTAAACTGAGATGACCTGACCATTTCTTGTGTAAACAGACAAGAGTTAATCATGTTCCTATGCAAATTCTTAATGTCATCAATGATACTTTTTAGAGCATGTCCCATGACAATTTGCACAGTAGTAATGATTATCTCAGAAATAGTAAACAAAGAAAAATCATTCTCCTTCATATCTCCTCTACTTCAATACATCAAGTTACTTCAGCGAAATGATAGAAAAAATCAAAGCACAACAGTTGAACATATGTGATAAAGTGATAAAACCATGATTTAGAAGAACATCATCCATTTACCTATTTGTTTTGATTTGATTGATTTAGTTGTTTGATTGGGATGGTTGATGTGTAAAGTTTGATGATCAATATTCAAATGCTAAGTTACACTATGATCATTGTGAACAAGAACATTGTTGTGTTGTCTAACTGTTGTTTGTCTATTTGTTTAAGCTAAAAAATTTTGGCTCCCAAGGAGTTTAGGATATTCCCCCCACTCTCAGGTGAGACACGACCGCAATGTCAGGATATGTACATGAAGTTTTCCAATGAAATGCAAAATTATGGTGAAAGTGAATGACAACAACATGATCAAATAGATGAAAAATCCAATCTATCACAAATAGCATTTGTTTGCCAGGTTTTCACTACTTGGTTTTATCACACTTTTTCATATTTTTTTATTCTTTTTATTTTTTCAAATTTTCAACTTTTTTGTATTTTTTTTGTTTTGTATTTTTGATTTTTTTGCTCTTTTAGTTGTCACCAAGATGCCTATTTTCCAGGTTTTCATCAGAGAGGCAATTTTTTTCAGGTCATTTTTTGATTTTTTTGTATTTTTTCAGGACTTTTAATGTGCATTGGGTGAACTAGATATAGAACTTCTTTAGATGCAGGTTGTTGATAGGTTCCTCGAATAGGTCCCCTTTGATTTTAGATAGATAATAGGCTCCATAGCCATATACTAATATGAAAACAAATGAACCTATCCAATTTGGTTCAATTTCCCCTTCTTTTCTCGATCTTGTTGATTGCGAGGATTTTCTTTCAGGACCAAGTCACCAACTTGAAATTTTCTTGGTTTAACCCTATGATTTTAGCTTCTAGAAATCCTTTCTTGATAGGCTTTCAAGTGATCCATAGATTGCTAACGATGTTCATCCAACAACTCTAACTCTTGTAGCCTAGATACTTGATAATCTACATCTCAAATGATCCCCTTTAGTGACACTCGAAATGATGGTAGCTCAACCTCAATAGGTAGAATGGTCTTTGATCCATATACAAGAGTGTATGATGTGGCTCCTATTGGGGTGTGGATACTAGTTCTGTAAGCCCACAAAGAAGGGTTCAATTGAATGTGCCAATCTCGTCTAGCATCGTTGATGGTTTTCTTCAGGATGGTTTTGTTTGAGGCATCTACCTGGTTGTTTCCTTGAGGGTAATACGTTGTTGAAAATCGATGCTAGATATGAAACCTTTCACAAACTTCTTGGACATTCTAATTCTTGAAAGGTCTACCATTGTCAATGACAATGGACTAAGGAATGTCGTACCAATAGATGATGTAATTCAGGATAAAGGTATGTATAGGATCATTATGGGCCAAAAAGTGGCAATATGATGAGTATGTGGCTGACGAATTTTTTTTACCCAAAATTGATGAAATGAAAAGGGTTTTCAAAGGAGATTCTCATCTTTCCACCAATATAAATTATGCTTTACTTTGAATTTAATAAGAAATTATTATTCATTTTCTATTCAAATTATGACTAAAGTCCTAATTGATAGGATAATTGAAAAACATCTATAGCTTTCAAACAATATGACATTTTTTGAATCCAGAATATGTGTCACATTCTATTCTTTGCATACTATAGGATTAAAAAAATGAATTTCATTAAGTTTTGACCAAGTTAAGGTGCTCAAACATACAAGTTTTCTATATTTTTTAAAAGTTGTAATAAAAAAATCATAATTAATTATTTACTTGGAAAAAAATTACAAAAAAAATGCATCACATCGGGACATGAGTCCTCTACTTATGTATAAAATAATATAAAAAAATATTATCATTTTATTGTGGTTAGGGTGGTTAGACAGACACCTACTTATTTTTTCCTTGAAATTTAAGTACTACTACATTGAAATTTCAAATTTTCACCAAATGTATATATTTCTTTTAAACAAACCTAGTAGTTTAGAAACTACATTCAATTTGCTACAGATTCTATTCTTACATATTTTTGAAATAATATAGATAACTTATTCAAATTTTTACGTCAAGTTTCCTAACTCTAATTTTTCTAAATTTTTTGCCACTTAAGGCCCTATTTTTTCCATTATGATCCTACACATACCCATAACAGATGCAATTTTTTTTTGTGATTGTAGTTAAGGGAACAACTTCAATCCACTTTGTAAAGTACTCTATGGCTGTGATGATGAGTTTGTGCCCATTGGAAGATAACAGATGAATTTTACCTATAAGATCCAATCCCCACTGACAGAAAGGCCATGTTGATGCAAATGGTTGTAATTCTTGTGTTGGTACATGTATGAGGTTGCCATGAATTTGACATTTTTGGAATTTCTTAACAAATTAAAAAGACTCATTTTCCATGTTCGGCTAGTAATACCCCAAATGTAGGAGTTTTTTAGTGAGAGTTAGTCAATTTGAATGAGTTCCATAGATACCTTCATGAACCTCAAGTAAAACGGTTTCAACTTCATTACGTTCTAGGCACCGAAGGAGAGTTCCATCAAGACCTCATCGGTAAAGTACATCAGCTATCAAGGTATGTCGAGTTTCTTGTCGAATAAAGTTATGCTTCTAGTTTTGGGATAGATTTTGTGGTAAGGTGTTGTCTCTTAGATAGGTGTAGATCTTCCAATAGGTAGAGGATTCAACATCGACTAGAGGGCATATGACTTGGGATTTAGGGTTTTCATAGGCAGTGTTAAACACTTGTTCGACCATGAACTCATAATGACTTCATTTTTTAGGTATCTATAGGAGAAAAGCAATGGTCGCCATAGCATCAACAACTTTATTGTTCCCTCTGGGGATCTACTCAAATTTGATTTCTACAAATTTATTTTTAAAGTCATCAACCATTCTTTTGTATGGCATCAATTTGTCATCTTTCATCTGATAATCATCATTCACCTGATCTATGAACAATTGAGAATCTCCATAGACTTGCAACTCTAGGATTTTCCACTCCACAATTATCTTAATACCAATGATCAATGCTTCAAACTCAGTTGTGTTATTAGTGTAGGGAAAAATTAACCTATAGGACTTTGGAATGGTTTTTCCTTAAGGTGTAAAAAATAGGATTCCCACACCTGATCCATGTTGCATGTAAGATCCATCAAAATATAGCATCCATTGTTGTGTTGACACTGTTAGGATATCTGCATCCAAAAACTCAATGTTCATGGGGTGATCATCTTGTAATGGTGCTTCAGCTAGCTGATCGACTATCACTTGACCCTTGATTGCTTTCCTATCTACATACTAAATTTCAAACTCACTCAATATCATTACCCACTTGGCTAGTCTTCTTGTTAGGGAAAATTTACTGAGTAAATTTTTCAATCTATCAATTTTTGCTATTAGTTTGATGGTGTGAGTTAACATTTAGTGCCTTAGTTTTTAAGTAGAAAATACTACTACTAGACATGCTTTTCCATAAATGTGTTGTTGATCTCATAGCCATTCAAGGTTCTACAAATATAATAAATAGCCCTTTCTTTTCCTATAGAATCTTCATGTGCTGATAGAGCGCCCAAAGATACCTCTTTTGTTGCTATGTAGAGTAATAATGGTTTTCCTTCAATTGGCAGTACTAGTATGGGTGGTGACATCAGATATTGTTTTAGTTGGTTAAAAGCTACTTAAAATTTTTCATCACATTTAAAAGTGACATTCTTGTGTAAAAAGTGATTAAAGGATGAGTTTTATCTACTGTTGTTAATTTTTATTAGCAAGACATTTCTGAAGGGGCATGTTCCTTCATAATTTTGATGTATATATATATCTATTTCATAGTGACAAAACAAATATAGGTGAATAGGGTAAATAGATAATAGAAAATGTTTCCAGGATGTTTCAAAATACTATGTTGCAAGCATGATTCTCAAGAAGTTAATGGAAGATCTTTGATATTGTGGTGTAATACTGGTATCAATTGTTTATTGACTTAATTGAAAATATTGTTAGGTTGTCTCCAAAGTTGATGTTCTCTATTATTTAAATTGCTATATCAAGTATATACTCAGTTTACAAATACACATTTGTTGTATTTGTGTGGTGTAACTATTTGGTTCTTTCCAATAAAGAGTAAATCCTTCAAATCATTCACAGTAACTTGGAAATATCATTTGGATCATTAAGTAGAACTTGGTAATTACACTCTTGGAATTTTATACAAGTTATAGACTAATATTGGAATGCCAAACTATTTGAATTCCTACCAAGTATAATACACACATCTTAGATTTTCACTTGACTCCATATACCCAACAAGGCACTGGTCTAATACATTCCATCATTTAGTTTCATTCATTTTATTTTTTACATCTGTTAACTGAACATATTGATCTTTACATTCAAAATAATTATACAATCTACATTAAATTAGGATCTCATTTATCTACTCCCAATTCCTAGTGTGGATAAATTCCTTAGGGAGAAACACACAGCTCAATTTTTTTCCATTCACATAGGTATACCCGCCTAGGTATGGTAGAACCTAAAGAGAAGAAGATACAATTGTGTCAATTGGTCTTGTACATTAGCCAAAAACATATCAAGAGCTTGGAAACCTCTTGTGGTTTCAAACCAACGTTTTTGAGACCTAAAAGTTTGGAAAATATACTAGGGAATAAAATTAGAATCAGAGCCTCTATCATAGAGTCAAAAATATTACATAGACTCTACTAGAAATAACAAGTTATAAATTTTCTCACTTCTACATAAGTGAGTGGCAACTCTGACAAAATAAAGTATATATCAAACCATCACAATATGCATTGTAGAAGATATTTGTATAAAGGAGGTCGTAGTGACAAGATTAAATGGACACATAATAATGATAAAGGTAAGAAGGTGTCTGATGGAATGTGCATGGCAAGGATAAAACATCAAAACCACACTTGGAGACATATAATCACTATAATACATTGACAAATGAAAATAGCTCTACTGGAGAACCTTGTACTCCTAAAGAAAGAAGGAATCATTTTTATAAGTCGTATCCTAAGAAAGAGGAATAATTCAAGGCCAAACTTGAGGCTAAAAAGGATAAGATATAGCAATCTGAATATGATCATAGAATGGAAGAGAATCAAAATGAGCCCATTAAAAATTTAGCCCCAGAAGAAAACTATGAATTAATGACTTAGGAGGAATTAAATACACACTTTGAATTTGAAAGACAAGAAGTGGAAAGAGAAAGGGAAGAGCATGAACAAATGAGGCTCCAAACAATAAAAGAGATCCAAGATTTAAAATTGCAGAAAGCTCAAATTAATGATCAAATGGCTAACCTTTCTACATATGTACTGCCTCATAGGAAAGGAAATGATAATATAGGACCTTCAAATCCACCAAAAACACAACAATATAATATGGGGAGTCAATACAAATAGCCAAATGTTCCACCAAAAATGCATCACATCATTTGAATGCTCAACCACCTCATGGCCAACAATATATGCCACCACCTCGTGCACAATACAACAATCCATTATACCAATATCAACATCCTCACAGCCCACCCCCTCAACAATACATGATCATGATCAGACAGTTTGAATTAGTAGCATTTTAATTGTATCCTTACCCTATGGATGGTAGTTGGAGAGGCCTTTTCCCAAAACTTACATGAAGTAGTGCAATTGTTGTTGAGGAACACTTAAGGATTTTTAATTCTTTTATTCAAGATCTAGATAATAAATATGAAGATGTATAGATGAGGCTATTCATGATGTCATTAACTAAAAAGATATAGATTGGTTTAATAGTTTACCCACAACCTTAATTGATTCCATTCAAGATTTTTATTTTCAGTTCCTTGAGTAGTATGGGAATCAATGTGCACCAAAATTTTCCCTACATGAATTGGTGAGTATCCAAAAATATCTGAATGATTCATTCTATGTTTTCAACCAAAGATTCTCCAAATTACATAACACGATACCTCCTAGATCCAAATTGGCAGACCCTGTAGCATTAAGTATCTATTTGAAAGCATTTGATCCAAAGACAGGATATGAGCTTAGGAATAAGTTCCCTAGGAATTTGGCTGAAGCACAAAAAATAGCACTAACCATTGAAACTAATAGAAAGGTTGTTGGGATGGTCAATAAAAGAGACAATCCTAGGGTTCCCAAACAAATCAATAATCCTCAGCATAGGTAGGAAAATACATACATAAGTGAAAGGCCAAGGTTACATGATATGCCTTACAATACAAATTGGAAAGATGGAAATCCTGTGATGGATAGACCTATAAGCAAATATTTTACTGATCCATTGAAGAAGAAAGGAGCATACATGGTAAACAATAGTCCCTGGTGTCATGTGTGTGACTTGCCACATTCACCTAATCATTCTATTATTGTTCAGTCAGTACAAGAAGAGGAGATACTAGGAGAAAATGAAGAAAGAGGTCATACAATTTATTTAACATCCCACACCCTCCATCCCATTGAGGAGAGATACTCATCTTCAGGAGAAGAAGGTTATGAATATGATGTTGATAACTAGAGATATAATGTCCATATTGCAGAACAAGTCTTTTCTGATCATGAAAGTAATGATGAACATTCTTCTCCTAGTACACCATATAAATCAAGAAAATGCAATCTAAGGAGACAAACTAAGGAGGAAATTAAGAAGTTAACCATCGTTGCAATTGAACAAGCCAAAATAAAATATTGGTTGAGAAACTAAACAATAAATGAAAAAGAGGGTGTTCCAAGAGGGATATTTGTGAAAGACAAGACACAGGGAACACCGAAGAAAACAAAAAATAAGTAGCCTAAAAAAAATATGCAAAAGCATGTCCAAAAGGAAGAAAGCAAAGAGTTGCATACAAATAAGTAAAATCTTGATGATATAAATAGAAGAGAAAAAGAGGAAAGCAAAGGAGATTCATTGGACGAAAAGAAGATGATCAAATTAGAAGGTACCTCCTTTGACTTTACACAAGCTTTATCTAGGGTGAAAATGTCAATTCCATTACTTGAAATGATAAAAATTAAGGAATATAGGGACAGTACCAATCAATAAATATATCTAGTGGGAATGATAAAAATAAAAGCACTTGAAATAAAAGGGACTAATAAGGTCACAAATAAGGGTATGTGTAGGATTGTGATGGGCCAAAAAGTGACGATATGATGGGTATGTGTAGGGGTATGTGGCTGATGGATTTTTGTTTACCCAAAGTTGATGAAATAAAAGGGTTTTTAAAGGAGATTCACAGTTTTCCACTAATATAAATTATGCTTTAATTTGAATTTAATAAATAGTTATTATTCATTTTCTATTTAAATTACAACTAAAGTCCTGATTGATAGGCTGATTGAAAAACATCTATAGCTTTCAAATGATGTCACATTTTTTGAATTCAAAATATGTGTCACATTCTATGCTTCACACAATATAGGATTTAAAAAAAAAAAAAAATTCATGAAGTTTTGACCAAGTTAAGGTGGTCAGACATATGGGTTTTTATATTTTTTTAAAGTTGTAACAAAAAATCATAATTAATTACTTGAAAAAAATTACAAAAACATATGCATCACATCAGGGCATGAGTCCTCTAGTTATAGCTAAAATATTATAAAAAAATATTATCATTTTAGTGTGGTTAGGGTGGTCAGACAAACACCTACTTCTTATTTTTTCCCTGAAATGTACTACTGCATTGAAATTTCAATTTTTTACCAAATAGATTTAGAAAATAAATAAAAAACCTAGTAGTTTAGAAAATACATTCAATTTGCTGTAGATTCTATTCTTACATATTTTTGAAATAATATAGATAACTTATTCAATTTTTTACGTCAAGTTGCCTAACTCTGACTTTTCTAAATTTTTTACCACTTAAGGGCCTATTTTTTCAATTATGATCCTGCACATACCCATAAGAAATAAAAGGTGAATATTCCTAAGGTATGTCTAGGGGATACACTAATAAAACCTCCCCAAGTTGAGCCATTCTTTACCACATTTCTTATAAATAACAAACTAGTGAGGAATTGTATGATAGATTCTGGTGTTGTGATCAATATCATGCCAATAGGTGTTATGAAACAATTTGGCATGTGGTTGGATACAAATGGTGGTAAGTGCTATGCTATGGACAACATTCATGTACAAGTGGTGGGATTAATGAAATATTTTGAAGTGAAATTGGCTTCTTATCCACAAGCAACCTATAATATAGGCATAATTGTGATTAATACTCCTCATTTTGGGATGCTTTGTCAAGACAGTGCATGACAGTAGTTGGAGGAAATGTGCAATTCAACCTATCTTATGCAACTGTAGACACACAAAATATGCATACATGTCAATCCAATAGTTTAATCAAATAACCTTCATCCTTCAAATTAAATAAATCCACTTCATCATTACATCATTTAAATAAATCAATTAAATCCTAACATTTCATTAATTAACCTTTATCCTGCATCATCCCTTTAATTAAATAAGTCAAACATTCATTTAATTAAATCCCAAATTCATATTTCTCCCCTTTTGATTTAAATAAATCAAATATTCAAGTCAAAAGGGTCAAAACATCCTAATCATCATTAAGCAAACCAAATCCTGATTAACCTAACCTAACCATCCATCACATCCTCTAGCTATTCCCACTTGCACCAATAAATCAATTTATTGATTTAGTAAAATCAGCATTTTCCATCAACATGGCATCTTTGAGGAATATTCCCTCAAGTTTGAATTCAAAAACAAGTGGACGTGTACATCCAACAAAGCAATTAATAAGCTCTTACCTGTCCCTTGCAAAGGTCAAACTCAACATTTACTCTCAAATTCAAATTTGAAATCTCCCTCTCTTTGGCACATTGACCAAAATGTGCTCATCCTCAAGCCTATGACAAGTTGACAAGTGGCTTCATTTGATTGATCAAATCATTTTCCCACATTGCTTCCTCTTGAGCACTCTTAGCTCTACAAATAGAGGCTTCATTCTTAATCAAATCCTCCACAATATTTGTATCTCATCTACAACTCCTATGTAAAGTCACTCTATTCATTTGAGAACATATTTTTCCCATCTTATCATCATCATCTAGCTTATCTATCAAGGATTGGGAAAGGGATATTTTCCATAATAGCACCAATCCACTATGATATATAATTGTCTCCATGTTTTATTATATGCTTTCAATTTATCTATCTAAATCTTTGTTGCTTTGATTGCATTATTAGCATGTAGAGTTATTTCATAGGGATGTTGATTATTAGTTTGGGTTTAAAATACTAACCATTTGTAGATTTAGCATCCACAACAACGATACGAATAAATGGTCAAGAAGTGAAGGTATATAGGGAACCAAAGATGAATCAAATTGTAGACTATGTTCCTCATGATCAAGTGAATTGTTTTTGTGATGTAGATTTAGGGAGTTTCAGAATAGAACCAACCTAGCCCGAACTAGTCAATACTGATCCAATTAAAAAAAATGTTTCCAAGAATCATGATGGTGTGGAGAAGATGTATTTCAAGGGAGCATGTAGCCAAGAGGGAAATGGAGCAAGGGTAGTCTTTATTTCACCTAAAGGGACTAAATTCAAATATTCATTTTTGTTGGCATTTGAATGTACAAACAATATATTAGAATATGAGGCTTTGTTAATTGGTTTAAATATGGTTGTTAAACATAAGATCAAATTGCTAACTATTTTGGGAGACTCTGAAACAAATGTTTCACAAGTCAAATCAAAATATGCTGCAAAACACAAGAGGTTGAAACAATATGGGAATGTTGTATGGGATGCAATTGAATTAGTTGATACTTTCTCCATTGAATAGATAGAAAGGTAAAAAAATATAATGAATTTTTTTTTAGCCAATGTAGCCCTGAGAAGAGATGATATCACTTTAGCTAGAGTATCCCAAGTTGAATTTAAAACAAGACCTACTATCCCTAACAATATATATAGCTTGTAGGTTTTCAATGATGATACCAACCTCCTAATTTTTTTTCATTATATAGATCAGTATGAGGCTCAGGAGATTGACTTCAATGCTTTTGTGGAGGAAGTAGATGGAAAACAAACTATATTTGGGAAAGATTTCTTCCAGCTTAAAACTAACAAGCTTCCCAAAGGGATTGTGGAATTGGAAAGATTATATGACGGAAGTGATCGATCTCTCTTGAAGTAGACATTAGTCAAAAGGGAGGATATTGAAGAAATCAATCTGGGGACCAAAATACCACTAGAAAATGTATATATTGGAAAGAAAATAAGTCCAAAAATTAGAAGAATGTTGATTGAGTTGTTGAGAAAATAAAAGCATTCATTTGCATTGTCCTATGAGGATCTCAAGGTGTATAGGGAGGATTTGTTTCAACATGAGATCCAATTTAAACCAGATGCAAAACCATTCAAGAAAAAGAAAAGGCCTATCAACCCAACTCTGGAACCAAAAATGCAAGAGGAACTAGAAAAACTCAGAGATGGGGGCATTATCAAGCCTACTAGACATTCAACATGGGTCACAAACTTGGTTCTAGTAAGAAAGAAAAATGGGGATATCAGATTGTGTGTAGACTTCAGGAATTTAAACATTGCTTCCCTCAAAGATAATTAGCCTCTCCCTAATATGGAAGCCATACTACATAAAGTGATAGGGTGTGAGTTGTTATCAATGATGGATGGATATTTTGGCTAGAATCAAGTCAAGGTTAAAGAGTCTAAGAAATATAAGACAACTTTTACCACTCCATCGGGAACATATGTTTATGTGAGAATGCCATTTGGTCTCACAAATGTAGGGGCAACCTTCCAAAGGGCCATGGATGTGGCATTTGTATATCTGATCAATGCTATAATGGTAGTGTGCCAAGATGACCTCACTTCTTATTCAAAAAGGGAAAAATATCATGTGGAACACTTGGAGAAAATATTCATTAAGACTTTGCAATATGGTATCAGTCTTAATTCTAAAAAATGTCACTTTGTTGTTACAAAGAGTAAAATTTTAGGGAATATTGTGTGAAAAGAAGGGATTAGAATAGACTCTTAAAGGGTAGAAGCCATAGATAAAATCCCCATTCCCAAGATTTTCAAATCTATTCAATCATTTTTTGGGAAAATTAACTTTGTTAGGAGATTTGTGTCAAACTTTGCTGAAATTGTTAAACCCATATCCAAAATGTTGAAAAAGGGAGAAAAGATGGATTGGACTATAGAAGCCTTAGAAGCCTTTGTATCTATCAACAAATACGTCAAAGAAGCCCCTATCCTAAAGTCTCATGATATTTCCAAACCTTTTCAAATATATTCATTTTCCTCATTCCATACTATAGCAGTTGTCATGTTACAAAAGAATGATAAGGGTCATGAGTAGCCTATATCCTTTTTTAGCAAGTCACTGTAGGGGTTGGAGTTAAAGTATGATATCATGGAAAAGAAAGCTTTTGCATTGTTCAAAGCAACAAAATATTTTAGACCATATCTTGTTGGAGCCAAAGTAATTACCTATGTGCCACATGCAGTTGTGAATGATATTTTGGTACAGACAGAGGTGATAGGGAAGAGGTGCAGATGGGTTAATAAAATCCAAGAGTTTGATATGGAGATTCAGATTACCAAGTTAGTAAGGGGACAAGGTTTGGCCAAACTAATGGCAAAGACAAACATTGAAGCAAATCAAATCTACAATATATAGAGTGAAGAGAATGCAGTAGAAAGCATTGAAAATACTTCTTCATACACAAACATTGTGCATTGTATTAGACACATGAAATGCCTTGAAGGATTGAATGATAACCAAAAGATAACTTTGAAGCTACAAGAATATAAGTATGTGTTCATAAAGGGTGATATGTTTTGGAAAAACAAGGATGGGATGTTATTATTGTGTCTAGATGAATCACAAGCTGGACATGTCTTGAGGGAGATGCATGAAGGGGTGTGTGGAGGTCACTATTCTGCCACAACAACTGCACACAAGATTCTCAGGGCAGACTATTACTGGCCTAAGATCTCTAATGATTCCTTTTCATATGTAAGGAGGTGTGAAGCTTGCCAAAAGTTCTCAAGAAAGATGAAATATCAAGGAGCCCTACCACTTAGACCTTTACAAGTAGAAGCCCCTTTTCATCAATGGGGAGTTGACAAGTTATTTTGGAAATACAGGAGAAGTCAAGTGGGGGACATAAGTGGATATTGGTGGAAATTGAATACTTCACTAAATGGGTGGAAGCGGTCCCAACTAAACAAGTAACAAGCAAGGTGGTAATAAATTTCCTAATGGAGAATATCATAATAAGATTTGGTACACCAGTGAGATTAAAGATAGACAATGGGATGTGTTTTAGATCTAATGAATTTAAAGATTCTTGTAGAACGTAGGGCATTAATATCTCTTATGCAACCCCTTACCACCCACAAGCAAATGGTCAGGTAGAGTCCAGTAATAAAAGTCTTCTGAAGATTATAAGAAGGATGTTAGATGGGAACAAAAAAGAATGGGATTCAAAGTTAAGAATGCTTGTATGGGAAGATAGGATTACTCTAAACAAGGTGATTGGAAATTCTCCCTTTGAACTAGTGTATGGAACACAGGCTAGGATTCCATTGCAAAATTTGTTACCAATTTATAATTTTATCCTTCAAGAAGAAATAGATATTCCAAAGCCAATGGAAGAAAGAATGGAACAACTTGCAGAACTTCATGAAATAAGGAGAATGACTCAAAATAAAAATGTGAAGTTGCAACCAAAAATGAAATATCTATTTGATAAGAAAGCTAAAGCTAGAAAATTTGAGAATAAATTGGTATTAATGTGGAATGCTAGATGTCAAGAGAAGGGTAAGCATGGAAATTTTGAAGCCTTATAGTTAAGGCCCTTTGTTGTCACTGGAAAAGGGGGAGAAGATTCATATTACTTGCAAAAAATGTCTAGTGAGGAACAAGAGTTACATTTACAGGGCAGCTCCTAAAGCATTTCTTCTCTTAAAAAACATAGAGGATTAAGGGTTGCCAGTGCATGGAAAACTCTTGAAAAATGTCTTAAAATATTTTTTCTCCATGCACAGTAGTTTAGGAAATTATAAGGAATAGGAATTTATAGTACATGGAAAATCCTAGAACTCCTTCACTAAAAACAAAAATTCTTTCCATGTACAGTAGTGTAGGATCATTTCCATTTCTATCATTTTCCACCTCCCTATCCGTGTTCATTCCATCCTCACCAAAAATCCATTTCCATAACCCCTAAAAGTTTTGATTGCTCTTCCATATATCTAAATTCTTGTAATGATATCACAACAATTAATCCCTAGACAGAGCCACTGTTATAAAATTTTCAAAATTTTATAGTAATTTGCACTTATAAATTTCCCAAAGAAAGCCATATCTTGAGTGTAAAATTGATATAATCTCCTCTGTATATCATAATTACCAGCGATCACATCATTTTTGACCTTTTGATACCTTAAAATCCCTCTAAGAAAAATTATTTGAATAAATACTCCATGATCGACATGAGTAGGTGCAGGTCTCTCTAATCCATAATCTATTAAATTCCAATACATGTGTTTTGGGTATATTGGTGAGAGGTCAAGATTGTCACACCAATCAAATTACCTGGGAGGATACATATCAGTTAGATACAACTCATGGTATCGACAATGAATAAATTCATCAGCAAGACAAATACTATCAGAGTGAGATCTATAAGTCAACCCAAGCATACATGTCTCGTTGATGAAATACCATTAGCAAGATACCCATCTTGTCTCACCGACAAAGCATGAGGAAATATATCGGCAAGAAAAATGCTATTGGAGTAAGTTTGAAATGTTTTCCTGACCTTCTATGTCATGCCGATGGAAGTTACATTGGCGAGAGCCTTGACTTACTTGAAATGAAATAAATGTACATTGGGAAAAATTTTAAATATCTCAGTGACACTTGTTCTCTTGCCGATAAAGATAAAAATAGATAAAAAGGTTCATCGAAATGATAATAATTTGAAGGATTAACCATTTGATATCGGTATGAATGATGTGTTTTCTCCCCAACATATAGTGTGTTCAGTGAATGTTGGCCTGACTAAAATGAAAGGACCGCCCAAAGTTTCAAATTGTCTTGCCAATATAATCATTTGATGTGACATTGGGAAATTTGAAAAACTACTATACTCATGCTCAAAGCTAAAACATTAATGGCGTCACAAGTGCACAATGCATAGATAATTCCCTGAGTCGAAGAAGAATAATTAAAAGAGATTTTAGAGAATTGGCAGCTAGAGGAACAAGAGACTGAATGAAGGGAAAAGAGGATTTTACAGCTGAAGATCTTCAAATAAATCTTGTGAGTTCTCTGCAATTTCACTTTCCAATTCTATAATTTTAAGCAAATAAAATGCAAAGTGTGAGCTTAGGAATGTCAAAAGGTAGGAGGCAGGGTGAGATTAGTCAATATAAAGGGGAAAAGTAGAAGATTGAGACTGGGAATGAGCTAGAGGTAGCTGAGAGGGAATTAAATCAAGATCTTAATTATCAGTTTCCTGACTCAGGACCTAAAGCCAAGTGCTCTACATAGCTTAGGGTTGAGTTGGAGAAAGTTGAGGATAAATGTAAACACATTGGGGATGTATGGAAATTAATTAGGGGATATGAGTTGTTCACTTTTCACTACCATCAAAGGAGTCAGTTTGAGCCAGTATGTAATCCTTGGAATTTTAACCTAGGAAAATTAGTCTGCCCAAATGTGTTTGTGGATGTAGAATTGGTGAAACAGTTAGCTTCCCACTATAACCCAAAGCTCAAATCCATTTTTGATCCATCAAGAAAGCCATTCATACATGTGTCAAAAGAAACGATATGTGAAGTTTTTAACCTAGAAGGGACAGGTAGTGAAAAAATTGTGCATGAAGAGGTAGAGAGAGATTTCTGGAGGATGGACATCATATATAAGGGTTGGAGGCTACCATTGCACTAACTTAAGAGTGGTGTAAATTTAGTTCCACTAGAGGATAATGGTGGGCCCCCATTTCATATTGATTTGTTCAAGCCCTACATGAAATATACATACTTCTCAGCATGCCAAGTATTAGGGATGGAAGCCCCTGAGTATATATTGATCGTGTCAAGGGTGATTGCAATAGACGTCCAATGTCATCATTCTAGACCCTTTGATTATGCCTCATACATTTTCAAAGGACTTGATTCAAGATTGATGGAAATGGAGAATGCATCTCATATTTTACATTTCAAGCATTATTTAGTTTTTATGCATAGAATACTATATTATGGACAAGAATTGGGGATGTGGCCTGAAATTTTAAGGGTTGCATAGATGGACAAGGAAGGTAAATTATTACCAATTCAGCTATGGACTGCTATATGGGATTGTCGGTTTTCCAATTCTAGTCTTGTACATTTTGAAGAATACTTTGTGAAACCATTATATAGATTGTTTAATCATCCTTTTGAATATTCATTATCTGATGAGATAAAGAGATTTCTCAAACCCAAAGATTTCAATCAGCCTATTAGCCACAATTGGGGAGACTGGTATTGTTTAGAAGATGAAACTATGATTAGAGTATATGGTTTCAAAGATACACCTTTTATCTTTCCCGAAATAATGATTAACAAAATTGCTTACTTGGAGATTGTTAGGTAGATGGATTATTCAAGTTTCATGAATTTAAGTTCTTCTGGAAAGCAAGTATCCATGCCTAGTACACTATGTTTTAGTGATTTCACTATGCTGTCAAAGGATGGGTATGATATGATTCTTGATAAATTATTGCAATATAATATGAAAAGAGCTCCACGATGAAAAGGTTTTGACCCAAAGGGGTACATTCATTCCGCTAGGCATAAAATGAAGTTAAGTAGGTATGATCATATACTGTATCAATTTGATGATTTAATCAAAAATTTGGAGGAAGAAGAACCAGAAAGGGTAGTTGATGAATACAAGAAGGGATTGGCACAACAAATGAAGGGAATGAAATATGCAGAATTGTTATCTTCTAGAGAGGAGACATCTAGTAATGATAGACCTTAAATCCTAGCTAACAAAATCTCCAAACAGAAAACTTAGGATTACAAGTGTCCTCCTAGAGAATGAGATACTAAAGAAAGTTTAGATGCAGATACAAGGAAAATGGAATAAAGATCATTTGTGGCTAATGATGAATTTCTGAAGTATCCAGAATTTAAGGTTTTCTTATACAAACAAAAAGGAAAATCAATAAGGGAGTCAGTTGAAAACATAACACCGAGTAGTGAGGGACAATTTTTGAACAATTTAAAGTCAAATGTGGAGAGAAATGGAATACATGACCCCTGAGAAGGGAAGAAAATTGTTGGAAGATGCAAATGTTATGATTTTTCCAAGGTTAGATCTAAATTTTTCTTTGGTTTTTGATAGTTTCTCGAAGAATAATAATTCCACACATAAGCTTTTCCTTGAAGGAGTAACAGAGGTATATACAGGATCCAAATATAACCCAAATGATGGATCACTTATGATATGGGCCCTATATCTACCACACAAAAATTATGTTATTATTGATACTAAAAAGATTTTGGGAATGTCATGATACTGAAGGTTGGATAAGTTGATCCTATGGCTACAATAGAGATTGGCATTAATTTTTCCAAGTTGAATAAGGCCCAAATCGAAATGCTAATTAAGGAGAAGGAAATGTATAAGATGAATAATGAAAGAATACTTATAGAAAATGATCGCTTGAAAGATATGATGTGAATCACACTTGAATCAACTAAGTAGCTGACTCATGGTGAGAGCTCCCAAACAAAAGATAAATGGGAGGGATCATATGGATATTCTTAGGGTAAATATGATACACTTGTTGCAGTGATCAGAAAGAGGCAAGCCAGCTTGATGATTTGGTTGAACAAACTTTGGGGAACACATTGAAAGAATTACATTGCGAAGAAAGAGCATAAGATAATTGATGGTAGAATCCATAAAAGTTCCAAGAAATAAATAAGAGGGATATTCCTGACAATGTAGCTATTGATACTACTAACCTTATCATAAAGAAGCATAGAGACTTCCAAGAGGAAATGCAGGAAGGTGAACAAGGGCTAATTGATGCCATGAAAAAGGGATTACCAACATTATTTGAAGATGGAGGATAAATGAAAGAAAAGGCCAAATGTATTGAGGAATGTGAGTCAATGCTACGAAAGAGTCTGGAAATGGCTATAGGAAAAGACTCAACATTGGACGAGACCTGTGAACTAAATGAGAAGATGGTGAAAATGGAGATATCAATCCAAAAATGTGTTAGGAGATGCGGACACCCATGAGCGACAAGATTACTTGGACCATTTCTCAAGAGTTAATTTGTGGCTAAAGAGAGCCTAATCCCTTTTTTTAATTATTGTTGTTAATTGTTATTAGAAAAATACATTTCTGAAGGGATTTGTTCCTTCACAGTTTTTATGTATATATATGTTTCATAGTGACAAAATAGATATAGGCGAGTAGGGTAAATAGATAATAGAAAATGTTTCCATGATATTTGAAAAGACTAAGTTGCAAGCATGATTTTGAGGAAGTTAATGGAAGATCTTTGATATTGTGGCGTTATACTGGTATCAATTTTTTGTTGAATTAATTGAAAATATTGTTAGGTTGTCTCCAAAGTTGATGTTTCTCTATTATTTAAATTGATAAATCAAGTATATACTCAGTTTAGTGATACACATTTGTTGTATTTGTGTGGCATGATTAGTTGTTTCTTTCTAGTCAATATTAAATCCTTTAAATCATTCACATTAACTTGGAAATATCATTTGGGTCATTAAGCAGAACTTGGTAATTACACTCTTACAAGTTTATACAAGTTATAGACTAATATTTGAATGCCAAACAATTTTAATTCCTACCAAGTATAATCCACTCATCTTAAATTTTCACTTGACTCCATATACCCAACAAGGCACTGGTCTCATACATTCCATCATTTAGTTTCATTTATTTTATTTTTACATTTGTTAACTGAATATATTGATCTTTACATTCAGAATAGTTATACAATCTACACTAAATTAGGATTTCATTTATCCACTCCCAATTTCCACTATGGATAAATTGCTTAGAGAGAAACAAACAACTCAAATATGTTCCATTCACATAGGTATACCTGCCTAGGTCTGGCAGAACCTAAAGAGAAGAAGATACAATTGCATCAATTGGTCTTCTACATTAGCCAAAAACATAGCAAGAGCTTGGAAATCTCTTGTGCTTTTAAACCATCCTTTTTAAGACCTAATAGGTTCAATCAGTACTGAAGATCTATCATGAAAGTGTTGAGGAAGAGTGTCAAATCTCCCATCTTTTGTCACCTCAGAGAGGTTTTCACCATTAGACGCACTCTTTATTTTACTTTTTCTTGGTAAAATACTACCATTAAATGGTTTTCGCCATTAGATCGATTTTGGGTGATCCCACAATAGTGGTTTATGGATTTTGGCCAAACTAGACACTAAAATTATTATTTTTAACTAAATCTTCACATTCATGCACCTATAGTGGCTAAACCGTGAGGAATTTGAAGATGATGAAAACTAGAGTCTCATCACATTTTGTCTGTAGATTCTAAAAATATTTTTTTCAAAATTTTTTGAATCAGATTGCACTTCTTTTTCCATCTCCCATGAAAACTAGATTGTTTTCAAAAAACAACATTTTTAAAAAGTGACGCACACTATATAACGCATAACTTTTTTTCCATGAAGGATTAAATTTTAATTCTTTCAAATTTAGATTTGTAACTCTGATATCTAGTGCTCCCACTTGGTTAGATAGTTTTTAATTGAATATTATTTCTCTAATCAAGTTTTGAAGACAAACCAATTACAATTTAGACATAGCGTGACCGTATAACACGTAACTTGTTTTGTATATATCAAAATTCAATTTTATTCTTTTGGATCAATGACTTAAATATTTGGTGCACTCATATTTTTCAATTTTTTTTATAATCTGCAATTTTTTAGCATGTGTAGAACAAAGACCTTCATTTTTCATGAAAAAATTGTTTAATAAAACTAAAAAAAAATACATAATAAAACCAAAACATATTAAAATTATATTTTTTGGATAGCTCGTTCCAAGGAATACCTAATTCTAGTTGGTTTTGTGAAGAGTCCTCCATTTTCATCCTGAACTCGAGCTCTGAAGTGCCAAAATTTAGGTTTTTTTGTGTCTCAGGGGGGGATGAGGGATAAGGGGGTTCGTATGAACCCCTAGGAGTTTGAGCAAACCACCCTTCCTAATGCATTTTTTTTTCGACGGCCAAGATTCAAATGGGTTCACTTGAACCTATAGGTTCGTACGAACCCCCAAAATCACATTTTTTGCCTTGGGGTCTTTTTTTTGAGTTTTCCTTCCTCACTTGAATTGTAAACCACTATTGTGGGTTCACCCTTTTTGATATTCATTTTGCAGCTGAGAGATTTGGAACTTCCCTTGTCTGAAACTTCGTTATGAAATTTGTTGGTGGAACATGTTTCGAGATTGTTAGAACAAAGGAAGTTCACAATTGTGTCATCGATTGGAAAGATAGGTGTGTCAAGCAGCTTGGTTTGGTCCCAATCAATTAGTTTGGGGTGTACCAATGGAAAGGAATTGTCAGATTGGTTTAAGTCAAAAGGGGTAAGTGTCCTGATGGAAACATCATAAAAGTGTTCAATAGCAATGTCAAGGTCTATGATGTTACTCTCTTCTAGATTGTCTATCTCACTTGAAGTCTGATCGTCTTCACTTGAGTCACTGATATGTTGTGATCCAATTTCAAGTGGTCTAGAACTCAACCTTTGTTTCTCCACATGTGTTGGTGTATACTTTTTTATCATGCCAACTTTTTTTCCTTCAAATGATACCTTAGATAGTGAATTCCACTCATATTCATTTGAATCAGTTTCAAAGCTAGCTTGTAATTGGAGGATTCAATCAACAACCTCCTGCTTGGTTTCTTCCTTGGTCTCTTCTCTATATCCTAGCCTTGTAATATCTTTTTGATTTGTTATGGTAGGTTGAATTGGTTCAATGATTCCTTCTTTCTTTTTACCCATAAGACCATTTCCTTCGTATTCCATCTTTTGTAGGATTCTTTTCCCTTTACCATACTATTGTGTTTGTACATTAGAGGTTGATGCTTGTGATGTCTCTTCATCTTTGTACAACCAATTTAGAACATCGTTGTCTTCTGATTCATCCACTAAAGTTTCTACTTTGACAAATTTACCCTCAAAAAGTGTGGTTGGTTGTGAAGATTATTGTTTTGAGGTGGATGGCTATCCATATGACTTAGGAGAAGGAAACAATTGTGAAAGGCATAATGATTACACAATATAATATTCCCCCATGCCTTTTTCTTTCCACTAAATATTTTCAAGCTTTTTTGATAAAGAATTTAATTGACTTTCTTGGTTTGATGGAGTAGAATCATTGATACCTTTGTCTTTTGACTGAACCTTTTCCTCAATTCGATAGGAAAAAGATCTGATTTGGCCTTCCTTGTTTGATGAACTAGGAGTGATGGCTTCCCTGTTGTATGGTAAAAAGGTGTCTTGGACTGATTTAAGTTTGTTTCAATATTAAGGATTGTTGGAATCAACTGAAATGGTGATTTCTTGTCCATTAAAAGGAAATTTCAAACACTGATGATATGTAGATGGCATTGCTTGCATCTCATGAATCCAAGAATGTCCCAAAAGTATATTGTATGTCAACTCTTTTCCCAACACTTGTCAGATTATACCTTTTACAACTGGCTCTACTTGTATTGGTAGCACAATTAGTCCTTGGGAGGCTCTCTCTTCATCATCATAGGCTTTGATAGTGATTTTTATTCTAGCATCAATTGCATTTTCTAAATATCCTAGTGTAAGGATAAGTTTTAAAGTATAGATATTTAGGCCAGCTCCACCATCTATTAGAAAAAAATTAACTTGGTGTTTGTGAATCAAAACCTCAATGTGAAGGGAAGAATTTTGTGGATGGGTGAGTGATACATCATCATGTTCTAAAAATGATAGGCAATGAGGTGTGGTCAAGTGTCCTACCATAGCTTGGAATTGAAAAAATTATAGATTATTCGATACTGTGGTGGCTACTAGAGCTTGTTCCATAATTTCTCTATGAGCTGGTGAAATTTTGAGCAATTCCAATATGGATATTTGAGCTACGATTTTTTGCAGTTGGTCAAAAATGTTGTACTGATTTGAATAGGAAACAAATGTTTTAGAAGTACTTCCCTTTAAGACATACTTTGATTGAGCTCTTGTGGTTGCGTTAACTGGCATGTTGTCTTGTTTATCTCTGATTTTAATGACATTAATTTGGTTATCAGTTGTAGCCATGTTTGTGATCCGAATTATTGGTAGAATTTCATTGATTGGATTTGATGTGGTGTTGGTGTCATCAAGCTTATTTTCAGCTATGACAATGTTTTTTTTTTTTTTCAGTTGCAACAAGCTCTTGTTCATGCTCAATTGTGATGTCATTAATTGAATTATCAATTGCAATAAAATCTTACTTATCATGATTTTGATCAACACCTGAATATGGAAAATAGTAAAATCATAGAAATAGTTCACGTTCTTACCTTTGGTGTTTAATGAAGAGGATTCCCCTTTTTCATAGTTTGGTAAAGGATTATTGAATGCCACATGATCAGATTTTGTTTGGAGTCCTTTTATTGATATTTCCTTTCTATCAATCAAGTCTTGTATCCAATGTTTTACCTACATGCAATTGTTTGTTTTGTGTCCCTTGTTATAGTGAAAATCACAGAAGTGTGCATCATTCCACAAAGAGGGTTTAACTCTTGGTTCCCAATCTCTTTCCTCTGGTAGTGTTATAACCTTGGCTACAAGAAGCTCCTTCAATGTTGATTCCAATGATTTTCCCAAAGGTGTGAATCTTCTTTGATTTGATGATGTTCAATATGGTGGTGGTTTGGCTTTAACATTACTTTGATTGTTGTTTTGGTTGGAATTTTGATTGGCATTTTCGTTGGTGTTTTGATTGGTCTTGGAGGTACCAGTTGTCAAGTTAAATACTAGTTTTTCATTTTGTGTTTCAGCTACACTATCATTGTTACCAACATTCTTCTTTCTTTGCCAAAAAAAATGTTTATCATTGTTGTTATAATGATTAGAGGAGTTTTTTGAGTTGTTTCCTTCATTGTAAATTTTCAAGAGTCCTCTCTTGACCAAAGCCTCTTCGATTTTGATTCCATTTTCAATCATTTTCTCAAAGGTAGGTGGAAATTGCAATTCAAGTTTATAGCTCATCTCATCATTTATATTGTAAATAAATATTTCCATCTTTTCCTTTTCAGATATGGGGTGAACATATCTTGCAAACAATCTTCTCCATCTTTGTAAAAATATGAGGAATGATTCACCCTTTTTCTATTTTGTATTGCAAAGGTCTTTCTTGGGTATCTCATGTTGGATGTTGTAGGAGTATTGGGTGATGAATTTATTATCCAGCTCTTCAAAGGTCTTAATACCTGGTGCAAGTTTGGAGAACCATTACATGCATTGTCCACCAAAGCTTCATGAAAACAATCTCATCAAGTAAGTTTCTTCATGTGAAAATTCAAGACTCATGGTTAGAAATTCCCTTACATGATCTATTGGATGTATTTTACCATTGTATTATCATACTTTGGAAATTCACAATCTTTGGGAAAAGGAATCATGTTGACAGTTTGATCAAAAGGGTATGGGAAAATGTCTTGTATCAAGTATCCTTTCGTGGTTCCTCTTTGCATGTTTTGAATCTGTTGTTGGATATTTTTCATTTGATTAGTTTTAATGTAGCCACTGGATCTATGTTTGGTGGATCAATTTTAGTCTTTTTAGGAGATTCTTTCAATTGATTAACATCAATGTCATGTGGAAGTTTGATACCTTGATTAGTTGGCATTAAAAGGTTATTTTCCCCATCTCTTTCAAAAATATTTTCTAGGAACTTGTGGAAATTTGGATCTTGTTGAGCATGTTGGATGTCTTCCTCAATTATTTCATCACCCTCAGATTGGTGGATTTTATGGAAAGTATTTTCTTTAGCTTCAGCCATGATCTTCCGAGTTTCAAGTTTTTTTTCTTTAATTTTCTACCTTTGTGATCTTGTTTGAATGGGCATGTACAAGTGCTATGATTTGACTAAACTTTTACATTTGTTTGAGAGTTCCAAAGATAAAAACTAAGTCAAATAGAATGCCAAATTATATTGATGAGACTAAGTTTAAGTTTGATTATACAACGTTATTTCGTGATGAAGGATGACAAATCCTAATGATGAAACTTAACTTAACAATCAGATGTATTATGGATGTTTAGGAACTTTAAGGTGTTAGATCTTAGTTTAATTAAAGAATTTAACTTGTAAAAACTAGTTTCAACAAGTTTAAGGCACTGGTGTGAATGAGGAATGATTTTGTTTTGAAATGGATCTTGAATTCTAGTTTAAACTGATGAACAGATGGTGATTTTAACTCTTTGGTTTTGAATTTACCGGATGTGCTAAAATAGGAACCGAAGGCACTAAAAGATGGCCCAGATGCACTAAAATAAAAGTTGGATGCACTAAATTGTTCCCTAGATGCACCAAAAAAGGGACTCAATGCACTAAAAGATGACTCAGATACTCCAGAGAAAGTACTGAATGCACTACAAGATGGACTCAATGTGTTGGACAATGACTTAGATGTGCTAGATAATAGATTAAATGCACTAAAAGATACTAGTGATGTGCCAGACTACCCCTAAATGTTATTTCAACTTCGTATTATGTGTTCAACTATCAAACAAATGCGCTAAATGGATGTGAAAATGCACTGCAAGATGGAATAGATGCACCAAAAAATGACTTGGATGAGCTATAACATAGACTCAATGCATTGTAAGATGACTCAAATGTGCTAGATTGTCCCCTAAATGCACTAAAAAATAGACTCAATGCACCAAAAGATGCTATGAATGCGCTACAAGATGTCCCAAATGCGCTAAAACAGGGAATGAATGCGATAAATTGGAATTTTTCAGTGTTTATGATAGTTTTTTCTAGTTGTTTTGTTTTTAAATTAGTGAATCTAAATGTTTCTAGGTTGTAATCTATTGAAAAATGTTTTTTTCTTGGTTTCCAATTTACAAATTATGTGAATTAAGTGTTTTAAATGGATGAATTCTTGAATAATGACTTCAAACATAGCAACAAGTTGTAAAACTGTTGTTTCCAGCCCATGAACTAAACATTGAGTGTATGTTCAAGAATTTGGTCTGATTCCTTTTATTTCCATAAGTACAGCATAGGAGAAAATAGACCAAGCACTTTTCTAATGTCAATGGTCACTTATAATATCACAGCCCACATCTTATCTAACTATGTTAGCTCACATAGCCTTGTCACCCCCTAGAGGGTACCCATGTTTTTTGCATTTCCTAGGTCTTAACCAAAGCCAAATCCCTCACTTTTGGCTTGTAATCCATGATAGTTATATGGTGAGTATCTTGGGGGAAATTTCTTCTCTCCCCTTGCACCATGATATTAAAATTGTTTAGGGACTAACTAGTTGGCTTCTAAACTTAAGGTTCATAGTAAGGGTTTCTGTTTGGTGTGGAAAATGAGGAACTCCCACAGGAGAGCTCCC
Source organism: Sequoia sempervirens (assembly GCA_007258455.2). Taxonomy (NCBI): domain Eukaryota; kingdom Viridiplantae; phylum Streptophyta; class Pinopsida; order Cupressales; family Cupressaceae; genus Sequoia; species Sequoia sempervirens. The sequence continues at coordinate 191,517,346 of VDFB02000017.1, forward strand.
AACCCTTAGAACAAAGGCTTTGGGGATGGTTATCAATGCACATTATAGTTGCATTAGCAGGTTTCCCTAAATCCACTTTTGATTATAGTGGGTTGGAAAACCTAGCTTTAGTTGTTCCCACTTAGGTTGTTCCGTACAGTGAGTTCTTTTTTCCCACTACGATAGGGCTTCTAAAGGTGCTAATAAAGTATAAAATAGTGAGTCTAGCATTCTGGTCACCCAGATAAGGGGAGAGCATAGGCCTATTACTTTACAAGCATAATAGACAGGGGGTTAATTAACCTTCTGATTAAACTAGGTTCTTAATTTAATTAAAAGCAAACAATAAAACAACCCTAGCCAGGATGCAAACACTATCTGTAGTTTGATATAATTTTCTTGGGCTAGCGTATTAAGCATCTGCGAAACAAAAAATATTAATTAGTTCTCAAAATTTTAAATTTGTGAAATAAACTAGATGCGCTAAAATAGAATCCTAATGTGCTACATGATCATAGAGATGTGCTAAAAGAACAAATCTATGCACTAAGATATTGCATAGATGCACCAAAATAATTAATCTATGCGCTAGAGAAACTACTGAATGCGCTGAAATATGAGCCTGATGCACCAAAAGAGGATATTGATGTGTTGTAATAGGAACTAGATGTGCTGCAACAACTCACGGTTGTGCTAAAAGAAATTCACATTCAACCTATAAAATAGCTTTCCAGAAAATGTTAATAAAAAGGGGCTAGGCCCCATGGTGGGTGCCAAAAATGTATTACATGGTGAATTGTGTAAATGAGTAAATTAATAATAAAACCACACAATCAATGAAAATTTAACATAATTAAGGAAATTGAAATAACAAATAAACTTGATAAAACTATTCCTTAAAACCGTTCCATTGTTCTCTATTCTCAGGGATTCATTAAATCATGGTAGCTCTTAGTTTTGTGTATGCACTATGATTGTTAGAATGACAACCCAAGAAATGAGATGCTATCTAAAATGAAAGAAATCTATTCCTACATGATGATAAACTATATGATTCATGCCATGATATTATGTTGTAAACAATGCTATGATAATGATGTGATGAAAATATGATGCTAAATGCTATGATATAAATGGTATATAAAGACTATTCTAATGATGGAAATGCAACTAATAACTAAGCCATGATTTCTAAACTAAAATGCTTCTAAGATGCTAATTTCTAAATGCTAAAGTTCTCTAAATTCTCAAAATGCTCCAAAGTGATGTCTACAGAGTAAGTTTACTCAAACATGGGATGCGAAAAGCTAGAGAATGAGTTGTATTTATAGAATTTCCAAGGCATAAAATGATGTGGCAGCGCCCAACGGTCAAGATTTTAGCTGGAAATATGAAGGGTGGAGGATAAAAATTTAGAGGGAATCATGGAGAGTGTTCCCTTTAAAATAACACTAGGCCAAGTGTGAGGGAGAATGAGGGCTGATGCAAGAAGTTGGGTACACAAAAAGCTCAAAAAGTGGAAGTGTTTTTGCTATTTTTCAGAATTTGTTACACATGAACTGGTAATTTGAGGCACTTACACAATGAATCTTGGAAAAAGTCAGTAATATAAAATTTATCATTTTGAATCTAGTTTCCAAATATGTAAATTATTATTATTTTTTTATTCAAGGGGTAAACACTTTTGACCAGAGCTATGAACCGGATACAACCATTCAACAATATCACCCCAACAGGGTTTGAACCTTGGTGGCAAGAACAACAATGCCACATATAAACCATTACACCATGACAATACCGGCAAATATGTAAATTATTCAAATACATAGATTATAGAAATTAAATTTTGATAGGGATCTATAAAAACCACTTTTTAAAAGTCCCCATTTTTTTTACCGTGCCAAGCACATGTATGGACACCACTTTTTAACCCAAATAAAATTATTTTCTTAATTCCTTTTGGGAAAAGAGAGCTAACAACATGAAGATTGATGTGGAATTTCTTTTGTAATTTTTTGTTGAATTTTTTTTTATTGAATTTTTATTGGCCTCAATTGTTGTTTTTAAAAATCAACATGTATGGATAGAATAATTGGACCTAAACTAAAAAAATTTTGAATATTTTTTTTATTGTGTAGATAATTGTCTGAAGTTTGATGCCATATAATTTTTTCACAAGAAACTTAACCAAAAAAAAGTTATTAAAAAACAAAAAAAGCCTGATATTTCAAGTTTATGGACTAGTTTGCCTAGAAATTAATTAAAAAATTAAAACAATAATCCAATATTAATAAAAATTATATATTTGGAAAGTAGACATCATGTTCTCTAATGGGTTTTAATTTTATAGATTGATTCAGATAGAAAGTCCATCATCCATACTGCCAAAGTTGGACATTCTTCTTCAATCTGCCTTAGTTTTTCAGTGGCAGGTCAAAGGCTAAGGCTCGGAATGCCAAGCCTTTCTCGAGCCTAAAACTGAGGCAACATGTGGGTTGAGAATTTTGAATTTTAAAAATGCATACGCATTTTCAAAAAATGTGTACGCGTTACAAAACGCAAATGCTTTCTTTATTTTCTTGATTATTTAAAACAAAAATACCTTTTAGAAATAGGTACCCATTTTAAAATGCGTACCTATTATAAAATGTGTACCCATTTCTAAATTTTATTTTATTTTTTAAACTAATCAATTTTTACATGTTATAAAATGTGTATGCGTCATATAACATGTACGCGTTATAACGTGTATGCGTTTTTTAGTGCATATGCATTTTTTTAGGCTCAGGTACCCAAAGCATAATGCATACACATTTTTTCAATAATGCGTATGTGTTTTCTATGAGATTTTTTTTTGGCCGAAACTTCCCCTATTCATGTACCCAACTTCTTGCTTTTACCCATGAAATAATGGAGAGAGCCAAGTGTCCAAGGTTTGTTCCAAAATTGGTTCAAGATAATTCCAATTTAAAAATTAAGAATAATTAAATTCATGAAATGCTTGATGATGTGGCAAGAGGAAAAGTTGGAGAAATGTGACCAAATTCAAATTTTAGAATTTAAATTTACTAAGAAGATATTAATTAAATAAAACAAACTATTGGAATTTGTTTATTTAATTAAAATTAGAAAAATGTGATTTAAGATGGAAGAATTTAGAAAATGTGAACTACATAAGTAAATATAGAATTTATTTATGAGTAGACAAAATAAGAGGTTTATTAATTAAATACTTTATATTTAATTAATTAAGTATCTTGACCATTTTAGGTGCATACACTATTTCTATACAATAGCCATTTCAGAAATTTAGTTATTCGTCATGCTCAGGGAAACTAGAAGGTGGACCTAGAGGCGTAGCATCAAGAGGAGAAGCTGAAACACCAAATACCTACAGTTGTGTGTGAATTGTTGGATGTTGTGGATATGGTTGCTGATATGTGGTTGCCATTGATGTCAACACTATTAATATTTGGTGTATTAAAGGTTGTATATGTCGAGGATATTGAGAAAATTGTAAAAGAAAGCATTCTAGGTTCCCAGTGGAACTGTGCACATCATTAAGGTGTCTTTTTCTCTACATTAAATATTAGTTGGTGTGGATTAAAGGGTTTATTATTGAGTGTATCTATATCATCTTTCAAAATTTTCAAAGGTTCACGTGAAGTTTTGATTGTGTTGTGGTTTGATAGTGTGTATGTGGTCTATGTTAGTGTTCCTGAATGAAGATTATGTGATTTTGTTAACTTCAGTTGTTGTAGATGCTTCTCTATTATTTCTTGGTGTTCTCTGATGTCTCTAGATCAATATTTATCTTTTTGGTACATCCACATTATTTGGAGAGCTTGTGGTTGAAGATCTTTTCTTGCACATGTTCAGTTTTTCATGTTCCTGGCCAACATGTTGGTAGCGTGTTGTGGATCTTCCTGGTGAAATTAATTAAAGTATTTTTGTGTTGGAGATATTAATTTGGGTCTCCACTATGTTGTGGCCAACCTTGGTGGATTTGCATTGAAAATTTATTTGTAAATTTGGGTCGAGATTGAAAATATATTTTATTTTCCTGGCCAACTAAGTTGTGTTGAAATATCATGTAGAGGATATATATGGGTGATTGTTTCATTGGAGTAGTGTGTGGAAAAGTTGCTTGGTGTGTATGTGAGAATATCATTCGATTAGATAGTAGAGTGTGAAGAAGGTTTTCTGAGCTTAATTGGAACTATAATAAGGTTTGTGCAGAAGCTATATTCTTAGTTCATACCCTTTGGATTTTAATCCCATTCTGTATTGTTGGGAAGTAAGCCCCTTTTGTATTTGAGTAGTGAGCTCTAGATAGTGTGCATGAATGCATGTGCATTCCCCCTGTCATTTCTCATTATACTTTTAACAGGGTATAATCTTGTGGACTAACATCCACCATGGTTTTTCCCCTAACATGGTTTCCACACAAAAACCTTGGTGTTCTCTGTCTCTCTAATGTATTAAACTATTTGTGGTTAATTGCTTATTCATCGGATCTGAGATTAAGTTAAGTTAGAAAATTTTAATTTTTTGACACAACTGATTCACCCCCTCCCTCTCAATTGTGTGTCCTTGTTCTGCCAACAATTGGTATTAGAGCAGGTTCCTCTGAAGAAATTTAAAACTTGAGGTGATCTGAGATGGAAACATTCAAGAAGGACAGTCCAAGATTTGATGGCACTAACTACTCACTATCGAAAGCTAGAATGCAATGTCATATAAGATGTATTAGTGAAGATTTCTTGAAGATTACAAAAGATCCCTAGGTTATTCCTCAGAATGGTCCCTCCACTGTTGATGAGATCAAAGATGCTGAAAACAATGTTAGGGCTATTGAAGCTCTGGTGAGTGCTCTGTTAGATTCAGAAATGGCTAATGTGATAGGATTATAGATAGATCATGAGATTTGGATGAAGTTGGAAACCTTGTATGAAGGAGATGCATAGGTGAAGATGGCTAAGTTATAGAGTTTGAAAGGAAAGTATGAAAATATTACTTCTTTTATGTAGAGAGTAGCTGAGATAGTGATGGGTATAAGATGTGACAGGCTATGGATGAGGATGAAATTGTGGCTAATATACTTAGATCCTTTCCTCCCTCCTAAAAAGTGAAGGCTCATGCTATTGAAGAGATTAGATCAGTAACAAAGATATCAAGAGACACACTGGTTGGCAAGCCTGTTACCTTTGAAATAAGTGAATTTGGTGAATCTAGATCGAAGACTGAATCTGCATTCAAGGATACCATATTTGGAAGTAACAGGAAAAGATATATTCTAGGAGAGTTTTCTAGAAAGGTATCCAAGTATGATGAAGAACTGAAACAACTTTAAGATAAGGAAAGACAAGTAGAAGAATTGGAAGCACTAATTGGAAAAAAAGAAGGAAGTAGTAAAGGTAAGTATGAAGATATATTTCCTATTAAATGTTTTTCTTGCAATAAAATAGGTCATTTTGCATCAAGGTGTCCTGAAATAATTCCTAGATCTAAGCCTAAAAAGTCCAAATTCCAAAAGAGATGTTACTTTGTTGAAGAAGCAGTGACTGATGATGAGTTGGATAAAGATAATGGAAATGAAGATGAATGGGTTTTCATTGCTACCATTGAAGATAATCATGTGGCTTCTGAATCTACTAAAGATGAAAAGGCTCTTGCAGCCCAAGTTGAAGAAAAAGATGAGTGGGTCATTGATAGTGGATTCTCACATCATATGGCCGGTGATAAAAAAAATTGTGAGTCTAGAGAAGTATGACATTGGGGTTGTAAGATTTGGAGATAACAATGTTGGTGTGATGTCACAGAGGATCTATTTGTCTTGGTGGTAAGGATAACACTAATGATGTCCTTTCTGTTGAAGGCTTGAAAAACAACTTGTTGAGTGTTGGATAGATGGTGCACAAGGGCTATGATCTTTAGTTCAAAAATGGAAGATGCAAGATACACAAAAGTTTTGGGAATATGATTGTTATTGGTAAGCAAACAAAAGGTAATATCTTTCACCTAAATACTGATAGTGGGAGTTGTTTAACTACTCAAAATAGATGAAAACTGGTTGTGGCATAGGAGATTGTGTCATATAAATTTGACAACATTATCAAGATAAGTTCTACTCAAGAAGTAAGAGATCTACCTAAGTTAGTGAAACTTGCTAACACAATCTGCAAAGAATGTTACATGGGTAAACAAACTAGAGTCTCTTTCCGAAGCAAACAACTTCATTCAAATAATTTAATGGAGCTGCTACATACTGACCTATGTGGTCCCTCTAGAGTCAGATGTATTCATGGAGAAAGGTACTTTATGTTGATTATTGATGATTACTCTAGAATGATATGGGTTTCTTTCTTAAGAGAAAAATGTGAAGCCTTTGAAAAGTTCAAAAGTTTTAAGGCTATGGCAGAGAATGAGAAAGGTCTAAAAATAAAATTCTTGAGATCTGACAGAGGTGGTGAGTTCACCTATATGGAGTTTAAATCTTTTTGTGAAGAGCATGTAATTAAAAGACAATCATCTGCTCCCTAAACCCCTCAACAAAATGGAGTTGCAGAGAGAAAGAATAGAAAAAATTATGATGCTACCAAAAGAATGATGATGGAAGGAAATGTGTCTCAGATGTACTGGAGTTAAGTGGTAAGAACTATTGTGTATACTTTGAATTGAGTAAATGTTAATGGTAATTTTGGTAAGACCCCTTTTGAGTTATTGTTTGGTTACAAGCCTACTATTAAATATTTCAAGATCTTTGGAAGCAAGAGTTATATCAGAAGAGATGATGATATTGGAAAGTTTGATCTAAGAAGTGATGAAGGGATTTTCCTAGGTTACCCCACTAAAAGAAAGGCCCCCTAGTGCTATAACATAAGACTAAGAAAGATGGTTGAGAGTGCAAATGTCAAAGTTGATGAGGACTCTGTCAAATCATCCAAATATTGTGGTTATGATTCAGATGAAGACAATACTAGCAAAGGGAAGAATTCTCAGACACAAAATCTACTTTAGATTATTCCATATGTTTCGATAAAGCAACCTCATTTTTTATGGTAAATCAAGTTAGTCAGGAAACACAGACAATTGGAAGTGTAGAAGAAGGATCAAAAGAATCAAATCCTCAAGAATATCCCAAAGCTCCAAGGTATGTAAAGCTAAATCTTTCTGACAGTCAAATCATGGGAGATAAGAATAAAGGAGTGCAAACTAGAAGAAAGATTGCAGAATAATATTGTTTGATTTCCAAGATTGAACCTAAAAATGTCATCAAAGCCTATCAAGATGAACACTGGTTAGAAGCTATGAAGGAAGAGATAACAAAGATTGAAAAGAATAACACATGGATACTAGCTCTTAGGCCTAACTACAAAAATGTGATTGGTAATAAATGGGTGTTTAGGAACAAGCCGAATGAACAAGGTGAAGTGGTTTGAAACAAAGAAAGACTGGTATGTAAAGGGTATTCTCAAATGGAAGGTATTGATTTTGAAGAAACTTTTTCCCATGTTGCTAGAATTGAAGCTGTAATATTATTTCTTGCTTATGCTGCATACAAAAAATATAAATTCTACCAAATGGATGTGAAGTTAGCATTTCTAAATGGAGAACTAGAAGAAGAAGTGTACACTGAATAGCCAAATGGATTTTTAGCTAACTGACAAAGAAGATATGGTCTGTCAATTAAAGAAATCTCTATATGGACTCAAACAAGCCCCCAAAGCCTAGTATGCTAGATTGGACAAATATTTACTGAAGCTTGGATTCACTAAAGGTACTGTTGATAGCAACTTATACTTAAAATTAGATCATGATAAGGAGTTAATTATAGAAGTTTTTGTTGATGACATCATTTTTGGAGGAGATGGCAATCTATGTATGAAGTTTTCTAATGATATGAAGAATGAATTTGAGATGAATATGATTGGAGAAATGAATTTATTTATGGGATTGCAAGTTACTCAGTTAGACAAAGGGATTTTCATATCTCAATCCAAATATGTGAAAAAACTGCTAAAAAAGTTTGGAATGGATGACTCAAAACCTGTTGGTACTCCCTTGGTGACCGGATGTAAGTTGACACGATTTGATGATTCTCCTAAGGTGAATCAAACTAGATACAAGTCAATGATTGGTGGATTTCTCTACTTAACTTAGAATAGACCATACATTATGAATGTTTTATGTATGGTTGCTAGATTTCAGGTTGATCCAAAAGAATCATATGTGATTGTTGTGAAGAGAATTTTTAGATATCTGAAAGGAATAGTTGATTTTGGACTTTGGTATCCAAAGGATGATGATCTCACTTTAAGTGCATATACTGATGCAGATTGGACTGGAGATGTAGATGACAAGAAAAGTTCTAGTGGTGGTGTTTTCTTCCTATGGAAGAAATTGGTGTCCTGGTTGAACAAAAAGTAGAGTTCCATTTCTATATCTACTGCTGAAGCATAATACATTACTGCTGCAAATAACTGTACTCAAGTGATATGGATGAAACATATGTTGAAAGATATCAGGGTGGTATATGAAGAACCTATTGCCATATATTTTGACAATTCAAGTGCAATAAATATTTCAAAGAATCCAATGTTGCATTCTAATACTAAACATTTATCAATCAAGTTTCACTTCTTAAGGGAGAAAGCGAATGAGAAAGAAGTTAGATTGGAATATGTGCCTACCAAAGAATAGCTTGTAGATTTATTTACTAAGCCATTACCAAAGGATACTTTTGTGTGTCTTAGTGGAATGCTAGGGGTGATTACCCTCCTGATAAGAACTTAAAGATGCATTTATCTACATCAATCCATGAGCTTCATTGCTATATTCTGATCCAAATTGATGTTTCCAAGGCTCTTACTCAAGGGGAGTAGTTAGATGTGCATATATGTGGTTCAGAGCATGTATGTGGGAAGGTCATGGTTACCTTATCCATTGGTGTCAAAGGGGAAGAAGTGCTTTGTGAAAAATCTAAGGAGAAGAGCCTTGTAGGGAGAACTATAGTTGAGAAGAAGAGGTCAGTTTGTTGGGTTGATGCTATTTTTCACATCATGTGTTGCCATCAATGCCAAATGGGGAGATTGTTGGATGATGCGGATATGGTTGCTAATATGTGGTTGTCATCGATGTCAACACTATTATCATTTGGTGTATTAAAGGTTGTATATGTCGAGGATATTGAGAAAATTGTAAAAGAAAGTATTCTAGGTTCCCAGTGGAAGTATACACGTCATTAAGGTTTCATGTTCTCTACATTGAAGATTAGCTAGCGTGGATTAAAGGGTTTATTATTAATTGTATCTAGATCATCTACCGGAAGTTTTAGAGGTCTGCGTGAAGTTTTGATTGTGTTGTGGTCTGATAGTGTGTCTGTGGTCTCTGTTAGTGTTCCTGAATGAAGATTGTGTGATTCTATTAATCTCAATTGTTGTGGATGCTTATCTGTTGTTTCTTGGTGTTATATAATGTCTCTAGATCATTATCTATCTTTTTGGTACATCCACATTATTCAGAGAGCTCATGGTTGAAGATCTTTTCTTGTGCATATTCAATTTTTCATGATTTTGGCCGACATTTTGATGGTAGCGTGTTGTGGATCTTCATGGTGAAATTAGTTAAAGTATTTTTGTGTTGGAGATATTAATTTGGGTCTCCACTATCTTGTGGCTGACCTTGGTGGGTTCACATTGCAAATTTATTTGTAAATTTGGGTCGACATTGAAAATATATTTTATTTTCTTGGACAACTATGTTGTGTTGAAATCTCATGTAGCGGATATATATGTGTGATTTTTTCATCAAAGTAGTGCATAGAAAATGTGCTTGGTGTATATGTGTGAATATCATTCAATTACAGAGTAGAGCGTGAAGAAGATTGATCAAAGTGTGAAGAAGGTTTTATGAGCTTAATTGGAACTATAATAAGGCTTGTGCAAAAGCTATTTTCTCAGTTCATACCCTTTGGATTTTAATCTTATTCAGTATTGTTGGGCAATGAGCCCCTTTTGTATTTGAGCAATGAGCTCTAGGCAACGTGCCTAAATGCATGTGCATTCCCCTTGTCATTTGTCATTATACTTTTAATATGGTATAATCTTGTGGACTAACATCCACCATGGTTTTTCCCCTAACATGGTTTCCACACAAAAATCTTGGTGTTCTCTATCTCTCTAATGTGTTAAATTGTTTGTGGTTAATTGCTTATTCATCAAATTTGAGATTAAGTTAAGTTAGAAAATTTTATGTTTTTGAGACAATTAATTCACACCTATCCCCCCCTTCTTAGTTGTGTGTCCTTGTTTTGCCAACAATGTCCTGGTGACCCCTTGCTTTACCTAGGAAGTAGCAGCACACAAACAATATAAGAATTAGAATGATGAATGTGAGAGAAATTACCAAAGTAAATGTAGCAGAATCAAACACAAGCAACTAATTATGCTCTGCAATTGTCTACTTGGCCTATATCCATCCATCAGACCACACATTTGACTGCATTTATTAATTAATTGAAAATACAAAATACATTGAATTGTTATTTTTAATAAATTAATAAACACGGTCAAATGTGTAGTTTGATGACTGCATAGATAGTGATGACATATATGAGGTGATGGAATAGCTAGATCTGAAGCAGTTGTTACTCAAATACTATGCACTACAATCCAAGGCACTCAAACAGATGTTGCCACTAGAACCTAGAGAGAATGTTTTACAAATGTATATTTTTATGACCTTCTGATTGACTTCTGGTAACCAATGCCCTATAGGCCAACAACATTGGTCGCCTCTCCTCTCCATGTAAACACTGCTACCAAGGCAATTCTAGAACATAGCTAAAATCTCTAATTTTCAACTGTCTAAACTATCTTGACAATCTGCAAGAGCCTCCCTCTAAACTCGTTTGTTCTCTTGTGTTCCTAGCTGTAAATGCACTAGCTAGCCATCTGCAATGTGAATCATAGAGAGCCAAAAAAGATTTAGTCAATATTTTCCCTAAAAAATATATAGGTTAACTGATGTAAATAGGAAGCCAATAATTTTTTTCAAACATTCTGTATCCTCATTGACTGTTGCAGCGTACATTAATCACTGCTTAAGGATTGAGCCTCCACAATAGTCCCTAAAAATGAAAAAATATATTTAAGATACTCTTCATGAAAGAGTCTTAAAGTATTCATATTACTCTTTTAAAGATTTAAATAAGAGAATTGAAAAAAGCTTACTTATACTGCTAAATTTTAAGTGAATGCTAAGATCTTATATTTTGGAAATAGAAAAACTCCTATTGTGGGAAAAAAATGAAACACATTACAGCGGAAGTGTATCAATGGAAGGAGACAGACACACAAGGAGACAAAAATATTTGCAATATTCTATTTACTCAGAAAAAGATTACATACAAAAACTATTTACTTATGAAAATATTTAGAGCAAATGCTTTGTACGTGTATACTACAGAAGCTGTGCATTTTCCAGCGCACTGGTGCTTCTGCGCTGCTGCTCCATGTGGGATAGCTTCCAGTGCACGGGCGCAAGGCTTACTGACTTCTACAGTGGCATATACTCCTGAACGTCACTGTTTAGATGCTCCTGAACATTCCTTCTTCTTCTATGTTATGTTGAACATTCCCTTCTATTCTCATGCAGAAAACTTCTATTTGTCTCTTGCTTACTGCACTGAGTATACATTCAATGTGACTTTTGGCTTTTTAGCCAATACACAAAAAACTTCCGCTCAAAATTTGAACTCACCTACCAATAATAAATTACTGCCAGAATGCAATTACTGGACAACAAGAATGTCAGACACATCAGGGGGGAAAAAGATCTGAGTTGATTTCATCTGATAGTGCATTTAATGCATCTCTCCATTGGCTACTCAAGATTAATATTTCCAACACTCCCCCTTAATCTTGAGTATTTATGTTCTTCATCATTATTTGGAAACTTCTGGTGCAATACTTTTGGAGCAACTTCTAGAGAAAAGTTTCTGGCACAAAAGTTCCTGCTCTTCAACACTCTACAAAAATTCTGGTGCATCGCCATAAAAGTTCTGGAGCACCGGTGCAAAGTTGTTTTCCTTTGTTCTGCATTCTGGAATTGTCTGCTGAAGTTCCGGTGTACCCGCGCTTCTCTGTGTTTTCCAGAACTGAAGTTCTAGCGCATTCCTGCACACCCAGGCTATATCTTAGGCACTCAAAAGGTTCTTTTGACAAAGCCTTTGTAAAAATATCTGAGAGTTGTTGCTCTAACCTACAAAATGCCATTTTAATTTCATGATTCTCAACCAATTCTCTGATAAAATGATACCTGATTTCAATATGTTTTCTTCTTCCATGAAACACAAGATTTTTGGTCAAGGCTATTGATGAAACATTGTCACAGAAAATTACTATTCCATCCTCTTGTTCTTCTCTCAAATCTGCTAAGATCCTTCTTAGCCACATAGTTTGGCATGCTGCTGCATTCATTGCTATGTATTCTGCTTCAGCTGTGGATAAGACAACAATCGGTTGTTTCTTGGAAGCCCATGAAACTACTCCTGAACCCAAGTGAAAAACATACCCAGATGTGCTCTTTCTATCATCCACATTTCCTACCCAATCATTGTCAATGTACCCAACTAGCTAAAACTCATTAGAGGTGGTATACATTATGCCATAGTTTTTTGTGCCATTCACATACCTGAGAATCCTTTTACCTGCTTGCCAGTGTGTGTCCTTAGGTTGCTCCATGAACTTAGAAATTAGGCTTACCGCATACATTAAATCTGGTCTCATAGCTATCAAGTACATGAGGCTTCCAACCATGCTCTTATAGAGGGTTGGGTTAACATTATTGCTACTGTCCTCTTTACTCAACTTTAGACCTATAGTTGTTGGGGTTGGAGCTGCTTTGCTATCCAACATCCTAAATCTTTTCAAGATTTGTTTGGCATAACTTTATTGTGAAATAAAGATGCCATTATCCAATTTTTGGACCTCTATGCCTAGAAAATATCTTAAGAGTCCTAAATCTATCATTTCAAACTCTCTTTTCATGGCGTCTTTAAAATCAGCAATGAGGAAATCATCATCCCTAGTAAATACTAAATCATCTACATACAATACAACAATTAAAACCTTACCATTTGTTGCCTTGATGTAAAGAGTGGGATCACCATCGCTTTTGCTAAAGCCATTGCTCATCAAGTATGAGTCAATCCTATTGTACCATGCCCGTGGAGCTTGTTTTAGCCCATAAAGAGTTTTCTTCAACCTATATACCTTGTGTTCTTTACCTAAAACTTCATATCCAAAGGGCTGCTCCACATATACCTCTTCTTTTAAGAATCCATTGAGGAAGGCAGACTTCACATCCATTTGATAAACCTTCCACATGTGTTGGGCTGCAATTTCAATGACTACCCACACGGTCTCCATCCTTGCAACAAGGGGAAAAGTCTCATCATAATCTCTCCCAAACTGCTATTTGTACCCCTTGACAACTAATCCTCCCTTATGCCTTTTTATTCTTCCTTCGACATTAAATTTGGTCTTGTAGACCCATTTGACACCAATAACTAATTTCCCTTTGGGTAAATCAGTGAGCTCCCATGTCTTGTTTCTTTCTATTGCATCTATCTCCTCATCCATGGCCTCACACCATTTCTACTCTTTCACAGCCTCCTCAAAATAAATAGGATCACTATGAGAAAATAATGTGAAATTTACACTCTCATTAAAAGCTTCATCATACCTTTCACCTTGGTAGATCTCCCTTAGACTCTTAGTCTTTCTTGGCACTAGGGAGGCAAGAGTGGGGTCTGAATTTCCGGAGCTGCTTGGCTGCTGGCCTAATGAAGAAGTCTGCTGATGTAGGTTTCCGGAGCATCTTCCCTACTAGAAGTTTCTAGAGCTCCTTCTTTGCTGAGAATTTCCAGAGCTACTATTGATGTTTTCTAAAATTTTATCTTCCTGTAGGTTTTCGGCGCATCTGTGCTCTGTAGCTTCTTCATCCTTAAGGGGTATGAGATGGAAATATCAGTATTGCTGTCAACTTTTCCATCCCATGACTCATTTTCTAGGAACTCCATGTCCCTACTGATGATTACCTTCTTGGTGACCAGATTATATAGCTGATAGGCTTTGGACTTTGTACAGTAGCCAAAGAAAATACACTTTTCACCCTTGTCATCCAATTTCTGCCTATTTTCTTTAGGCATGTGTGCATAGGCTACACACCCAAACACTCTTCAGTGCTCAACTGACCACTTTTATTTTGTCCATGCCTCTTGAGGGATTTTATCACGGACAACCTTCGTTGGACTTATATTTATCAGATAAACAGTTGTTGCTACAGCCTCTCCCCAATATTCGATAGGGAGTCCCTTTGCTTTCATCATGCTCCTTGCCATCTCCACAATGGTCCTATTTTTCCTTTTAGCCACTCCATTTTGCTGCAGAGTATAATTGGTTGTGAGCTCCTTCTTGATGCCATTTTTCTTGAAGAAATTTACAAATTGATTGGAGGTATACTCTCCTCCACAATCTAACTGTAGGACCTTAATAAAGTGTCCACTCTCCTTTTCAATCTGGGCCTTAAATAACAAAAACTTGTCAAATGCTTCAGAATTATGCTGCAAAAAATAGACCCATGTCCTACGGTTGTAATCATCTATAAAGGTCATAGAAAATATGCTTTCTCCAAAAGAAAATTTTTGCATAGGGCCTACCAAGTCAGTGTGCACCAACTACAATGGTGCTCTAGCCCTTGTAGAGTTGCTTGAATTAAAAGGCTACCTATGTTGCTTTCCAAAAATGCAAGTTTCACATCTAACATTAGGCTCTATGATTATTGGCAAACCATCTATCATATTTTTCTTGGACAAAAGACTCAAACCAGAGTAACCTAAGTGTCCATACCTGAGGTGCCATAGCTTGGAGATATCTTGAATGGCTTCTTTGAAGGCTGATTGCTGCAGGCCTTTTGACTATGCTAAGATTTACATCTTGAGAGGAAACATTTGGTTCTGTGTTTTTTGAACCACTACCATAACTCTATTGCTTCCATCTTTATCATAGGTGATGCATTCCCCTTTCTCCATTAGCACTCTATACCCGTTTTTGACCATCTGTCCAATGCTCAAGAGGTTATGTTTCAATCCTAGGGAATAGAAGACATCATATATTTGTATTTCATCACCATTCTTGGTTTGTAGGAATACCATGCCTTTTTCCCATGACTGGAACCATCTCATTGTTACCCATTTTTATTTCAGATTTCACGCTACTATCAATGGAGGCAAACAAGTCTTTGTTACCACTCATGTGGTTGCTGTAGCTGCTGTCCAAGTACCAAACTTCAATGCTGCTCTATTCTGCAATGTTACATGCAATGAATAGTTGTGACTATCTTTCATTTCTAGCCACATTTGAGTCAGCAACATGTGCATTCTGACTCCCTTGGTCACATTGTTGCTTGCAATCACTTGCATAGTGACCATACATTTGATAGTTGTAGCACTACACATTTATTTTATCCTTTTTCTGATAAGAACTGTTGTTCTTTTTTCCTCCTTGGGAGATCGTCGCCCCCTCATGACTGCTTGCTCAAGCTGAGCTTTCATCACCATCATTTCCACATCTATAGTTTCCTCTACCATGTCTAGAGCCTTTTCTACATCCCCCCCTTCCTCTTCAATTTGACTGAGCATTAAAAGCTTGCTCTTGGGAGGAGGTTACAAACCTATTTAGGCGCTGCTCATGGGTTTGCAGAGAACCCATCAGCTCATCAACTGACAAAGTTGTGAGATCTTTTTCCTCTTCAATGGAAATCACCACTAGATCAAACTTTGTGGGAAGGCTTCTCAATATCTTCTGCACAATCTTCTGTTCTTCCAAAGTTTCACCACGTATCCTCAGTTGGTTAATCAAAGTGGCTTCCCTTGTGTGAAAATCTAGAATGGACTCGCTGTCCTTCATCTGCATGGTCTCAAACTCTCTTCATTGCAACTGGAGTTTGACTAATCTAACTTTCGCAGATCCTTTGCAGGTGGTTTGAAGTGTTTCCCATGCTTCTTTTGCATAAGTAGCTGCTGCTATTCAGGGAAAAATAGCCTCTGTCAAGGCTGCCTCAATCAAACTGAGGGCTTTTGCATCATTCTTCTGTGTCTCCTTCAACTTGTTCTTTTGAGCATTATGTTGTAAATGCAGTTGGGTCAATCACATCCGTGAACCCATTTGCAATTAACTCCCATAAATCATTAGCTATGAAAATAGTCTTCATTTTCTTTTCCTAGACATCATAGTTTCTACCATCGAAAACAGGTGGCTGCTGTTAGCTTCTATTTTCTCCTCCAAACATTTTGCTAAAATGGGGAAACTATGAAAAAACCTAGATTAAGATCTAAGGCTATAAAAACTAACTGCCCAATACACCTAGGGCTCTGATACCATGATGGAAACAGAAACTACTCCTATTGTGGGCAAAAAATGAAACACATTATAGCGGAAGTGTATCAATGGAAGGAGATAGACACACAAGGAGATAGAAATATTTGCAATATTCTATTTACTCAGAAAAATATTACATACAAAAAATGTTTACTTATGAAAATATTCAGAGCAAATGCTTTGTACACATATACTACAGAAGCTGTGTGTTTTCCAGCGCACTGATGCTTCTGTGCTGCTGTGGTAGATACTCCTGAACATTCCCTTCTATTCTCACGCAGAAAACTTTTGTCTGTCTCTTGCTTACTACACTGAATATACATTCAATGCTACTTTTGGCTTTTCAGCCAATACACAAAGACTTCCACTCAAAATTTGAACTCACCTACCAATAATAAATTACTGCCAGAATGCAATTACTGGACAACAAGAATGTCAGACATGGCAAGGGGGAAAAAGATCTGAGTTGATTTCATCTGACAGTGCATTTAATGCATCTGTCCGTTGGCTGCTCAAGATTAATATTTCCAACATTATAGACCATCTTAAACAATCTTATATATATAATTGAGACAAACGACACTAAACATCATCATAAATTCAATGAACATTGAAAACTTTGAAGTAAATAACCTACATTAACCATCCACTATTTTTCATTAATATAGGAATGTTGTTTGAAAAGAGATGCTTTTGTTAGAGAATTAGCTTTAATCTGAAATGACTAAGTTCAAGTCCATGGTTTACCTACTTTCGATTTTAGTTTACTAATTGTGAAACTGTCACCTGGATGCAATCAAGTAGTTGTTGAATAGAATTCAGCATGTAAGAAGTGGGATTTATTAAATAGTTGTTCTCGGTAGAATTTATTTGACCACGATAGTGGTCCTTGACATAATTATCATCCCTTCCCCTTATACCGTTATGCACAGCATCTCCATGCACCTGTAGATCCAGCCACATTTCATCACTGTGGATGGCGGGTCGCGACATTTTCCACTTCCTAGGACTCAAATATGGCTGGCAGCTCTGCATTGTCTATCTGTAGTTGCAGTGTCTATCTCTTAAAAACTAATTTAAATAATTTCGGTGAGAGTGTGATCATATTTTATTCAGGGTAAATGGATTTGATGAAGATTTTCCTTCAAAGTAATTACTGCGCAGCCAAAGAGGAGTAATTAATATTTTATTCATTGGCAATATAATATAAACAAGTTTCCACATTACAAAATAGATTGAATTGAATTTTCTAATACTTTTTCAATCACGGACACCTGCATGGAGGACGATATTATTGAACTGCATTTGAGTGTAGGGATGAAGAGAAGATTCTACGACAGGGGTGAAGGTGAAGGTTTTGATATCATGAAAATTGGAAATAATAGCCCCAATAAAGACGAATCGGGAGGGCCAGGTGAGATGGCTTCGACAATAGTTGGTAAGAGCACAGGCTCTACTCAAGGAGGGCCTTTGGATGTATGGATTTACCCCTGTTCATTCTGTTCTAAGAATTTTACGAGTTCTCAGGCATTGGGTGGACATCAGAATGCCCACAAGAGGGAAAGGACTGTGGCAAAGCGATCTCATATGAGTATTCAACAGAGCTTCTCTAGACTAGCACCTTCACCACTATTTTTTCCTCCTGCCATTGTTAAAAATTCCATCAATTTGAATAGCCTTCCTAGTTTAAGGGGTGATTCTTCCACCATTGAGGGAGTAATAGGAAAGGACATAGATGGATGGGCTCACCACATTGTTGGGGATCAATCCATTGTAGGTAGATACTTTCCTTCTGGTGTCTATGGCTCTAACATAAGCTATGACTTCTGTACAGAAATGGGTTTTATGAAATGGCCTGCTACCTTCCCTGATGCCATGGAAGAAGGAAGAGATGACTCCGGTTCCAAGAAAAGGGTCCAAAGAGGGGATCCTCATTTTCCTGAAACAAGTATGGCGATTCATTCCTGCGATCAGCAGATTGATTTATCATTACATTTGTGACTGCAATGATCTCCACAAATTTTTGTTTATTTTAAACTGCATGTGCATGTTTAAAATATAAATTATATTTTACATTTCAATACTCTTTTTATGCAAAGTCATATATCATGGAAGAGACACATCTCTCCAAGAATGATATATATTTAAAGATCTTTGAATCTATCTCTAGAAAATATAATATCAATATATTTTTCAAATTTTCTAGATGATGTATGAGCATTGCAAAACTCTTGAGCTATGGATTTGAGTGTCAACTATGAATGCTATGATTGATTTGTTGTTTTGCACTCTTAATTGTAAAGTATGTAATGTTGACTTGCCGTTCTAAGCCCAAAAGCTTGTGATGCAAGTGTGGGCTATGATTTCCTGTGAGGCAATGCGTTTAGTTAAGAGCTGCTAGTGTTTGGTGAATCGCTGTCATTAATAGAAAAGGTAACTGTTATGAAAGTGAATGCAACCGAATCTCTACTACAAAATCAAAGAAAGTGGGAGATATTTGTTTATGCAATTGTTGTGTTGATTAAAGTCATCAAAAGGAAAAGGAGATTCTATCATTATGCTTATTTATATATTGGTTCGTCTACATGACCCACTATAAACAATCCAAGAGAGTCATTCCTAGGTTGTGATAAAGATATGTTTGGGATGGATGGAAGCAACTAGAGTAGTTTACAAATTCTGTTGCTAGAATTTGTAATGAGTATCATATGTTTAGGATCTGATCTATTTCAGTGTTTCAAATATACAAATAATA
This sequence comes from Sequoia sempervirens, assembly GCA_007258455.2. Lineage (NCBI taxonomy): Eukaryota > Viridiplantae > Streptophyta > Pinopsida > Cupressales > Cupressaceae > Sequoia > Sequoia sempervirens. The sequence continues at coordinate 191,536,525 of VDFB02000017.1, forward strand.
TTTTGAAAGGTTGTGTTTATGTTTAGTTCACATGAACTAATATCAAATTTGAGCGAGACAACGAAGAATTGATATGGTTGGCGATTAAGTTCTAATGAAAAGTAAAAGATCTCCAAATTGGAGCATAATTTGAGTTTTGCCTACAAAGTTGTAACCATCTCTATTACAATGAATTTTTTCAACAAGTTGTGGGGAATGAATATTTTATTGTGAAATTTTAATTTATATCCTTATAACAAAATACTCTAGTATTGAACAAAGAAATCAAAACTAATGAGACAAGGAAAATTTTATTACTTCTTGGTGTGGTTCAAATTTTTGGTATTTAAAATAAAAAAGATTTTATCTTGGAGGAAAATTGTATGTGGTAAATAACAAGTGGGAAGAGATTGCAGTTTTAGAAGACATCATATTTGTAACTATTATTGATATTTGATCAAAGAAGAAAGGTGGTTGCAATTTTGGCCACATTTGATGAAGTTTGTAGTATTTATTAAAACCTAAGTTTGAAGACATAAAAAATCAGTGGTAGATAATTTCAATCATTGAAAAGTGAAGGTTATAAAGCCAACAAAATCAATCACCATCTTATATTACATAAGTAATTATTTTTGTGGTTGAATTTTAACTATAAAAAGAAATTATTTTCTAATAGGTTGAGATTGGTAAAACAAGGAAAGAAAATAAAAACTTTATGTGTATGAATAATACTTTGGAAGAAGAACTTGAAATTTTTTGGAATAAATATGAAGAATTAGAAGTGGAAAATAGGTCACAAAATGAAGATATATCAAAATTGAGAGGAGAAAATATTTTGTTTTGTCAATTACATCAAGCTTACCTCAAAAAAATCAATGTCTAAAGTATAAACTTTCCCTATGTAATGTGTCATGTGATACAAGTGATTTTTTTAATTCATTAGAGGAATTGTTTGATAAAGGTGATATAGCTAAAGCTTCTTTTGGTAAAAAGTGTAAGGAAGATAAAAAAATTATTGAATTTACAAATCTTGCTATTTGTGAGGATAATGAGAAAGGATGTTCTTCAAAAAATGTTTGATTTAAGAGAACAAAAAGAATGAGATAGGAAAAGGTTTGGGAAAATATGGAAAAAGAATAATAGAGCTCATCGAGCCAATAGTAAGGCCAAATAAGAAGGGCCTTGGACATGCTAGTGAAAATGAAAATGATATTACAGGTGTTACACATTCAAACAAAATATTTCAAGAAATATAATGCATACAATCTTCTCATTGTCATAGTGTTAAAAGTTAGGTATTGTTGGAAGTCTAGAGATGTTGGAAGCTTTAGTTGTTTTTGAATTAAATTTCTTGGTTGTTATCATTGATATCAAACCCTAGTATGAAGATAGTATTGATATGTTGTTGGTATTGATGATGTAGTTGTAGTTGTTGGTGTTGATGTCAACACAATGTGCTAGTGTTATCATTGGTGTCTTACTCAGTATAGTTGCAAAACTTGTCTTGTTTGGGAGATTATTCATATGCCGTAGAGTACTACAAGTGTTGTAGATGTGTTGTGCAGATGTTAGTAGTGTTGATGATGAAGATGGTGCACTTGGTTTCCAAGTTCTTTTAAGAAAACATAAATAAAAGAGAGCATATTATGAAAGAGTTGTGTTTGGTGTATTTCTATGCATTTCTTAGGTGTTCAAAGGTGTTATATCTAGAGTTCCAAGTTCTGGATTGTATTGTTATTGAAGATATGTTTGATAGTATATCTATCTTGTGAAACAAGGTGTATAGGAGAAATGGAATTGATCCACATTTCTCTATAGTGTAAGTTCTAGTGTTGTAGATTTGGGAACATGCTCATAATTTTTGTATTTTCTTTCCCTTGAAGTTTTAGGTACTAAGGTATTTTTCAAAGTTGTTTGTTGTGTTGGATGTTAGTGTCAGTGTGTTTAGTTCCACAAAATAAAGGTGTTATTTAGTTTCAAGTGGTTACAATGGAAGTGGTGGATATTATAATGATGTGGAATATTCTAAGATGTTGTGGAGTGTTAATGTGTGGTCCGAAAGATGTTTTCAAACCTAGAGAGGTGCATGTTTGGGTCATGTGTTGGTGTTAATGCAGGCTTGGCCAAACTAGCGTGCTAGTGCTGATTGTGAAGGATAATTGTTGTTTGAGGAAGTGTTGAGAAGTGTGTCAATGTAGAGTTGGGTTCCACTTAAGTAATTACATTGTCTCCCTTCACTTATTTCCATGGAAAAAGTGTTTGGTGCTAACCTATTTGATGATGTGTGTTTGAGGTGCATACATTTTCTTAAGGTCGACCTAATTGAGGTTGTTTTAGGCCATGAATGGTATAAGTGCAAGGTGATCTATTATATGGATTAAGTGTGAAGTTCATGATGCAATATTAATCTAGTGTATGGATTAAGTGTGAAGTTCATGATGCAAGTGTGGTTATCTAAGTGTGAACTCTAATTCCTATGACTTCTAGATGCAATGACCAAAAGGTGTACATTTCAATCTCTTTGATGAGTTGTTTTTGCTTCGTTGGAACTATATGATCGACATATGGGAGATGCACTGTTAGAAATTCAAATTGGAATTGAGCCACCATTTTTCTATTCATTCTTCTCTTGAATAGTTATTCATTTCGGAAGTGAGGCTTTATCTACTTTCTAGGCATCAAGCCTTTGGCAGTGAGCCTAATTGTATTCAATGGTGCAATTTATATATTAGTGAAATAATCCACACCGTGGTTTAAATTCCTTCTTGGGTTTTCCACATAAATATTTTCTTATGTGTTTGGATGTGTTTTCATTACTAGTTTACATGTTTACATTTTGTTAATGCATGTTAAGGGTTTAATGGTTGATAAAGTTTTTTAAAAAATTAGGAAATTTTGCATTTAACCCACAATCTTAATCTATTTCCTAGATAAACCCATGAGAGATAAACATGCATACAAGTAACCATAATGCATAGATCAAATATAAAAGCTAAAAGAGAACACAATATATGCCTTGGGAAAACCCTCAAGAGGGAAAACCCTAGCCTCCAAAAGCATACATACTCCATCATATTATTCCACAACAAAGAAATAAAAGACTTAGAATGAATAACTATGAAGCATCAATACTTTCAATGCATCTTCATGTTTCCAGGCATGAATCCACATGTGCTTCACATATGCACTCCTTAGAAAGACATAATAATTATAGCCTACTGACCTAACCAACCTTAACCACTAAACATGTGCTTGATTTTATAGACTCGTTCTCACACAAATACAACCGAGTGGCAAGATAAAACATGTGCCAAAAACCCATGTGAACACTAAAATTGTAATCTCTTATTTAATATTGGGTACTAAGTTTTCACTTTATTTAATATTCCACCAATATTAAATCATTATCACATGTCTCCCACACATTTAATAATAATAGAATATTACAATAAAACATAAAGTGGTCCCCAAATAATTACCTAGTGTGATTAACCACACCATCACAATTAAATAATTATTTAATTACAATATTATAATAAATCAATTATGTAATGGTGTACAAAACCATATCCCAAAATTCTCCCACTTTTGTATACATTGCATAAGGGATCAATACATAAAATACATCATTATAGCCATACATGAAACCACATGAATTTGTAACATGCTCTTGTGCTCCATCAAGATACTTGCAATAAGAACAAAGTGACTAGCATCTCAAGAAATAACACCTCTCATTCTCCAAAATGCCACCTATGGAAGAAAAGGAACATTCCAAGGTGAATATGCACTAATCCAAGAACACAAGCATCAAATCCAAGTGATAACAAAGGATCCAAACAAGCTGCTATCATGAAGAAAAAAATAACATGATCAGAAATAACATCCAAAAAACATGCTAATACATCCAAACATCCATACCTTCTAGATATCAATACATCTATAAACTCATGCCAAGAACATATGCAACCCATAAACCACAATCAATCTCCCTATATCAAACTTGTCAATTAAGAACATACATATCTAGGAACTCCCACTACATACGTAATGTATAAGCATATCAAGTCTACCAATAAACACTATATCAAGGTGTGATAAGTAAATCAAAACTTGATGTACCAAGAACAATAAAAATGATCCATTCATACAACCAAAATAGTTGCATAATCTCTCACAACATGTTGCCACCATCCTCCAAAATCATATGAGCATGAACATTCAAGAAGAAACCATGAAGAGAGAAAACCTGCAAACCATAATGTCCTTCTACCAACACCTCAAAAGTGAAATTGTGTGTCAAGTATGCTCTCCTAACAACCACAATGAAAAACCACAACAACACCCATAACATTCAATCTCATAGATCAAGTACAACAAATGAATTAATGAAAAAAATGCCAACATGGATGTATGCCTCTAATCAAGAAGATCAAACTTAAAGTAACCTTTCTCAATTTCTAAAATCAGCCCATATACCATCTCCTAAACTCCTTATCAATGAATAACAACATAAAATAAATGCACAAGGAGATAACCATGTCAAACATCCCCTAAAATGAATCATCTAGAACTAACTATCAATAGCTCAAGACCCATATCCATGAAAGATAAAGAAATGTAAACTCATGCTAAATCATCCTCAAATGAGTATCCAAAATCAATCGCAATGAATCAACTCATTCCCAAGAGAAATCAAAGACCAAAACATAACACATCTAAAATATATAATGGGAAAATATCTCTCAAATGATAAACTACTGAGTACACCAAGAGTGGGGAATGAGAATGCTCTTCTAGGTTAACCAAGTCATTATGACTCACTCCAAGAGAAATCTCCTCTATTAGTCCATTATGAACTCAAGTACATACCCAGGTGAAAGCTCCTTGATCTTCCTATTGAAAACTCCAATCTTGAGTAACCATCTCAAGAAAATGTCTCTAATAACAAGAGAAATCCAATCTCATCTATGTCTCCAAGTACCCATGAGGACCCATAACCAATCAATGCATTCCAAACTCCGAATGTAACATAGAACCATCATGTAGTAATCAAGAAAATTATCATATATTCAATACAAAGAGAACCACCAAGATCAATTTCAAAGATCCAACCATAAAATTAGGTTCACCTATCATGACAACATGATATAAAAATCCCCCCCTAAGAGATCATATGCACCAAATAATACATCCTAGTATCAAGAGAACATGTACCATGTCAATGCTAAACTAGTATCAAGAGTATATCATGACATAATAACAAGATCACACTCTAAACTAAGAAACCACATCTCCAATCACATGAAGATAAACATCACGAATGATGCATCCATGTCATTTCCAATAACTCCCACTTAACCATGATATCAAGCTACACATGGCATCATGACAACCATCTCCTCCATAAAGATCATATAGTTCCACACACTGAACTATAACATCAGTAACATACACGTGAAACCAAGATCACCAAACCAAGAAGATACATACTACCACCATAAAAACATCACAAACCAAACCAATCCAACACCACCAAATCATTCACTATCAAAAGCTCCCATTGAAAGTGTTTAAAAAATTAATGTATCAAGATATCATGTCATTGTGATTGAACCTCATGCTATAAGTCCCATGAATTGACTAATAAAGTACTCTAATTGTCCATCCTCACATCCCAAATAAACATTCCAATGCATAATTGACCACAAACAAGGCCAACTAATATAATATGCAAGAAGAATTAATCAAACCTTGTGGATATAGATAGTCCACATTCAAGTCATCCCACTACAAATGAATGGGTTGACAACCCACACACTTGCATAAATTGTAGATGCAACCATTGAAACATGCAAACTCATGATCACATTAGTAACCTACAAATTGAGATATCAAAGAAGATAATCATGTAGACATCAAGAATCAAACACCAAACCAACCATAGATCTAATTTTCCAACCATGTCCACAAATGAGTAACCATAGTCAAGGAACCAAATAATCTTCAAGGAGATAATAACAATCTCCTAATCATCAAACCATATCACTACCAAACAACAACATACATGATTATATCATGTAAATGCATAAATGTACCTACATACCCATGACACCATAATCATAGCCATCATTGTACGTTCACTCAACTATCACCCATACAAGACTCCAAGTCTGAAACCATGTCCATCCATGTCCTCAAAACCAAAGACAACCTTTGTACTTGTTACCATCAAAGTCCAACTCTGAAAACACCTATAAACCTATACCAAGAAGCACCAAACTGATAATCAGTTGTACCATCATAAATATCATATAAAAGATGTACTCCCTCAAGGTTTTTCCTCTTGAATCCTCTAGATACTCACATAATCACACCCCAAATCTTAGGCTCCAAGAAGTGATCAAATGAGTACCAAACTCTATTTTCTCATCACTCTAAAAAATATAATAGCACCATTGTATAGTACACTAAACATTCTCTCAAACACCTCTTCAAAATTAAAAAATTGACTCTATATGCAAAGTTATGCTCAAAATAGTGAAACCAAGAGAACTTTAGTTCTAGGCTTCCAAAACATGTCAAAATAGGAGAATCAGAAGAGCAAACCTACACCACAATGTAGATCACAGAAAGAGCTTTCTAACGATTACAAGAAGTTAAAAAATGGACATACTGAGAAAAATTTATGCCTCCTGAAAGAAATTTTTTCCAAATTGTCTTATAAGACGCATAATGGTGGTTGTCTGGTGGTCTATTTGTGGTGGTGCCACCACTTAGTGACAAATTTCAAAAAGGTATTAAATTTGGTTAATTTTTCCTTAATTAAAAAATCCCCCTGCCTTCACATGTACTCAAAATCCTTTTATATTCAGTTTATATTTAGAAATGGAATATTTGAAAGTAATATTAAAAATGTGTAAGGTGGATTTGTTTTCGTTTTACTTTTTAAAGCCCAAAAGGGGTGAGAAATCATCTCGCCGGACTGGGGCCCTGAGTTGTTAGCTGGTGGGCTGCTGCTAGTGGGTTTTTTGGCACCTCCGGTAGTACCAGTAGGTGTCATCCAATGTGTTAGCACCTACATAAGTAGTTCAAATGGGATGGGCGGTTGCGGAACCCACCCCTATTTTTTTATTTTTTTTAATAAAACTTTTAACCCTCATTTTTTAATTTTATATAATATTTTAATTTGTATAAACTTCACATAGAAAAATTATAAAAAAAATCTACAGATTTATTATCAATGATATATTTTTCATTTTTTTCAATATTTTTGTGCAGAGGGAAAATTGGACAGTCAAATGGCCATATGGCTATTTTTTTTTACCTTTTCAAAATTTTCCAAAAATAGGTTCAATTTTATGTCATTTTTCATGTGTCGGGCCTCCTGAATGAAATGGAAAGTTCAGTTTTGTCTCAAAATGTCATCTATGAATTTTCATCTACAAAACCCTCATATGAAAACTCAAACCAAGAAACCCTCTTTAACTCAAATTTGGAAAACTTAAAATCTACAATAAACCCAACAAATCTTGACAACCCAGAGGCTCAAATCTACAAAAAAAAACCTATAACATGTGTTCCATATCTTGTAATGCCTCAAATCTTTCTTGCATATCCATGGATTCAAGTTTTCAAAAAAACTCTCAAAATAGGGTTATAAAAAAAATCATCAACCATGAGAAATAAAAATTCATATAAGTAACCATAATACATAGATCAAATAGACAATCCACAAGATAACATAAGATATACCTTGGCAAAACCCTCAAGAGGGAAAAACCAAACCTCCAAAAGCATCCATACTCTATCATATTATTCAACAATAAAGCAATACAAGAGTTACAATGAATACCTCTAAAGCATCAAGCCTCTCAATGCATCCTCATGTGTCCAAGCATGAATCCACACATCCCATGCCATGCTTTGCATATGCACTTCTCAAAAAGACTCAATAATGAAAGCATACTCACCCAACCAACCTTAACCACTAAACATGTGCTTGCTTATATAGAATCAAGCTCACACAAATACAAACAAGTAGTAAGATAAAACCATGTGCCACAAAACCATTTGAACACTAAACCACTAATCCATTATTTAATATTGGGTACTAAGTTTCCAATTTATCTAATATTCCCTAATATGAAATTATTATCGCATGTCTTCCACACATTAAATAATAATACAATGTTACAATACAATATAGAGTGGTCCCCAAATAATTACCTAGTGTGAATAACCATACCACCAAGGTACATCACAACTAAATAATTATAATATTATAATATTATAATAATTCAATTATGCAATGGTGTATAATGCCATATTCAAAAATATATATATTAAAGGATTGAATGATTAAAGTGTACATTTGATTCACTGACCCCCCTTAGTTGTCCTATACATCTAACACATAGGAATTAACATAAAAAAGAGATGACTTGGGATATCCATCCTTGTAGCATTTGTGGATTGAAGAACCATTCTAAGAAATTGTGTTGGAATTAAAAAATTGAAGAAAAAACCTCTAAAAGACAGTAGACAAATGGATTATGGATTTATTGGTGTATTTCATTAAAAAAACATCACAAATATGTTCAAAATTTTTTACAAGCATAAATATTCTCATTTCAAACAAAATAAAAAATCATGTAAGGTTAGATATCACATTGCAACAATGGTTAGCTAAAAACTATACACTCATTTTCATCATATATTTCACAATCATAATCATTATATAACATCCAATTGATTCAAACATTTATTCTTCATATTTCTAAAACACATAAAGCATAAATACATTCATTTAAATAATTTTCACCCAAATAAGTAAAAGTAAATAAGTAATAACACAGCGAGGTGTAACAGCTCCAAATAAGTTGCTATCAACTGTAAAATCCCACATGATCGAAAATAGCATCCAAAACACATGCTAATACTTACGACCATCCATACCTCCTAGGTATCACTTGAACATTAGTAAACACACCCAACAACATATAAAACACATAAAATGTAATCACAAGCTCCCTATATCAAACTTGTGAATAAAGAATGTATACATATCCAAGAACTCCCACTAGATGGTTAATGAAAAATCATATCAAGTCTACCAATCAACACTATATCAATATGTGACAAATAATCAACAATGAAGTACCAAGAATAATAGTTACAATGATCCACACATGCAACCAAAATAGTTGCATACTTTCTCACAAAATGTTATCACCATCCTCCCAAATCATATGAACATGAACGTCTAGGAAGGAACCATGATGAGAGAAAACCTATAAACCATAACATTTCCTTCTACCAACACCTCAAAAGAACGATGATGTATCAAGTATGATCTCCTAATAACCCCAAATCAAGATCCTCAACAACACCCAAAACAACATTCAATCTCTTAGATCAAAAAACTTATGAGTCATGTAAATTCCAATATGGATGTAATCCTCTCTAACCAAGGAAATAAAATACAAAGTAGCCATCCCAAATCTGAAAATCAGTCCATAAACCATATCCTAAATCCTTATCAATGAATGATAACATAAACTCAAATGAACAAGGAGATAATCCTGCCAAACATCCCTCAATATGAATCCTCTATAACTAACTATCCATAGCTCAAGATCTATATATATGAAAGATAAAAGACCATAAAATCATGATAAATAATCATCAAATGAGTCTCCAAAATCAATCACCATTACTCTACTCAATCCCATGAGAAATAAATGCATGAAACATAACACATCTGAAGGAAATAATGGGAAAATACCTCTCAAATGATAAACTATATATTACACCAAGTGTGGGTAATGAGAATGCTCCTCTAGGATAACCAAGTCATCATGACGCACTCCAAAAATAATATCCTCTATATGTGTCATGAACTGAAATCCATATCTAGGTTAAAGCTCCTTGATCTTCTTCTTGAAACTTTGAAATAGTAACAGTCTAAATAAAATATCTCTAATCATAACACAACTCTATCCTCACCTACATTTCCAAGTATCCATGAGCACTTGTAATCGATCACTACATCCAAAAATCCCAATGCAACATAGCACCATCATGAATCAATCAAGAAAATTTTCATGTACCCAATAGTACCAAGAGAACCACCAAGATAAATGTCAAAGCTCTAACCATAGAATCAGGAACCTATCATGACATCAGGATCTAACCATCTCCTCCTAGGTGATCAAATGCACCAATGCATACATCCTGATCTCAATAGAACATATAACATGCCAAAATCTAATCTAGAATCAAGAGTATATCATGACATAATAAAAACCACACTATAAACGAAGAAACTATATCTCCAATCACATGAAGATAACCATCACCAATGATGCATCCACGTCACTTCCCATAACTCCCACTAAATCATGATACCGAGATACACATAGTATCATGACAACCATATCCTCCATGAAGATCATCCAAGTCTACACAAACAACTAAAATTTTCAATAACATTGGGTGAAACCAAGATCTCTAAACTAAGAAGATACATACAACCGTCATCAAAACATCAAGAACTAATCTTACACTATGAAATTATCACTGTCAAAAGCTCCCACTAAAATTTTACAACCAATGAAATGCAACCAACATATCATGACATTGTGATCAAACCATATGCACTACAAGTCCCATCAAATGACTAATTAGATATTCTAATCATCCATCCTCTCATGCCAAAACAACATACCAATGCATCAGTGACCACAAACAAGGCCAAATAAAAAAATATACATCAAAACATAACCAATCTCATGGATATAGATAGTCCACATATGAGTCATCCCACTACAAATGAATGAGTGACCAACCCACACACTTGCATAACTCATGATCAAAATAATGAAGCATGTAAACTCATCATGACATTAGTAACCTACAATCCAAGATATCAAAGAAGATGATCTTGTAGACATTAAAACTCAAACCAAATCATCCAAAAATTTGATTTGCCAAACATGCCCACAAATTAGTAACCATAGTCAATGAATTAATCAAGCATCTAGGAGATAATAAACAACCTCCCAACAGTAAACCAAAACACCACCAAACAACCAAATACATGAGCATGTTGTGCCAATTCATAAATGTACCTACATACCCATGACAAGATAACCATATCCAATGTTGTACCTACACTCAAATATCACCCACACAAGACTCCAAGTCTCCACTCTTGTCAAACCATGTCCTGAAAATCAAAGACAACTTCTCCACCTATCACCATCAAAGTCCAACTCTAAAAGAAACCTTTAAACCCATACTAGGAAGCACCAAACTAATATTGTGTTGTACCATTATAAATATCATATAAAAATATGTACTCCCTCAAGTTTTCACCTCTTGACATGTCCAAACACTTAGATAATCACATCCCAAATCTTAGGCACCTAGAAGAGATCAAACAAGTACCATATATTCCCTACACAACAAAATGATAAATAATATTATCCATTATGTAGTACATTGTACATGCTCTCTAACTCCTATTCGAAATAAAAAATATGATTCTATATGAAAAAGTTATGACAAAAAATGTGTACAAGAGAACATCATTCAAAACCCAAAAAACTAATCAAAATAGTAAAATTATGGAATCAAATTTGTACTACTGTATAGTGCTTAAAATTTCCTTTCCAATGAGTATAAGAAGTCAATAATTAGACTCACTGGGTAAAAGTTATGCTAGTTTTTAAAAATGTCCAATTTGGCTATAAAAGGGCCTACTAGTGGCACCTGGGATGAGCTACCAATGGCCCGACGATGGTAGTGGCTAACCAGTGGTGCCTAGGAAGTAGACTTCAAATGACTATCAAATTTTATTTAATATTTCATTTTTTAAAATTTCACTGCCCCATAGGAAAACTTGACACTATTTATAAAGTATGATTTAATTTTCTTTTGCATTCAGAAAAATTTAAAGTCTGTCTAAATTTTATTAGATGCATTTTAAAAATTATCAATGGTTAACTTTTGTTTAAGATCATAGGGTTGGTGGTAAGTTGTAGCCATGACCAAGGGCTACACCCTACCGCTCAAACAACAGTTGTCGGCATACCATTGCTAATAGAGGTATAGTGGTACCTCGTTGCTAATAGAGGTATAGTGGTACCTTATCGACAAGGTATGGGGGGGTTTGTAGACCCCCCACTGTCATTTAAATATATATATATATATATATATATATATATATATATATATATATTTAATTTTTTTAATTTTTCTTTTCAAAGTAGTTTTTAACATTTAATAATTTATTTTGTATGATATTTTTTTAAAATTTTAACTAGCCAATTTTTTTTAATATCTAAACAAGGTCAAATTTTATTTTTTTTCAGATTAATTTTTGATGCCCCCTGTGACTATATAGTTGAGGGTCAGACAACTAATTTTTTTTCCTTTTTTGAAGTTTTCCAAAATAGGGAAAATTTTGTCATTTTTCATTTCTCGAGCATCACAGATCCAATGTCATGGCTGGTTTTGTCTCATGAGGTCATCTATGAAATTTCCCCTACAAAAATCTCATATGAAAGCTTCATCCAAGAAACCCTCTTTTCCCAAATTTTTCAAGCTTTACATTTGCAATAAACCCAACAAATCTTGACAAGCCAAAAGCCCAAATCTGTAAACAAACACCATAAACGTGTGTTCCATACATTGTAATGCCTCAAATATTTGATGCATGTCCATGGATACAACTTTCCACAAATCTCTTAAAACAAGGGTTATGAAAAAACCTATCAACCATGAAACCTTTCATACCACTTGTTAGGAAATAATACATTCAACCCACATTCTTAATCCATTTCATACATAACCCCAAGAGAGAAAAGCATGTATACAAGTAACCATAATGCATAGTTCAAATATACAAGCCACAAGATAACAAAAGGTATATCCTTGGAAAAACCTCGAGAGGAAAAAACCCAGCCTCCAAAAGCATCTATACTGAATCTTATAATTATTTAGCAATAAAGGAATACAAAAGTTACAATGAATACCTTTGAAGTATCAAACTTTTCCAATGCATCCTCATGTGTCCATGTATGAATCCACACTTCCCATGCCATGCTTCACATATGCACTCCTAAAAAAGACTCAATAATGACAATCCACTCACTCAGCCAATCTTGACCACTAAACATGTGCTCTCTTTTATAGATACAAGTTGGGTCACTGGAAGATCATGGGGGTCCAAACTAGGCCCTTAAGTGGCAATGAAAATTCAAAAAATAGAGTTAGGAAACTTGACATAAAAATTTGAATAGGTTATTAACATAAGTTGAAAAATATGTAAGCACAAAATTTTTAGGCAAAAAATAAAAGCGGGTGTATGTATGACCAACCTAAGTACAACCAAAAATTAATATTTTGTTTCAAAAATTTCAATATAAATAGAGGACACATGCTCAAATGTTCCACATTTTTTTTAATATTTTTTTTGCAAGTAAATAATTAGTTATAATTTTTTATTAGAATTTTTTAAAAAAATATAAAAACTTGTTAATCTGACCACCATAAGTTGGTCAAAATTTCATGAAAATCATTTTTTCTTTTTTTTATCCTATAGTATGGGAAGAATAGAATGTTTTGCATCTTTCAGATTCAAAAAATGTGAAATTGTTTGAGAATTATATATTTTTTCAATCACCCTATCAATTAGAACTTTAGTCAAAATGCACATGTAGAAAATTAATAATAATTATCTATTTAATTCCCAAATAATTCATATCTTATGTTGGTGGAAAGCTAAAATATTTATCAATAAATCCTTTTCATTTCATTAAATTTGGATAAAACATTTACATCAACCAATTTTGGGTCATATCACCACCTTTTGGACCCCCATGATCCTGCACTCACACAACTAACACAAATACAACCAAGTGGTAAGATAAAACCACGCGCCCCAAAACCATGTAAAAACAAAACCACTAATCCCTTATTTAATATTGGATACTAAGTTTTCACTTTTAAAATATTTCCCTAGTATTAAATTATTATCACATGTCTCCCGCGCATTAAAGAATAATACAATGTTAAAATACAACATAAAGTGGCCCCCAAATAATTACCTAGTGTAATTAACCACACCACCTAAGTGCATTGTAAGTAAATAATTATTTAATTACAATATTATAAGATAAAATTTTATGCAATGGCATACAAGACCATACCCCAACATATAGCTCCATTAGCTACTCAATTCTTATAATAGACCAAATATTCCCAATATTCTTTCCCTCTTATCTTCTTGGTGACATCAGAATCAATAATTTGATCAAACTCTTCAATTTTATTCATAAAAGTGTCCACTAAATTCACATGTAGCACTACCTTGGGACCAATTAGCCAAAAAAGATAAAATTATTTAAAAAAATGATGTTTTAGCAACTCCTACTCATATAAATAATATTTTTTTAAAATATTATAAATACCATTTTGTGGATCTATATGTGTAGTTTTCAAAATTATTTTTTCTAATAATTTAAATATTATTACTTTTATTTTATTTTTACTAAGAGTAGGTCACCAACACCTAAATAGAAATTAGACTATCCTACCAAGAAAAAATAATAAAATTTATTTAAAATATGATGTACCAAGGAAAAAATTCTATGTCAAGATGATACTAGCTTTTTCCATTTTGAATAAATAATTAAGGCACAAGGTGATGCCCCATACAAATAATTATGTTTTTTAGTACATGAAAATTTTAAGATTTATTATATGTGTGTATATGTATATTATCAAAATGCGAAAAAATTAAATTTATGCACTAAAGTTTTAAGTTACAAATGCATAATAAATTTGCAGCTGAAAATAAATTTACTATATAAAAAGTGGCATCCCATTTTACATTGTTTTTTAACATTTAATTAGTAACTAAATTATAATGTAAATTTTATGAAAATTATATTCAAATAATTTTGAATTTAATAAATAAAATAAAATAAACTAAAAAATATACAATTAATTAGTTTGTAGTATTTCAAAATTTGAAACATATATGTCACTTTCTAATGATTCTAGTTAAAAATTTGGATTAGCCTTGATTGTTTCCTTTATAAAAATGTCACAAATATTTGAACTTTAAACTAAGGATCAATGCAATCATGGATAATATATAAGGGAAAACTATTTATATAATATGATTAGAAATCATTTATGAGGAGTATAGAGGATGATTTTATAAAAAAATTAGAGGTAGATGGAGGAAAAAATAATAATACATGAAATAATTTATTGAAGTAGAGGTAACACCAAAGACTACTAGAAGTTTAGTTTCACTATCTACTCAAACAAGAATTTTAGATTCAATTATCATGTCTATAATTTCTATTGGGCTATCTATAACACCACCTATTGGTCCATCAATACAAATAAATATTTCTAGTCCCTCTAAATTTATGTTGGGTTAATGTATCAAAGGCTTACCTAATGGTTCAATATTTTCCTATATTTTGTTTGTGTTACCCATTGTAAAATTATTCTAATATTTGTTTATGTATTTTACAAAAAATTTCAAGACAATATTTTTAATTTCTATTAGTATATCCCCCACCTCATCAAGTTTATTAATTTCCACACTATATTCTAGAGCCTTCTAAATTCCAAGCTCCTATATATTTCATTTTTAGTGCCATTAAGAGTAATAGTTCATGATTTAGTAACAAATAAAATTGCTTCAGAAATGTAAAATTCATACATGTAAACAACTATACTAGATACTTATACATATTCATCATATTAATTTCTTCTATACCCCAATGAAACATCCCTATCTCAAAATAAAATTCAATTATTCTTACATCCTAAGAGAGGCCAATTGTATCAATATCCTAGCTATCAATTGAAAATATTATAATTAGTATTTTCATTATTATAAATGTTACATAAAAAAAATCCTAACCACAATCAAGAGGATGTGATACAAATAACAACACCCAATTAATTAATATAAATTAGAAGAGACAAATGATTCAATAATCAACAATTAAATAAAATATATAGATGAAAATTGATTAAATATTAATTGTGCTAAATGATATGACAAAGGGAATAGAGAGGAGAAAGAGATTATTGAAGAGGATTGATCATTCCTCAAAAAATGGCATGTGATTGTTGATTAAAAGGATGAACTCTCCATGGTTACTTAAATAGGAATGAAAAAGAACATTGTATGATTAAAGCTATGTCAAATATTATTTTTTGACAATGTCTAATTCCTAATGAATAAAAATATGAAATATTCCAAGAACAAAATCAACTATATCAATAATTTAAATATATAGATAAATCACAATTGTACATTAACCAAATCATGGGGAAGGTTAGTGTAGAAACTAAAATTATTCCACCTATGTCTAATCATCATCACATCACTCACTATCATTAATTGCATTACTTAATTATTCATTTATTATTAGACCATATACTATTGATGACTTATTATCCATTTATTACATTACAAATTATTTACTAATTAATTATTCTCACTTATCAACTTAATTAGACAATATTTTGTTATTTAAACTAAATGTGTTCTAATTTCTATTTCTTTCAAATAAATTCTCAAATCGAGACTAATAGGAATAATCCACATCCAAATATGTTTTTTGACAATGTCTAATTCGTAATGAATAAATAGATGAAATAGTCCAAGAACCAAATCAACTCTATTAATAATTTAAATATACAAAGAAATCATAATTATACATTAACCAAATCATGGGGAAGGTCAGTCTAGAAACTAAAATTATTCCACCTATGTCTAATCATCATCACATCACTCACTATCATTAATTACATTACCTAATTATTCATTTATTATCGTCATATAATATTTATGATTTATTATCCATTTATTAAATCAAAAATTATTTATTAATTAATTATTCTCACTTATCAACTTAATTAGATAATATTTTATTATTTAAACTAAGTGTGATCTAATTTCTATATTTTTTTAATAAATTCGTAAATCAAGACTAATATGTTTTCCTTTGGAAAACTGGGGGTGCCCAAGGAAAATAGTGTCTATTTTTGGAGAGAGTGTCGATGTTGATGCTTTTCCAATGTTAGCTCAAATAGTGGCCAATGAAATGTGTGCCTAGTGTAATGGTGTGATTGGTGCATTCAAAGTGTTAAATTCTCCTTTAGCATTATTTGTTCATGTTGGAGAGACCTTGAAGATCTTCCCCTTGAAAAAATGAAGACATGCTATATCGACATGACCTTGGCTCTTCGGTGGGAGTTTAAGTGGTGTTTTTTTGACACATGAGCTTTCCAATGATATACTCTGTAGATTTTTGGCTACCTAAGTGACAACTTATGTCATTGTCTTCATGTGTATGTCCTGCCCCTCTTTCCTAATTCACTAATCAGTGAGACTTTAACACATTAGCAATACTTAGGTGATCATCTCTTCAACAGATTGATAATATTATATTTTAGCATGACTTGTTATGTCGGTGAGACCTTGAAGTTTGTCTCCTCAATGGAACAATAACATTCTATACTAGTGTGGCTTCAGTCTTTTGATGGGAGTCTAAATGGTTTTTGTCTGATGCACCGATGGTCTGCTTATCAATGGGACTTGGTTATCTATTTCATGTCCCTATGATGCTCCATTGGTGGGACCAAACTAGAAGAGATTGAAGGTGAATGGCAGCATGTGTGCAGGACCTGACATATGAAGGAAAATAAGGTAAGGACATGTGGCTATAGACAATTGGTGTAGGTGTTTTCACTAAGGTTATTCTTCATCGGAGAGATAAAGGAATATCAATAAGAGATAGATTTAAGTCCCCTTGATTTAGCGATAGTATGGGATGAATGTAGATCAATGGATGAGGTTGAAATTTATTCATCGAAGGGAGATCAAGACATTGATGGGAGATTTTAGGTGTCTCATCAATACTATGATAGAATTTAAACTGCATGATGTGTGTTGTGGGTCCCAACAGGTGGCATAAGTCAATAAGTGGTGGACATTGATTGTTTGACAAGGCAATTCACATCCTTGTTGTGAATCATAAAGTGACAAGTTGGTGATGACTCGTATGATGGACCCATGCATAGTGTTAAGGATTCATCGGAAGGACTTGAGGATATCAGAAAGAAAGGATTCCCTATCCAACCAACATAGTTGTTACCTAATTTTTATCTTTCAGCTGAAATCAAGTTTAGTGTTTATTCTTTTGGGTTGTTCATTTAAACATTTAAAAGATAAACATAAGTTTGATAGGTTTAATATGCACAGAAACGGATTATCAAATGAAACATATTACTTTTTTTCATTCTAATGTTGCAATTACAACAAATGAGAAAACATAATCATCTGTATACAAATGTGATATTTTATTGATAATCATGAAGTGTACATGTCCCTCACAAGCCAAGGGACTAACTTTACTTATTCAAAGGAAATATGAAGCAATTTACACATGATTAAGTAACAAGAGAAAAATGAATGTGCATATAGGAATGGAGACTAGTCATTTCCTAAGAATGACTAGTTACAAAGTTGCCCGATTGCTCTGTTGTTGCTGCCCCAAGTTGCTTGAGTCCTCCCTAGCTCTATATTGTTCCTAACTCCTACATCTAGAAAAAGAATGATATTAGAGTGAGGCTCTAAGTAATGAAAGATATCAATCCTTACATACACACCTACCTATGCATGTATAAATTGATCCATAAATGCATAAAATAAGCATGCATACCTTGGGTGTCCTAGAAAATAATGAAGTCATCAAACACATCCAACACATGCATTTATTTTCTAACTATTTTCTTCATGTGCAGATTTAGGACAAGTTTGGTTACTATTCTTATTCAAATTAAATATAGCATGTGGGGTAAATGTGGCTCTCACAAGGGTAGAGCTCAACATGCTTCAAAAGGAAAAGGAAATTGAGCAGGGTATGTGCAGGATCATCATGGAAAAAAAGGGCCCTTAAGTGGCAAAAAATTCAGAAAAATCAGAGTTAGGAAACTTGACGTAAAAATTTGTATAAGTTATCTATATTATTTCAAAAATATGTAATAATAGGATCTGTATCAAATTGAATGTAGTTTCTAAACCACTAGGTTTATTTTCTTTAAAATAAATCTATTTGGTGAAAATTTAAAATTTCAATGTAGTAGTACTTAAATTTTAGGGAAAAAATAAGAAGTAGGTGTCTGTTTTACCACCCTAACCACAGTAAAATGATAAAAAAAATTATAATATTTTATATAGAAGTAGAGGACTCATGTCCAGATGTGATGTATATTTTTCTTTAATTTTTTTCCAAGTAAATAATTAATTATGAATTTTTTATTACAAATTTTAAAAAATATAAAAAACTTGTATGTCTGACCACCTTAACTTGGTTAAAACTTCATGAATTTTTTTTTTTAATCCCATAGTATGTGATGCATGTTTTTTATTCAAAAAATGTGATACTGTTTGAAAGCTAAAGAATTTTTTCAATCAACCTATCAATCAGGACTTTAATCATAATTCAAATAGAAAATTAATAATAATTATTTATTAAATTCAAAGTAAAGCATAATTTATATTGGTGAAAATATGAGAATACCCTTTAAAAACCCCTTTTGTTTCATCAAATATTGGTTAAAAAAAAGTCATCAGCCACATACCCATCATACTGCCACTTTTTGGCCCATCATGATCCTGCACATACCTAGCAACTTGATCAAAGATTTATCTGTAATCAATGCATTAAATCAATATGGAATCACATTAGTTGATCAATTTTCATTATGAGATTCAAAATATGCAACTCATTTTCCTAGATATGTCTTTCAATCTTCTAAAGTAGACCCTTGATCCATTTTATAAAAAGAAGTAAGTGATTTTGGAGATGCATCAAGTTCAATTATGCATCTCTTAATTAATGAGAGTGAAATCCAAAATATTGTTAGGTACCTCCCACCTTGACCCTATTAGACAAACACACATCACATAGGATGGTGAGCTTTTAGCTCACCGACATAGGGGACATGTTTTTGTCCACTAGGATCAAAGTGGGGAGACAATTATGTATCACACATGAGCAAAAAGGAAACAAATATGGTTGAATTAGATAGCAGATTCAGGTGGGATAGCAACATGTATTCTCATGTCATGTAGGACAAAAACAATGTCTTTTGGCTTTACTGAAGGAAAACAAGGAATGGTTACAAGAGATGGCATCACAGGTGGAAAAGAAAGGAAGGGTTTCAACTACCCTATTTGGTGCCACATAATGATCAATTTTCATCTACATTTCTTGAAGTTGCTAAGTCCCAAGGATTACCCCCACAAGTGATATGAAGTTGACAATAACTTTATTGATGGAAATGGAGAAAGCAATGGTTGATTCAATCATGAAACAACACAAAGTGACCCCTCTAGAGACAAGGTCATGAAACAAGTGAATAGGACATCGCCTCTGCAAAGTGCTATAGGAACATTGAGAAATAATGATACAACCAATAAGGATGAATCAAATAACAAAACAAAGAAGGTACTTAGCAATATCATTAATTATCATCTTAAAGGAGGTGGAATACACATGCATAAGTGAATGACACCAAATTCAAAGAAAGGAATGCCAAAAGACAAGCCCAAAGGTGCACAAGGCTTTATTCAAGGCCTTCTCAATCAAACATTAGACAAATAAGTTTTTGAGCTACCAATCAATGCATGATGTTTTGAGGAAAGGAAAAAGGAAAAGACATTCAAGAAATATCAACCCTAGTTGATAAAGATAATGTGCCCATATAAAGTAGATCATAATTGGAAAAAACGCAAAAAATGTAAAGGTCAGGCACAATATACTCTTCATATCATAAATTGAAGCATGGGGTAGTGCATTTCATTATCAAGTTATAGGGATAGTAAGTGTTCATAATATCCCAAGGATAAAGACAATCATTCAAAAATCTCAGTGGTGAGAACAACCCCTATGATAAGTTTTGTGAAAGGGACAACCTATATAAAGTCTTCAAATCAATGACAATAGGCCTAAAGGTTCTCATAGAGTGATGAAATGATAATATATTCAAAGGAAGAGTTGTAGGGTGGCCACATAGGCTATAATGAGCATGAAAGTTCCTATTATAGGATGCTAGGAAGACATCACAGTCATGGCATTGTCATAACCATGCAATTTGAAATAAGAACAACAAGCACATCTTTACTCGAGTTGAGGACAAACCACTATTCAAACCACCATGAGGCAGTCAACATACATGAGATAGATGATGGACAAATACATTTTGAAAATCTAACACACAATGTAGCTCATAGAAAGGGAGCTCTAGAAAATCTATTGCTACTGAAGAACAATGATATTAAATATGGCAATAGTCTTATTGATTGAAATAGAGGAGCTCATAAAATTTGCATATTGAAACCATTATAAAACATGGTGCTTCAAAGGAACAAAGCATAGTTATAGGGAAATATCAAAATCTAACTTGTGATAACAACAATGATGATAGTCACATTCCATTTACGTAGGCAATGTGGGCAGTGAGTAGATAATGCTAGGAGCTATCATGAATTACACTGGACAGTCGTAGGTGAAGAGTGATATGCTTGTGTTGATTAAAGATACTATAAAATATGTTATGTATAGTATCTTCCTTGAAGGTAAAAATGGTGAAAATTGTGATTTATGCAGTTCTAGATCAAGGAGCTATGATGAAATAATACGATTATGAGTAATTAAGTTGTCATCATGGTTCGAAGTGATAACAAACAAAAGTTTATTAGTTATGCCATGACATAACCTATTAAAAGAAAAGGAAAACAAGGAATGGAAAATGGGTATCATGCAAAGAATAGTGTTATGAGGAGCATTTTTTATTGGAAATTATTTACAAATTTTATCTTCAGCCAAGAACCAAATAATAACAAAGGTGGCCATCATTTTCCTCAAAAGAAGCAAGTGGAAGGCATTATCCATGTATCGAAGGTACAATAACAATGGTTTCATATTCAGAGTTAAAAATAGATATTCATGATGTCAATTATCATCAAATGTAGAAAATGAATTCAGATGCTCATAGAAAACCCAGTTTTCAAAATTGAAGCTTTTCATTATATTCATACTATGCAATGGCATTGAATATTTTTTAATAAAATCTTAAGTTTTCTTCAATTGTTGTAAAAAGGATCCATCTAGGTTTGATGTAAGATTTCAATAAAGAGACATCCTATAGGAGTAACAAATGAAAGTCATTTCATGCATTATGACAAGTCGTGGTCAAGTTTGACCTCTTTTTTGCAAAATATGGAAAACCCACCTGTGGTTTCAAAAAATGAAGCAGCATTGCTATATTCTATAGAAAAATGGATTACATTTACAAAACCATTTGTATTTCTACCATAAAATTTTGAGTTTCTTCAAGAAATCATGAAACCCACTTGGGTTCTTCTGAAAAAGTTGCAAAATTTAGAAATATATGTTCTACAGGAAACCCATTGAGGGTTTTGCAAGTGTATTGCAAAATAGAAAAGGAAATGAAAAAATATAGAGGAAACCCATGTTGACAAATGGAGGTTGAGCTCACAGGATGTTTTATTTTTCTTCTCTTTTCTACATATCAAAAACCCATCTGGGTTTTTAGAACACCTTCAGATACAAAGGAAAAATTGAATGACATTATAAGGTTTTTCAAATGAAGCTAAGCCAAGAAAAAGAAAATCATTTTTGTCCATGGTCATGGCTAGGAGGTTTTTCTCCTTCATTAAAGCAACAAGACCAACAATGGAATGTCCTTATTGTCAAATGAAAAAAATAAATGGCATTATGTGCTTCATTTTGAAGGTAGAAACAAAGAAAAACATGGTTTTATTTTGCTCAAAGTTAGGAGATGAAGTAGATTTAACTCACCTAGAGTTTTGTAAACAAAAAATTTGAAAAATTTCAAGCTTTTTCTTATAGCAAAGCTTCACATAATTTCTCATGGTGGTTGTAACAATTTATAACAACCATAGAAAGAGCCATAAAATGGGTCATAAATATGTCAATGGCCACGACCTGTAGCTCAAAAAATGACCTCCAGATGATGAAAAATCCAATTTTTAAGCTACAGAAAGCACTTTACTTGCTTCTCGAGGTGTTTCTCATCACTGAAATCAACAAAACCATGGTGAATCCCCATCTTTTCCCCATGTTTTCTCAAACCCCATGATGAAAGAGTCTTGTTCTATAGTGTGCAACGACAAAATGATGGGCTTCTCCCATCATTTTTTGTGTTTTTTTTATTAGGATTTGACCCTATTTGGTGGAAATTGTATTTTCTCCCATGTTTTTAAAAATTAAAACATGTGTTAATACATGGGGACCAAAAACTAGCTCATTCACTTAGGCATTTTATGCCTTAGGGTGTTTCCCCTTGTTTCAACTTTCTGCTAAGTCCTCGGAGCAACAATGCAATATAAAGTGTGCCAATACAACGTATGTGATATGCCTTTGGTTTTGACCAATCATCATGTGACTTGGAATATGATTTCCAAGGAATTTGGAGGTCGGCCATATTGGCCAAGTGTTTTGAATCTCTATGATTCCTTTGAAAACCAATGGATATTGCTCATGTGCATATTAAAATTTGAAAAATGTGGTAAGTTAAGGTGGTCAAATGCCTTGGAAGCTTTTGAAAGCTTTTAAATTTGACATTATATGTTGCATTTTATTCCAATATTTGAAGATATCATGTAAGTGATTTAAAAATCACTTTTATTGTGCCTTTTAATGCAAGTGTAACACAAGGAAATGGTGGGGCCCTTATTTTATGCTTTGAATTATAAAATGACTTGTTTATTGATGTTTTATGAATCACTTTATCAAGATCATTATCGGGTATGTGCAGGATCATCATGGAAAAAATAGGCTCTTAAGTGGCAAAAAAATTAGAAAAATTAGAGTTAGGCAACTTGATGTAAAAATTTGAATAAGTTATCTATATTATTTAAAAAATATGTAAGAATAGAATCTATAGAAAATTGAATGTAGTTTCTAAACTACTAGATTTCATTAAAAAAAATGTATATTTGGTAAAAATTTGAAATTTTAATGCAGAGGTACTTAAATTTCAGGGAAAAAATAAGAAATAGGTGTTTGTCAAACCACCCTAACCACAATAAAATGATAATATTTTTTTATAAGATTTTAGATATAAGTAGAGGACTCATGCCCCAATGTGATCCATATTTTTTTGTAATTCTTTTCCAAGTAAATGATTAATTAATTTTTATTACAACTTTTTAAAAAATATAAAAACTCATATATCTGACCACCTTAACTTGGTCAAAACTTCATGAAATTCATTCTTTCTTTTTTTAATCCTATAGTATGCGAAGCATAGAATGTGGCACATGTTTTGGATTCAAAAAATGTGATACCATTTGAAAGATAGAGATGTTTTTCAATCAACCTATCAATTAGGACTTTAGTTGTAATTTGAATAGAAAATGAATAATAATTACTTATTAAATTCAAAGTAAGCATAATTTAAATCACTAGAAAGCTAAGAATCTCCTTTAAAAACCCTTTTCATTTCATCAATTTTGGGTTAAAAAATAGTCATCAGCCACATACCCATCTATTGCCACTTTTTATCCCATCATGATCCTGCACATACCCTAACTTTGATGGCTTTTGAAATTTTGTGCTTCAAAATGCACATATTGCATGAAGAGAGTGTGAGTCAAGACTTGTGTGAAGACCAATAATGACTTGTAGAAGTGAGGAATGTGTGAGGGTTTTTTGACTATTTTTGAGGAAAAGGGGACTGTTTGAAGGCATTTTTGTCACATTTTAGGTGTGACTATTGACTTGGCTTAACTCTTCTACATGTGGAGGAAAGTTTGGAGGGTTTCTAAAAGGTTCTTTTTGGCCTTTTCTGTTGTATCTGACCAGAATCCTCTGTAAGCACTTGTGTGAGGGGTTTTGGTGTGTTTTTGCTTAAGTATGTTCACTTTGAACATTTGGAGTTAGTTCTTTCTTTCCAGCAGTAGGATAGCTTTGTTTTGGAGCTATTTTTCATGGAGTAGTATTGTAACTCAGATGGGCCTATTATACAGTAAGTACTTTGAATTAATAAAATAAAGCATTTTACCTTCTCATTTGTATGTTGTTAATGATTGATGAGTTTTTCTTGTGAAAATTTGTCTTTTCCTTGCAAGCTTGTCTCATGTTATACATCTATTTAGTAGGAGATGTATGTTTATAGGTTGTTAGTTGTGTTGATAGTGGTGTTGTTAATTGTGAAATATTTGTTTTCCTTTTAATAGCAATGTTTATAGACCTTCTTATGAAATATTTATGTAAACTACATTGGAAAGTGAGTTGTGTGAATCAAGCTTTGTGATATTAATTTGAATTTGATATGATATTAACATGTCTATGTTGTTTTGGTGCATCACCTTAGGTTTATTTTCATGTAGTCCTTACCCTCTACCTTCAAAGATTAATAGTTAGGTGGCATCAAAAGGGGAAGCCAACACTTATCACTAGAGGTCTACTTTCAAACAGGTTACCCACAACCTGAAAGTAGTCCCATGTTAGTCCAAATCTATTGAGTTCATTTAAAGGCTTAGAAAATTGGGTGCAGATTTGGGAACCTAACAATTTTGGAAAGCTCGGTGGGACTTCTAGTCATTTCAAATTAGAAGAATACATAAATTTTCTAGTTTTGATATGCAGCCAACAATTTTTTATCTTTTTTAAGGTCACACCTATATATTTGGCAACTTTGAATGAGGAAATTGATAGTAGATCAGTGTTGTAGTAGCTTATGAAAAGAAATCAAACAAGGGGAAACTATATCCCATTAGATTATATGTAGCTTTCACCACCCTGTAGGAGAGGTAGGACAACAAAGAAGGTTGTTGTTTCATCAAGGAAAATAGTTTCAACTCCACCAGCAGTGAGATTTTTTAGCCCCATAAGGCAGCAAAACTTGGTGCCAAACATGGTTGTTCCAAGAAACCAAGTTTTTGTGACATTCAATGGTGGCATCCCACTTCAATTAGCTCAACATGATGATATTCCAATGGTTTCTCTTTAAAGTGTGCCATATTTTTTAGGTGAAGATCAGACTACACCAATTGAACACATTAAAGACATTTCAAATCTGTGTTTGGTGCATCATATAACTCAAGAAAATGTTTCCTTGAGGCTATTAGTAGCATCATTTAGAGATAAAGCACTCCAATGGTTCAAGAGTTTAGTAGTTAATTTCATCAAAATGTGGGATGAATTAGAATAGGTGCTTTGCAAGAAGTTCGAAGACAAGTATGATAACTTGTCATTGGTGGAGCAGCTAACCCACATTAAAAGGGCTCCCCATGAACAAATGATAGAATTTAATTTCCATTTTCAAAGGACATGGGACAAAATTATAGAACCTACAAGTCCTCCAGCTGAATATGCCTTTCTATATTTTTTGAGAGCCTTAAATAGTGAAATGGCTAATTTAATATAGTGTATGGGTGGAAACAATTTCCCAATAGCTTATGATACAGCTATGAGAGTAGAAAACAACTTGATATAAGCTAGAAGGATTGCCCCTAGGCCTCCTATGGCATGTTTTCCTGATATTCAACCTCCTACAACTCTTCCAACACCTCAAATAGCCCCTTTACTAGTTGTTAACACAAAAATTTCTACCCAAAGACCATCCCAATAGTTGCAGGAAATTAAAAGAAACCAATAGAAGATTGAAAATATACTTCATACTTTTGGCAATGAGCTGGTAAGCATTACAAAGAAGAAATTTCAAGTTTTCAAGCCTTGGAAGCCTCAAAATCAAGGCCAAGGATAGAAATATAAAGCTAAGAAGCAACCATATCAAGGAAATTTTCAAGGTGCACAACAAAATTTGAATCCAAGGCCTTTGTAGCCATACAATCCAATTCCAATCAGTGCAATGAGAGATATGGTACCTATTCAAAATAACATTGTAGTAGAATATGAGTGGTGCTATCCTTGCAACCAGGCCCATAATCAGACTACATGTTTAAATAGTGTCATCAATAAAGTATTGATGGTTCACAATGTATTGAGTGTGAAAGATGTGCCTAATGGTGAATCATCCCAATAGTAGGAGCTCCCTATAGGTGACACAAATCTCTTGAATTGGCAAGGAGAGGAGTTTTGTGGAGTAAACAGTGATATCTCTCCAATAGCAGCCAACATCTGAGCCAAAAAGAGAACTTTCGAGATGGGACAAGAACCAAATAAAGATAAAGAAGTTTTTGGACCTTCCAGTCCTCATGTAACACACATTTTGCAAAGAAGTTCACAAGGCATCCATGGTGGACCGCTTGGGAACCAACCCCAACTAGCCCACTTGTAGACAAACCCTTCTGTTGCAAGGACCCATCAAAAGGTAAACACTATCACACACTTCAACATTATTGAATCCATGAAAAAGATGAATGTGAATATATCAATGTGGGATTCCTTATCTATCCCTATCCAAAAGGACTTGTTACAATCTGCCTTAGCTGAAGAAGGTGTTTCAAATGATATACTAGTAGGTCTAACCAAGGCCATCGTGAAAAATACACCTCAAAACAATAGTAAACAACCAAGTAAGGATGTCAAACCACCCCCATTTTATGTGTCCTTGATAACAGGAGATAGGCTAGTTCACAATTGCATGGTTGATTTAGGGGCAAGTAGTTTTGTCATGCCCAAATTGATTGTTGATAGGTTAGGACTGAAATATTAGCCTCTTGAGAAGGGAGTTGTTCAAATTTATGGGACATCCATTAACACCGTAGGTGTTATCAAAGGTTTAAGCCTTACCCTACAAGCTTGCCCCAATTTCTCCATTCCCCAAAACATTTTTTTCATTGAATTACCACCACATTTTTCCTTATGTTATTTTCATATTTGTCATATCCCATATGGAACAAAAGTAGTCATCAAATCTGAGCAAATTGTTGAGGATCGCATTGAACCATATGTCCCAAGTATTGTTATCACTAATTGTGCTATTTTTTATGATGATGATGAACTTGTTGCTACTCAAGAACTGTAAGTAGAAAGCATACCAGATGCACTTCTAAGTGAGTGGTTAGTAGAAAATATCATTAACAACCCAAATGATAACATTGAAGAGACTAGTTAAGGTGTCTATGTGTTGCACAAACCTAATTCAGTGATTCTAAACCTCGAAAAGGAAGTGGGACAACAATCAGACTAGGAAGGTGGACTATGAAATATGTTCTTTGATGGTTCTCAAAGTAAGAATGGTGTTGGTTGGGGTGTAATGCTTGTGTCCCCACAAGGTGAAAAATACTACTCTACTTTTAGATTTTCTTTCTTGTTACTAACAATACTGTTGAATATGAAGGTTTGAATCAAGGCTTAGAATGGGCATAGAAAAGAGGGATTGGTTGCTTGCAAGTGCATGGTGACAATGAATTGATCGTTAATCAGGTGATAGGTCTGAATGTCACTAAGAATGATGTCTTAAAATCCTAGAAACATAGGGTGTGGGATATGATATAAGAGTTTGACACTTTCAATATGATTTCTATTCCTAGGGATCAAAATAAGCATGTTGGTAGATTGGCTGCAATCGGTGGTCAAGTTGATATTCTAAGTGAAATTAGGAAAGAAAAGTTACATCCATATGTTAAAATAGTTATCAGACCTTCTATTCTAGATAATAATGTTCATTGGAAAGTCTTTGAGAGTGATGAACAAGTCTTGAGCTTCATGATGCAAGAAGATGAATTTGCAATAGTCAACCAGGAGAAGCTCAAGCAACAAAATGATGATCAAATCATCCAATTGAAGTCTAAAACACTTCTCAATGGTATAGTCACCTTGGAATCCATTTTCAACATGGATGACCAGCTAAAAAAGAATAAGACCAGTATGCAAGTCAAAGAACATTATGAGGAGCTTGAAATTTTCGAAGGTAAGCTCCATAAAGTTGGTAAAAAAATTTCACATGCAAATAGGCAAGTTTTCATTGCTCTTTTTCAAGAGTTCCAAGATGTGTTTGCATGGGAATATTTTTATTTAAAGGTTTTTCATCCCCAAATTTCCCAACATACCATAGAGCTTGAGCCAAACTCAAAACCTGTTAGGTAGAAACAGAGGCCTTTAAACCCTGAACTTGAGCCTCTTATGGTCAAAGAGTTGACCAAACTGATTGAGGGAGACATCATTTTTCCAATCAAACACACCTCATGGGTCTCTAACCTTGTCCTGGTTAGAAATAAAAAATGGTGAAATTAGGTTGTGTCTTGACGTTAGAGACCATAATAAATCCTTGTTAAAGGATCATTATACGCTACTCTCCATGGAGTAGATTATGAAAATTGCAAATGGTTCATAAATATTCTCATTACTTGATGGTTATTTAGGTTATAACCAAGTTTTATTCAAAGAGGAAGATCATTACAAGACTACCTTCACCACAAAATGGGGAACCATGGATTATAACAGGATGCCATTTGGCTTGTCCAATGCTAGTGCCATGTTTCATAGGGCAATGGACATGGCATTTAAAGGTTTGACTCACAAACTTGTACTTGTTTACCTTGATGATGTAACGGTATTTTCAAAGAAGATGAACACCTTGCACATTTGAAACAAGTATTTGAGAGGTGTAGGGAGTATGGTATATCCCTCAACCCCAAAAATAATATCTGTTATGTCCATGAAGGAAAGCTTTTAGGACATATTGTGTCAAAATAGGGGATCACCATTGATCCAGAAAGAGTGTCATTTTGGATCTACCTTTTCCTATCCATAAAAAAGGGCTACAAAGTTTTCTTGGTAGAATCAGTTTTGTTAGGAGGTTTGTTCCTGAAATTACAAATCTTTCAAAACCACTAACTACAATGCTAAAAAAGAATGCCAATTTCAGCTAGACCAAGGAGGCCAAGCACCATTTTGAAGTCATAAAATGGGCCTTATCAATAACCCCTACTTTGGTAAACCCAAAATTCTCAAAGGATTTCATTTTATATCATGATTTTGGAAGCATTGATATAATTTCTACAATGCTAGTACAATAGAATGATGATGGCCTAGAACATCCAATCACCTTTTTAGTCAATGTTTAGAAGAGTATGAACAAAGATATAATTTTGTAGAGAAACATGTGCTTGCTACAATAAGAAGCTTGAAAAAAATTAAACCCTTGATTTCTAGCAATAAGGTGTATTTGATGGTTGTGTACCCTAGAATGAAGGAATTCTTCCTAAGCAGGGATTTGAATGATAAGAGGGTAGGTTGGATTACAAAATTCATGGAGTATGACATTGATATCAAGGTAACAAAGCTTGTCATGGGTAAGGTTCTGTGTGAACAACTAGCTATAAAGGCTAAAGATGAATGAAATGTAGAAACAAATGTAGTTCTGGTTGTTGATAATGAGGTTGCAACAGATGCATCTACAACAAATGTAGGTTGGGTGCAAGATATGACTCACTTTTTGCAAATTGGAGACTATCCACCATGTTTAGATAAAGAAAAACAAAGGTATTTTAGACTGCAGTCTAGTCCTTACATTCTAATTGCTAACATTAGTTTTAGAAAAGACCTTAATGGTGTCCTCTTAAGATGCATTGATCAACATCAAGTTAATAAAGTACTTCATGAGTTCAATGATGGAACTATAGGGGTCATTTTCCCCAAGAACAACTACATGGAAGATAATGAGAGCTAGCTATTATTGGCCAAGCTTATAATTTAAAAATTCCCATGCTTGGGCTAGGAAGTGTGTAAAATGTGCCATTTTTGCAAGCAAAGAGAGGTTGCCAACTTTACCATTGCAATCCATTCAAGTAGAGTAGCCCTTCATGAGATGGGGAATTTATTTTATAGGTGCCATTAACCCACCTTCAATTGCAATACATAGGTGGGTGCTTATTGCAACCAATTATTTCAAACAAAGGGCTGAAGCAGTGGCTTTGAAAGAAGTCAATGAAAGTGTTGTTTTAAACTTATATGATGATTTAGTAACTAGATTTGGGGTACTTGAGTCAATCATTTTTTTATAATGCTTTGGCATTTTTTGGGTTAAGAGTAAGTGATTGGGCTATAAACAATGGTATTCATCTGAATACCTCATCAAATTATTACCCTCAAGGTAATGGTTTGGCTGAATCAACCAATAAGAATCTGATCAGAATCATCAAAAGGATTCTAGAGGATAACCAAAGAACTTGGCATAACAAATTAAAATTTTCCTTATGGGTAGACAAAATAACACCAAAGAAGTCCATTGGAAACTCCACTTATATGTTGGTATATGGTAAAGAGGCAAGGTTGTGTTTATCACTTGAGCTTCCAACTCTTGACATAATGAACCAGCTTGAAATGTTTGAAGAGAAGGACCCAAAGGTTGTCCAATATGCACAACTCATGGATTTGAATGAAACCAAAGATAGAGCCATGAAAACAATGGAGTTGTGTCAACTCCAAACAAAGAGGGTGTTTGATAAGAGAGAAACACCCAGGGTGTTTAAAGAGGGGGATGTTCTCAAATGCGACAAGTTAAAGAGTAGGCCTAGAAAGCATACTAAGTTTGATAGCATGTGCAGTGGCTCATTTGTCATTACTGAGTGCAAAGAGCACAATGCTTTTCACTTGTCATCAATGGATGGAGAAGCTCTGCCTATCCTAGTCAATGGGATACACCTCAAACTCTCTTTTGAGATATAATCTAAAAATGATTTGTACATATTAGAGTAGGTTTTGTTTCCTCTAAGTGTTGATGCACATTATTTAAATGTTTTTCAGTTTTCCCTAAGTGTTGTTTTGCATAGTTAGGTGGTAGTTTTCATTCTGCATTGCTGGTTTTTCTTGGTTCAAAGTGTTTCTTGCTAGTTTAATGAGTTATAGCAATTTTCAATGTTGTTTTCAAGTGGTATTAGCTTTCAAAGTGACCCTATGCCCAATGGATAAGCTTAGGAATCTGGTATCATGTTTAGTAGGCAAACATATAGTAGATGTCCCAAAAAATGTTACATAATTTTTACCTTTTAGCTGAAATCAAGTTTACTCTTTATTCTTTTGTGTTGTTTGTTTAAACATTTGAAAGATAAACCATAAGTCTACTAGGTTTAATATGCATGGAAAAGGATTTTCAAATGAAACATATTACATTTTTTTCATTCCAATGATGAAATAACAACAAATGAGAAAAGAGAATCTTATGTATACAAATGTGTTTTTTTATTGATAATCATAAAGTGTACATGTCCCTCACAAGCAAAGGGACTAACTTTAATTACTCAATGGAAATATGAAGAAATTTACAAATGATTAAGTGAACAAGAAAAAAATGAATGTGCACATAAGAATGGAGACCAATCATTACCTCGGAATGACTAGTTACAAGGTTGCCCGATTGCTTTGTTGTTGCTTCCCCAAGTTGCTTGAGTCCTCCCCATCTTCATAGTGCTCCTAGCCCCTGCATCTGGAAAAATAATGACATTAGACCGAGGCTCTAAACAATGAAAGATCTAAATCCTTAGATACACACCTACCTATGCATGTATAAACTAATCCATAAGTGCATAATATAAGCATGCAAACCTTGGATGTCCTAGAAAATAGTGAAGTCATCAAACACACCCAACATATGCATTTATTTTCTAACTGTTTGCTTCATGTGCAAATTTAGGACAAGTCTAGTTACTATTCTAATTCAAATTAAATACAACATGTGGGGTAAATTTAGCTCCCATGAGGGTAGAGCTTAGCATTCTTTGAAAGGAAAATGAAATTGAGAACCTTGATCAAAGATTTATTTGTTATCAATGCATTAAATCAATATGGAATCACACTAGTTGATCAAATTTCATTATTAGATTCAAAAGATGTAGCTTATTTTGTTGGATATGTCTTTCAATGGTCTTAAGTGGACCCTTGATCCATTTTATAAAAATAAGTAAGTGATTTTGGAGATGCATCAAGTCTAATCGTAGATGCATCAAGTTTAATTATGCATCTCTTAATTAATGAGAGGGAAATCCAAAGTATTGCCAAGTATCTCCCACCTTGACCCAAATGGACAATCACACATCACATAGGGTAGTGAGATTTTAGGTCACCAACATAGGGGACATGTGTCTATCCACTAGGATCAAAGTGGGGAGACAGTTATGTATCACACATGAGCAAAAATGAAACAATTGTGGTGGAATCAAATAATAGATTCAGGTGGGACAACAACAATGTCTTTTGACTTTATTGAAGGTGAACAAGGAATGGTTACAAGAGATGGCATCATAGATCAAAAATAAAGTAAAGGTTTCAACTTCCCTGGTCAGTGTCACATAATGATCAATTTTTATCTACATTTCTTGAAGTTTCTAAGACATAAGGATTATCCCCACAAGTGATATGCAGTTGACAAGAACTTTATTGATGGAAATGGAGAAAGAAATGGTTGAATCAATCATGAAACAACACAAATTCAACCCTCTGGAGACAAATTCATGATACAAGTGAATAGGACAACACCTCTACAAAGTGTTATAGGAACATGAAGAAATAATGATATAGCTAGTAAGGATGAATCAAATAACAAAACAAAGAAGGTACTCAACAATATCATTAATTCTCATCTTAAAGGAGGTGGATTGCATAGGCATAAGTGAATGACACCAAATTCAAAGAAAGGAATGCCAAAAGACAAGCCCAAGTTGCACAAGGCTTTATTCAAGGCCTTCTCAATCAAACATTAGACGAATAAGTTTTCAAGCTAACAATCAATGCATGATGCTTGATGAGTGCATTTTTTGGTTAAATCTTGGGTAGATTTTATAGTTTATTTGTTGGCATTACCATGGAATTTTAATTGTAAAATGTTAATATTTTGTATAATGTTTCCCTCAAACCATTGACATTAGGTTCATCCTATCCTTGTGGTGTTTTCATGACAATTAACTTATTATGCAAATTATCTATATTAATTTTGCGTGTGGTTGATGAGTGTTGTCTAAGGTGATTTTAGAAGTGCGATTACTACACATACTAACTTTTCCATGCATGACATAATTGATGGATGCGAAGTCAGGAAATGAAACTGATAGGTGATCATGTGGGAGAATCATCCAAGGATTTAGCTGAAGGACAACAACGACAGATTCCCACGATAGTCACTTGTAACTTCCTTTTATTTATAGAATTGAGCAATTGGAGGTGTTACTACAACATTGAGTCCATGGTTGGGTATGCATGTCTGACTGGATTCCCTACAACTATAACCACTCTACTATTCTTTTCCTTACTTTCTCTAAATGGCATCCTCTCAATTAGTGGGAGTTGACCTGCCTATTTAGCTGGATTTGAATCTTCTTCTTGAAGGTCCATAGATTAATGAGTTCATAGGAATGGATGCTATTTTAGGATAAGTTTTGAATCTTTGATTGTGTGAAAAACATGATATTGATGTATTGATCATATATACTTTTACATATATAGTCATGTTGTTACTCTACTTATTTGATTTACAATAAGTAATATGATAGTCTAAATCTGAGTATTTGAATTTGTATTAGTCTTAGTAGATACTCATCCAAGGGGGGCCACTTGGCGAGTAATCCTTTCTTTAGAGTAATTACCCTAATGGTTGTTTTTCGTTTTGTATTTAGTTCAAAATCTAGTATGGACTGTCCCTACAACCATTGGAAGTCCATTCGGTGTCTATTCCTGCAACCAAAGTAGATAAATTAGTTTCCTGCTTATTCACCTAGATCTTTATTTATGTCATGCATTTCATTTTTTGGTAATTTTTTAGTAGTTTCCTTATTTCCTTCTTGAAATTTACTTGCAATACCATGTGTTTCTTATTTGCAGATTAGCAATGGCTACTTCGGAATTCCTAGTGCACATACAATGCCGACCCATTTCAAGTCTACATCCCTGGGTTGACAAGTAAATGCACCTCCATGAGGATCAAAAAGCTATTCAAGTTAGATGTCTAGTCTCTGAATCATGGCCATAGAAGCCCAGTTATGAGGCCCTTTTTACAGGTTGACAATGGTTTGAGGAAAGGAAAAAGGAAAGGGCATTCAAGAAACATCAACCCTAGTTGATACAGATAATGTGCCCATACAAACCAGATCATAATTGGAGAAAAATGTAGAAAATGTAAAGGGTGGACCAAATATACTCTTCATATCATAAATTGAAGCATTGGATAGTTCGTTTCATTTTCAAGTTACAAGGATAGTAAGGGGTATGTGCAGGATCATCATGGAAAAAACAAGCCCTTAAGTGGCAAAAAATTCAGAAAAATTAGAGTTAGGCAACTTGAGGTAAAAAATTGAATAATTTATCTATATTATTTTAAAAATATGTAAAAATAGAATCTTTAGAAAATTGAATGTAGTTTCTAAACTACTAGTTTTGTTTAAAAAAATCTATTTGGTGAAAATTTGAAATTTCAATGCAGTGGTACTTAAATTTTAGGGAAAAAATAAGAAGTAGGTGTTTGTCTGACCATCCTAACCACAATAAAATGATAATATTTTTTTATAAGATTTTAGATATAAGTAGATTACTCATGCCCTGATGTGATGCATATTTTTTTGTAAATTTTTTTCAAGTAAATAATTAATTATGAATTTTTTATTACAAATTTTTTAAAAATATAAAAACTTGTATGTTTGACCACCTTAACTTGGTCAAAACTTCATGAAATTCAAGTTTTCCTTTTTAGTCTTAACTTATGTGAAACATAGAATGTGACACATGTTTTGGATTCAAAAAACATGATACCGTTTGAAAGCTATTGATGTTTTTCAATCAACCTATCAATCAAGATTTTAGTCATAATTTGAATAGAAAATGAATAATAATTAGTTATTAAATTCAAAGTAAAGCATAATTTATATCGGTGGAAAGCTAAGAATTTTCTTTAAACATTGTTTTCGTTTCATCAATTTTACGTACAAAAATAGTCATCAGCCACATACCCATCATATTGCCACTTTTTGGCTCGTCATGATCTTGCACATACCCTAAGTATGCATAATATCCCAAGGACAAAGATAGTCATTTGAAAATCTCGGTGACAACAAAAAACCCTATGATAAGGTCCATGAAAGGAACAACCTATATAAAGTCTTCAAATCAGTGACAATAGGCCTAAAGGTTCTCACAGAGTTATGAAAGGATAGTATCTTTGAAGGCAGGGTTGCAGGGTGGCTACATAAGTTGTAATGAGCATGAAAGTTCTTGTTATAGGATGCTACGAAGACATCACATTCATGGGACTGTCATAACCATGCAATTTGATAGTTTCCCTATTAGATCATTTCTCATTGGTATTCTCAAGCACCCTTTGCTTAGGTAGGTAATGATCTGTTATTCTTTTCGTGAGCTAGCTTATGACTGAAGCTGATACCATAACTAGTTGAGATCCTAAATTTGTTAGAAGGAAAGAAGAAGAAGATACATTTTCCCTTTTTGTTGGTGTATATCCTCAAGCCTCCACTAAAGATCAACATCAGACTGATAGTCCTTTTCCCTGGGAACTCATCAAGAAGACATGGGTGATACCCTCCTAGTTGAGGATAACCCACTCTTCCAGGATGATAACCACACCACTGATGCTCCTGGGTTTGAGCCATTTTCCACCACTTTGAAAGAATGGTTTACAAGTCTAGGTAGAGGTACCATGAAAAATTTGGAATATGTAAGGACTAAGCTCCTTGGAAAATATAAGGAGTATTGTTGGGGTAGTGATACAAAAGGAGGTGATTCTTTTAGGATTCCATAGAAGGAAGATAAGAGCTTGGAGGATTACATTTCGAGGTTTATGTCTTGCATATAGGAATCTCCATTGAATACACCCACTGAAGAAACTCATAAGATATTTTTCTTGAAGGGAATCAATGAGAGTTCCATGGATGCTTTGGACTTGATGGCAGAAAAAGATATCACTCAAATTCCTTGGAAAGACATTGGAAAAGTATTTCATGACTATACTAGAGCAACTTCAAAAGGAAAGAGAATCTATCAATCTTCTCTCAGTAAAATTCCCAGAATGGAGATTACTAATTTATCGATAGACTCCACATAGAATATTACAAATAATTTGGATACTCAGCTAAACATCCTTGAAGACAAAGACCAACAAGAAGAGGTAGAGGTAATGATGGTAGAATATTTCTCCCATTTCAGGCAAAGGGGGGATGACTGTAGATGCAAAATGATGGCCAATATTGACAACAAGATTCCACCTAAGCTTGAAGAAGAAGTTAACCATGATTTACAAAGAAAGCCCTTGGTTCTAAGACAAGGTATGTTACCAGATCCATTATCTTTTTTTGGACCAAACCAGGCAATCAGTTTCATGTAGCCATTTTCTCAATCTCAATAGTCTTCCATAACACTTCCACTTATTAATACACACAAACTTACTTAGCTACCAGCTCAGCCCACACCCTATCAAAATAACACACCACAGCTGCTACTGATATGCCTTGTTGATTCAAACCAATTCTCTATATATGTTGTGAGTGTAAGTAATGTTCATCTATGTTCAAGAATGACTGAATCAATTTCTTCCACACCTATTATCATTGAGCTACCTATGGAAGAGGGACATGAGCTTCTACATGGTCCCATTCATCCAATAGTACCTAAACCAAAGTTACCA
Organism: Sequoia sempervirens; assembly: GCA_007258455.2. NCBI lineage: Eukaryota > Viridiplantae > Streptophyta > Pinopsida > Cupressales > Cupressaceae > Sequoia > Sequoia sempervirens. Next base: position 191,574,193 of record VDFB02000017.1, read on the forward strand.
TTTCCTCAGGAATGGGAAATTTCCAAGCACAAGTAAAGCAAGGAAGATGCAACTCTTGACCTCATGAGTCAGCCAAAGCATATATGTGTCTAGACACCCCTATTTTAGACCATAAAGTATGTTCTTATACCTAGCAAGATAATTAAGGGAGCATGTCTCAAGAAGCTAGGGAGGATAAAGAAGCACTTGATTATAGCCCATGTGGAGACAACTTACTGATACCATGCTTGGAAAAGTGACCATTCTCAAGTACAAAAATCTAGGTACCCTTGTAGCAGCAGTTGTTATCCATGGGATTCAAATAGAGAGTTTTCAAAGTGCCTTGAAGCCAGTCATCAATACAATGACTGAGCACATCCTACAATAGCTAAACATTGAATGTACAAGGCCTACTTCTACTATCTTGTAGCTTATTAATAGTTTTACTATGAGGCCTAATGATATTTTAAACTCTTGGAGGTATCTAGCAGACCTCATAATTTTCTCTTTATGGCCACATGTTGATGAGAAAGCCAAGAAATTTCACTCAGTCATGTCGCTTATGATGGTAATTACCCATCCTATAGATGATCTTCCTACAGCCACACTTATTGTAGAAATGGACGTATTTCATACCATGCTGCCATATGGACTCAAAGAATTGAAAAAGTCTCATCAGCATGCATTTTCATGGGACTACTATGGTATGAAGGAACCGGACCTTGAGTCCTACATTTTTTGGGTCTACACCAAAACCAACAACCAAATAGTAGAATGGTCTCCACAAGAAATCAACTCTATATTGAGAAAATTTATCAAAATGAAGCTGCAAAAATTGATAGATAGCCAGTGGATGTATATGCTAGTAAGCATGACAAAGAAAGGAGGAAAGCAGTGAGTTTTTTTTATTACAATAGACTTAACATTGTAACTAAGATATGCACTCTCCTAATGAAATATGTTGGATGGAAAGAGGACTTTTACAAGGTAGCTTTGACCTATGTTTTTATTTTGATCATGTATCTAGATGCCTTAGATAAAATGAGAAGGGTAGCTTTGCACCACATTGAAATAGTACAAAGTCAAAAAATGAGATGGCATGATTGGGAGAATGAATTTCAACCAAGTGACTAGGTATTGGCAGATAACCCCAAGTATCAGGATAATTTAGGAAAGTTATGGGTAGAACCATCCAAAATTTTTGAAGACTCTTCCAATGAAGCTAATCAACTCACTACCATATACTCTAATGGATTTAAGCTAATTGAACAAACCCCCAAGGGAAGAATCCTGTAGAAAATTACCTAGCAATTAGTACACATACTTCCTACAGTCGGAAGTGGTGGACCTAACATCCCACCTTTCGGCTAAATTAAGGTATGTATTTTCCATAATAAAGATTTCCACCTTAGTGGAAATACATTTCTTCACCCATCCGCCCATCCATCCATTTGTACCACCCTTCTCTCTCTTCCATCATTTTGTTCACCTCACTCCACTTCACTTCAGTATCATTAATTTCTCAATCATTTCCAAAGAAGGAAAATTGGTACTTTTTCTCCACGATCCTTGCAACTGCATCCTTCACATCCTTAGGTATGTATGCAGTAATTCTCATCTTTTAATTACCTTTAGAGCACATTTATTTAATCATTGCACATTATTATAGGTAATCGCATGATATTTCATTATTCCCTACCAAGCCGTCACTCCTTTCCCACATATATTGACACATGTCCAAAATTAGGCTGGGGGAAAATAAAAAATGAAAATAATCTCCTTTTATGTCAAATCAAAATTAGATTATGTCAAAAAATTTAAACAAGCTGATTTAAAAATCTAGCTCGCATGTGTGAAGTGACTTCAACTAAACTACCAATTCTTTCCATTATCACTTTCATTTATCAACCTTCCCTTCCCTTAATCTCCTTGTCATACAAGCAAAAAATGGTAAAAATTAGAAACCAAGGAGGAAATTTACTTAGCACTAGCAATAAAAATTTAGCAGTAAGGTGGTGGTTTTCAGAACAAAACTTGTAGAAAAAGGGAATTTTGCTAAGTAAAGGTAATTTCAAATCATGGGAGGTGGTTTAATTCGGGATGAGCCCTCAATCCATGACGCATTGCTACAAGATGTGCAATGTCTACCAAAATTCTAGCGATGTGGTTGGTTTGACTATTTCACAAAATTGGATGGCTTTGACGAGGGAATTACACTTGAATTTTCCTAGAAATTCTCATAAGGTAAATCCATGGTGAAGGGGTTAGAAGTGGTGATGACTGAAGAAAGAATTGCAAATATTTCAAGGTTACCTGCAGATGGAGAACTGTACCTTGCATTTAGGGATGCTAGGTCGGCTAGAGCGGAATTCACAGTGCATGGCAACCGACCAATTAGCATTGATAAGCAGGGGGAAAAAATAACATCTCTTCCTAAACCATGGAAGCAGGAAACTGTGCATATTATTAGGTATATCACCTATGAGGGATGATTATCCAATTTTCATTTTGTACACTTTAAGCTCCTGAGCCACCTAAGGCACGAAAGGAGAATCAATGTGCCCAATGTCCTATACAATCTCCTCTCCATTATGGTAGTTGAGACCAAGAAAGATAGGGATAATTCTATCTCTCACCGTTGCTTAATAAAATTTCTTGTTGGGTATGTGCAAGATCATCATGGAAAAAACAAGCCCTTAAGTGGCAAGAAATTTAGAAAAATCAGAGTTAGGCAACTTGACGTAAAAATTTAAATAAGTTACCTATTCTATTTAAAAAATATGTAAGAATACAATTTGTATCAAATTAAATGTAGTTTCTAAACTAATAGGTTTATTGTTTAAAAAATAAAATCTATTTGGTGAAAACTTGAAATTTCAATGTACTAGTACTTAAATTTCAAGGAAAAAATAAGAAGTAGGTGTCTGTGTGACCACCCTAACCACATTAAAATGATAATATTTTTTTATAATATTTTAGATATAAGTAGAGGAATCATGTCTCGATGTGATGCATATTTTTTGTAATTTTTTTCCAAGTAAATAATTAATTATGATTTTTTTATTACAACTTTTAAAAAATATAAAAAATTGTACATCTAACCACCATAACTTGGTCAAAACTTCATGAAATTCAATTTTTCTTTTTTTAATCCTATAGTATATGAATCATAGAATGTAACGCATATTTTGGATTCAAAAAATGTGATACCTTTTGAAAGCTATAGATGTTTTTCAATTAGCCTATCAATCAAGACATTAGTCATAATTCAAATAGAAAATAAATAATAATTATTTATTAAATTCAAAGTAAAGCATAATTTATATTGGTGGAAAGCTAAGAATCTCCTTTAAAAACCGTTTTCATTTCATGAATTTTGGGTAAAAAAAAGTTGTCAGCCACATAATCTACAAATACCCATCATATCGCCACTTTTTGGCCCATCATGATCCTGCATATGCCCAGTTAGGAAATCTTTGCATGATGTGTTTGGAATGTATTAGGAGGATTTTATTCAAGTTAATCAAAATTATCATCAAGAAGAATTTGTCAATGTTTAAAATTTTCCACCTAGGGCTATACCTATTTTTCGTAGGTCTAGCAAAAGATTAGGTATAGCCAAGGCCACCCCTGGTGCTTCGACCTCTAGTGCTAGCTCTAGCAAAAATCCTCCTGCAATAGACAAAGCCATATATATTTGTTCCTCTGAGATAGAACATTTAGAAATAACAAGCTCTTCATCTGAGTCTGATGACAATGTCCCCCTACAAACCCTAATCAAAACTAGGGCATGAAAGAAAGAAGTTGAAGTAAGGAAAGAAGAAGAAAAATGCCAAACCCAGCTTATGCAAAAAGAGGTGCTAAGTGCTAGAAAAAGGAAAGCTAACCCTATTCATTTTGCAACCAAGGGAAAATGTACAAGCACTCTAGGAGGTTGAAGCCCACTGAGCTAGCTTCTTGTGCAACTTCACAAGAAAGCTAGGGGCATGATGGGATATCACATGACGATATTGAAGCTCCATTAGCACAGGAGCATGTTGAAGAAAAGGAAGGAGATATGTTTGAGAGAGAAGCAAAAGTGACATTGGTAGACCTTGCTAGTATTGCGAAAGAATTTGAAGATGAGAAGGAATTCTTGTAGCAGAGCCAAGGATAGGGGTAGGACTTCCTACACCCACAACAGGAAACACCGAAAGAGCTAGCACAAAGTCAAGAATAGAAACAAGAGATCTTGCAACAGGAAGAAGGTGAAGCAGTACCCCTGTAGCCGCAGATAATTGCACAACTTGAGGTCATGCACATAGTGTCGCATGAGGAGCGACCGACAACAAACACATTGGTAGGAATCCATAACCCTCCTAATTTTATAGTTCATGCAGCAATTCTAAATTTATAGAAGGAAATAGAAAGGAGGGAAAGAGAATGGAAATAGGAGAAGAAGAAACTGAAAAATAAAATCCAAGAGAGGCATGAAATTATTGAGAAAAATGAAGATATTGCTGCCCTGAAGGAAAAATTAGATAATATTGTGACCTTGGTGCCACAAATTATTTAATTTTTGGCTCCTCTGAGAGTTTATGCCTTGCACCTGAAAGAGAAATACCTCTCTTTCAAGTTATCAATTTTTTTCAGATTTGAATCCCTCCGTTAAAACTCCTGTTGAATTATTTAATGCTTATAGAATCGTCTCTCCTAAAATGAAAATTATGTTATGTGAATTTATCTACACAATTATGCAATCACACAAGATCGTGAGTGGAACCCATTGCTATATGTTGGGGATGTACAGCTGATAGCATTTATGTCCTGGGCACAAAATGAAATTAGTTGGGGAGAACAAAACACTGCCTATGGGAGGATGGTGTCCACTATCCCCTTATCCATTATAGTTGAATCAAGTAACCCCAGGGATATCCATAGAGAATGGCTCAGGATGCTTCTTAGATTGAGTTATGGTAATAGAATCATGCCCTAGATTGAGGCTATTTATACTAAGTATGAAGTGAAAACAACAGTAAAAGAGAAACTTGTGAGAGGGTATCTAGCTCAGCGATGGAATAGTCTGATAGATGAACAGAAGCAAGTTGAACCCCACTCTATTCATAACTATGTTGTAGCACTAAAAAGAATTGACACGTACATCTAACTTGGTAGAAAAAAAGGGAGATATTGGCTTCCTCTAACCTTCCATCCACCCATTCTCATGTGGCCTATTCCCAACTATATATTCTACATATATGATATTGATAAAGAAAGGTAGAGGTGGGACAAATTCGACAGGTTGAGAGGATTCTATTGGGATCCAAATTCATGAATTGTAGCAACAGATGTTGATTAGCTTGTTGTTGCAAACTTCAGAGCCTTAACCAAGCAAAAGAATAGCCCTTCCCCTACTGGAGGACCAACAAGACATTAGGCTGGGGGGAATGATGAGCTCAGTTTTTAGTTAAATCTTGGGTAGATTTTATAGTTGATTTGTTGGCATTACCATGGATTTTTAATTGTCAAATGTTAAGATTTTGTATAATGTTTCCCTCAAACCGTTGACATTAGGTTCATCCTATCCTTGTGGTAGTTTAATGACAATTAAAATATTATGAAAATTATCTATATTATTTTTTTGTGTGACTGATGAGTGTTCTCTAAGGTGATTTTAGATGTGTAATTACTATGTGTACTGACATTGCCATGCAAGACATAATTGATGGATGCTAAGTCAGGAAAGGAAACTGATAGGTGATCATGTAGGAGAATCATCCAAGGAGTTAGCTAAATGACAACAACTATAGATTCCCATGATAGTCACTTGTAACTGCCTAGTATTTATGGCATTAAGCAATTGCAAGTGTTACTGTAGTGTTGAGTCAACGATTGGGCATGGATTCCATGCAGTCGTAACCGCTCTACCATTCTTTTCCATGATTTCCCTAAATGGTGTCCTCCAAGTTAATGGGAGTTGACCACCCTGTTTAGCTGGTAGAATAAATATGGATTTGAATCTTCTTCTTGAAGTTCCATAGATTAATGAGTTCATAGGAATGGATTCTAGTTTAGGATAAGTTATGAATCTTTGATTGTGTCAAAAGATGATATTGATGTATTGAGCATATATACTTTTACATATAGTCATGTTGTTACTCTGCTTATTTGATTTCCAATAAATGAGATTATAGTCTGAATTTGAGTATTTGAATTTGTATTAGTCTTAGTGGATACTCATCTAAGGGGTGCCACTTGGTGATTAATCCTTCCTTTAGAGTAATTAGCCTAATCATTATTTTATGTTCTGTATTTAGTACAAAATCTAGTATTGACTATCCCTACAACCACTAGAAGTCCATTTTGTGTCTATTCCTACAGCCAAGGCACACCGAGTAGTTTCCTACCTATTCACCCAGATCTTTATTTATGTCATGCATTTCAGTTGTTGGTTAATGTTTAGTAGTTGCATTATTTCATTCCTACAATTTACTTTCAGTAGTGTGTGTTTCTTAGTTGTAGATTACCAATGGCTACTTAGGAATTCCTAGTGCACATACAGTGCTGACCCATTTCAAGTCTATTTCCCTAGGTTGACAAGTAAATGCACCTCCATGAGCATAGAATAACTATTCAGGTTAGATGTCCAGTCTCTACATCATGGCCATAGAAGCCCAGATATGAGGCCCTTGTTGGAGGTTGACAATGGTTTGAGGAAAGGAAAAAGGCAAAGACATTCAAGAAACATCAATCATAGTTGATACAGATAATGTTCCCATACAAAGTAGATCATAATTGGAGAAAAATGTAGAAACTATAAAGGGTAGGCCAAATATACTCTTCATATCATAAATCGAAGCATGGGGTAATGCATTTCATTATCAAGTTATAGGGATAGTAAGTATGCATAATATCCCAAGGATAAAGATAGTCATTCAAAAAGCTCAATGGCAAGAACAACCCCTATGATAAGTTCCATCAAAGGGAAAACCTATATAAAGTCTTCAAATTAGTGACAATAGGGCTGAAGGTTCTCATAGAGTGATGAAAGGACAATATCTTTGAATGTAGGGTTGTAGGGTGGCCACATAGGTTGTACTAAGCAAGAAAGTTCGTGTTACAGGATGCGAGGAAGACATCGCATTCATGGAACTATCATAACCATGAAATTTGAAATGAGAACACCAACCACAACCACATCTTTACTTCGATTGAGGACAGACCACTATTCAAGTCACCATGAGGCAATCAACATACATGAGGTAGATGATGGGAAAATACATTTTGAAAATCTGACACAGAATGTAGCTCACAGAAAGAGAGCTCTAGAAAATCTATTGCTACTGAAGAACAATGATATTTAAGATGGAAATAGTCTTATTGATTGAAATAGAGGAGCTCACAAAATTCACATATTGAAACCATCATAAAACATGCTCCTTCAAAGGATCAGAGCATAGTTATGAATAAGGGAAATATCAAAATCTTCCTTGTGATAACAACAATGATGATAGTCACATTCTATTTACATAGGCAATGGGGGCAGTGAGCAGATAATGCCAGAAGCTATCATGAAATGTACTGAATAGTCATAGGTGAAGATTGATATGCATGTGTTGATTAAAGATACTATACAATATGTTGTGTATAGTATCTTCCTTGAAGGTAAACATGGTGAGAAGTGCGGTTTATGTAGTTCTAGATCAAGGATATATGATGAAATAATACTCTTATGAGTAATTAAGCTTTCATCATGGTTCAAAGTGATAAAAAACAAAAGTTTATTAGTTGTTCCATAACATAACCTATTAATAGAAAAGGAAAACAAGGAATGGCAAATGGGTATCATGTAGAGAACAATGTTGTGAGGGGCATTTTTTCTTGGAAATGATTTGCAAATTTTATCTTTAGCCAAGAACCAAATAATAACAAAGGTGGCCATCATTGTCCTCAAAAGTAGCAAGTGGGAGCCATTATCCATGTATGGAAGGTATGATAACAATGGTTTCATATTCAGAGCTAAAAATAGATATTCATGATGTTCATTATCATCAAATGCAGAAAATCAATTCAGATGCTCATAGAAAACCCAATTTTCAAAATTGAAGCTTTTCATTCTGTTCATACTGTGCAATGGCATTGAATCTTTTTTAACATAAGCTAAAGTTTGCTTCAATTGAAAAATGACACATCTAGGTTTTCATAAGATTTGAATAAAGAGAAATCCTACAGGAGTAACAAATGAAATTCATTTCATGCATTATGATAGGTCATGGTCATGTTTGACCTCTTTTCTACAAAATATGGAAAACCCACTTGAGGTTTCAAAAAATGAAGCAACATTGCTATATTCTACAGAAAAATGGAGTACATTTACAAAACCATCTGCATTTATACCAAATTTTTTTGAGTTTCTTCCATAAATCATGAAACCCACTTGGGTTCTTCTAAAAAAGTTGCAAAATACAAATATATATGTGCTATAGGAAACCCATTTGGGGTTTTGTATGTGTATTGCAAAATAGAAAAGGAAATGCAAAAATACAAAGGAAACCCATGTTGAAAAATGGAGGCCAAGCTCATAGGATGTTTTATTTTTCTTCTCTTTTCTACATATCAATAACCCATCTGGGTTGTTAGAACACCTTTAGATACAAAGGAAAAATAAAACGACATTAAGGTTTTTCAAATGAAGCTGAGCCAAGCAAAAACACATCATTTTTTGTCCATGCTCAAGGCCAAGAATTTTTTCTCCTTCATAAAAGAAATAGAAGCGACAATGGAATATCTTTATTGTCAAATGTAAAAAAAATAAATGGGCTTCTATGCTTCATTTTCACAGTAGAAACAAAAAGAAAAGGTTTTTTGTTGCTCAAAGTTAGGAGATGAAGTAGATTTAACTCACCTGGATTTTTGCACACAAAATTTTTGCAAACTTTCAAGCTTTTGCTTCTAGCAAAGCTTGACATAATTTCTCATGGTGGTTGTAACAATTTAAAACAACCACAGAAAGAGCCATAAAAATGGGTCAAAAATATGTCATTGGTCGTAGCTTGTAGTTCAAAAAATGGCCCTCGGATGGTGAAAAATCCAATTTTTAAGCTACATAAAGCACTTTACCTACTACTCTAGGTGTTTCTCATTAATGAAATCAACAAAACCATGTTGAATCTTCATCTTTTCCCTATGTTTTCTCAAACCCCACAGTGCAGAGTTGTGTTCCAGAGTGTTCAATGACAAAATGATGGGCTTTTCCCATCATTTTTTGTGTTTTGATGATTAGGGTTTGACCCTATTAGGTGGAAATGGGATTTCATCCCATGTTTTTAAAAATTAAAACATGTGTTAATACATGGGGGCTGAAAACTTGCTCATTCACTTAGGCATTTTATTCCTTAGGGTGTTTCCCCTTGTTTCAACTTTGTGCTAAGTCCTCAACAATGCAATATGAAGTGTGCCAATACAACCTATGTGATATGCCTTTCATTTTGACCAATCATCATGTGACTTGGAATATTCTTTCCAAGGAATTTGGAGGTCGGTCATATTGGCCAAGTGTTTTGAAGCTCTATGATGCCTTTGAAAAATAGTGGATATTGCCCATGTGTGTATTAACAAATGCAAAATGTGGTAAGTTAAGATGGTCAAATACCTTGGAAGCTTTTGAAAGATTTTAAATATGACATTATATGTTGCATTTTATTCCAATATTTGAAGATATCATGTAAGTGATTTGAAAATCACTTTTATTGTGCCTTTTATTGCAAGTGTAACACAAGTAGATGGTGGGGCCCTTATTTTATGCTTCGAATTGGAAAATGACTTGTTTAGTGATGTTTTATGAATCACTTAATCAAGAGAATTATCTTTGATTCTTTTTCGAGTCTTGTGCTTCAAAACACACATATTGCATGAGGATAGTGTGAGTCAAGATTTGTGTGAAGACCAATAATGACTTGCAAAAATAAGGAATGTGTGTGAGGTTGTTTTGACTATTTTGGAGGAAAAGAGTGTTGTTTGGACACATTTTTTGGTGTGACTATTGACTTGGCTTAACTCTTCTACATGTGGAGGATAGTTTGGAGGGTTTCTAGAAGATTCTTTTTGTCCTTTTCTGTTGTATCCAACCAAAATCTTTTGGAAGCACTTGTGTGAGGGGTTTTGGTATGTTTTTGCTTAAGTGTGTTCATTTTCAACATTTGGAATTAGTTCTTTCTTTCCAATAGTAGGATAAATTTGTTTTGGAGCTACTTTTCATGGAGCAGTATTGTAACTTAGATGGAACTATTATACAGTAAGAACTTTGAATTGATAAAGTAGAGCATTTTACCTTCTTATTTCTTGTTTCTCATGTATGTTGTTAATGATTGATCAGTTTATCTTGTGAATTTTTTTCTTTTCCTTGCAAGCTTGTCTCATTTTATGCATTTGTTTAGCAAAATATGTAAATTTACATGTTGTAAGTTGTGTTGTTAGTGGTGCTCTTAATTGTGAAATCCTTGTCTGCCTTTTAATATAATTTTTTATAGAACTTCTTATGAAATATTTATTTAAGATGCATTGGAAAGTGAGTTGTGTGAATCAAGCTTTCTGATATTAATTTGAATGTGATAGGCTATTAACAAGTCTAGGTTGTTTTGGTGCATCACCTTAGGTTTTTCTTAGCACTAGGTTTATTTTCATGTAGTCCTTATCCTTTACCTTCAGAGATTAATAGTTAGGTGACATAAAAGGGGGAAGCTAGCCCTTATCACTGGAGGTTTTCTTTCAAACAAGTTACCCACAACCTAAAAGCAGTCCCATGTTAGTCCAAATCTGTTGAATTCATTTAGAGGCTTAGAAAATAGGGTGTAGATTTGGGAACCTAGCAATAGCAATATGCAATGTATAGTTAAGAAGAAGAGCTAAAGTTGATCCAACAATAAAGCCCAAGGTTAGAAGGCATTGATGAGACATAGGGAAATTAGTAGGAGAATATAGTTTGTCCCCTCGATAGTCCAATGTGAGATCGGTGTGATGACATAGGTGAAGTGTTGGTGACATGCAATTGGCCAAATGGCCATCTCACATCCTTATGTACTAGCTATGTTGTGGGACTTGCAAAATTGTGTCATTAATGAACCAATGAGATTGTTTCAATGTGATTGGGTGTCTCCTGAAGGACTATGTCTTGCATCTCCACAACAGACTGATAGTGTTCCTCTTGGTGGGACATTACATCATCGGTGGGACTCTCCATTATGTCTTTTCAATGAACCAATAGTCTATGGTGGGACCTGAGTTGTCAGGAGGAAAGCGGTAATTGGTACAAGCCATGTTGAATCGGTAGTGGGGACCACATGGACCAATATATAGTGAACATCCAAAGAAGGAAAATGTTGTATTCTAGGGTGAGCATGATTTTCACAATGCTATACCCAAAGCTTAGTTAATCTGGGGTATGTAGTTTTTTTATCAAGGGTTTTTTAGTGTTTTGCACATAAGCTATTTGGGTATAGAAGGTTTTTGGTTAGGTGATGTTGGGTATCTATAGTTATGTGATCTTTGTATAATCGGGAGTGGTGTAATTACAAATGTAATTTGGGTTTTATATGGTCATGATTAGTGGAAATATGGTTTAGTTGAAATGGGGGTTGTGAATTCTCATGTGGAAGTTTTTATGTTTTCAATTTTGGCTAGCAAGAATGATTGCTATTCAATTTTTTATATTTTATCATATTATATTATATTAATATATATAGAATTCTTTCCTTTCGCCAAAAAAAAAGGAATAATCCACATCCACATCCAAGCAATGTGAAGTCATCATCTTTTTGAAGTTTAAAGTGAGATGAAAAATTTCATTTCATTCTTTCTTTTACGTTATTTCAATTTATTAATTTTCGATTTCAATTCTTATAGTTAAAAAAATTAAAAGAAAGGTGAAAAAAATCAGATTTTTTTTTCCAAAATAAAGAAATATGGATAATCAAGAAATATTACAATAATGATAAATAAAGAAATTGGATTTTTTACCTTATTCCTAAAGGAAACTCCAAATGATATCCAAGGGTTGTTGACTAAGACAATGAAAGTCAAGAAAAAGCAACAAAGGAGATTTATACAATATTTTTTAAGTTGACAAATATTGTGAATCAAAGAATCTAATAGATCATCAATAAGAACTAGTAAAAAAATACATGTTCTAAACTAAGGTGAGTGGCTTAAGTAAAATTTTCGTACACAATATGTAGCCTATAAGAAAGAAATTAATATACAATGAACTAAAAAAGTTTCTTTCAAGACCAATTTAAGGATATAATTGTTAGCGAATACCTACGAGATGTGTCAGTCAAGGTAAAGGAAATAGCCAAGGCAGGTCTATAAATAATATTTATCAATAAAGGTAATTGCTCTAAAGATTATTACTCATGTAAATTAATTATGATTTGAACATCAATGATTCTTAAGAAGAAGACGGGACCTATTACTTAGATCAACAATTAGAAATATGAGTCTTTTAGTTATAGTTGTTTGTGTTATTTTAATGATTTTGTCAATATTTTCTTTAATTTAATTGGTTTAAATTTTTTAATAATTAGAAATTGGTTAATAAAGTTTTAAGTTTTAACTTAAAAAATGTTGCAAAGTTTTTTTTCTTTATGTTACAATTCTATAGCTATTAATCAATTTGTTAGATTTTTCTATATATTTTCATGGTTTACAAACCATGTATCAAGGACTAAGTTATTTATATAATATAAAGTTCAATTATAGATGTTTGATAAAATAGTCACTACATTTTGTCTTGGTGAAGCATAATGATGTGTTCCACTTTTTTAGATAGGTACCACTAATAACAAACAAAACATTATGAATTTAAATATTTTATTTAAATTTGTGAAATTTTTAATATTTGAAAGTTTCGTTACTAAATTATTTCTTATATTTTATAGTGATTTTAATGACTAATATTTTTCCATAATGATAAGTTGAGTGAGAAATAAGATTAATTATTATTTATATACATCTCTTCCCATAATTATTTGAAAGTACGGTCCAAATATAATTATGTGGAGTTTCTAAGATCTAAACTATATATATATATATATATATATATATATATATATATAATCTGACTTAGATCTAACTTTCAATTAAAAAATGATAGACACATATAAAACAAATTTCTTTATATCTTCAATATCATTTTTTATTAAATTAGTAAAATATATTTATCTTAGAATCTTTGTTCCACCTCTTTAAAGCATTTTTTTTTCATATTTCTTATATTTAACCAGAGTTCTTATATTTAATAAAAGTGCTTAGTATCTTTTCAATGTAAATCATGTCTATTTCAAAGAAAAGTCAACTTGCATCAACAAGGTTATATAACTATATAACTCAATAATTTCCCAATAGCCTACCATTTCCTTTTATATTAATTTTTAATATTTCTCATTTATATCCTTTTCTATGTTATCGTAATTATAACGATACAATCTACATTTCATGTAGTTTTGCCCATGATAATTTAGTTCTAATATTAGCGTATAAATCATGAATAGCATGTAAACATCATTGTTGATATAAAACATAAAATTGTTGCATAGATACGACTGTTGACATACTTCTATATGGAGGTGAGAAAGTTCTCTATCCCAAGTTAAAATTGTCTTTGAACAGAAGAAGGTTTATAGAATTTAGGTTCGATTTCTGCTTCATTGAAGCAACTCACAGAAATTGTGGAATTGTTTTCTTATAAACAACGAAAATATAAGCTTGAACGACTTAAATGCCAACTTTTTTTTTATGTGTATTTTGACAGGAGCTTTTAACGATGGACATGGAAAATCTGTCACAATTAGAAGGAAGGATTGAAGTTCTTGAAGCTGAAAATGCGGGCATGAAAGTGGCAATGGAAGCAGTAAGGCAACAGTTAACTATATTTCACAGCTTGAATTTATATCCAACTTATCAAAAGAAATTGGATAGTTATGCCGGACCTGAGAAAGGCATGTTGGAGTTGGCTATGAAAGCCAACTTCTTCAAAACTTCATATGACATACGGAAAAAGGCAAAGGCAAACATGGAGGAAAGACGTTCAAAGCGACATCGTACCGAGTAATGCTGCCTTTAGTCTGTCTCGCCAACGTAAACTTTTGCTTGGCACTAGTTTCTTAAGGTATAAGATATTTATATATATAAACAATATATAAAATATGTATTTATATATATATATATTACAAGAGTAAAAGGAAAGAAAATCAATTTTTAAAATATACAATAAGTATCAAAAGATGCAAAGAATAATTCAACTATTTAATTTTCTATGGTCACAAAATTTGTTTGAACATCTACAACATTCAAAGTATCAACTATTTGTGACATAACCCTCTCATATTCCATTATCTCATGAATAAAATGATGGTAAACATTAATGTCTTATGTTTGGACATTAAATGTTTCATTTTTATTTAAACTATCAATACCTTTAGTATCACAACTTATCCTAATTGGTCCTTGACCCAACTCAGCATTTAAAAATAATTTATAAAACTAGATTGCCTCATCATAGGTTCAATTAGCTTCCATATACCTCATTACTATCATAAAAAGTTATCACTAAACTAGATTGTGACAATAAAATTTTACATGGTCAAATGAAACACCCTAAGGATTCATGTACATAGAGGCTCTTAATTTTTTTGTTGATGCATCCTCACATGAATGCATATACATTCTTACCAAAAATACATTGTTAGCAAAACCCAAATATGTCCTTAAATTTTTATCATTATCCAATCCATTCTTGTCCTCCTTCTCTTTCTTTCTTTTCTTTATGTCGATTTTTAAATTTATTTTATCTTTTTTCTTGTTCTTTTAGATCTTTTTATTTTCTCCAAACTACTAATGACATACCAAAAAAATACAAAAGAATACATGGAGGAAAGACATTTAAAGCAATATCATGGTGAGTAATCCTATGTGTCTTAAACTAGTCTATCTAGCCAACTAAAACATTTTCTTGCACTAGCTTTTTTAATGTATAGGATATTTATCTATATAAACAATAGATAAAATATGTAATTCATTTTTTAATTTTTTTTAACATTATGTTAGGAGACCTCTCCTATAGAGGTGGAGAGAGCAGATGGTTTTTGAAGATCACTAGTGATGCCTTGTGCACTTGCAATGACCTTTCCTACAGAGGTGGAAAGGGTGTTTTGTTGGGCTTTGAAACTTTTGTTGTTGGAGCTTTTCTTAGTGGGTTGTTGGTCTCGTCAAAACCAATGGGCTGTTGTGGCTTGTTGGTCCCTTCAAAACCAATGAGTTCAAGATTAATGTAAATCTTGGTTCTTTTCTGGGCAGGCTGCTAGGTTTTGGCTGGATGTTGGCTTGTTGTTTCCCTTGTTGTGCTAGTACTGGGTGCTTTTGATTCTATCTTTCGGGTAGCTTGTTCTTCTTGGTGTGGGTTTTGGGTCCCCTTAAAACCTGATGGTTTTGGGTTCATTCAAAACCTATTTTTCCTCTATTCAAAAATATTATGTTAGGAGACTTTATTTTGTACATTATGGGGATTTTCCTCACATATTTATATGATTTTTTTAGTTCTTTGTGTTTAGCATCACCATTTTGTAATCTTATAGATTCTTCAAATGGTCAAGGTCATGTCTTTGGTAATTAATGTTATGTTTTATAATTAGGATGATTTCCATCATAGTACATTTGAATGTTTATCTAAGTATTAGGATTTGTAAAGCATAAAATACTAAATTCCAACCTTCTCTCACTTGTCATATGTATTACTAGAGTATAAAGAAATACAAACAATTTTAAAAATATTTGATAAGTACCAGAAGACATAGAATAAATCCTCTTAATTTTTTTTATGGTAACTAAATTTGTTTGCACATCTACAACATACACAAAAGTATCAACTATTTGTACCATAACTCTCTCATCCTCCATAAGCATCAATGTCCTATATTTTTATGTTAAATGTTTTTTTTTTTGTTTAAACAAAAAATACCCTTAGTATCACAACTCATAATAATTGATCCTTGACCTAACTCAACATTTGAACATAATTTCTAAAACCAGACAACCTTATCATAAATTTCTATCAAAAAATAATTGTTACTAAACTAGATACTCTACAAGAAAAAATTCCATGTTCAAAGGAAAACACTCTATAAGGATTCATGTATAAAAAGATAACTAATTTATTTGTCGATGCATCCTCACATCAATGCTTGTACATTCTTATCAGAAACACACTCAGGTAGCCAAACATAAATAAGTTCTCATATTTCAATCATTGTTCAATCCATTCTTGTCCTTCTTCACTTTTTTTCTCTTCTTTATGTTAACTTTCTATATTTTCCCATTTTTCCTCCTCCTTTTGATCTTTTGATTTTCTTCAAACTACTAGTACATCTTGGATACTTTTAATAAATTAAAAAGATCTAAAAGAACAAGAAGATATGAGCTAATGTGGTGATTTTTATAATTTTTGTTGGAGTAAATTCTTTTTACCATTTAGCATACTTAAGTTTTAGTTAGGAAAATATTATTAGATATTAATTTTTTAGGTGCATATTATTTTATTAGTTGTTGCCAGTTACATTTTTACTAGCTTTCCCCTTGCCTTTATAAGCAAGGCCAATGTACACTATTCTTCATCTTAATTTTATTATTCACTCATTGGTGAAAGAGCTTTACTTCTTTCACATTTGTTAAGGTTTATATTGCAGATTGTGCTCCTTGGAGGTGAATTTTCACTAATAATGAGGCCCACACTACCTAAAACCCACACAAATCACAACAATAGATAACAAAACAGAAGATACGAGATAGAAAAATAACTTACTTTCAACTATTTTCCATAAAATGAAATTAGAGATTCAAAACTTACATGCTACAGCCTCATGGGATTGATTTATTACACCAAAATAAACTCTTAAAACCAAAATGTATTATTCAGAGCCACAATCTGCACTATAGGAGCCACCCTCTACAACCCCTCACTTAAACCTTTTATTTTACTCCAATAATTGCCTTAGAATGTTCTAGAAATTTCAACTTTCCCTTTTATTTAGAGCCAAAAGTCTCGCCTTTTGATTTCTGGCCTAGGAAGAAATTTTAATGAAACTCACTTTTTAGAGGGGCATCTTTTCGAGGCCATAACTTTTGATCCAAGTGTTTGATTTTCTATTATTGCATATCGTTGGAAAGCTCTCATAGTGATCTACAATGCTTGAAACACCAAAGGTCAGTTCATCAACTTTTCAAGCTATTTTTGGATCTCTAAAGTTTCATATCTGAATTTGAAGTTGCATTGGAGAAATTTCTCAAGACAAAAACTTTAATATCTCCCAAACCATGCAAGGTATTGAGATGATTCTTTTGTGATCGAATTTTTTTTTCAGTTTTGCTCCTTGGGGTAAATTTTAAGGTTTATACAACCCCATTTAGGTCAACTTACTAAAATTAGTAAGTGGTAGTTTTTCACTATTTTTTACTTCTAATTGTCTTACACACTTTAAGTCATCATGGAACTCAAAAAAACTAAATAAAATAATGAAAATAATTTTTTTTGGGTGATACAATATTTTCCTACACCATTGGATGCTCCTGCATCATACACCCAGGGTAATTTGAAAGTGACCCTGTCACTTCTCGAGAATTAGAGGAAAACCAAGATGGTTAACCTCCCTCAAACAACCACGATGAATCTTCAATAGGACTTCCTCTCCACTTCACCAAGTACTCTACATATTGTGTGTTTCTTGTGCTTCTACCGACACGACTATCCAGAATTTCTTCTATCTCCTCCCTTCTGAAGTAGGTGTTCGTATATTCCACTATGCTTCTATTATTTCTTCATCAATTCCTCCTTCATGATATTTTGTTAAATCTAAAATGTTAAACATAGGTGAAATATGAATTTCATCAGGCATTTCTACCCCATACATGCATTTCTTGAATCATGCTTCTTCAAGATCTTGCATCGCCCAAACTTCTTCATCTTTAACTTGTTTTATCTACCAACTAGAAACCTTTCCATTTGCAAATGAACCATGACTTCATATCCTACCTAGAACTCCTTATACCTCTTTTAATGATCTTCCTTAGCCTTATATTGTGTGTTCATCTTATTGATATGTTTCTTCACTAAGCTTCGTGCAAATTCTTCAGGTGCTTAGCAAAATATTTAGCCTTAGCACTACTCTTCTGCCCTGTATCCATCTTTCTTAGTTCAAAAGAAGTTCTTGAACTACTCCCAAACACAATCTGGAATGGTGATTTACTAGTTCTCTTGTTGATAGAATTATTGTAAGAATTTTGTTCCTGTACTATAAACAAATCCCATCCCATGTGCTTATCTCCTACTAAGCATCTTAGCAGGTTACCCAAAATCCTATTCACCGCCTCCATTTGTCCATCAATCTGTGGATGGTGTATAGAACTAAACTTCAAATCTTCCTTCAACTTCTTCCATAATGTCCTCCAGAAATAACCAACAAATTTGGTATCTACGTTTGAAACTATACTCTATGGTAGACCATGAGTCTCACCACTTATCTGAAAAATAACTCTACAACATGAAAAGTATCATTGGTCTTATGACATGGAATGAAATGTGCCAAAATTTGAAAATCTATCCTCCACCACAAATATGGAATCATGCCCTCTCTGTGTCCTTGGAAAGCGAAGAAAAAATACATGCTAATATCCTCCCATGGCCTCTCAGGTACCAGTAATGGCTGATACAATCCAGTATTCTAACTTGTTCCTTTCACCATCTGACACACTCTACAACTTTGTACAATTTTTTTCACATCTTTTTATGATTGTGGCTAATAATAATTCTCACTGACAAGAGCAATGGTCTTATATCGACTAAAATGTCTAGCCAATCCTATGATATGCTTCTCCCTGATTAGATTCTCTCTCATAGAACTCCTTGGAATTCATAATTGGCTTCCTCTAAACAACATCCCGTCTTGGATTAAGAAATTCAACCATCTCCTCCTACCCAATGTAACAGGTTCCAAACAATCCTTCCAAGCTTCTACAAAGTATGGATCTTTACGATACAAACTCTTGAGTTCATTAAACCCAACAACCTCTATATTCATTTCTATAAAAAAAATTGTCTTCTACTTAAGGAATCTACAACTCTGTTTGATCTTCTACTCATGTGCTTCAAAACAAATGTATAACTCTGCAAAAAATCAACACATTTTAAGTGCCTTTGATTTAACTTTTCTTGACTATTGAGATACTACAAAGCTTGGTGATCAGTATATAAGACAAATTATTTTGGAAACAAATAGGTCTCCATTTCATCAAAGCCTAAACTATGGCACAAAACTCCTAATCATAGACATAATGTTTCTTCTTACCATTATTTAACTTCTCACTAAAATAGGCAACAAGCTTACCTTCTTGACTCAAAACAACTCTTATGGCAATTTCACTAGCATCACAATCTACCTGAAAGAGCTTATTTAAATTTGGAAGTGCCAAAATAGGTTGGTCTATAACTTTCTTCTTCAACATATCCAAACTTTTGGCTACTCCTATAGTCCACTTAAATTCTTTTATATCTCCTCTCATCGCTTCAATTAGAGGTGCACAAATACTATTGAAATTCTTAATAAACTTTCTAGAAAAAAAATTTAGACCATGAAATGATCTTACCTCTATAACATTCCTTAGGGTAGGGAATTCAATGATAGCTCTCACCTTCTATGGATCCATTTTAATACCCTCTGCTAAGACAAAAAATCCCAGAGACACTAACTCTCTCTTCACAAAATTACATTTCTTCAAATTAATCAATAGATTCTCCTCCCTTAGCTTCTCAAAAACTCTTCAAATATGCATCAAGTGCTCCCCTAATGTATTACTAAAAATAAAAATATCATCCAAATAAATATAATATTTTTTCCTAAAAAATATTTCAATACCTCATTCATAAGCCACATTAATGTGCTTGGTGCATTGGTTAGCCCAAAAGGAATGACTAACCACTCATACAAGACATACTTGGTTTCGAAGATTGTCTTCCATTCATCTACTTCTCTAATCCAAATCTGGTGATATCCACTCTTCAAATCTATCTTTGTTAAGTACTCAAATCCACTCAAACAATCCATAATGTCATCCATTCTCAGCAAGGGAAATCTATACTTGATGATGATCTTGCTGATGGCTCTTGAATCTATACATATCTGCCATTCCCCATTCTTATTTGGTGCTAGTACTGAATGTACTAAACATGGACTCAAACTCTCTCTGATCAATCCCTTCCCCAACAAATCTTGCACTTGACTGTTCAACTCTTCGCTCTCTACTAGATTCATATGATGAGCTTCCTTATTTAGGAAATTGGCTCCAAGAATCATTTCCATCTAATGACTAATCTTTCTTACTAGATATAAACCTTCAGGTATGTTATTAGAAACAATATCTTGAAACTCATTCAACATATCTGAAACCTCTATAGGTACCTCATTAGTATCTTCTTTATCAACTCTTGGGCTCAATGCAAAACACATATGCTCATGCTACAAAAGGTCTTCTAGGAACTTTCTTCCATCAACCAAAAAAATTCTTGCATTACTGTAGACCTTTCCATCTGCCTCTTTCGAGGGCTTTAACTTATGATGAACTCCATCCTTTTTCAAAGCATAGGTGTTGGCATTTCCATCATGTACAATGTGTCGATCAAACTACCATGGTCTTCCTAACAACATATCATAGACATCCATATGAATACTATCACACAATACCTCATTATGGTAATTTCCAATTTTGAACTTTACTAGACATTGTTCATTTACCAAAGATTTGTGGTCCTTCTGCAACCAAGCAATCCAGTATGGATTTAGATGCATTCTCCTCTCCAATCACAACTTATTAACCATATCTTCTATAACAAGGTTATCAATACTACCTCCATCAATAATAATATTGCAAACTTTACCTTCAAACTTACATCTGGTGTGAAAAAAATTATTCCTTTGAGTTGGTTCCTTCTCTTTCTACTTCCTTAGAATGTGAATACTAAGCATCTTCATCTACATGTGTAACTCGTGCATTACCCTTAGGTCTTATATTTTTCCTTCCTTTATGTTGAGGACACATTTAATAGGCTCTATATCCTTCTTCTTCACACTGGAAATAGTTTCCATGAAAGCCTCCTCTTCTTAGTTCTCATCTAGATCTTCCTCTTCCTCTTTGGTCTCCATTATTCTAATCACGAGGATGGTAGGTGCTATCTCCTTTCTAGTTTTTGCTGCTACTAGAGCCTTCACCCTTCTTTTTATCTTCATTTCAACCTCCATACATATGACCGTCGACCAATCTTTCCTCTATGGCCTCTACCTCATTGTTTGTTCTCAAGGCTCTTGTTCAATCATTTTTCAACCTTTAGAGAAAAATAATAAGCTTCCTCAATGGTGGTCATTCTTACTAGTGCCAATTCTTCTTGTATGCTTGGCTTCATCTTGTTAATATAATGAGAAACTTTCTTTTTATTTTCCTAGAATATCCTATCTGAATCAAGACCTTCTGAAATTCCTCTATGTATTCTTTTACTATCCTTGTCCCTTGCCTCAAGCTCAACATCTTCTTTATTATCTCCAATTTGTAATCGACTGGAATAAATTTTTTCTTCAATATTGATACCATTCTATACCATCTAGAAATTTTGTCTTTCCCTTGTCTTCCTCTTTCTAACTAGACTTCTTTCCACCATATACTTGTAATTATAAAGATGTGCAATTAATTTAGATTTAAAGGAGTTTTATATGTTTTTAAAAAATTAAGATGAATTTTGAGATAGATATGTTATATTTAGATGGATCTCATGAGCTCATTATTACATGAATCTAGGGTTTAATGCTCTATTTTTTGTGGCCCCCTAGATTTCTAACCTTTTTTTTTTATTATTCAAGGAGTAAACGCTTTTGACCGGAGCTATGAACCGGATACAACCATTCAACAATTTCACCCCAATGGAGTTTGAACCTTGGTGGAAAGAACAACAATGCACCCGATAAACCATTACACCATGCCAATACCAGTAAAATTTAATATTAAGGTTTGGGCTGCAAGAAGCCCCACCAATTCACCAAGGAACCTCCCCTTAATATGAGGGTAAATAACAAACTCCATTGTTGACGCGATAGAGAGCGACCCCGCGAGGTTTGAACCTTGGTTGTTGGCTCTACATGCAAGAAGCCCCACCATTTCACCAAAGGGTCGCCCCTTCTAACCTTATTTTATTAGTAAATAAATTCTTAAATAAAATAAACATGTATCTATCTATTCTAGTAAATTAATTAATTTTATATTAATATATTAACACCTTTGTATAGATATATTTAAGATATTTGGATTAGTAAATAGTTTATTTTAAGTGAATCATGATAAATGATAAATAATAAAGAATAATAATTCATAAACTCGCTTATAGATTATTAGCTAAAAAATTAAAAAGATTTGTCACTATATTATCGAATAATTATACTCTCAAAGAATATTTTAAAACAATAATAATCAAGAAATTGTACAATATAGTAGCCTATCCACCAAATTCGTTGTTAGTTGTTAGAGCTACTATTATTTGACATGTAATTTGATGCATTTGGATATTTGTTTGATCATTATAGTTAGAAATTATATATGATAATTTTTTAAAATATAATAGTCTATTTTCAAATTAGTTGTTAGTTATTGTGGCTATTACTAGTGTAGACACATAAAAGTTTCCTAGACCTACAGACCACATTTTTTTTGTCTTATCATATTTTGTCTATAGTCCAAATTCAACTATTAATTAAATAATTCTCAATTATTTAATTAATTCATGTCTTTTATTCCTCCTGACTATTTAAATAAATAAATTTTATTTATTTATTTTAAATATGTCACTAATGACCTATGTCTCTCCATAATTGAATAAACTCATACATTTATTTAATTATTACTTGTCCACTATTTCTTCTTGATTATATAGATAAATAAACTTTATTTATTTATTTAAATACGTCATTAATTTCTAATATCCTCTTATAATTAAATAATTTTTTATAATTTATTTAATTCTTGTCCACCTTGGCTTTTTCTAATTTTAAATAAAGGTCATTTATTTAAAATTGTCCCACTTTCTAATTTTCTTCCTCCAAGTAAATAATTAAAAAATTAATTATTTGTTGTCACATGGCACCACTTTTGAGTTAAATTAATTTTTAATTCAAAAGGTTAACTTTCCCTCTTAAAATCAAATGATTTCTAATATTATTTGGTTTTCTAGTTCTTTATTTTTATGTGCCATTCTTATCTCTTTATCACATGCAATCTTCTCCTTTGATTTAATTTTCCCAAAATCAAATCTGAACCCTTCATTTAAAATTTACCCTAATGTTGCCCTAACCCTAATTGTGGGTTATCATATTCAATCTTAACCATTCATATTAGGGAATTTTTCAATCTTAAATCTTTGCCATTCATCCAAAATTTACTTTTGTACAAAAAGGAAATTTTGGCCTCATTTGACATACTTCATACATCTTGATCTTGGCATCTCTTGACATTGTGACTTCATGCTTTAAACATTCTCATACTCTAGGCTTGCTTCATAGTTGCATACTTGAATTGTGTAGCTTTTTGATAGAATCCTTCAACATTTTCTTAGGAAATTGTCATAGTCATAGGTTTCTCATCACAAATCTGAGGGGAAAACATCTACTTGCAGCAAATAGAGAAGGTGCAGTGAAGGTGATTCATGGAGGTTGAAGACATTTGGTAATATTGTTCTTATTTTTCATGCTTTTACTCCTTTGTTATTCATTGCTTTGCTTTGGGTTACTTTATTTAAGCTATAATATGCTAACCTAGGTTTTTCCCTTAGCTACATTGGTGAAGGATGCATTTGTTCTATCATGATGCATTTTCCTTGTAGTTCGACACATTTGTCTATAGATTCCAGCTTTCAGCCTTGAGACGCATTTGATGTGAAGAACGACACATTTTCCTCACAATTTCTAGATTTTTTCCTTGTGACACATTTGACTGTCATAATGATGCATTTTCCTAATAAAAATTTACTTTCAGGTTTTTTGTAGAATTTTCAAACTTTTTTTTATGTTAGTAGCTTAGAGGTTTTTTTGGGTTACTAATATTTTGTTTGCAGCATGTGACAAGGAGTCTAACCCTTTGTTTCTTGATTTCATATAACTTTTTCAATTCCTTAATCAAACAAACAAACAACAAACAACTTGCATTCACATTTCATTTGGTTAAAATGAACATGCATACTCACTCATAGGCTTAAAATGAACTTTGTTTGCTCCAAATTGATTTAAAAGTTTAAAATGAACAAAGTGTTTTAGGTGTTTTCCTCACATTACAATTTGGATAATTAAAATGAAAAAGTGTCTCCCATTTGTGTAACCTTGATTCAATAATAGAAGTATCCTCTCCCCTTGCACACTTGTGTGATCCTAGGTGCAAGAAAAACTATTATTGACTCTAGGAATTGGGCCTTCCTTGGTGGGAAAAGGTACTCACCCCAAGGCAACTCAAACCAACAATGAAGCTCTTTAGCTGAGCTACTCCCGACTGGTATACAAATGTGAATTCTAATGGAAAACTTAGGATTACAAGTGTGGATGTGTCACATAGACAAGTGAATTTCCCAAAACCTTGTTGAGTGTAACCTCTTCAGGCTGTAATTCCTCCTTATCAAAGCTAATCTTGCATCATGTGTGGCCACTCGAATGGGAGTCTTGAACTAAAAACCTTTTTGTAGTTGGCTAAAACCCATCTATTTGTTGGTGCAGCAATGGTTGTTGCCAAGGCATCCACATTCTCACAGTTCTTAGTAGAGGTGAAAATCCTGCCATGGGAGATTTATGGGGGCTTGAAACTTCATTGACCTAAGAAGTGAGTGTAATGTAAGGGGGAGCCAGTGTGGCCAAGCTTCTAGATCACCCACTAAGAATAAGTGGGGCTGGGGAAACCCACACAGAATCCAGTGAATGTAGTCTTTGCCTAACCTAAGATTGTGCTTGTCTTCATTGTGCATGTTTTCAAACATTCAAAGACAAAACATTGTGTTTTCCAAGTTTTTTCTGAGACTGTGAATGGTAGATCTAGACCTACTCAAACATAGAAAAACAACACAATGTTAGTCAATAAACAAATCTAAAATAGCATTCCCTATGAGATTCATTCAAAGCACAATGAACAAGAAATAAAGCAAAGAAACAAAATGAAAGCTATTTAAATCCTGTTCAAATGTTCAAACCCAACATCCCATGGGGGAATTGGTGCTTCTTTGATGTGGAAAGAATCCCTTTCCCAATTCCTAGACAAGCTTGATGAGTGAATGGTTGATCCTTGATAAAATTCTCAATAACCTAGCTATGGTGATGAAATGCTATGATAAATTTGATGAAAATGGATGAACTTTGCTTCAAATTTGTAGATAGTAACTTTTCTTTAATTTTTGGATCCAAAATCAATAGAAGGGTCCTCCATTTATAGGAATGAAGGATGGAGAAGTGAGAAACATGAAGAATGTGGGACTAAAGATAAACCAATAACAATGTGCCACTTGTCAACATGTTATTGAAGAGAGGTGGAGCACATTTTGATCAATGTGCAAATAAATACAATTAGGTGGAAATTTGAAATTTGAAAGATGGCTTGTGGAGGAAGAGTTGAAAGGTGAGTTAACGCCACTTGGTTCAAGAAAAAAGGACATCTAAGAGTTATAAATGCCATGTTGGAGGCAACTCCTTTGGGGAGAGAGATTTCAAATTGCAAGAATATTCCAAAGAGCTTCCATTTTTTAATGAAATAGAAGAATTTATAAATCAAATAAATTGATTTACTTGTGCAAATTGAAAAATCTAGAGGATTTGATGATTAGAGTTAGAGTTAATTAGAATTTAATTAACTTAGATGGAAATTAGTTTGATTTGACATTTGACTTAGATTTTTGGATTTATTTAAATCAAATGAGAGGAATAATGAACAATAGATTTAATTAAATAAAGTTTTATTTATTTAATTAAGAGATGATCTTAGATTTAATCAAATAAAGGTTAATTTATTTAATTAAAAGAGATGAACTTAAGATTAAATAAATATAATGATTTTTTTAATCAAAAGAGGAACATTATGATTAATTAAATAAAATGATTTATTTAATTAAACGAAGATGACGATTTAATCAAATAAAGTTGATTTATTTATTTAACAGAGGAATTATGATGAATTAATTAAATAAGGATTATTTAATTAAATGGTTAGTAAAGAGGTGATTAAGGAAGAATTGATGTTAGTAAGTTAGGATCGAATGCGCAATATCAATCAAGATAATTTGAACATCTACATTTTGCCCCTCTTTGAAGCAATGTACTTGTTGTGTTGGTTCAAAGAATAACCTTGCCGAGATCAAAATTCAAAAATTTCTTAAATTTTTCAAATGCGCCACTACTACCCCAACAGAAGAATTATGCTAGTATACTACCCCCTCGAGAGATCGAACGAAAATTTGGATTTTTTCTAGTTGATTTCTCAAAAAAAGAGGACAAGCTACCCGATGAGTCTAGAAAGGCTCCAGGATGCTGAAAATGTGCCAAAATGCAAGAAAAAGGCCTGAAATGAGCTTTGGTTTGGAAAAAATAGGGTCGGGAGCGCAAAACCCTAGTTTAGCGGCTAAAAAAGGTCAAACAAACCCTAAATTTTATGCTTAAATAGCATTCATGGGGTCACTTTCAATTCATTTTCACATTCAGACTTTGGGATTCCTTCATTTTGAGCTCTAACCCTCCTACAGAATGGCACAAAGAGTGCTTCCCTAACACATTTCCAAGCGAGTTTCTATTTTTGAGCACATTTATTACCTTTTGAAAAGTCAAAACCCTTAGTGATGCTAAAGGTGCAAAATCAACGACATTAGGGGTCAAATAGCATCGCTAGTGCTTATTACGATGTCATGTCATAATTTGATCTTAGGGCTCCAAAAGTCAAAGGGTGATGCCAATGTGAATGGCGATGTCATAATTTAGTTAGGTTTTTAGGGTTTTAGGTCAAGCAGGCCTGCGAATGTAAATAGCGATGTCGCGGCTTGGTTTGCACTTTGGAGGGTTCTAGTGTCGCTATTTGGATTTTTCAAAGAGTGAAAAATTTGCAAATAGCAAAGCATTTATTGTTTTAGTGTCAAAAACCTCAAACGAGGTCTAAACCTTTTGTGAAATTTGACAATGTGGCTTCATGGGTACAGTAGAATAGAGAGGCCATGTATTCACACGAGCATCAACAATTAGTGAACTGCGTAGATTGGTCAGTTTGCAAGAGTTACTACAGGAGCACCCTGGCACAATCGGCCTTTGGTATGTTGCTTATGCACCCATCATCTGGACCCACCTAGCTATGATGACTATGTTGGTAGAGAGGTGGCACAGTGAGACCTCATCATTTCATCTTCCCACTGGTGAGGCAACTGTCACATTAGAGGATGTATGGCAGATCCTTCGGTTGCCCATACATGGTGATCAAGTTGTATATGACATGAATGTTGGAACTAATGAATGCTACAAGATCATGGAGACAAATGAGATTGTATTTACTGAGGGTCAGATCGATCTTGAGTATTACAAACATCGGGTGTCAACTTTCTAGCTGATTGCTATTGTGATCATATGCGAACTAGTAGCTCTAGATCCACAAGGTCAATATTTCAGTCTGAGATAGGGTTTGGCTTGGGAGCAGATGCTATTCAAGAGGACCATGTTTGCTGGGGAACCAGTGATGTTGGCCTCATTATATCATGATTTGCATGAGTCTACTTATTATGATAGTCGAGTGATTACAATCGACTTCACATTATTACATATCTGGGTCTAGGAGCATTGTTGTACTCCAACCAATGGTTGCAGTGGTCAATGTTGAGCCTAATGACCCAAAATTTTGGAGGTACTAGGGTGGCATCACACTGAGACACACAAGACAGGTAGGTCTTCCTCACTGGTGGAGGGTTTTGGACAAGATGATAGTGTTCACCTAGAGACCATTTTTATAAATGTTGGTCTGGTATGATGATATACAATAGTTATTCTATGCTAGGTAGGATAGACTGACGCAAGGGTAGGAGCACACCATCATTGAGTGCTACCTACTAGACAGGGTAGCCCAAAAATTTGGGGACACCCAGGACAGGCCAGATGATTAGTACATGGCTATCTTTGCTCGGTCCACTAGAGAGACCACATGGGGTTGGATGATCCTAGCATCAGATGTAGTCAATAGTTTCAGGTAGTTGGTGGCTAGGCAATGGTCCTATGATCTGGGATAGCTGGATCTAGGAAACACACATGCCTATGATGATTGGTTTAGGCCTCCACTTCGACTTATAGTCCTAGGAGTAGCACTTCCTCAGAGGAGACCCCGAGGTAGAACATCCAGGAGGGGACAAGTTGGAAAGGTTCCAAGAGCACCTAGAGGAGGAGGAGGAGTACCACCTCCATGCCAGCCAAATCAAAGAGACCAGTAGCCACCACCCTTGGGACCAATAGAGGGATCAACTTAGGGATCAGCAGCCATTACATCCACCTCAACCACCTAAGCCTATCCCTCGAGACACCAAAATTCAATAGCTTTAGGGGTAGCTAGAGGGGATACAGGCTTAGGTATAGGCCATTATAATGGAGAGGTACTAGGGCCGATAGTAGGTCTAGACCCTCATGATAGATCGAGATCAGGAGCATCCAAAGAGGTAGGTGACAGAGTTGTAGCTGGCCCAAGAGGTCAGTAGGAGACAGTAGCTAGAGAGTATGGCTACTTCATCACAGGGCAGGACATTCCCAATGCAAATGTACCACGAGGCAGTACAAGAGGTCGAGTATTAGACACTTCACTATCGGTAGGCCATACCTATAGTAGCCCGAGTACCAGATTACTCCTAGCAGACTAGCATGAGATGGGAAGAGGACCAGCTAGAGAGGCAGGCAAGCGAGCAGAGAAGCCACCAGGGCTAGCTCATATAGCATTCTTTTTTTAACATCCACGGGCTCCATTTTTTATAGCCCTATTGGAATTTGTACATTGATTGATACACATACATATTTGATCTTGATTTGTACCATGACAGTTACATTTTGATATATATATGATATGATCGATTCATTATGAGATGTGTCTACTTTATTTATGCACTTATGGATGGATGTATTTGATGTTCTATATGCGATGTGATGTTATTCTATTTGATATGATGCGATGTATTATTATGCAGATGTTTATGGATGTCGTGGATGCATTTCTTTCTTTGTATTATTTCTATCCACTTTTATGATGATGATGTATGGAGTATGGATGTATGGATGCAAATGTTCTGATATGCAAATGATTTTTCTTTATACTAATAGATTTATATTATGCCCCTAATGGATGATGTTTATATGCTATGATTATGAGATGTGTGAGATGTTATGACATGCTCTCTTTTTTTCTATGATATGATGATGTGATGATGCATTTATGGATGATATGATGATGCTTATATGATTATTCAATGGATGCAAATGTATGGTTTATGAGATGCTTAGAATAACCAATCTATATTATGCAATGATGAGAATGTAATGCATGTGAGATGATCAATGTTTCCTATTATGATATGATATGGATGATATGCAGTGTGCTAACAATTTTTGGATGCAGGATGGATGAATTAGTGATGTTTTTGATTAACTGTCATGGTGCCATGTTAGCACAGAAAGAAGAAAGAAGTGAGATGATGACAAGACGATCCATCAATTCCATGATCTACAAGACTTTATTAGAGATGAGGATGAATAATGATGATGTGTTGCTTATTAAAAATTGGGATTTTAAAAGGGCTTACTTTCCTTATGTTTGATAACATGCACATAGGCATGATGCATCAAGGTATACAAAACCAAGATGGTGTTCCTAGTGTGATGGAATTTTACTCGACAATCACATAGTAGTATCCTATTCACACCTAACATAGCAAACCTTATTTAAAATGTAGTTCATATATTTCAAATATCTCAGACCAAAACATAGAAAGGAGAGCCTTCCTATGTGGTCAACAAGACACCTAAAACACCCTCCCTATAGACCAAACAAAGTAAGCAAGACCAAGGTTATGTTACAAGAACAACCAATAGGCACATCAAATAAAAAGATAATGATTGTTGCCCCATTCATTTCTCTCTAAATCCCTTTTTTTGGACATCATCAAGAGGTCATTGAAATGAGCACAATAAAATAAGTCAAAAGACAAAGATCAAGTAAACAAACAAGCTAATGTTTGTCATACCACTAGCCAAGACTAAACTACGGTGATGCCTGATGTTGATGTCCATTGTAGGAAGGATGCATCCTAGGACATGATGTTATCAGATGATGGTGAGATTGACTAGATGATAGGCTATTAATACCAAGAGTTGACCAGCTTTTTTACCTACCAACCTAGACTTGAGACCCTGACAATTGAGTTTTCTCTTTTAAAATGCTAGACTTGTTTTTGACTGTTTCACCAAAGGTTGAGGATGATGATGATTTATTATGAGCGGATATTTATTACAGGTGATTTTGAAATGGGATGGATGGATTGTTTCAAATATTTGGATGTTTTTGATGTTTTGAAATGTTTTGAGGCTATTTTTGATATTTTCAATATTTTGCAAATGTTTTGTTTTTCAAATTTTCCAATGTTTTTAGGTTTTTTGAGATTTTCACAAGAACCTAACCTAAAGACCTATCCTAGGGACCTCAAGGGCTTATCAAATATTATCCTTTCCTATATCATATAGGTAGAACCACATAGTTTGATAGACATAGACTCGATTATTGATGAGATATGAATAGATGGATTACCAATTTATTGTGACAAACTCCTAAAGGACTAACCTAAGTGTCTTGGGGAATGATCAAAGATCAACCTTTCCTATGTTTTAGAGCTCAGAGACCTATAGTTTGACAATATGACTTTGTTTTTTACTTTTTTCTGAATTTCTAACCTATTTTTGGATTTTGACATGTTTTGAATGTTTTTGGGTTTTCTGATTTTATGAAAGACCTCAAGAGTATACATGAATCTGATCTAATGTAGGTATAGGAACATTCCCCCAGCGTGATGCAATAAACTACTCTGATATAGGTAGGAAAAACTAACCTTAAGAATGGATCGAGTAGTACTAGGAGGGATCACGATACAAACATGGAATCAAGCTATGATGCGGATGCAGATGGGTGGTGGATGAAGATATGGAACGTGATGGATGGATGATTCAGGAAAGGCCACAGAGATCATGGTTGATGGAAATTTTTTGTTTACAAAAGGTTCCTATTTTCTAGGTTTTCACTAAGGTACTTTCCCAAAGCACTACTAAAGTGGTTTTCACTAGAGGACGATTTTTCTCTTTACTATTTTTAATTATTTTTCTAATTTTTTTGGATTTATACCCTGCAAGTTTAAGAATAAATTTTTTTGAGATGGGAGATATTCATGGGCTCTTACATATGCTCCCCTTTTAGCATTGATAGTTGATATGCCTCCAACTTGTAGCTCGCTATGATGATGAAGGGTCCCAACCAATTGGGTTCAAACTTTCCCTTGTTTTATAGATTTGGTACATTTTTCTGATTATCCTTCAACACAAGCTCTTTGACTTGAAAGGTTTGACTCTTGATATTCTTGTTGTAGCTTCATTTGAGATTATTCTAGTAGACTTGAAAATGATTTAAGGCATCCATGTGCCTCTCATCCAGTAATTCCAGCTTGTTCAACCATGGTACTCGATATTCTTCATCTGTGATGATATTTTGCAATGATATTCTCAGGGATGGGAGCTCAATCTCAATAGGGAGGATGGCTTATGATCTGTAGACTAGGACGAAAGGGGTGGCAGCTATTGGTGTGCAGATACTTCTTCGGTAGGTTCATAAGGTGGGATTTAGCTATAGGTGCCAGTCATGACCAACATCATTGACTTCCTTCTCTATGATTTTCAATATGGTCTTATTGGTAGCCTCAGCTTGGTCATTACCCTGGAGGTAGTATGGAGTGGAAAAAAGATGTTGGATTCTGAACTTTTGGCATAGGTCTTGAACATCCTAGTTTTTGAAATGTGTCTCCTTATCTGAGATAATGGCTTGAGGGACACTGTAGCGAAAAATAAGGTAGTTCAAGATGAACTTGGATATCTTCTTTCCTATGATATAGGTCATGGGAATGGCTTCTACCCACTTTGTGAAGTACTCTGTGGTAGTAATGATGAAATTATGTCCACTAGATGAGATGGGGGTGATTTTTCTGACAAGATCAAGCCCCCATTATGAAAAGGGCCAAGGTGTAATGATCGGGTGGAGCTCTTGAGCTGGTGCATGAATAAGGTCCCCATGTTGTTGAAACTGCAAGCACCTTTAGGCATAGTCATGAGCTTCCCTCTCCATTGTAGGCCAATAGTACCTATTCCTCAGCAGTTTCTTAGCCAAGGTCATACCACTTGAATGTGACCCACAAATGCCATTATGTACCTTAGTTAAATCAATCAAAGCTTCCTCAACATTAACGCATCGTAACAAGGTTCCCTCAATACTCCTATGGTATAGGGTGTCTCCTAGGATAACAAAGCAAGATGACTTATTGAAAAAATTTCTCTTCAGCTTCAGGGTTATATCAGCGAGGAGAACTTCTATTCTCAAGTAGGTGTATATATCATGATACCAAGGATCACTAGGACCAATGATTTCACACACAAATTCAGACTCTGGTACCTCAAATGTTGGTATGAGAAGATGCTCTATAAGGAATTCTTGCTTATGGACATTGCATGGAATATCTAGTAGCGATCCAATTGTTGCCATAGCATCTTCCACTCTATTATTTACTCTTGGTATTTTCTCAAATGTGATATCAATGAAGACTCTTTGAGTATTTTCAGTAGTTTTTTGTATGGATTCAACTTGTCATCCTTCGTTTAGTATTCATCATTTACCTCATTGATGATTAGTTGTGAATCTCCATAGACTTTGAGTGCCATGATCTGACATTGTACTACAATTCTCAGCCCTATGACAAGAGCCTCATATTCTACAATTTTATTTGTTCAAGGAAAATACATCTTATATGATTTGGGTATGCAATCCCCTTGTGGTGTAATGAAGAAGATTCCAAATCCTGACCCATGTTGTGTGTAGGATCCATCAAAATACATCTTCCAGTGATCTGCTACACTTATGTTAAAGATGGACTCATCGGGGAACTCTAATACAAGTGGATTATCTAAATATATCGGTGCTTCTTCTAATTGATCTACATTTTCTTTTCCTTTAATGGCCTTCCATTGTACATACTCAATGTCATCTTATGTTAGGATCATAACCCATTTAGTTGTTTTCCTTGTGAGCATTTCTTTAGAAAGTAGATACTTGAGAGGTTTTATCTTGGCAATGAGTTTTATTTGATGTGCTAGCATATATAGTGTCTAAATTTATGTGTAGAAAACATGACTATTAAGAAATCCTTCTCAATGGATGTGTAATTTATCTTCTGTCCCACCATAGTTCTATTGATGTAGTAAATAGCTCTTTCTTTCCCATTTTCATCATGTTGTTCTAAGAGAGCACCAAGGGTTGTTGTTGCTGATATATACATGATCAAGGGTTTTCCTAGAATTGGTTGCATGTGAACTGGTGGTGTGAGAAATTACTCCTTGATTTTGTTGAAATCCTAGTCACATTTCTCATCCCATTTGTATTCTACCCCCTTGTGGAGTAGATGAGAATATGGGATAGCCTTGTATAATAGTTGTGTTATGAATCAAAGGATGGATTGGAGTCTTCCTTGCAAACCCATTAACTGCTTCAAGGTTCTTGGTGCCTCCATATCGATAATTGCTTTGACTTTGGTAGGGTCTATCTCAATTCCTCTCATAGATACAATGTATCCTAGTAGCTTTCCTAATTGTACCGCAAAGACACACTTCTTTGGATTGAGCCTAACCTTGTATTCTTCTAGCCTATCGAAGATGGAGCCTAATGCCACTATGTGATCCTGACGTTTCTTTGATTTGGCCAATATGTCATCCAAATAATCTTCCATAGTTTTGTGGATCATATCATGAAATATTAATGTCATGGCCCTTTGATAGGTAGCTCATGTGTTCTTCAGCCCAAATGGCATCATATTCCAGCAATATGTCCCCCATGGACAAGTGAAAGTTGTTTTGTGTTGGGCATCCTTAGCTATCATGATCTGATTGTACCTTGAGAATCCATCTATTAGTGATAGCATTTCATGTCCTTTCATCATATCCATAATCATATCTATGTTTGGGAGAGGGAAATCATCCTTAGGACATGCTTTTTTCAAATCTCTAAAGTCAGTGTAGATGCGGATGCCCCTGGTAGGCTTTGAAACCCAGTCTAGACAATCAACCGGCTGTATGAAACCAACATCAAGGAGCTTCTATAACTCCATTTTGACCAATAATGTTATTTTTGGATCCGTCTTTCTTAATTTTTGTCTCACTGGTTTTGTTTCAGGATATATAGCTAGATGGTGAACCAAAATTTATGGATCAAGGCTAGGCATGTCGACATAGGTCCATGCAAATTTTATCTTTCTTTTAGAAATGTAGCTAGGAGTTCCCGCTCTTCTCTCAAGAGTGATTCTGCATAGAAGGTTATATGTGGTGTTTCTTTGATTCCCAGGTTGACCGGATTGCACTTCTCTGCTAAGACTGTTGACTTCTCTTGATGAATAGAACTAAGGGGAAGATTTAATCTTTCATCCTCTAGTGCCTTAGAGAGGTTTTCACCTTTGGATGCGTCCTTTATTTTTTCTATTTTCAGGTTAGAGAGTGCCACAGTGTGGTTTTCACTCAAAGACCTAGATATTATTCTTAAATTTTCACTTTTGCAACTGAAGGATTCAATCATTTTTGTGTAATAGGCATGTGTGTCCAACTCAATGTTGAATCTAGCCTTGTTATCTCTACAAGGTATAGTATCCCACAATCCCATGAATTTTGAGAGAGCGTCATCATTTTTGAATGTGTCCAAAATTGGTGGTCCTTGTTGGTCATAATTGATGAGTTGGGGATAGACTAAGTTTAGCTCATGGGTTTGATTGTTTGACTCAAAATATAGGGTACTAATCATGAGAAGGGAGGGATCCTCGAATAGCATGGGTAAGTCAATTATAGGCTCCTTGTCACACACATTAGTTATGTCAAAGGTAAAGTTATCTAAGGGAAAACATGTGGATACCAGTAGCTAAGGCGAACCTTTGAATTTTCTCACCAAGGCACCTTTGCCAAGTATGGTTATTTTTGGAGGGGTACATGCAAGGCCAAGATTTCTCATATGCTTCTCAGGGACTAGAGGTATTAGAAGACCATTGTCATTTTGTCCAAGTTTCTTATTTTTGTTATAGCCCATACCAAGCATCATTTGTAGTCCTTTGTTTCTATCATCCATGGGAAGATCAAGCATAGTCCTTTCATCTTGGTATAGAAGACTTGATATGTCTTTTCCATCGACCACTTCTCAGCTTAAGTCTCTCCAACACCTGAATCTAGATGGGTCTGCTTTAAAAGTTTGGGATGATGTTTCAATCAGTTGGAGCTTCCTATGAGACCTAGGACAGTGAGGTTACTCTCGTATTACAAAAGCACTCTTCTTCATTCTATAATCCCCACAACCATTTTCTTGGATAATAACTTTAATTTCAGAGATGTCAAGAATGGCTAGTGTCTTTGTCTCAGAGGTGGAGGCTAAAGTAGCTTGGTCTACATATGGAGTGATAGGGCCTTCATCATTCTTTTAGGACCTAGGGGATCTTGTAATACTTTTCTTCCAAATTTTTACAGTAATAAAAGGGCTTGGGATCACCATGGATTGTGACCTCTTGATTTTGATAGGGAAACTTGACACATTGGTGGAAGGTAGAGGCGTCAACTTGCATCCCATGCATCCATAGATTCCCTAGGAGAATATTATAAGGTAAATCAAGGTCAAGGACCTAGCATGTGTTTTCCATGATGGTTGACCCTACTTGAATAGGGAGTTGAATAGTGCCTTGAGACACTCTTTCCTGATCATCATATGCCCTCATTTTTATACCTTTACCTTTTTCAATGACGTCCTCAATGAACCCCGGATTCTTTATTAACTTGAGAGAACAGATATTTAGATTTGCACCCGCATCTGCCAAGACCCTTTTGACTTTTTTTTTTATGGACCAAGACCTCAAGATGGATTGCACAGTTATGAGATGGTTGCGTTGGGAGGTCCTGATTGAAAAATGTGAGGAGATGTGGGTGGTGATGTGTATGACCATAGCTTGGAACTATTCAATGTCAAGATCTCTAGGGATAGTGGATAAATCCAATGCTTCCTCTAGGATCTTCCTATGCGTGGGCGAGATCTTCAACAACTCCATGATGGAGATCTAAGTGGGGGTTCCTTTCAATTGTTCCAAGACATTATAACCATTGGGAACATATTTTGAATTTGAGGTGGATTCCTTGGATGGTTGGGATGGTCCAATAATGTTAACTTTTTTGCCATGTGTGGTGACTCCACAATCAGCTTTGGCTCCCTTGACATTAACAACAGTGACCCATTCATCTAGGGATGTGACAACATGATTGTAAACATGGTTTACATTTCCATATTTTTTATTTCCATGGTTATTCCCTTTATTATGATCGAGCATCAGATTCGTGTATATCTTTAGGTTTTGATTTCTGGCCAGTTGCTCAAAATTTATGGTTTTGTCATCAATAAGGTCATGGAATAGATTTTTCAATCTCATGCAACTAGTCATGGTGTGTCCCTTGATTTTATGAAAATCATAAAGGTGGTTTTCATTATACCATGGTGGTTTCACTTGGGGCTCTTGATAATTCTCATAAATGGGGATTTTAATGAGATTCTCATTTACTATCTTCTTCATGACGGATTTGACTAATTCCCTAAGGGTTGTGTATTTTTGCCTAGGGGGATACTTGTTTTGTGGGGGTTGTTCCGCTTGATTATTCAAATTTTTGACTTGATTATTGGGTGGATATAATACCGCATTGGCTTGTGTGTTGTTTTGATTGTTTCCTTGTAGTTGTTGGTATGATTGTTTGTTTTGTTTTGGGACACTAATTATGACCTTGGCATCAATCACACCATCATTAGTGGCATTTTTGTTTTTCTCCCATGTGCAGGGTTTTTCATTATAACTGGTGGAAGGTCAGTTTTCTTGATACTCCTGATATGTGAGTGTTCACCCTTGTGCAATAAGGGCTCTTCTGATGTTGAGATTCTTGGGGATCAAATAGCCATACGTGATGATGCACTACATTTTTAAGTGGAAGGACACAATTTTCTCAAGATTGGAAATGATAGTGCAGATTTGTTGTTCCTCTAGCATGGCCCACTTAATCCTGTTGGCCTTGGATCACCAGAATTATAAGAAGGTTGTGAATGTATCCCCCTTAGCCTGTTTAAGAGCAGATAGTTCCTCTAGACTCACATCCATGCCTATGTTGAATGCATAGTTCTTTATGAACGCGTCCATGATTTCTTGGAATTTTTTTATTCTAGGAGGGAGGTGAGATAACCATTCCATTGCTGGTCCAACCAAACTTCTAGGGAATAGTCACATTAGATATGTGTTGTCATATGCAAATTCCATGCAATTTACTTGGAATTTCCTTATGTGATCTTCAGGATTACCCGTCCCAGGATATTTGTCAAATTTAAGGATTTCAAACCCTTTTGTGAACAGTACCATCGCAAGGCTTCTATCAAATGTATAGGCGAACAAATTGCTTGGCATTTTCATTGTTTTTCTAGATTAGAGGTCTAGCACCTATTGCAAGACCAACTTGATTTGTGTCATCACATCATTTTGTGGATCGGGCGGTGGGGTGAATGTGTTTTGAGGTGGTCTTATCATTTGAATGATAGGTGGGGTGTTGTGTATATTTGTGGGAGGTTGTTGCAAGCTTTGTTGTGTGACCAAGGCCTATTGGTATGCCTAAAATTGTTGTTGTGTCAACAATGCTTGTTGTTGTCCTTGTTGTTGTTGTACCAACAATGGTTGTTGGTACCAACAATGCTTGTTGGTACCAACAATGCTTGTTGTTGGGCTAATAATTAAGTTGATTCTTGATACGCTTGGTACTGTTGTAGGGCTTGCTAATATGATTTTTGCTAAGTTGCTTGGTATTGTGCTTGTGCTTGTTCCTGAGATTGAGCTTGTTGGGAAGCTTGTGCAGCCTAGGCAGCCTATGTAGCTTGTGTGGCTTGTGCAACTTGAGCTACTTGGCCTATTTCCGAAGCTTGGGCAGCTTGTTGTGGTTGTTGTTGTTGCAACAAAGATTGAGCTTGGGTAGCTTGTTGTGCTTGTGCTTGTTGAGTAGCTTCGTGTGCATCTCGTATGGCTTATTGAGATTGAAATTGTTGAAGTTCCTTTTGGTAGGCTTGTTGAGTTGCTTGCAACATGATATTGTATTGATTTTCCATGTTTGATTTTGGTAGTGGTGGTGGTGGTGGATTTAGAATGGTGCGAGATGTTGTGGTGAGAGGTGTTTTTGGATTGATGATAGGGGTTTGTGTGGTAGATGGTGTGGTTGATATGATAGGTCATTGGGAGACCACATTTTGAGATGTCTGGATTGATTGTCATTTGGATTGGTGCCACCTAGTGTTGCGATATTGGTGGCATGATCGAAGGATTTGGTATGATGGTTTGATTCCCGATTGGATGATTTCTTTGATATTTTTGATTGAGGATTGGTAAAGGGAGTTTCCATAAACTAAGAAGTGGTGTGGATGTTAGTGGTAGAGGTGGAAATGGTAGGAAGATGGGTGGTGTGTTCCATTGATCAAATGATGATGATGATGATGATGAGGGATCATGGTGCAAATATTCCACCTTCTCCTTGTGAATTCATGGGGAGAGAGACTTGTGGGTTAAGATTATATGCCAATGTTGTATAGGATGGATTGTTGGGGTCATAAAAGATGATTAGAATGTATGGGTGTTTCAGATTTTGAGGAATGGATTGACCAACATGGTGTTTTCATCCAAGTCTTAGTTGTTTACAAGGGGATTTTTTTTAAGAACATGAAACAATGAGCTCCCCTTGTTGACAACATGTTGAGTTGGAGCAAGGGATGATGTGGGT
The DNA here is from genome assembly GCA_007258455.2 of Sequoia sempervirens. NCBI lineage: Eukaryota > Viridiplantae > Streptophyta > Pinopsida > Cupressales > Cupressaceae > Sequoia > Sequoia sempervirens. The sequence goes on from VDFB02000017.1 coordinate 191,613,381, forward strand.
TGGGGGATGGGTTGAATGATTCTTTGAAATGAGGGTGTGAATGAGATCGGTGGCATAATACTCAAGAAGTTTCTCCACAATAGTGCTTACATCATAGTCAGAAGGGAGTTTAGCCCCTTCCTTTGCTAGCTCTAACATGTATTGTGAAGGATTCAACCTCATCATCACGTTGAAAATTTTATGATTTTGGGCCATTTCTATGATTTCATCTTGAGTCTTCCCTAGGACATTATTGGTGATGTCTTCCACTTGACAACCTTCCTCTTGAGGATCTTGCGAAAGTTGAGGAAGGATAAGTGGTGGATTGCTAGATCCAATGGGGTTGATTTTAGGTGCGGTTTGACTCAAGTCACTTGAAGTGGATGTTTCTTTGTTTTTTTCCATGTTCTTCTTGAATTGAAATCTAGTTTGGACCATAAAATAAGGATCAATTTTCAAGAATGTGGGAGGTGAACCTCTAACTCCTTGGATTGATCTTTAGGTACAAAAAATAAAGTTGAAGATGTTAAGGATCAGGTGGATGATTGTGGATGATTAAAATCTTAAGAACCTTGAAGGAGATACTAGACTTTAGGACTTTTGTATTTTTGATGTTGGATTTGATTTTGGATTTTGATTTTGATTTGATTTGAACTTGATTTTGGACTTGATAATGAGCTCATAAACTCCAAGAGGTTAGATGTTGTCTTGGAATAAATGTGTTCACAAGGTTATAATTTAACTAAGTGTATGAAGAAGGATGCATCCACACAAACTTAGTCAAGCAAGATGATTTTGATTTGATTCAAATGATTTTCCAAAAGTCTAGTATGAAGGATTTTTCCAAGATTCTAAGAGTTTTTTGTGAGGTGGATTTGATTGATGTTTTGAGGATGGATGAAAATGTTGATTTTGATCCTAAGTGAACCTAGAAAGACTTTTGTTTACAAGACCTCGGTATTGAAGAACATGCTATACTTCCTATGTGAGAAACTCAAACCTTTGAAAAATACTTGGATTTTAACAATAGTAAAATGAATACAAATTGGGATTGTCCTTTGAAGCATGTTTGTTAAAGTTATAGACCAATCTATCCCTAACTTCATAAAGTAGAGACTAACATTTCTTAAGAGCTTTTTTCCTAAGACCTTTGGACTTTGGTTTTCATATTTTTATCTTTCGGGAAATCATTTGAAAGAGCACATGTGTGGGGTCCAATTGTTTCTTATCTTTTGCTTAATGAGTTATTTTTACCACAAACACTTTCTTGCTTAGCTTTTGAACTAAATGTCTAATGTATCATCTCTTTTCATCCCACAAAGTCCATTATGTGGAAATCAACAAAATCAAGGAAATAGTTCCCTAATGTTGACTTTAGAGAGAAAATTTAGATACAAACCCAAATACTTAGAAGCCTCTAAGGATGAAATCCCAAGGGACAAGTAGTATCACTTGGATTCTTTCAAAGGTATTTGCTCCTAATAAAGGGTTTGAAATTTGATGACCATTGTTAAATGTTTTTTTTCAAGATTTTGGATCCAATCAATGTGTTTAACTAACTCAAGATTGCATAATCCTAGGATGGAAAAGAAAATATTTTTTGAATTTCCCACTTGGATAAATCTAGCTATGCTTATTCAGAGTGGAGACTAGAAGCTTGACCACACTGGCTCCCTCCATGACATTCACTTCTATGGATCAACCAAGCTTCAGTTCTCATGAATCTCCCATGATGAACTTCTCATCTCTACAAATAATCACAAGTATGTGGGACGACTCCAAAGGTCCAACCTCCTGACGCCAATAAATATTGGGATTTTTGGCTACTACACAATGGTTCATAATAAAGGCATCTGGTTCATAGGACATGATGATAAACTCCCTCAAGAGGTCTCCCAACCCTTAGAACAAGGGCTTTACACATCATAAACATACTAGGGAAGAGCTATCATGCATCACTAAGTTGATTGCAAACTTTCCTTGCAACCACAAATTTGTATAGTGGTTCAGAAGAGCTTGGCTTATGCTCATTACCACTTGGGTCATTCCCTTGGAGTGAGTACTTTTTCCCACCAAGGAAGGACATCTTAATGTAAACTAAAGTGAATAAGCACATCTATAGTCCAATCGATCTTTGTTTGTGTGAACAAAGAGAGAACACACACAATGTACTCACTCACACTCGTAAGATTTTTTCAATTTTTAAAAGCCCAAATTGAAGTGTGGAGGAAGTCTTTTAGAAAAATTAATATCACAAAAATACTTTTGATTCTCAAGATCACCATGAAGCACGAGAGAAGTGCATATGCCTTTTAAATGATATTAACTTGTAAACAAGATTACAAAATAGTAAAAACACATGTTAATTTTAAACCTCAAAAAGCAGTAATGGATTCTTTTTATAGCACCAAATCAAATTTTTGAAGTTGTTTTGTTCAATTCTTAAATCCAAAATCAACTCTAGTAAGTTCCTAATTTTCTTTTTAACCCTTTGATTTTTCTTTTTAAAACCCAAAAGAAATTTATGTGAGTCCTAAAACTAAAGATAACAAAATCCTTAAAATGGGATTATAATTGCTCCCAAAGTGTTTAAAAAAACTTGATACAATCATATGATAATTCCATAAGAATCCTTTTCTTCATTTCCTCATTTCCTTCTTGATCACCTCAACCTACAAAATTTTTTTAGCCTACAGAAAATAGAGCCATAAAAAAAGGTTAGAAGTCCAAGGTGATCAATATAAAAAGAACATGTTGAATTAAAACTGAAAATTTGAATTTTACCCCACCCCAACGTGGCAACCCACGAAGGCGTCACTATTTAGAGATGTCAAGCGGCGCTCTAGTGAATTCAGTGTCACTTTGTGGAGAAACAGAGACCGCAATTGTGTCACTATTTCTCCAAGCATCGCTCTTTGGAGTTTGAAAGATAGATCCTTCAGGAAAATAATAGAAGCATTTCCCTTTGAAGCAGACAAACATCGGCCTTTGAAGTAGACGAAGCATCCCTATATAGCGAGGTTGGACTAATAGCGTTGTTGTTTGTCTTTTCCAGTGTTGTTTCCTACAAACATAGAAACTTGAGAAAAAAATGGGAATTTGAACAAAAACTATGTTAATTTCTCAAGATTCTCCCTCCTAGCACCAAAATGTGAATGGTAGATCAAGACCTGCTCAAACATGGACAAACAACACAATGTTATTCAATAAACAAATCTAAACTAGCATTCCCCATGATATTCATTCAAAGCACAATGAACAAGAAATAAAGGAAGGAAACAAAATTAAATCTATTTAAATCCTATTCAAATGTTCACACCCAATATCCCATGGGGGAATTGGTGCTTCTTTGATGTGGAAAGAAGCCTTTTCCCAATTCCTATACAATCTTGATGAGTGAATGGTTGATCCTTGATAAAATTCTCAATAACCTAGCTATGGTAACGAAATGGTATGATAACTTTGATGAAAATAGATGAGCTTTGATTCAAATATGTAGCTAGTAATTTTTCCTCAAGTTGTGGATCCGAAATCAATAGAAGAGCCCTCCATTTATAGGAATGAAGGATGCATAAGTGAAAAACATGAAGAATGTGGGACTAAACATAAACCAATAACAATGTGTCACTTGTCAACATGCTATTGAAGAGAAATGGAGCACATTTTTTATCAATGTGCAAATAAATGCAATTAGGTGGAAATTTGAAATTTAAAAGATGGCTTGTGGAGGAAGAGTTGAAAGATGAGTTAATGTCATTTGGCTCAAGAAAAAAAGACGTGTAAGAGTTATAAATGCCATGTTGGAGGACAAGTCCTTTTGGGAGGGAGATTTCAAATTGGAGGAATATTCCAAAGAGATGGCATTTTTGAATGATATAGAAGAATTTATAAATCAAATAAATTGATTTACTTGTGCAAGTTGAAAAATCTAGAGGATTTCATGATTAGAGTTAGAGTTAATTAGGATTTAATTAACTTAGATGGAAATTAGTTTGATTTGACATTTGACTTAGATTTTTGGATTTATTTAAATCAAAAGGGAGGAATAATGAACATTATATTTAATTAAATAAAGTTTGATTTATTTAATTAAGAGAGATGATATTAGATTTAATCAAATAAAGGTTAATTTATTTAATTAAAAGAGATGAACTTAGGATTAAATAAATAGAATGATTTATTTAATCAAAAGAGGAACATTAGGATTAATTAAATAAATAATTTATTTAATTAAAATAAAATGGTGATTTAATCAAATAAAGTTGATTTACTTAATTAACAGAGGAATTACGATGAATTAATTAAATAAGGATTATTTAATTAAATGGTTAGTAAAGAGGTGATTAAGGAATAATTGATGTTAGTAATTCAAGATCTAGTGCGCGATATAAATTAGGATAATTTGAATGTCTACAAAGACATTTAAGAACAAATAAACACCTTTTGTAGATCTAGAAACACTCACTCAAACTGAAACATTCCTAATAATCTACCCAAAATTACAAGAAAAACCAGACTTCATCCATTCTACAATGCATCTAAGACTTTGTGCAATACATTTGACTTTTCGAACCACATTTGTTGTCCTAAACAATGAATTTTACTGTCCTGCAGTGCACTTGACATATTGGAACACATATGCTAGCTAAAAGAATGCATTTGATAACCATACAATGCATGAAAAAATTATGTGATGCATTCGTTGTCTAGAAAAATGCAATGGACCTGTTGCACAACATCTGCTACCTTAAACAATGCAACTTTCCAAATTGCAACGCATTTTTCACCTCAAATGATGCATTTTCCTAGCATTCATAAAAATCACTGTCACTATCCAAACCCGAGAGTAAACATTTTCAACCAGTTTTTAGACATTCTTTTCTAGTAAATCTCTATGCCAAATAGATTCACCATTCAACCATTACACCTTTAGGTTTGTCATTTGGCCTTAACAATAATCATATCTTTGCATTGTCATCCTCTATACTTCACCATCATGTCTTTAATTCACCTTCATATCCTTGCTAGTCAAGTTGAATACTGGTTAATCTGTCATGGAAAATACCAATAAGTCGTAGACTTCAAAAAGAAATTCCTCAAATCCAAATACCAACCAACCACAATCCATAGTCAATCACCCACATATCCTTCCTACCAAAAATCCATAAGTCCTAGCCATTCAATCATCTACCCTCACTATCAAGAGTTCCTTAGTACATTCCATGTCATTAAGTCACAACAAATGTCCACTTATCCTAACCTTGACAAGGGAAACCAACCATCCACTAACCCCATCTCAGCCTCCATGTCATATTCTAGTCCTTCATCCACAAATCCCTTCCAATTATCTACATGCTATCCTAGTCCATCATCTCTCAACCCCTTTCAAACTTCCATGTCCTATCCTAATCCTTCATCCATTAACCCATTCCAAGACACTACATCCTCTCCTAGTCCACCATTCCTTAATCTATACCAAGACTCTGCATCCTATACATCAAATCATGATCTCCAAAGTCATATCCCATTTAACAAACTTGAGGGTACATATCAAAAATAAAGTCCAAAGCACGACATCATGGCTTCACCTTCATGTCAAGATAAAAGTAGTCCATCGCATGACCCCATCCTTAAGTCCATTCAAGAAGTCCTCCTAGATAATAATGACACCCAACATACACCTATCCTTTACAAAGATTCCATTCCCGATCATGTTTTCTAAGACAACCCCTTATTTGACCAAGACACTACCATTGATTCAGAAGTCCAAAACAATCCACTCCTTGACCTTTACTCCTTTCATAATTGAACACTTGACGATGACCCTATCTTGGTTCTGAATATCACCATTCCCAGAATGAGACACTTGCCTCCATGGGAAACATAGATGATTTCCCTCTAGAGTAAGAGTCTTCTATTCTAGACATCTTCGCAAATGATTAAGCTATAGCTGAATTCACTAGACTCTTCAACACTGATCATAAAGACGGTTTTGACATCGACTTGGAAGCACCTGTAGCATCATCTGAATTTGACATGTCACAAGATCAAACCCAAGATATCAATCAGAAAGATATCACACGTTACTGAAGCTAAGACATCCTATCAACTAGGATTATCCACTTTTATCAGAGCACACTTTCTTGTAGAAGAGAAGATTCCAAGTAACAAATTTTGCATACACAATGATGGGTTTGCATCTTGCTTCCATAATGAAAAATAGCCCATTGCAAACAGAATCTTTCGGAGCATGTAATATCAAGGAAAATGACTCGGCATACGTGAGCAAGGAATTCTAGAAGTAGTAAAAGTTCAAGAAAATTATAGACATCAAGGTCTTGGCTATTCCTCAGTCAGAAAATCTAATGATGTTAGTGGTACCTCCTCGATATTGCGGGAAACTTTATCTAATACAAACATCAAAATAGGGGCCATGAGTAATCCTTGTCATAAGGTTGTTGCCAACACCCCTTCCATCCACACCATAAATCATCATTCCAACATGAAAAATCCTTCCATTCGAAACCAACAAAAACAAAAGTCTTACAAATCAGAAGTTCAAAATCAAATGTCAAAGTCCATTGAATCAAACAAAAATCCAAGTGGACAAATGAAGTTAAAATGGATCCCAAAGAAAAATGGATCAAACAAATACAATATTCCAAATTCAAAATTCAATCAAAATGCACAGAGCCACAAGAAAAGAGGACTCCCACATATAATGAATTTCCACCCCCTTCAAAATGGTCAACAAGTAAGATGCCTAAAAGTCATGGTTCCAAATGCTATGCCAATCAACAATCCAAACTTCGTCATCCAACATCTCAAGTTTGGATAATAACTAGTGATTCATCTAAATGTCTAGGCAATCCTCCCACATCTAACATTATCTGTCATAATCCTACATCTTGCCTAAAGTCCAAAATTACCATTTCACAAATCCATCACATCTTGGTAGCAAATATTTATCATAAGGAGTTTCATGCCACTCTATCACAATGTGTGTATTCTAATAAGGCCAAATCTAGTATGAGAAAGGATCACAATGACATCAATCAGTTGTATGCAAGCACTATGATCCTAACACGACAACTATTTCATAAAGGTCATTATTGGCATATCATGGCACTAGTCTCTACATCAACATCCTTTGTGGGTTCAGAACAACTAGTGATTATCTAAAGCATCAAGGCCATCTAGAAATATCAAAAATACAAAAAATTGTCACCCTAATGAAAATCTGGCAACAAGCATCTTGGTGACACTAAAAAAAGGACAAGTCAAGAAAATAGTAAAGAGAAAAATTTTGTCCAAAAGTGAAAACCATTCTTATGGCACTTTGGATAAGTACCATGATAAAAACCTGGCAAACAAGTGTCATGTTTATGGGAAATTATCTATGTGGACTTTTACACTTGGAGGCAAGTCATCTCATCTCCCATGCCTTCATCATGACATTTACATTCATCCATTTACTCCATATCATTTCGATCCATTTTTCCCACCTACCTTGGTCTTGACATAAAACATGCAAACATAAGTCATGCTTTGGGAAAATTATTGACATGTCTATCCTTTGGTCATACACTATTCATGAAATATCATAGCATTACTTCCATAACCTCATTATCCTTATGCGACATAGTCCTTGAAGATCATTTGACAATTCCACTAGTCTCATGTCTCTTATATTTTACCAAGGCCATCTTGTTGGAGTGAAAATGACACTAAGAGGGGGGGTGAATCAGTGTCTTAACATATTTAAACATTTTTCATAAAATAAAACATTGTTCAAATTTGATCTCAATATTTCAATGATTAATGCATTCATTAGTTGAATGTAATCATTCATAAGCAGGATTGAGAAATGTAGTAACCAAATAGTAAACAAAGCAGCAACACCATAGTAAAGTAGAGAAATCACACAAAAACAAAGTGACGCAAGATTTTTCTGAGTGGAAAACCCTACTGGGAAGAAAAACCACTCCTAAAATGCCTTGCAGGCTTAATCTTTTTGATCCACTATTCACAATGCCTTATAGGCTAATTTTTGAGCACCCACTCAAGGAGCACAAACCCCTCATTTAGAGATATCAATCTCAAGGAGTACCAACCCCTCAAATTATTTTTTGAACAATAATAATATCAGAGAATCTCTCTATTTTCAAGTAAGCTCAAGGAACTCAATAGTCTTATCTACCTAATACCCTAAGAATTCAACTCTTGAATCCTTAAAATATTAAATAGAAAAGAATTACAACTGTGCTTTGCAACATGTTTCAATATTTTGTATAACAGAGCTTTTACATTTCATTTCTTGATACAACCAGTAACAATATCTCAGAATCATAACAAGAAGTCTCACAGTGTTCAAAACACTGTATATATATACTTAATTTCAAATAGGTCTGCCAATAATAAAGTCTTCAAAGAATTTGAGGTCAAAGGAATCTGAAACCCCATTCAATTTTAGAAAGTGAACCAAAAGAATAAATGACTATAGATGATGGAATAATAGAAGTAATGCATGAATAGGAGGCTGAAATAGACTTTGCTAGGGATATATCAATGCCTTTTATTCAAACTGCAAGAGTTTTACAAGAAAACCTAGATCAAGTGCAATAACTTTCATAATAATACAAAATTTGAATCTATTTTCAGAAAACCCACATGTTGAATCCATCATTTCTATATTGAATGAAATGAGTTCAAAAGTAACTAACAGATTTTTCAAAAAAATGTGACTACCCATCAACTTAAATTCATAAATCCTCAATGCCAAATGAATATTCTTCTTTTAAGAGCCTTCAACAAATATTTTGAGGTAAAACAAATACTCTGACAGTTGTAATGCAAGATTCCCAAATACCCTTATTGAGCAGATTTAAAAAATAATATGTGATAGATGGAAATAAACCATCTTTTACTTCACAACCCACTTATCCTTTTTTCTTTTTCAGATGTGAACAAAAAGAAAATAGCTGCCATGAAAATCAAATGTTGGAAGTGATACCTGATTAGTAGCAAGAAAAACACATAAATACCAGTCAGAATTGTAGCTCCCATGATTTCCTTCAACCACTGTCAAGTTTCTAGCCAGTGAGGCGCACCAAACATAGCATCCATAAATATTTTATATCCTGTCACAGTCATTACAGCCAACTAGAGTCAAGAGAGCACTAATCAATTCAATGAAGCAATCCTTCATGGCAGCGATGAGGCTAGGGTTTCATACCCAGCCAAATGAAAATCATTAACCATGATTTTTCGTAACTTTTCCAAATGTCAAAGCATTTGAATCAAAGGCTTTTGATGCCATTTTCAAAAATTAGATAATATTTGAAGCCCACAATGATTTAGGTAAACATCATTATGTATTTAGAATATGTTGTCTGAGGAATGTCGACCACATCATTTCCACCAAATATAGCATGAAAACTATTGACTTCACCAAGTAAACTTTAATTTGACTCAAAGATTCTCATAATGCTAACATAGAAGAATGAAGGCTGCCAATAACTTCTTACATAAGACAAGAACAAATAAATATAATTCCAAAGATAACCAATGGTCGACTATCAAGGTCGAGATATATCAAACATTTAAATGAACTTGATGAAATATGGTAAGCCCAAGTGAGATAAAAAATACACTGAGTGTAATATGCACTGTAAACCATATCTCATGAAGAACCCTGATTACTAATCAAAGACAAGTCAAAACCATGAGTTTTGATACCTCCAATAGAGTAACATGAAACAAAGTTCATTGATAATTGAATATCTTATGCCAAGATTATATTGAAAATGAAAGCAATGTCTCAAAAACAAGTTCCACTAAGTCAAATGAAGCAATAAGAAAACTATCTGAGATGTAGCAATGCATAGAAACATTGAACCAAATATGAGCCATGATCATCAATGATAAGTCATACCAGCTAAAACCATAACTGATTATACCATGAATTAACATACCTGAACATTTGAAGTAACAAATTCATAAATCTGAAGCTGAAGAGAGCCCTATCGCCGTGAATACTGACTGAAGAAACCTGAACCAAGCCTTATCAACATTTATCAACACTGTCAGTCCAAAATAACATAATAATTTGCAAAGAAATAGCATTCATAACACTGAACCAGAATTCTCATCAACATGAATCTGAATCATAAAAAATAACCATATGTAATAGCCAAGTGTCATCAAATATGTATCATGATAAAGCATAAATATCCAATCTGAACTGTCAGACCAAGAGAACCAAGAAAGTGATTTTGTCATCAAGGACAAACCATCAATAAGCCATGAACACAATTGAGATCCAACACACCTATCATCCTTTCATTTTTGTCACCATCTTGGTTTTCCCTTATCAAATGGTTTAAGGATACACTATCATCCAATTCAACCCTAAACAAAAATCCACCCAATCATTCTATCAGTCAACCTTTATCCTTGTTGAACTACGTTGCCTCTATGACTAGATGTAGGCAAGGCCATCTGTCGATGTACCCCCGAGGCATTAGGTCAGTCCTTTAGGCATTTTCAAATAAAATCATGATTCACTCCCTTTTTCATTTCAACAAATTCAAGAGTTGCATTGAACTACAAGACAATCAAATAAATCAAAAATAGTCAAACTCAGATACAAGATAGTCATTTCATCAACATTTAAATTTTGAACCAATAGAAAAAATAGTCCAATCCATCGTCTAGTCAAAATCAGTCAAATTGACAAAAACAATGTCAATCTCATCACTCTATGGGTCCCTCCAAGATGTGTCCTTCTTGGACTTAGACCTTGTCAAAATGTCATTTTCCTTTTTAGGATGTGTCCTTCCTGACGATAGGCACCGTCCAACCATCAAAACTGTCAAACTATCTAGTAATTAACTTTTGACATTGGCAAACGCATTGAATGGCTATTACTTTTTATAGTCTATTTTATCTTATCTTTTGTCTCTTGGTCATGTTACTAGCTACCTCGAGGATGTCCCATGAAGGATTTAGAGGTGCGATGATATCTCATGACCTATTTTTTTATCTTTGGTTGTTGTATGTGGATTATCTTGACAAAAAGACTAGGGAAACTTTTCCCTTAGTATGAGTTGGGACATTCCTTGCCTACAACTACCCTTTTGCAAGTGGATGACCTTGCATACCTTGGTCTATGTCATACCATGGTGTTTGTTGTCCATTTTTTTCATTTTTACCTCCCAAAGATCATTCGAGCAACATCTATTAGTACTTTGGCAAATATTGAAGGTCTCTTTCCCTTCCCACCCTTCTTCATTTCCCCTTTAACATTTTTTCTAGTCTGCATCTTCATCATCCATATCCTCGTGTCCTTCATCTTCTCTTCTTCTCATCCATTTTGAGAGCACAATCATTTTCTCTTAACCTTCTTGTCCTCTCAAGGGGCATACTACTACCTCATCATTCTTCCTCATCCTATTTTTTATTTGGGCATATTTTTCACTTATTTTCTTTGTCACAATGCGATAAACTGCATTTTGACAAAGAGGGGAAAAATGTAGACACATAAAAATATCCTAGACCTGCAAACCACATTTTTTTTGTCTTATCATATTTCTTCTATAGTCCAAATTCAACTATTAGTTAAATAATTCCCAATTATTTAATTAATCCATGTCTTTTATTCCTCCTGACTATTTAAAATAAATAAACTAATGACCTATGTCTCTCCATAATTGAAAAAATTCATAAATTTATTTAATTATTACTTGTCCACTATTTCTTCGTTATTATTTAAATAAGTAAACTTTATTTATTTATTTAAATACGTCAGTAATTTCTAATGTCCTCTTATAATTAAATATTTTTTTATAATTTATTTAATTATTGTCCACCTTGGCTTTTTCTAATTCTTTCTCCAAGTAATTATTCTATTGCATGGCCCCACTTTTGAGTTAAATCAATTTTTAATTCAAAAGGTTAACTTTCCCTCTTAAAATAAAATAATTTCTAATATTATTTAATTTTTCAACTCTTTCTTTTTGCATTTCATTCTTATCTTATTTTATTTTTTAGCTCTTTCTTTTTTTGTTCCATTATTATCTCCTTGTCACATGCAATCTTCTCCCTTTATTTGATTTTTTCAAAATCAAATCTTAACCCCTCATTTCAAATTTACCCTAATGTTTCCCTAACCCTAATTGTGGGTTGTCATATTCAATCTTAAACATTGATCTTAGGGCATTTGTCAATCCTCCATCTTTGTCATTCATCCAAAATTGACTTTTCTATAAAAAAGAATTTTTGGCCTCATTTGACATACTTCATACATCTTGATCTTGGCATCTCTTGACATTGTGACTTCATGCTTTAGACATTCTCATACTTTAGGGTTGCTTCATAGTTGCATACTTGCATTGTCTAGCTTTTTGATAGAATCCTTCAACATTTGCTAAGGACATTGTCATGACTCTACTTGCAGCAAATAGAGAAGATGCAATCAAGTGATTTATGAAGGTTGCAAACATTTGGTAATATTGTTCTTGTTTTTCATGTTTTTACTCCTTTATTCTTCATTGTTTTGCTTTGGGTTACTTTATTTATGCTCTAATATGCTAAGCTAGGTTTTTCCCTAAGCTACAACTAGTGATGGATAATTTCATGCATTTGGATATTTGGTTGATTATTGTAGCCTATCCATCACATTAGTTGCTATTTGTTAGAGTTATTATTATTTGATATGTAATTTTATATGATGGGTAACTTTTTACATTAGGTTACTTGATTAATCATTACACTTCAAAGATAGTTATGATAATTTTTTAGAAGGAATATAAGTTTAAATAATTTGTTCTTTCCCCTTCTAAATAATTTAAACATATTTTATATATTTTTATTTCCAAGAAAATTTAAAACTCATTCAAATATTTTAAATAAGTTTAGCTAAGTAATTAAGCCGAGAAGGATTATTACCGAGAGGCTTATACAGTGAAAGCAACGAAGGAATATTTGTGTAAATTTTTTGATTTGAATTGTCCCTATCTAAAGTATTTCGCGAGATTCAAAATAGGAAATTTTGGTGACAATAATTCCATTTTGTATTCTCATGTAGAGCCCTTGCAATGCCATCTCCCAACCTCTGCCATGCCTAGAAGTGTCTTGTTGCTGCACCAACTCTCCTCAACATAGCGATTAGGGTTGAAAATTTTAGCTGTTCTTTTGCTTTTCATAATGTTCACCCTAATTTATATTCACTGTGCAAAATGAATTTTAAAATGGAGTATAAAACAATTAGTTCGGCATATCAATTGCAATATTGTGGGTATAAAAATAAAATAAAATAAAATGGTTAGGCACCGAGATTTAGACTTACTGAAGAATTGAATTAAAATTAGAATTTGTTATTTTAGAGTATTAACTCACTATTATTTGTTTTGATCTCTATTAGAACTTATTTTGAGCAAATGATGATTAAGTGACTAATGTGAGGATATGTTCTCTACTTAAATGCTTAAAATTCCCCTCACCCTTCATCTCCATTTGATAATTTCTTTTAAATAAATTATTGTTGTTGAATCATAGTTTACTTAAAGATCATGTATTAGTTTTGGTAATTGTTCACAAAAATAAAATAAAATATAGAAAGCTTGTTAATTGCTGGAACCACTACTTTGATTATACATCACCGTTTCCATGGAGAATATTACAGTAGAGTAAATAATAAGCTAATTAGAGTAAAAGAAAATAAAATCCCCTTCCTTCATTTTCTTTTATCAACTAATGGTTTTGAAATTAGAAACTTACAATTTAAAAGCTTTTATGTAAGAAACAAATAAACTTTTTAGGTTTTCAAAAAAAAAATTATAAAAAAGAAAATTAAAAAGGAAAGAAAGAAGTTAGGTGAGAAAATTTTAAGAAAGAATGGTAAAAGAATAAGTCATGGAATAAGAATTAAGAACATAAAATAGGGAATTTAAATATATCTAAATAAACATTTTAATAAATAATGTCTAAATATATTTAGAGGTATTCTAATGGTTAATTTTCATGATCTAAATCCTTTTAGAGTGTTTCTAGATTAAAAATTATTGATGAAGTTTGCTTTTATATGTCACTGTGTATAATTTCAATCCAAAAACAATCTTATCAAGACTACAATCATAAATATACATTCTTTTAATGGAATAAAGTTGTTTATGGTGAAAAAATACAATCATTAATTAATATGTATTTCCACTCACGAATTCAAACAGTATTTTATTCCAATCACTATTTTAATCTCAACTATGAGAAGTTAGATAAAGGGCTATTTAATGTCTAATTTGTTTCAAATTTATAAACAATTAAAAAAATCAAATTTTTGAAATATATGGTAGATTCTTTACCATATGAATTGTTTATAAATCTAAAACAAATTATGCATTAAAGAGTGAAAATCATAATGGCAATTACATGTTGGCAAATATATGAAAATTAGAGCATGTTTCAATAGTTGTGATAACTTAGTTGTTGATATAATGTTCAAAAGTTGTGATAGTAGTTGTTTATATAATTCCCAATAGTTGTGATAGTAGTTGTTTAAATTATGCCCAATAGTTGTGACATGATTTCCCTAGCTTAAACAAAATGTATTCCTTTGATCTAAAAAGCAACCAATCATGTGATGGCACATCAGTGCTCAACTACCCATGATGTGAATGCACAAGTTTTGTTAGCACTTTTATTTTGGGCCTTTTTGGACATCTTGACAAAAAGCATGTTGATGTGGCATAATTTTTGATGATGTGGCCCTAAAACAAAATTTATAAGCAAAAGACCTGCCAAGTAAGCTGCTATAAAAAATTGGGAGTGATTTGAAATTTTCATGTAAGACGAAGTTAGGGTGCACAACTATTGGGTCCTCTCCCCTAATAATTAAAATTTTAAAGAAGATTTCAAATTTAATTTCTTAATAATTTTAATTGATTTAAGATAAATAAGTGTTGTTTTGTATACAATACATCATATAATTTAATAATTTTTATATTGGACAATGTAGTTATAAGAATAAAAGCTACCAGTTTTTTATAATTTCATAGAATTCAAGATATTATAATTAAATTAAGTTAAAAAAATTGTTTTTTTCTATATATCAATTTAATATTAGAATATTGTGATATAAAGAGGTCTATTGATTAGTCGATTAATTTTGGAAATTGAAAGTTTATTAAAAAGTATATACACAATAAAAAAATTAGCACAATTTAGTATAATGTTTAATTTTTTTGTTAAAATCTTGACAAAACAAGAAATATTAAAATAGCAATTTATATTTATTCACATATTCCACAAACTCAATCTCTCTAGCATAGGCAAGCATGTATGCAATATGTGATGTTTACTTACAATTATCTCCACTAAACATGCTTGTAAACTCATGACAATGATGTAAAAGCTTTTCTTGTTAATGGGGAAATTGGAAAAAAAGAAAAATTGTTTTAGTACAGAGGTTGTGTGCATTTGTGCGAGAATAAAATGAAATCATGTAGGTTACAAGATTTTGTTATCATTCGTGCAAGAATCTTACTTGTCATATCTGTGTTTTTGTGAATATTAGTCAACTTGTAGAAGCCCAAAAGGACGATTTTCCTCTATGAAAACATGATTCATGGGACACACAAGACGAATGACAAGGTTAATTATTTCCAGATCCAAATAATCTAATACGGTTTCAAAGTTAGCTATACTTTTTCTTTCTTTTTGTTTTGTGTTTTTATTCTAAAAACCGTGTATTTGTTTTTCTCATGTAAGCCGATTCTTGGTGCTTAATGGAGGATGTAGCAAGGGCGGATTTGGTTGACACTACTAGTTTATAATACACCTTCAGCTGCTCTCTGAGCCGTGATAGGATAGGTATGTTCTTCCATTCACAATTTATTTGGTTCATTTTATTTCTTGTCATTTCTCTCTCCTGGGTGACAAAATTTGTTGCTTCCTGTAGAGGGTTACGAATCTAAAATTGCAGGTCTAAAACATTGTAAGCAACTGATGTTTTTTCCTTCCTGTATATGTTTTGGATGGTTGAGCATAAAGACGAGAAGAACCGCCAAGGGGGAGGGTATCTCAGGCTCTCCTTATGGTGCGGCGGCCTATGGAGAGGCTGCGCCTCCACAAGGCCGCATGCCTTGAGAGAGTCACAACTCCTCAGAGGCTGTTATGCTTCTTAACCCACGTTTGCTGATCAAAAGTTTTTCCTTTTGTTTTCTTTTCTTTTTTATCTTTATTGTATTTTATTTCAAAGTTTTATTTTTTTCTTTCAACACCAACCAATATTCAACACTAATCAAAATATTGATCAATATCTGACTAAATTTATATACTGATCAAACACGTAACACTAATCAATCAATCCAACCCCAAATTTATATGCTAATCAAACACAACACTAACCAATCAATCCAACCGCAAACTCTTTCTGAGTTTAAAAGTAACAATTGTCATATTCATATTTATTAATTTCATTACTTTCAGTTCTGCAATGAGGTAATGCACAGTTATTACACGCCTCTGTTTATTACCTTTAATCAGGATAAGTGGAGAATGCATGTGGTCAAATTCCAATTCATGAACCTGTTTCTTACCTCTTTATAAAGACACTTTCTACTGTAAAATTTTCTTATCTGAGGCATAGGATTAAAGAGTACTAATAAAGTAGTTTTATAATTGAAAGATACTGGTATATTGTTCTTGTTTAGGGGAAAAGTTTTAAGGCTGTTTGTTTATTTCATCATTTTTTCCTTCTAGGAAATAATCCGTTCAGCACAAATACAAGTATATATTGTTTGTTTATTATAGTTTTTTTGTTTTTGTTTTGGGTGCGTTGGAAGTGGTTTACCTGGATATTGCATTAAAGATCTGAGTTTTTTGTTCTGTTTCGTGGGTGGATCTGTAGTTACATCTCAGATTTCTAAATATTTTAAAATGATTTTATTTTGTATATATTTGACATAAAATATTCAGCATTTAAATGATATTAATTTTGTATGTTTTTTTAAGTAAAATTTTGTTTAAAGGGTTGGATCTATAAATTTAATTATAATTTCTAATGTTTCTATATGGTTCAATAGACTGATCGTATTTGTATTTTGTATTTCGTACATGTGAAAAGAAAATTAGGAGTGAACAACCCTTCCAATGGAAAAGGGGGTAATAAGAAGGTATTCGTGAGTTCATTTTCCTATTTTTTTCTTTGAATTCTGCTATTAGATGACTGATAAAATTTAATCTTAGTAATAAAACATTTCATAATGTAATAATAAATAAAACTTTTACTTTCTTAATAATGAATTTTTATTTTTATTTAATACTTTTTAAGTGGTTCTCTATTCCTATAGAAGTGGATCCTAAGAAATGAACTTAGAAATATTCTAAAATAAATCAAGAACAACAATCTAATTAAAAAAAATTGTTTGCACAAATCATTTCATTTTAAAAATTAAAATAGATTATAATTTCATATTAAGTTAAATTAAAAAATACAAAAAGAAACTAATTAATTACTAAAAAAGAAATTAGAGTTATCAAATGAAAAAAGCCACCTATAAAGAAATAATAGTTATACAAAGGAAAAAGAAACTAATCAATTACTATAAAGAAACTAGAGTTATGCATTGGAAAAAAAACCACCTATAAAGAATTATTCTATTTCCTTTACTTTAGTTTTCTTTTTCCAAATGTATTTCTTATTTTTCTTTTAATGTCTATCAAATTTATTTTTTTAAACTTCTAGAACAAAAACGATAGTTGAAATTTTGTTTTTGTTTATAGACATTTATAAATTTTTCATTAAAAATACTTTAGAAGAACATTTATTTTAAATTAAATAGATCTATTTTACATATGAAACTGACTATAGAATTTTTAGATATAATAAATATAATTAATCAAATGTATGATTGTCTTCACATTGTAAATATTTTTTAAATGAAAGAAGAATATATGTTACTTAAAATTTTGTTTTAGTTGAAATATTTTATTTATCAAATATAATAATATTTATTATAAACTTTGAATTGATATCTATGATCAAATAAGTAATGAATATATAATTAGACTACACATCAATATACTTTAAAGTTTTTATTAATATAAAATTTGATAACCATTTAAGCAAAGATTTTGAAAGGGTGTTATAATCTTTAATAAAGTCAATGGATAAAACAATAGCATGATAATAGATCTCCTTCCTTCATTGGGATTGTAAGATACCATAATATATGGCCTTAAAATCCTATTCATAATATGAGCTTCTCTAAACTATACAACATATCGAGTATTATGATATTGGGCCTCCCTTCAATAAAATGTGATTATATATATTTTTGGTAGGTTAACAAGTATTCTCTTTAAAAAAGTAAATAAAATTGAAAAAAAAGAAAATAGTTGTAAATAAAATTCAATTAATATTATAATTAGGCTATTTTATCACTCTTATGTTATTTTATTTACTTAAAAGTTATTTTACTTTTTACTGTGGAGTTTTTTAAGGATTATTTTATTTTATTCATATCATAGGTGCCTACAAAAGATATCTTTGGCGTATTTTTTAAATATAGGTATGCTAGTTTATAATATTTATTCAAGTACCAATAATATATATAAAAGAATTAATATAAAATTAAAAAATATTTAATGATATAATTTCAACATCATATTTAATTAATTGTAACCACCAATAACTATCAATTTATTTGCTGCCCTCATTAACTTTAAAAGTGTTATGCATTGTTAATGAGAAGTATAAAAATGAAGCTATTATTATATATAATGACAAAAAGACATTAAGAATTAAAAATAGATATCTAAAAACACTCCCTATACCATCTACATGTTCATATTCATAATAATTAATTAAAAAATATCTAGTTAATATTTATTCCTTTACAATAAATAAATATTTTTATTAAATTTTGAATACTTTCTAATTACTTACTTAAAATTATTTAAAATCTCTCAATGAGTTTTAATTTTTTTTTTAAATAAAAATACATAAAATACAAATTATTTAGAAGGAGAAGGAGCAAATTATTTAAATTTATATTCCTTCTAAAAATTTATCATAAATAATTTTTAACTATAATGATCAATCAAATATCTAAATGCAAAAAGTTACCTATGATATAAAATTATACATCAAATAACAATAACTCTAATAACTAACAACTAATGTGATGGATAAACTACAATAATCAACCAAATATCCAAATGCAGGATAGGCTATTATATTCTATAAAATTATCATATATAATTTTTAACTATAATGATCAAACAAATATCCAAATGCATGAAATTACACCTCATGTGAATAATAATACCCTTAACAACGAACAATAAATTTGGTGGATAAGATGATATATTGTATAATTTCTTAATAACTATCATTTCAAAGTATTATGTGGTGATAGTGATTACTAATTATTAAATTAATTTGTTAAGTTATAATGATTCGATAATTATATATTAATAATTTTATTAATGATGAATATTTGAAAGAATATAATAGAATACTATTTGCATTTATTAATAATGTTATTTTAAATACAAATGTAGTGGATAATGTGTTTAAATTGGAAATTAAGTGATAATGTTAAATCACAAAAAAGTAATTAAAAAGAGATAAAATTGGGAAACATTTGGCATGCAAGTGCATGCACAGTCAACTGAGCATCAGAGGGAAAGTTGTTGATTTTTGAGTTTTTATGATTAAGCATTTGATTTTTGTTTTCAAAAATACTAATCCTTTTCAGATTTTTAAGAATGCTCAATTATGGGGGAAAAGGTCGGCAATTAATTTTGGGTTTTTTAGGGAACAAGTAAAATTTGCTCTGAAAATGAACGTAAAAGAAAATATACAGCTTGAAGCATTCTTGGAGGTGGATTTTGGGAACAGAGGACGGATTTTGGGGACTGCAGAAGAAACAATCGTCTTAATACTTCGTCTCCATCTTCAATTGTAAATCCAGTTTGGTCTTGCTTTTTTCGTAATTTTGGTTTTCAAATAATGTAAAAATATCTTATCTTCGTCTGTTGGAAATTAATGTCTGAATAGTGATGCGTTGTGAATGCTAGATTTGAATTCTGAAATATCTTTCTTTTCGCCCATAGGGTTGAAGTTTTTGTCCATTATTCAAAGTGTGTCTTGAGGAAATTGTAGCTTTCATAATTGGTTCATTTAGCATCCTTGTTTTTAGGCGCCTCTTGGTTGTAGTGTAGGCGTACCTCTTTAAAACTGAATCATTTAGCTTTGATCTCTGAGTCTGTCCTTTCGGTTTACATTGTGGCATCATTCTTTTTCTCATCCACTTTGCTAGGGGATCATTTGTTTTTTGGTTTCACCATATCCCATTTAGCGTTGATCAGTCTACAACTTATTCCTTCTTATGTTGGCCTTATGTCATATTAATTAGTGATAGGCTGCTTTTGTAAGGTACTCGATTTAGGTTTCCTGGATTTTCTGTTGCTTATCAAGTGCAACTAGCGAGTCTTCTTCTTCATCAAGTGGCACCCAGGGTTATATTCCTTCCATGTTAATCTTCATAGTGGGTGTGTCGATTTGTTTTACCTCTCTCTGAGTCGTTCCTTGGTTTTTATTATCTTTTTGTGAAGAGACAAATTCTTCTTCCAAATTTTATGGCTTGACCGCAGATTTTTGTATTGATGAACTGATTGTATGCTGTGGTGGGTGTTCGTTATCTAAGTTTCTCTTTTGGCTTTTGATATTATATTTACCATGTATAAGTTAAATAAAAAACAAGCTTTGTCAATTCCCTCTTAATCTTTCATTCAACATGGACTCTTTGGTTGCTTCCATCGTGTGGCATTAAGTCTTGCTCTTCTATGATTCCTTGATCTCAAACTGTTATGCACGGGTGATAATGGTAGTCCATGAAATCTCATCTCTCCTGGGCATGTCATCAAGAAACTCGCGTACCTTTTTGTATGTTCCCATATCGTTGTAGCATACATAACTTGCAACGATGGTGCTCCAAGAAAACTCACTTCATTCGCCAATCCAAATCTACAATTTGCGCACCAAATTATCAACTATATATTTAATGCAATAAGGATTATTGATGTCTGAAGTTGGCGCAGCCCTCATCTGCTATACCTGTGTGTCTGCGCGCACCTATTTCACAAGCGTAGCTTACAGTGTTAGGATGTGTTTTAGAGTGCGACATCAATTCGAAGACTTTGACAGTTTCCTTGAAAAGTCATTTTGTGCATATACCATTTTATGGCCTGGTTTATTTAGCTTGCTCCACTCTTTTGGAAGGTGCTATTTTACTTGCTCGGTGACCAAGCCCACATACTTAGCACTTTACTTCGCATATGAGAATAAGTATTACGATATTCAGCTAATTAAGTAACACCTTCGCCAATATAGTCTTTTCACCTAATAATAGTAGGAGAGGCTCAGGTGCTATAAAAGTCTAAGACGAGCGTTGGAGATAGAGTAGCTAAGACAATAACCGGGGGTCAGCATAATGATCAGGATTTTATGCTTTTCCTCAAGGTTTTTATTTACTTGTATCAACATATAGAATATTCCTCCTTGTGTTCTTGTGACGACTGTACTTTCTTATGCATAA